>OW796094.1:3998791-4610853 GCA_941860345.1 Chrysodeixis includens
TTTTTGTACATAAGTATAGTCTAAGCGGTTATGTATACGAATTAAAATATTTAATAAGACTTTTTATAATATACTTTGAAATATGTTGGTTTTAGGACATGATACTTGCTTTTTGGACATAATTGGATAGACATAAGTGGACTGTCAGGAATCTTTATCCTGGACGACGTAATAAAATGTGATATTAAAGACATCATCTCTGAACGATGTTTGTAATTTTATACCAATTAAATATTTTATAATAAAAACAATACTGAGTAAAAGTTTTTTTCATTCCTTCAACCTACCAGTCTTATTAGAATACCCCTGCCTGTACACTGTACTGAAAAGAGTCCTGATTTTAAAAAGGGTGTGGGCAACTGGGTCCTGGGACTTACTTCTTAAGTCATAAAAACGATTAGAGCAAAGGATTTTGGTCCAGTATAGTGTATTACACCCTTTTTCTAAGGCCTTAGTAACAGGGCCCACAGATTAAATAAATTGGGTCAAATACTTTGTAGAACCACCATTTATAAAGTGCGAGAAGTTCTATTACCAAAATAACTTCATAAAACATCATGAAACATTAAAGTAGTCACTGTGCGAACGATTTGCAAGCCTATAGATAGATTCTACACTTACATTATACATACAAACGTACTTTTTCAAGGTTAATCTCTATGTCTAGGACAAGCACACGACATTGTATTGTAGCTGGGTATTACGTTAACTGTAAGGCTTCTTCGTGCACTATTACTTAAATTCTGTACAAATACGAAAAGTAAAAAAATGGAAAGTTTTTGAATATTAATAGCATTAAAATATTTTAAGACATGCGATTTTATAATTAAAGTAGCAAAAAGGTAAACAAGCAACATACAATGATATAAAATTCAATGAGAACTATTTTGTAGGTATTACATTTTTTACTGTACTTATAGTCAAACTCTTGCACAAGTAAATAAAGATATTTTTTTAACTCTGTAGACTCCTTTTATAATTTTCGCAGTATCATAACCAGGACTGCGTGCGAAAGTGTACATCAAACTACAAATCGTGGCGTGGCATGTTACATATATGTTTTCTCTTCGAAATGAATAAGCAACGACCAAAGAGATAAATATTATTAACGTAATATAATATTTTATTGTTTTTTTCATAGTAACAAAGGATCACTATTTTATTCGTTTTAATTAAGTAGGTGGCAACTTCCGACAACAGTATTCGGTAGCATCACGTTACTTTGTTACGTTCTATGGTCGTTTAAAATCAAAGACAATATTTATATTTTTTAATCATTCAACCTTGGCATTCTAGTCATTTAGATTATATGATAGTAAATGTAAAAATCACCGGGAAATTGGGTGCTGAGCGAAATAAACACATTAAATAAATTATTTCTATTTTATTCAAACACAATTAAACATTAGTCACTCAAGGAAATAAATTGAGTGACAATTAAGTTGACAGATTCTGTCACCTAGTTAGATGAATCTAATGAAAATTAGATTGATTTTCATTTCCAATTCAATAAATTAAATTTATTGAGCATTCATCAATATTTATAACTTTATAAATTTTTGCGACGTTCAATCCAATTTTAGTCTATTATTTTTTATTTGCTAATACACGAACAACGCACGCGCAGTACACCCATCGCCCAAAATTACCGAGCGCCATATTGAGAGGCAGACGTTGTATGACTTGAGTGATAAATCGTGGTTAGTGCAATAGTTTGAAGTGGAATTTTTGATCTTGCCCTATGGATATACTCTCGGGTACGTAATAAGTGAAAAAGAATATTTGTAAAGCGTCTGTGTTCGCCCAGTAAGCCCCAGCAAATCACATCGTAACCTAGACATAGGCCGTTCTAGTTATCAGTAGATTACCTAGGTATCATCAATCCACTGTTTGCTCACAGTTTTAATCTTATTAATAACACGTGTGGGGAATAGCCATAGGTTTCTTGAATCTAGTTACATTAACAAGATTATGCGATCGCTTTGCAAGGTTCCACGCTCGTATATAAACGGATTTCGATGTGTTTATGTCGGCAGTTGACAGAAGCGTTTATGTATATGACCGATCATAAGTCACCACACCCAGTGACCGGATTGTCGGTTTTAGTATTTGATAGTTTTTATTTCGAATGATTGTTCGCGCGTTGTCGCGTCGGTACGTGATTTGTGATATTAGTGGCGTGTGTTAACGTGATACAGTGAGTGTAATAATAATGTAATTTCTAGGAGTGGTGTGCCTCGGTTGAAAGGCCTGCCGAAAGGACAGGGCTCCACACGCGAGGAGGAAAGTCAGCGGCGTTCCGCACTGCAGCACCATGGAGTGCTGTATGTCGGAAGAAGCGAAGGAGCAGAAAAGAATCAACCAGGAAATAGAGAGGCAGCTCCGAAAGGACAAACGCGATGCTCGGAGAGAACTCAAACTGCTTCTGCTTGGTAAGTGCTCATTTCTATTCTAAAATAATACGAAAAATTCCAGAAAGTGATTTTAAAGGTGTGTAGCTTTTGACAAGATCTGACAATTTTTTGGTGCACAATCTTCCTTATCAGCTCAAAGCTGCCTATCTATTTTAGAAACATTAAATAATGAGCCTTAATGTGAGATTGCAACTCATTAGCATAGCTCTACATTGTAATGAGGTGACACCCTGTAACCATGAAGTGCATCTTTAAAATAGCTTGTGACCACATATTTTGGAGAACTTGGGTGACTCAGGTGTACATTTCCCAGCCCTTTTGTAAACTGCACTGGGAAAATACAATTATTTACATAAAAATAGTTATTTGTACCGTATATTACAGCCCAGTGTCCAATTTCAATTACTTTCCAATAATTCCTCATTTAGGTACAAACTTCTTTTTTTCAGTAGCTACTTTTACTATGGTATTAAAAACCAATTTGTAATGGATATTTTTTTTGCAACTAATTAGCTCAGTTAATTGGAATACAGCAGCAGGTTGTAAAAAATAATTAAATTGTTTAATTTACCAATTGATTGGAAAATGAGTCATGTTTAAAGTTCATGGGTAGGGATAATGCTGTGTTAATGTTTAACCTGCATTGTTGAGTACTCTTTGATTAGGACTAATTTAGAAAAATAGGTTATTGGAATTAATGCTTATTCATTTGTCTGCACTTATGTCTCTTTCAGTAACAATTATATAGGTACAGGTATCACTTGAAATTGATAAATTCTAAAATAAGTTCCCAGGAAAAGTTTAACAAAATATCATTTACAGAGCGATACTTAAAACCTGATGTCTGACCTGCAAATGAGGATTTAAATGTTGATCAATACTCATTTGTCTACTTTTAATATGAAGCCTGTATGACAGGATTGTTGCAAATATAGCTTAATATAACCATTTCTGTTAGATTATTTATAGATAGATCTAGACATATAACTTCAGTTTTATTCGACTCTAGCAACACTTGTTACCCGAGATGAAAAAGATTCCATTTCATTGCTTAAGTTCCAATCCTGGAACATAGAGCAAACTGTATAGTAAATTAACAAAGAATGGTGTATAGTGTATACTATAACAATTAAAAATAACTATTTTCTACTTCAAAACTTTATTGTGATGAAAGTACTTGCGGTAACTTAATTTTTAAACAGCAACAAAATTGATTGATGATTCATATTAGAGTAGTAAATTGAATTGCAGCTAACTCTTAACCACCTGCTGAAGACCATCTTTTACCCAGAACTGCGCTTGGAGTTCCATTTATACAAAGCCACAGACTTGTTGATTTTCTTCACAAGCTGTTGCTATGGGCCAATTAACCTTTGCCGCTTCCAATTAAAAATAATACTACTAGTGTTTCCTAAAGTTTTAGACGGTGAATCTATTATTTATTCTAGATTTGATCTTCACAGATGAAGATATAGATGAACTATTTAATCAACAAGTGTATTTAATAAACATTACTTTAAACTAACTCCATCATTAATAAGATATATATTCAAAATTAAAAGTAAATCACCCGACCGTCCTTTTACTTTTTATCAGGTATTTTTTTTTTATACAAGGAATCAGACAGTTGTCACAATACCAACTTGAACATAACTTAGTCTCAAAAATTGCAAACAGGTTTCATTATTTTTTAATCTAAGAGCTAGTTTAAAAAATAAAAGCTTGTTCCTTTTCTGTATGACAAGAGGCCTTTGCCCAATAGTGCATAATCACTGGCCGGTAATACTGGTTCTTCATTTAAATAATTATGTTTGAATATTTAAAATCGATTTTATAGAATACAATAAGAAGTTATTTTATATGGAATGCTCTTTTTTATTCTTTATAATTTTGTAGTTTAATCCTGACTTAGTAATGTTTCCTAATTATACTTAGGTCAATGTGACATTTGGATTTAATTGTACTAATTAATAATAATTGTCAAGTAATTATTAAATGGTCATGCAAATATAAACAGGACATTTACCAAATCTGTGAGTATTAAAGTGATGATTTAATATTCACAAAATATGCTATCTTAGACTGTGTCATGTTTCTCACAATAAAAGTCAACTTATTGGAACGGGAGCTCTTTTGCAAGTATTGTTTAAAAAAAAAATCCAATTGAATAAAACAACTTTTTTGTTCCTAGATTTAGCCTTAGCTCTTGCTTTGTCTACATAATTTTACTTTACTTGAAAAGTTAATCAAACTGATAGAACTCTTTAAAATTTAATGTATGTTATATTTTCACTAGTTGAGCACCACGGTTTGATCTGTTCTTCTTTTTATCATATTTTATTCAAATGGCAAATTAGCCAATGTTACTTATGTAGTCAACTGTCTTCAAGTACATATTTGCATAATTTTTGCCTAAATATAGAAAAACCCCAAAATATTTGGTCTTAATAAAACTTAGTTTGCAATACTTACTAAAAAAACAGTGTTTGTAAGCCGAGATAAAGACTTTTATTAATACTCCAATTAAATATTCACAGGTTAACATAAACATCATTAAATGGTGGCTACAATTATTGTCAGTACATTATTATTGCAGTAGGGTTTCCCCGGTCTTGTCATATTCTACATGTATACATATAACTTAAATGGAAGTGGCCTCTATAAACGTCTATCATCGATTGTTGTGAAGGAAAATTAAGCATCACTTTTATCTAAATATCTCAAATTTGAGCAGTGGCAAATATAAAAAAAAAACAAATTATATTTGACACTCCCAGACAAATATCAGTTAGGCTAGTAAATACCTTAATCAAATAAGACAGTAAATATTTAGTCACAACTAAAATAAGGAAATAACTGCAGGTCATATGTTAAGTCTAGAATTCTAATTATTGCAATAACTGTATTCCTAGAACTTCTAATTATTTAGATAAGCTTGTAAAAACAATCTCTTATTTTAGATAATTATCAAAGGTATAAAAAAATATTTAAAAAAATGCACTTTGAGTTTTATAGATATAGAACTCAGTAACAAAATACTTATGAACTTATATTTTAACCATTGATGTTAACAGAACAATCTCTTAGATAAAGTTTTGATCTGCCAAATACCAGGTCAGTTTATGCTATCTGTTTTTATCAGTAAGTTGCAAAATATGTCACACATGAAAGAAACTGAATTTAAAGAGATATTTACCTCTTAATTTACACTGTAATTTAAAATAACTCATTTGGTACTAATTATTTTTATTGCAATGTTTTTGATGTAATTATCATGACTTTCAGTTCAACTTAAATCCTTGCTGACTATTGGCGAATTTTTCGCCATTTTCCTGGTTCTAGCCTGTCTCTCTATCCATGACAATTTCATTTTTTTGAAGTAGTTTAGCAAATATATTTAGGGTGTGTCAAATTAATGAATTATTAATTCATTTGATGTATGTTGGTGTAAAACTGTAAAATTTAGATGTTCTTTATAGGTATCAGTACACTTCTGCATACCCTCTTGTATAATAAGAACATAAGAATAATTACATACAGTAACCATGCTATATGTGTACTTAGCCGACTAGCTAGCTATATTCGTTCGCAAATCTAGCGCAACAAACGTCACGTGACATAGGCAGGCTTGTTTGGTAGCACGCGATGTCCCGCCTATAGTCTTGTGTACAATCAAAATTATCTCTTAGTACAGGCTACAATTAACGTACAGTCAGCAATACAAGTCTAAAAATGCTATTAAACGTACAAGGTCAGAGTACAGTGAATACAGTTACTTAGTATTGGGACTTGGAAACTAAGAAGCTTAAAACCAGAATCCCATTTCAAACATATCGAATACAATATAGGAGATGTTTTTAACATTTTTGTAGTTTGTAAATGTGCGTTTGTTCATTGACTTTCGTTGCCGACCGTACCTATTCTGTGACTAGTCGCAAGTTAGTACTTATTTTTTATAATTAGCAATTACATGATTCACGTTTCAATGCTAGTCAGCATATCTTTTGTAATCTGCAGAGGATGATTTATGCATCAAGTTTGACGGTTCCCATTATTATTACACTGGCAACATTGTGCATTTGTAAGTTTCAAGTATATTTATTTTATGTACCTAATGTCCTAGTATCGTCGATGTACATAACTCGGTGTATTATTTAAATAAGTAAGTTCTGGTAGTAAATCCCTTTTTTTGTTTACAATTTTTTCTTATGTTATTATTGTTAAAGTATACTTCTCTATTTGCTAGGCTCTGAAGGTCATTTTGCGTATTTTATCGCGATAGGTTTTCTGATTAATTATCGGTAGAACCACTAACATTACCTAGTCTTGTTTTATACCTAATAGGTTACATACTAAAGTACTACTCAATACTATATTTCCTCAAAAATGTCCTTGTTAGCTCCACTACAGGTACATAGATTTATATTAATCTCGTTTTCTACAAGGTGCATAATTTTATAAGTAGGAAAATAGTATTCAATATTATACCTATACTCCATTTGTTTAGGTAGTTAACTAAATGTAAACAATCTTGGCGTTACTTTTTAACCAAAAAAATAATTTTTAATTTGGATATTACTGCTTATAAATCAATTAACTATAGTTTTAGAAAATCTGAATGTATTTCAAATTGTAAAACGTATTTTACATTTTTAAAGATCACATTTTGTTTAAAAGACATACCAAAATTGTTTACATTCAGTTAATTACCTAAACAAATGGAGTATAGACAAAGGCATTGACAGTTTCACACTAACTTAATTCGAAGGTTTAATTGCAGTGCCTCTTCACCCTCGACTGATGCTTCCTATGTAGAGTTGATCAGTCTATCAAAAAGCCCTTTTGCGACCCAATTAGTGCTCGCGATAAGCTAGCTTTTTACATTGGATTTTTTCTCTAGGTCACAGTCTTTGTGCCAGAGTTTTCTACACAGTTCAAAATAGAAAATAATGTTAAACTACACTTGGGAAGTTTAGTATATTAATTCTAAAATTATTGTACCTAGTCATTCATGGCTCAAATACACAAAGTCACAATGTCTAAAATGAGTTGGTACTTTCTTAACTGAGAAAAGTGTATTAAACGCTATTTTAAATATGTAATTCTGTATTATGCACGTAGTATAAAGTATGTACAAAAAACCCATAATTCACTACATACAGGATGTTCAAATATATCAATTTGTTGCAACAGGTACTGGCGAGTCTGGCAAGTCGACGTTCATCAAGCAGATGAGAATTATTCATGGCTCGGGCTACAGCGACGATGACAAGAGAGGTTTCATCAAACTCGTCTATCAAAATATTTTTATGGCCATGCAAAGTATGATACGCGCTATGGATCTACTTTCTATACAATACGGAATTCCGTCCAACTCAGTAAGTATTTAAACTTTTATTTTTTCAAAACAACTTGTCGTGGCATCTCTTGTCTTCAAATGCATTCATTTCCAAAAAACAATAGGTTTTTTTTTAAGTTGAAACGTTCAAGTTTTATTTCTAGGAATTTAACTTTGACGTTTTTAAATGTCCATCTGTCGTTTTTTTTACAATTAAAAAAGTGTAGGTAAGATTTAGAATCTATTATTGGATGTGGAGCAGTCATGTGAAAATGAAATGATTTCTATCACGATATCATTGTCTGATTTCTAAGAAGGATAGTGTAGCGTGATTCAAACCACAAGTCAATCCGAAATACGGATGCATTTCTTTGTGTCATAATTAAAAAGTACCACTAAGTATACCTTAACTAAGCAAAGATTTAATAAAATCAAGGATATAATAGAAATCTCTTAAATACTATCGAAAAGTACATTTATAGTTGAAGTAAAACTTTAACGAGACATAAAAAGTTGTGTTACTTCATATCACTTTACAAAGGACCTATTGTATCAGATTACAAGAACACAACACAGAATGCAAGTTCAACTATTTTAATATAATTGTGTTACAAAGTTGTTAATACGTATGTAGGATTAGTAGATAATCAAAATTTTCTACTAGAATGATTTGGGAACAAAATCTGCACTATAATTTAAGTGTGTAAGTTTAAGTTGGAATGTTGATCAATTGAATCTGCTGTCAAATCAACTGATCACGACTGTGATCGGTAACCATAAAAAGTACGACTAATGACAGAGCTTGACATGAGATTTGACTGACGATTAATATATTCTCGTGTTGAGTATTTGAGAAACTGTGTGTGAATCTCTCACACATGTCTCTAACTTAGAATAAACATGTACTCTCAAATTTATATCGCATTTTACATTTCTTCATAAACTGACCTAAGAATGAAGTTAAATAACTTTGGCGAAATAATATTCGTGCTTTTATTCCTGTGACTATTTTCGTTAAAGGAAACTCATGTACCTAAATACAATTTTAGACAATTGAATCTGGGAAATTCCGTTTCTAAAAATAGGCCACAGTAACATTATGTATAGATACATTATCTATACCTAAGCTTACAATTCATAAAACATGTAGTTTTTAATGTCGTAAAAACATATTACACGTACAAAATGAAATTAGTTTCAGATTCTCAATAAAGTCATTTCATACAGGATGTTCTAAAAACAAATGCATGAGTAATAGGGATGAAATTATTGTACTATGACTCTTCACACAAGAATTTACACACTATGTATGTTTGTAATATGTACCATATACATGGGTTATGTAAACTCATTAAAAGCGTTAAATAGGAATAACCGTGAAGTAAGCCTTAAGTATAGAATTCGCAAGTAGGTTATTTATTGCAATAACAAATAAGGGGAAATTACTAATGTAGCGTGTATGTCACATTCTATATTTAACACTAATATTAAAATTCCAGGAAAAGGCGGAATTGATATCATCCATCGATTTCGAGAGTGTGACAACTTTCGAGAGTCCCTACGTGGAAGCCATCAAGGCCCTGTGGAGCGATGCCGGTATACAGGAGTGCTACGATCGCAGGCGAGAATATCAGCTCACCGATTCGGCTAAATAGTAAGTTACCGTCAAATGCACCTTACAACTTATGAGTAATCACTCCAATAGTTTATAATAATCCACATTGTTTACACATTATGATTAGTGATTGTATTGAATTCATTGCTGTATTGTATCGTTTCTATAAAATAATAGGATTGCAATGAATAATCACGTGTAGGTATCTCTTACAAATACATTTTCCTATAGTACCAGTGACACTGGATCGCCGTATCTGTGAATCCCGGTTACAGGAAACTAAATTGTCGGAAATGTCGAATTAACCGCAAAGATTGTTTAAATCATAATTCTAGAAGCGTGATGTCACTAAATTAGTGTTTCTTTTAGACATCGAATACACAGTTGTATGTACCCTTATTACAAATTAAACTAAGTACAATTTCAACATAAATATACGAAACTCTTCTTGTAACCTAAATTACTGCAGCAATACCGTTATTATCTTTATGACTCATTAATAATGTTAAAAATCAGTAACGTGTGGATTCGACAGTCAATCGCATTAAGTAAAATATAGTATTCAATTGAGTCCAGCCAGACTGAAAGACTACATAAATTGCTTGAGAACGAAACTAAGCAGAATAAACTAGGTTCCACATTTTATATCTTGATTTGTATTGTAGGAAATACATAAAGGTGGTTATCTATATATATAAAAATGAAACCCGTTTTCCTTGGTCACGGCATCACGCGTGAATGGCTGGACCGATTTCACTAATTCTTTTTTATTGTATTTGTTATTATTAGGAGAAGGTTCTTACGGAAAAAAATATTAAGAAAAGACCTTGGTTTTTTTGTCCCTTTACCACGCGGGCGAAGCCGCGGGCAGAAGCTAGTCACTTATAAAAACAACAATAAACAGTTAAAATAAATAAATAATGTGAGTCAGTGATCAAATTCTACACACTTGTGCTAATGCATTCTCCTATGCATTGTTTCTCGAGCAATCTTGGGAACTGCAATTATTGTTTGTGATTAATTGTTGTATAAAGATAAATACTTGTTCCTGCATATTATATAAAGAATAGAATTCCTTTAACGCGTGTAAAGCCATTGTAAGGTGAAGAGAGATTTGCTACTCGTTCTTGGGTTCGAGTCCCAAATAAAAACCAGAAAAAAAATACTTGAAGAAGTCAAGACATGTACTACTAATGTGAATAAAGTTGTTCGTAAATTCTAAGTTCTAAAAGGTAATTCGCGATGCCGAGTTATTTCAATTGGTGTTCAACAAAAATGCTCGACCATGGAACCCGCACTGAGCAAAGATATTTCTATAGCTATTTGCAGGAAATTGACCGCGTGGCGGCACCAAATTACTTACCAACCGAACAGGACATTCTACGCGTAAGAGTCCCAACAACTGGCATTATAGAATACCCATTTGACTTGGAGGAGATACGATTTAGGTAACGACATAGAAATGTAAAGCTGCATGCCTTGCTTCACGTTCACAGGTGCATGGTACAATCTGGGACTCATTATTATCTACATCTATCTCTTTTACTCTTAAGCCTTATGTGTGTAACAGGAGATATTTATGTGCATGTCTGCATTCTAGCTGTTAGCGCTGCATGATATATTTCAGCTATTTAAGTGATTTGGCGAGAATCGAAAAGGATGATTACCTGCCGACTGAGCAGGACATCTTGCGGGCTCGACAGCCAACCACCGGCATCCTTGAGTATCCTTTCGATCTTGACGGAATCGTGTTTAGGTATGTTCAGAACCAGGACGTTTTCCGAACGCTAGTAGCACCCTGACCGATTCCCAATGACAATTAATATTGTTTACTACCTTACTTAGGCATTGCACTAAATACCTAAGTATTGTTTGTATATAGGCGAATCCGTGTGCTAGTTTGATCAACCTCTTTGATGCCAGGTGTGGTTTTTTTAAATACTAATTTAGGTTTGGATCTGCTTTTTAACGTGCTTGCGTATGCTTTCACATGGCAACATTTGACATCATCGCCCACTTAAATGTTGCCATTATTTTTGCTTAACACTCATTGCACTTATTGCTAGGTTTCAAGAGTCGCTTGGCGTTTACAATCATTTTAAGTATTTCTGTACTAGTGAACTAATAGATTTTTGCCACTCTATACGAAAGCAGCTCTGTAACGAAGCAATGATATCGCTTGAGTGAAAATACCTCACGAATTATGGCTTTTGTGGTAGTTATGAAGATACCTATAGGCTATATTATTTCTTAAATTTTCTACTTATTTTTTTCAAATCCGTTAGTTTTCTTCTTTTATGCAATCACTTGTAATTTGTACTGCCACAATTTTGCCCAACACACATGTATTTTGCATTAATTTCAAAGCATTGGGTTTCTTCATGGCTATTTTAATCTTGTCATTTAGCAATAATTCCTTACTTAATGTCACCAAAACTTAACTTTTAGCATGTTCGGCGTTACGAAGATACACGTTTATATTAGGTTAGAAAATGCACTTATTTTTTTCTAACAGAACTATATAGCAAGAATTAAAACAGTTGGTCGCAGCCGGCTTCCACTGCTTCGCCGAACATTAGTACAATTAGAATTCACTGTTGTTATAACATTATTAGACATGTTGTTGTTGCTTTAGAATTGCTCTTAAACAATTTTGTTGATATTACCCCTTTTTTACTAATACATTTTTGATTTTCGCTATTCGTGTTCCTTTTGTAGTTTGCAAGTTTTGAAATTGATTTGATTTGTAGGAAAATTTAATAGTGTGTTTTTTCGTGTGATTAAGTTTTTCAAGATTTTCTAAACCAAATTGCCGTAAATTTCATATATCCTTAAGTTTCATATTTAATCGGGACTTGTTTTTTTTTGTAAGTTCCACTTTGTACATAAGGCAGAGTAAATCTCAGATACCTGACGACTTGTGCCGCCAAAGACACTTGCTTGTAAACAAACCTCAACGGTTTTTTGCTATAGTCGCTTGGATACTAAAATTGTTGAGTATCTTCGGCGTGCATCGCCTTGTGTACAAATGGGCCAAATACATTTTTTCTGAACTCCATATCCATCAAAATTTTATTAAGTAAAGGGCTGATGCTTTTTGTCCACACCGCTTATTTCTAAAACGTCATATCATGGAGCCTTCAGCATCGAATAGCATCACCATAACTAACTACATCCCGCTATTAATAACCTTTTTATATTGTAGCTTTTTCTGTTCACCACCGTCCTTATGACTTCAAACTAATTTGTTTAATATCTAACAGAATGGTGGACGTCGGGGGCCAAAGATCCGAGAGAAGGAAGTGGATTCACTGTTTCGAAAATGTAACCTCAATCATATTCTTAGTAGCCCTTAGTGAATATGATCAAATTTTATTCGAATCCGAAAATGAGGTGAGTACTTTATTCTTCCTTATTATAAATTATATTGTGTGATGTGTCAGATCTTAGGATGTATAATGACGGAGATTGATCGGGCTTTGAGATACGCCTATTCTGGTTCTATTTTGTTTTTCAATCCAGAGCCTTTTAAAATAACTATGCAGATTTTCAGTTGGTAACTTGTATTTCACAAGTCACTAATTATCAAAGTTCCTTTGTCCATTCCCTAATAGGCATAAACTATTACCTTAACACTAGGTCTCACCGAGTACGTCATTATATTTTTATTATTTATCCTTGTTTTTCTATACTTTTAATGACGCCTATGTTTTTATGCCGTCACTATTTGCAACATACACGTCATAAAGAAATTGTTGACGATTTTCATTGTTTTAATGACGACAGTCAAGTAACCAGAATTCCCGTTAATGTCTATTTGTTATTATACCTACCTGGAATATATTATATATAAAATTCTCGTGTCACAATGTTGGTTACCATACTCATCCGAAACGGCTTAACCGATTTTTATGAAATTTTGTATGCATATCAAGTTAGTCTAAGAATTAACCAGCTTTGAATTTTTTTAGCAGGTGTATTACTAATGCGTACGAATATTACTATACCCACATGTAATTTCAATATGTATGTCATCATTCTGATAATATTAGAAATGATTATTTCCCGAATTACCTGTAGTTAAAATGTATTTATAATAAATTAAATTTCTATAACACATTGCCAAATAATATTAACGCCAAAAGCGATTGAGGATAATTATCATTGTGGTTTATCGAGATTGAATATAGTAATGTTTAAGCCCTTATTTGTAACAAGGATATTGAAGCCTAATTGCATTAAAATTTTACGGTCCCTGTAACTGTCCCTGTCCTTGCATAATATAACTAAACATGACGTCTGTATCAAATACATGAAAGTGGAGATTTTTTGAAGCTTTTTGGAATTCCGCTTCAAAAAAATAAATCTATTATAAAAAAATCAAGACTTAGAATAGAAAAGCCCTTACCTTCTTTTTAGTTTCGTACATGTTGACTACATATCAATCAAACCTTTAAAGTTATATCACTTGACATTAATGATGGTTCTAAATAACCACGTGGCTTTCATATAGTTGCACCTATTACTGGATACAAGAACAGATTACATGTGGAATATTTGCTACCTTGACGAAGGACGAAGGGTAAAACTAGTCTCTTACTGGCTAAAAATACCTTTATTCTCTGCTCTTTACCCAAAACTGTGGTACTTTGACCACAATAACCAGTATTTTTTAAAATAATCTGTTAGTAATAATTCTCGTTCTCAATTTTCCAGAACCGGATGGAGGAGTCTAAAGCATTGTTCAAGACGATCATCACATACCCATGGTTCCAACACTCGTCTGTAATCCTGTTCCTCAACAAAAAGGATTTGCTCGAAGAAAAGATTATGTATTCGCATCTTGTCGACTATTTCCCCGAATACGACGGTATGTACTTGTATTTATATATTTTTAAAACTTAGCTCCTCTGTAAATAATAATTAAAAGTAGTCACCATAGCCAAAATCGGCTGGGAAGTATAAACATCAACATTCTTTAATATTATGTGAAGGGGCCTTAACTCTTCAGAACATTTACAGGCCAGTGTTATTTCTATTAAATAACAAGCTAATTTAGTGAGACGAGAACCTTTCAGTCTCTTTTTACATGTGTCTTATATGTATGGCAGTAAAACAAGTGGTGTTTAATTAAATATTCATGTAACATTTCACATATATCTATAGAATAGAGCATTGTAATCATGTTTCTTCAAAGATTTTATTACATTGACATTTAACAAAATCCGGTGGTGTTGTTAAAATCTGATAGTAATTAGTATATCTTGTAAGTGATAAGATAGCAAAATTCGTTAGAGATTGTAATTAATGAAATGAACGTTGCAACACTATCTCAAGATACAAGATTGATAACTGATATTCTTATCTATTTTCTCAAGTTATCTATATTTAGAGTGGCATGAGATGTTACTGTGGAAAATAGACAAAGGAGATACTTTAATGTCATAAATTATGTGATATAAGTACAATATTATGAGTAATAATGTCTTTACTGAATGAGAATGACAAAAATATTAAATACTTGCAATATCTTGCCTTATATGTATGCATTTGGTACATTTAATCGTTTTATTGGATACTGAGTCACTTTGTTACCTAGTGATGTGTTATAGAAATTAAAAAGTTAACATATCTCTGGAAAACCAGTGTGTGTGAGAACAGATGGACAGATCACATTACAGAGCGAATGAGGTATACTGCAGTGACACCAGTAATGTCTTCAAAATATAACATATCCACAGAAACTAATTAAACATGCTATACATGTAAAAAAAAACATTATCTAGTTTCACTGCCACACATACTAAATTAACACCTATTTTATAAAATATAGGTCCAAAACTCGACCCGATCCCGGCCCGAGAGTATATCCTTCAAAAGTACCTTAAAGAGAACCCGGATCCCGAGAGATCGTGTTACTCGCATTTCACAACTGCCACAGGTTGACATACTTATACTGTGTAGAGCTAGACGGTATAGCTAGGCTGTGCTAGAACTCTCTATGCTAGAACATGTGTATGTTTGTTGGTGGAAAATGTTGGTATGAGTTGGTTTTGTGGGAAGATTCATGTATTTTTTATTATTAGAACTTGCAGGCACCCGATAAAAACTAACATATCACTTCCAATTTTCTTTTTTAAACTCCTTCTCAGACGAAATACCTTTTTGAATCTCTTAAATATATAAGCATATTACGTTGTAAACTGTATTGGCAGTTTGCTCTATGATTGAAACAAATTTAGGAATGCTTTGGGCACTTTAGTCCATAGTAACTTTTCACTTGTAATTTTACAATTCAAAAACAATGTCACAAGTTGAAACTTATCCTTAATATGTCCTTCGTTTTTGGTAATCTTTTCATACAATAAGAACTAAAATCTTCCTGCAAAATAGTACATACAACTTAAAAATACCCACCAATGATCATCATCCCACCTATTGTGTATAAGTAGCAATGCTAGATATATGTGTGCGTACCCCAGGTCCTCAACGCGATGCCAACACGGCGCGCGAGTTCATCCTGCGAATGTTCGTCGACCTAAACCCGGATGCCGAGAAAATCATCTACTCGCATTTTACATGCGCGACAGGTTAGTGCTTTGTTTTATTTTAGACCTTATTGGATGTTAATTAGGTTTATAATAGCCCAAAATGTCATTTAGGTAATACTTAACCAGTAAAGAATGATAAAATTTGGTGAATTAGCGATTTTTATTAAATTATTTCGTTGAAGAGGTCTTTGTTCTTCAGTGGGATAAGAAACTGAAATAAGAATTAAAATAGCATCAAAAATTGATTTATACTTTGTTTACTGTAAGGAATATACTCGATGTTGAATTGGTTGTAATAAGTCTAAGGATTGTAAGGAAAACTTTCTTCAATGGATTCTTGTTCACTACCAACATCAATATGATTATATTTGGTTTCAAATTTACTGCTCTGCACTATAACACTTCCGTGGTTACATTTAATTAACTATAGTTAATAAAGAAATTACGCTGTATCCAGACCGATGTTGACTGATCAGAAATGAAGGTAAGCTGTAGTTACATAGCTATTCTATTATAAAATAAGTGTATATTCGCTATTTTGTTTTAAATATCGCTAGAACACAACGGAATACACATACCATAAATATTTACACCATATAATAAATTCTTTGCACATCCGATTAATGATAACTATATCAAAAAGCCACATTTTCCAAATTCGTGCAATATACTATATACTAAAGAAGTCAATGTAAAATGTAATACATAAAAATCGTTAGCTAAAAATAAACTATTTCAAGTCTACGACTAGGTCAGCAGATTCAAGTTTAACGGCTTAACAACGGTTGATGACTGTCCTTGGTACTGTAATACTATTAAAGTTAAGCAGCTTACAGTTACTGTCAACTGTCAAGGATAGTATAAGCCGGCGGTGAAAACAAAGTGACATTTTATTGGCTTCACTCACCAGTGCCAATGTTATTGTCAAGTAAATTGGATACATATCGATACACTTAGTATTAACATGACTGTATCCAGGTATGAGTTATGTGAGCAGAGTTACAAAAATATCTAAGTTATGACCTGTAGAAAATGTACAAATAAATTTTATTATTTTGTGACTAGGCTAATTGAAAAAGCTGATTTGATTAATTATTGAACAGCGGCGCTTTGAATCTCAATGCTTTCTTCAAAAATATTTTTGAGATAATGCAAAAAAGCATTTGAAATAGCATTGTAGCAAATCATTTCGTCTACCAAACACTAATAATGATTGTAGATTAAAATACTGCTAATTAAAGCCTAAATAGTATAGTAGAGAAATATCCACCCATCATTGACTCTAATAATACTTTAACCCCACAAATGTTTCCATAATACATATGTAAATATAAAGTCACATTTTACACACATCCTCTATCAGGGATTATTATTAAATTTACAACCTATTTGTTATATTTATATGGTCACATGCCCGTTCTGGGAATTAAAGGAATATACTCACATTACTCCGTGTTACATAATTATATTTTACATGTCATGTTAAATATGTAATAATTATTATAACGTTAAAATAAAACTGACGTAATTGTTGCTTTAGTATTAGTAGTCATTAGTGCTTTGTGTTCTAGTATGTTTATTTTATTGCATGCATGTCAGTTGTAAAAGCTTTTTAAAATGTTGTTTTGTAGTTGAATTGTTTATTAATGGTGTTTTCTTTTTATTTTGACAACAGAGAAATGTTTGTGTATTTTACAGATATTTGTCCTGAATTCATGTGTTTGTATATAAAGTCTCTGCACATGAGATATTTATGGCTTTTATACTATAACTCCTTTTTTAATACTAATTAATTTGCTTATTTCTGGTTTAAAATATAAAAATGTATTTTTGAAGTATGGGTCAAAAGGCAAAAACATTCCTTGACCTTTTTGAACTCACAAAAACCAGAATTAAATTATATTTGTTTTACTTGTTGCTTTATAACTTAGTATTACCAGCAACGAAAACCAAGGAACTAATAAAATTTACTAACTACCATAATTGCTGAGCAATATTAGTTTTCAGCAATTTTTCAGTAAAATGCCCATGTTTAAGTTTTTCTGTTCCCTTACCTTAATACTAACTTATTGCATGTCGTTGTGTTAATGTCTTATCTTAATTAAAATTTTGCGATTGCTGGCTGTACGTTTTTTTGCGCTTCACCTATACTTTTATTTATTTTATGAATTTTGCATGCTGCCTTGGATATTTTTAAAGATACTGAAAACATTAAGCTTGTGTTCTGCGCCGTAAAGGATACTATCATGCAGTCGGCTCTAAAGGAGTTCAATCTGGCATGAAATATATATATAAATATATTTATCATATTATATGTTGAAGAATTAAACATTTATTTTTAATACTGTATCGATTGTTTTATTATTTATCCTTGTTTTATTGCAAATAGATTTAGTTGCATGGGTTGGATGTGCTTTAATAGTTATATTGTTTGCCTATTTATAAACATGATAAGTATTTTACATTGAAATGAACATGTTTAATTTGTTACCGATAAAGATAAATGTAGGCTGTATAAATAATAGGTAATATGAAATTTTAATCTAATAGTCGCCAATGGCGGATCCAGTATAAGACTGGGGGCTCAAGCTTCCGATTTTCTTTTCAATTTAACAGTATAATAATCTTAAGATGATCTTAACACAAAACTCAAAGTAGGTAAAATCATCATTGATGGTCTAGCTTCGATACTTTAAATTGTAGGAGAGATTGATGCTGTTTGTGGTCTTAAAAACGAATGATTTGCGTCTCACATCCTACAAAACTGACAAAATCATAGTTATTCCACTACAACTTAAATAAAACTCTTAGTTAATATTTCCATAAATGTTGACATTTAAAAGTAGGTTTGATATCTAGATACAGTTTCTTTGACGTTAGCGTTTAAACATTACCTGTTAAGGAATCTTTGGACTCAAAGTTTTTACATAATTTTAGGTCTGAAATCTGGTATGGTCAGCTTATTATTATCCCTTAGGTATACATAATATTAGGTTTCCATAATAATAACGCTATAATAGTCAGGTATAGCAATTAAAGCTTTTAGGCGACCTGCATATGCAGTAGATCTGTTATCTGTAAACTAAAAACACTGAATTAGTATCTTTACATTAGGTACAAACAAAATAGCAAATATACACATTAAAATAAATAACGAAATGATCAAAT
Organism: Chrysodeixis includens; assembly: GCA_941860345.1. Taxonomy (NCBI): domain Eukaryota; kingdom Metazoa; phylum Arthropoda; class Insecta; order Lepidoptera; family Noctuidae; genus Chrysodeixis; species Chrysodeixis includens. The sequence goes on from OW796094.1 coordinate 4,017,878, forward strand.
TAGGCGGAAGCTTCGTTACATGACAAAGAAGTATAAGTTTACGTATAAGTGCAGTAATTTTGAAACCTAAACTTTAAGTTTTCAGAAAAAAACGAGTAAGTGGTCAATATGTCAGTAAAAATTGAGTAAATTTGAAATGTCCTAAATGTATTTGCTTCCAGACACTGAGAACATCCGGTTCGTGTTCGCCGCAGTCAAAGATACAATCCTACAATCCAACCTAAAGGAGTACAACCTCGTCTAAGCGAAACCAACAAGGTCACTGACACAAATCTGTGATTGTGTAAAACACAAGTTACACTTCATCACTTCATGACAGATGTGTGTGTAATTTCGCGAACTGAGATCAGATGGACGAACTAATTTCATCTTAAAATGTTTAATGAGAAAATAAGGATAGATTGTAAGTCATTTAACCCAAAAACTAGAGTGGGGAGTGCGGCGATGGGTACTCGCCGGCCGCATTCCCTCCGACAACATTCGTTCTCGATCCGTACGGATCGTACACGAGGCGTCAGGTTTTTTGACATGTTTTTTTATGATGAAGTTATTCACAATTTATGTATGTGTCTGTATTGGTGAATATTAAATTGTGCATTTTAAAAGTTATGGTGAGTCTTGGCCTTACCATGAGCTGCTTTTAGTCATTGTTTTAGGGTTTTTTTTTGTAAAGTTTGTTGCCATAATATCTTTCTACATTAGTATACATTTATTATGTCCAGACGGATGGATTTGAACAAACTAGTCCAATGAAGCGCGTGTACCACCGTGCCCGCTAGAGTGGCGGGAGCGCGCGTCTGGCCCCCGGGGCGAGTGGGCGCTCGCCTTGCCGGCACTCTCTCTACCTACCGATTATATTCACTAGACGTAATTATATATCGGTACCCTATTTTCTGTTAAAATGAAAGATTTATAACTTTATTACTGTATTTAAATATTTCGTTACTTTTGTACATTGGAATTTTTGTTACTTGAATATATGTTAATATTTAAGCTGTTTATATTTAAATATGGTGTTTTTCTACACGAATTGACTTGACGCAAACTGTTTTATGTTAACTGTAGGCTTTGTGTACGCTGTGGTCTGGTGTATTTGGTTTCTTCCTATCGTTATCCGTGTATGAGATCAATCAGCTAGCCGTATGTCAAAATATAGGAAGTTACTACGTTAGTTGTTTAAGGACATTTTTGATGCATTTGATATGAACTTTTTTTACTAGAAAAACCCTCGGATTAACAAAGCGAAACGTGAATTGTAAAAACCGAAACCGATGTTTTTTGCACGAACGCTTACCAGTATGTAATATATTGTACATTTGGTCTAAATGAGCTGAGTGAATTGAGCTGACAGTTCAGTGCCAAGTTTTGCTATTGGCATACTTTTTTATCGTAACGTGAAGCACAAAATATAATTACTACATTTTATAATTGTTTTCCATATTTTAGAATATTTTATTGTACCATGCTTAATTAAGAGTGTTGCTTCGTGTTATTATTTCGTTTTATAAATGTATAAGAAACCAAGTTTCGTTTTGAAGATATATTATTATTGTATTATTTGTTGTTGTGTCTTAATTTCTCTTCTACTCAAGTTTCTATATGGACCGCTAAGCACAATTCAAGTGACACTGTCAATAGCAAAACTCCATGCTTTAATTATGATACAGCTGTCTTATGCTCAAAGTAATGTGACGTGAAACTTAGCGCACAATATTGGAAACTTTCTATTTGATGTTACCCACTGAAGTGCAATCTGTGTCTACCGTGTACATAAAAACTATATTTCTTTTGTGCAATTGTACAGCAATATTGGAATTAGTTAGTGGGCCGACGTGGGTCCCTGGCCCGACACGCCGCCCGCGCCACTCACACCCGTGGCGCGGCGCCCGCATGTGTGCCACTGTACCACGGTACCCCTGTACCACGGTACCCCTGTACCACGGTACCCCTGTGTCACAGCACAGCCCGGTGCGGCGTCGGGCCCACCTCGGAGCACCGGCGATGCTCGTCTTGCAATCTCCGCGTACCTCTGTACATACATTTTGATATGTTCCGACGTAACTTGGAACAATAATAGATACGCAAGTACTATTACTGCTCCATTCGCATTCAACGCATGAGCTTGAATTTTTATTAATTTGCAGTAGTATCAAAACCAAACAAAGCACAATGAAACAATACATTGGTGATTAGTTACATATAAGACGAGCGTCGAGTTAACGGTACTATCGTGTCGTTCGAGTATAAAGTGCCGCCAATTCGTAAGCTCCTTACGAATGGACTGAGTATCGTGTACTGGTGTGGTTCTTACTTATTTGTTTATACGGTTGGGCGATAACACAAAAAATATTGCTAAAACTATATTATAGTCTAACGTTGCTTTACCTTTGCGTGAGATTGTGAGAATTTTAGCTTAAGTTCCGACTGAAGATGGATGCATGAATGAAATATTGTAAATTATAATTTCTCATAAAATATAATTTTTTTCAGCTAAACGAGTTGTTTTCTTTATTAGCCACGTAATTACCCGATTTTACATTAACCAAACAGTTCCGTTATAAGCTTTGACCGTGATTGCATTCCAATTAGTCTAATTATTTTATGGAACAGATTAAAATCTGTTACGTGACGTAAACGTTGATTACATGTAGACTATGTCGTTGACGTGTTTACGGTCATTTAGCAGCAAACATGGCTATAAGTGACTTCCATTTATTTTCCAGTCTAAATGACGATTTAAGCCTAGGCGATGAGGCCGCCAAAGTTGCGCTCCAAAACTTTAATTTGCAGTACACTACATTCTTGTTTTTCAATACAACATTTTTCTATGGTGTGGAATTATTTCTGCGAGCGTTCGCTAATAAAGTAGTGGTAAACAGAGGCAATTTCAGACCGACATTAACTAGAAAAGTCAGCCAGTTTGTTATATTCGGGAGTGACGCCTCTGAGGTAGAACAATTTCTCTACGACATAAAAGAATATGAAATGGACAACACTGGAAAGTTTATTATAGTTTGTCAGTCACCAGATATTAATGATTGTGATGAACAGACTCTGACGAATATGCTTTGGGAGCACAAAGTTGTGAACGTTGTGATTATCAAAGCTGATACTACGCAAGCTACGTGTTATACTTACTACCCTATAGCTGACGATGTTTGTAACAACACGAGCCCAGTGAAGCTGAAACAAGGCCGATATGTAAGGACGTCCTTCGGGGCTGTTTTTGAGATGAAATTTAAAAACCTTCACTTGTGCCCAATAGTTGGTTCGACGTTTATACAGGTCCCTTACATGCATTTTATTAATGGGAAGCCTGTGGGGGCTGATGGTGACCTTATACGAATGATAGCGGAGGGTATGAACACCAGTCTGGAGATGATGACGCCTCGCCGCGCAGATGGCTGGGGCTGGAAAGAGCCCAATGGGACCTGGATGGGATCACTAGCTGACGTAGATGAAGAGGTAGCTAACTTCTCTATGACATCCGGAGCAATCACACTAGCAAGGTTCTCTGACTTCCAAATGTCTCTAAATTATTACACCGTCAGTGTAGTATGGGTATCTCATGTAGCTCCCTTACAAAATGAAGCTTTGAAATTAATGCATCCGTTTCGGTCCGACTCACAAATCGCTTTGGTGGTGAGTTTTGTACTCGTCGTTATATGTGCTTTTGTTGTCAAGTCGATGTTATGGACTTACATGTGTCACACGAGGGATGACGACCAACCTTCGAAGAGTGTAGTCTTCTACGCCTGGATGGTCTGTATGGGCCAATCGCTTATCACCATGCCGACCAAATCGTCTTTCCTGCAAATGACTATGCTCTGGGTTTGGTACTGCTTCCTTATTAGAACAGCGTACCAAGTTTATTTGATCAGTTCTCTTAAAGGGAAGTTTTACGAAGATGACTTTGAGACTATCGAAGATGTGATAAATGCGGACTATCCGTTTGGTGGCGGTCCAGCTCTCAAGGATTATTACATCGAATACCCGACTGTTTACAATAAGTGGGTTAATATCGATTCTGTAGACATTCTACCGACTGTCCTTAATATCTCGCAAGGTATGAAATTCGTTATAGCAATGAATTCTGATACCGCCAAAATGGTGGTTAAAAAGCACGCGGTCAGTTTGCACATATTGCCGCAAAAGATTATTACGAGTCCCACTGTGATATTTTTTAAGAAATATTCGCCTCTCGCGGAATCTTTCAATTTGGTGTTGAGTCGTCTTATTGCCTCTGGCTTTCCTTCTAAGTTACATCAAGTATATACCAGCGTCAGAAAAGTTGACCTCAGCGGGGATGAAGGAGAGACGCTACAAATAGTACACTTCACCGCTTGTTACTTAATTTTAATATCGGGGTACGTAGTTTCTTTCATTTTCTTTATTGTAGAAATTTATTTTGGGAAGTATTATCGACACCCGACCGAGGATGGTGAATGAACTCGCGTAAGCATGTTCAAAAGCTATTTCATTAGAAATACATACAAGTTTCAGTCGTCAATCATTTTTGCTTAGGTACACTTATTTCTACCTACCCTGTAATTTAATCCGTGAAGGATTAACCCTAAAAGGTTCTTTGATTTAAAACACAGTACCCAATCTAAAAAGATCTACAATGTATTGCTAGAATCTTATCTACCTAATAACAGCATATTGACTGCCCTAACTACCATTTAATTTCATGACATGAAATTCAGTAATCAGGGCATATGCATTCGTAGAAACGAATTATGTATGTCATTTTTTTCAAAGTTCGTGTCACTATCAAGTTTGGGTTGAAAGTGTGAGCTTTACGTACGAAGATGAACGAATCGTCAAACTATAGTAATATGCTGCATCCTTTGAGGGAAGCGGCAGCTCCGATTGGCCAACTCGCGGCTAAGGTGGCTTACTACAACTTCGAATGGCGTTTCGTGACCCTCGTCATGTACTATACTATGAAGGCCGTGGGCTTGACCACGTTTTTGACGAATTACGAGAAGCCTGTCGTCCTCAAGTATGGCCAGTTTTTGGCTGCTCGAAAACTCCCAGTCCCACAAATAGTGATTTTCGGTAACGACCATCTGGAAATATCAAAAGCCCTTGACTTCCTAACAAAAATCAAATATGATACCAATGCTAAATATCTCATTGTCTGCACATCGTTGAAAACAGAGTGCGATGAAAACTACATTTTTAAAACTATTCAAAAACATTTAATCATTAACGTTATAGTTTTAAAGTCCAGCCTTTTCACTTCAGAGTTTTTAAGTTATACGTATCAGATAGTTATGCCAGGAAAGTGCATAAACAATGTGCCTTTTAAAATTAATTTGAACACGGATTGCATAAATAATAAATGTTTTAAAAATCTGTATAAAAGTCAATTACGAAACTTTTATCAATGCCGGATCAGACTGTCGACTGTGGAGCAGCCACCTTTTATGTATTTGTATAATGGTACTAAAGAACCGGCTGGGATTGATGGTGAAATCATGGCAGCGGTAGCTAGCTTTCTGAACGGGACTTTATTCCTGCAAACACCACACGACGCCGGTGACAGCGGCCACTTCATTAACAATAACTGGACAGGCTCTCTGGGAGATATTTATAACGGTCGCACACAAGCGTCCGTCTGTGCGTCACCCCTAACTGTCCTTAAATATGATTATTTCCAAATATCTTACACGTATTACTCCATGGACGTCGTGTGGGTCACCAAACTGCCAGCACAAAGATCTTCGTGGGAAAAACTTGTGCGCCCCTTGAACATATACCTTCAAGTTTCGCTAGTATTCATGTTTATTGGTATTATATTAATGAATGTATTATGCAAAACAAACGTGTGTCGTGACGTTGGTGGAGTCTTTGAAATGGAACCGCCGAAATACAGCTTGTGTTTTTATTCCTGGGTCTTGTTTCTCGGTATGCCCATACTTAGAGAGCCTGCAAACAGAAGTTATCTGGTCACAATCTACACCTGGATATGGTTTTGTTTCCTCGTTCGGTGTGTCTACCAAGTTGCACTTATACATTCCTTGAAACAGACGTCTTACGACCAGAATATCCAAAACTTCGATGAAGTTCTGCAGAGTGGTTTGCCGTTCGGGGGCCAACAAGCGTTGAAGGAATACTTCTCTGAAGACCCTGAAATATATAGTAACTGGCAAGTTATTCCTTTAAATCATCTATTCGGAGTTCTAGACGACTTGCTGGACGGCGAGTCTGACTACGTTGTAGCCACAAATAAGGAAGTCATGAAACGCTATCTTTTGAAATTTAAGGGACTGAAGAAACTGCAAATACTCCCACATAAGATTGTGAATAGTCCGTTGGTTGTATATTTTAGAAAGTATTCTCCCCTTACCGATCCTATCAGCTATGCACTGCGGGTTGCTTTCGAAGGAGGGTTCGTGCATCGAGCGTTTGAAAAATACGTGGACAATGATAAAGCTCTGTTGAAGAGGGACAGCTATGAAGTCGAATCTCTCAATATGGGCCACTTTGCGGGGATCTTCTTGTTATTATTAGCAGGAATGTTTATATCATGCACTTACTTTGTCGTAGAATGGATTTGTGGCAATCTTAAAGACGAGTAATGTTTCTTTATTACTTATTTTTGGTATTTGTGGGATCATTCGTTTTAGATAAGTTAGAAATATGTGACTTCATGTTTTAGGTTGATGCAAGATAATTGTAAAATATAAATAGAATGTACATTAAAATATTGTTTTTTTTTTATTATGAGCTTAGTGTCACTTAATTACCAATTAATTTAATTTTAATTTAACCCTCTTTTTCGGTCTCTCTTTTCTTACAAACACGTTAAAAAATAATTACCAAAATGTAAAAATTATCCTGAAATTAACTACAAATCATTATTTTTTTCCACAGCTAGGTATTTAAAAAACCCTTAACATGTGGTAACAGTGTACGGGAGAGAAAACTACTAGAGGACGTCAGTGTTTATAAAATACTTCCTGTTCCCGCAACTTCATCAGCGTGAAATAAAATTAAATTCCCTTCAAAATCGGGCCAGTCATTTCAAAGGTACGGGTTGCGAGTACGAACAAATAGAAAGTCATTTTCTTTTTGGTGTATGTGCCGTATATAGATTCATACACATGTAGTAAAAAAAATATTTCAATATTACAAACACATACTCCAATTTTATTTAAATGTATAGATGGGTAACTACAAGTTTGGCGTAAATAATAAATGTCACGAAGAATGTAGTCTATTTAACCATGACAAATGACGGTGACAAAGTGCCAACACTTCAGCACCTCAATCATAATTACAATAAATTCTAAAGCTACGGAACCACCACGAGGTGAGTAGCTTTGTTAAAAAATTTGAGTGTTAAATGCGATGGCGTCCCAATATACATTAGCAAAGCATTTCACAATAAAGATCTGAAGCTCCAGAGTTTACCTAACTCGTGTAACATTTTCATTGCGCGATCTAATTCGACGCCAACGCCATCTAGTTAGGAAAATGGAAGCTTGTGGGATGACTAGCGCCTCCATACAACCCTTATTAAGAAGTGGCTCGTGATTATATTAATATTAGCCGTGCCCGAGATTTCGTCCACGTAGTATTTAATGAAAAAGATTTATTATCTAAAGTAAAAGTTTTTGTTCAAAAATCAAAGTGGCCTTAGTTCTTCCTTATCACATCAGCTACTTGCCAATTGAAGACCTGTTAAATTCACACCGTTCAGCTATTTCAGAGATTAGCGGGGAAAAACAGGCAGCTGGCAGGCAGACAAAAATGTTATTCAAAATATACATGTAGTAAAAAAACATTTATTTCATTCAGTACCTAAGTACTCTCTCTAACAGACTCTAAAATTTTATTTACATGTATAGATACTTTTTGTGTTAGTCTTTAGTGCTTTTTCTTTAGTGTTTTTTTTTAGACTGTATATACAAAACAAAATGTATTTCTTTGCTTCAGTTATACATTAAAAGCCATTTTTTTCAATGTCCAGCACAGGAAACTACCTTAACATACGTACATTTTTATAATAAACTGTTTTGTTTATTATAAAAATGTACGTACAATTTTATTCATCAATCTGGCAGCTAAGGGGCCTACCACTGAACTTAAAGTAATATTATCGCGGATATAGAAGCGAGATGGCCCACTACACGGCATGGAGCATTCTCTCTCTTGCACACCCGCAATAATATAACTTAAAACAATGGGGGTAAGTCTTCAAGTATTTTAGACAACAAACGGTTCTTATTAGCGATATAATTTCATATTTCTTTTCTCACAACGTTTCGGCCGAGTTGCACCGACCGTGGTCACGGGTAGAGAGTTGTGTAAAATATGTGTACAAGTCGCGAAAGCTTAAAAACATTAGTCTTCAGGTATGTTAGCGATTTCCAGGGATTATAATAGTTTCAGGATTAGAAAAGTTAAGGTTACCTAGGTAATCCATGTTCTGGCGCCATTTTCATATCTGCCCCAGTTTTGTAATGGTCGATAAGCCCGGGTTCGTGTTTGATTCTAATCGGGAAAGTGCTTATAATAGGTTTGTTCTATTAGTGATAGAGGTAAGTATTAGTGGTGTTTGTAAAAGTCTGTAATGCTTGAAATCGAATTCACCAGTAGTATGGGATCTAAGGAAGAGGGAGGAATAGACCCCTCGTGCGTTGTTTTAGACTAAGAGAAATACATTTTTTTATTGCTAAAAATTCGTACAACGCTATTTAGTTTCATATTAGGTACCTATACGAAAGTAACTTGTGTTATGAGCACTAGACAACTGATAAACATACTTATATTTCTAAATACATACATATTTAAGATAAATTACACCGAGACACAAAACAAATGATCGTGCACATGCACGCAAACATTGAGCCTGGGTGGGAATCGAACCCACGACCTCCGGTATACCAGTCACGGTCACTAACCACTAGACCAACTGTACAGGCCAGTCAATTATGGTATTAATAGATTGTCGTCAATGGTCTAGCTCGTTAAAGTTCAAATAAAAATGAAGATTTGTCTTCTGTTAAACAAAAGACGAAATTTTAAATCTGTTCTAATAATGTCTTATATATTTTTTTGTTTTACGTGACGAAGAACGGGAGTGAAACCGTGAGGCACAACTAACTAGGCAATAGAAAGACCCTGAGGTGTTTTTAGTCGGTGGGAGTTTGACCTATCCCCACGCCGTGCCCTGGGCGTGGGTTGAAGTCATTAGCGTTTCAGTTCGGAAACCAAAAAAAATACTGAAATATTCTGTAATTAAAAAATAAATTTAGTATGCTATTATTATGCACCGCTTTATAGTGAATAACTTCCTTTTATTTAAACTTATTTACGTCACTAATCCCTTCTGGAATTCAGGCGCCATTCTTCGCAGCGTTATTGTTCAAACGTCAATATTTACATGAATTTTATAATAACTTTTGTAGAGGCGCCCCGAGATCGTATTATGAAATTCCTTACAACGTTGTTAGGCTAAAATTTCAATTTTGTAAGACGTTGAGCAGTTTATACAGTCCTTGCGCTGCGACCTATGCCTGTACTATGATATCTTAACAAAGGCTTCTTAGTACCTCTTACAGTTGTGCAAGGGAGACGCGGTTATGTGCAATGTAGCGCGCTATCCCGTTTTCACAATAGCCGCTTTTGCAACAAGCCTGTTTTAATAGCTCATAGTAAAAGGAGTGAACTTAAACTGCATTGAATATTTAAAGAAACCTTTGTTGCAGCCCAATTGTTGAGTTAGTCCTAGTGGGTTATGCAAGAAAGCAGAGTCGACCTAATTATTCAATCCTTTAGGAGCTTGCAAACAATTAATATTAACTATACGTACCTGAATCATAACTGATTTAAGATACTGCATAAATTACCACTATGCAACATATTTTGGGGAGTTTGTTGCGCCGTTTCTTCTCCCGCAGCAATAGCAGAGGAAGCGGTGAAGGGTGGGCGATGGGGTGCTGTCTATAATTTATGAATATTGACGTCCAAAAAGTGTTACATTGTAATCTAATTTGGGTAAATTACTTGATTATAATTATCGCGGGTTTGATACCCGGTACTAGTTTCTTTTTTTGGTACACAAATGATTATTCTAAGCTTGTGAAGCCTGCTTCTACTTTCTAGGTACCTGCTTAGAACATCGAGAAAGATAGTAAACAGAGCTACATTATATTGTGTACTAAACCTAACAAATTCCATTAAAATGCTTCTCAACATCACATAATATGATATTTATACCAGTAGACAAGAATAACCAAAGTCAGTAAAAATGTAAAGACTATTTAACTTATATGTGAGATCTAAAATTGGCATGTTACCAGTTTTTTTGTGTAGTTAAAACTCTATTTGTAATATAATATTTGCGTTCCAGACTTTCTAAAATATTTGAACGCTGTAAATAGCATAATAATTTGGACGCAACAACTATTATAACAACATTCTTCCAAAATGAACAAATATTCAATTCCATTCTTAAAATAATAATAATACTAGCATGTTGAACCTGTGCCCCCGTGGAAGCCTTGAAAAAGGACCGGGTTTCTTCCCTTGAAATTAGCCCGTGAATTAAAAGAGATACTAGTCTACAAACGTCTCACTGCTGGGCAAAGGCTTTCCGTACAAAGAAAGATAAACAAAGTTACTGAAACTTTAAAGGCGATAACTATAAAATGAAATTAGAAACAGTTGAAAAACACAATTATCACGACACTCAGAATTCATAGTTTTGTTTCTCTTTTGAACGCTTCATTAGTTGCTTTTGTTTTAATAAACAAGCTTTAGTTAGCGACTGGTAATTCTTTCAAGAATTATTTTAGAAAAGAGTTCGATAATAACAATAGGTTTGTTGAAGAACAGAGCTTAGAAATATAAGGTTTTTTTAGAAAAGAGTTAGGAGTTAACAAAATGGTTTTTTATAACTTCATGTAGGTATTTATTTTATTAAATAATTATTAAAAAACAAAAAAACCCGACTGCAATAAATAAACACGAAGTAAAAAGAGAAAAACAAGCTCAATAATCAAGTGTGGAGAGTATACAGTACACCGTACATTAAAAGTAAAACAGGCGGTATAATGCTGAAACCCATCGAGTCGTTCAGGCTATAGAATGAGCAATATTCGAATTGGGCGTCAAAAATCCACCATTTCGTTTTTTTTGATTATTTTGATATATCCAGTGTCACTCTCACAGTTAATACGAATCTAACGACTCCTCCAAGCCAGCGAACGAAGACAAAATGCATCAAGCAGTTTAGGCTGCAGAGCGTGCCAAACAATTATACATATGTACATACTCTCGAAAAACATTACCCTCCTTCTGGCGCAGTTGGGTAAAAAGATTTTACCTTGTAAACCAGCCAGTTTTTTCTTGTAAACAAACACTTTCGAATCACGAAACGAGAGGTTCTTTTTTATTACTTTGTAATTTTTTTCCAAGTAACTATTTATTATTGAGATTTTATTATGTTATTATTTTAATTTTCAAAATTACAGAAAAAAAAATACCTACCTTTTAAAATATTTTTACCTCAATATTCAAATAACAAAAAAAAATTACCAAAATTATTTCAATTAAAGGTACAGTCACAACCAAACTTCCACTTAGCAGAAAGTTAGCGCCTGCGCGATATAAGTCTACCAATCTATGATGTAGTAAGCCCACAATTTCGGCCAGTGTCTGTTATGAGCTCAACGAACGTTGTCGTCGACGGTACCGACCGATGTTCCGGGTGAAAGTTTACGCCGCGATTGTATTCCAAATTCAAAGTTGTGTGCGGCCATTTATAAAAACAAATTAAAAAGTTGCGTGTTCTGGATTTGAATTTAGTTTTTTTAAAATGAATGTGATATTCTTGACGGTTCCTGTTTTTTTGTTTTGTATAGTTTATGCTAAAGGTAAGTTTTTTTTAATTCTGTAAAAGTATAGGAATAAGTTATTCGTCCAAGTTATAATTATTTTGTTTTAAACTGTGTTGGGACAATTCTAATTCGATTATTACGTTTTGAAGTACAGTTACGCGCTTCTAAAAGAATTTCTAGAATGGTGTATTGAACTTAACTGTCCTTTATAATAGGTGGCATAGATATATAATATCACTCTTATGCATACTTTATGCTTTCGTTTATCAGATTAAAAGAGAAAACTAATTCAGCAATACCAGGAAACAAAAATGAATCTTAGTCTTAATCAAATCACTATGATGTACAAGATTAAATTATCGAATGATACATACATACATATCTTATAATTACAGAAGTAAGTAATTATTGTTTAAATCAGTTAATTCAAACTCCTTTTTTGCTCATTATTTTTTTTGTAGAACTCGTAGTTTTAAGTAAAGGTAGATCATTCCCTATGTGCTTGTACACGTTGACTCGCGGGCGCGGTGGCGGGCGATGTCACGAAATATCAAACATATGAGGTGCTTCCGAGTGTTCACGTTCAAAACGCACGTGCGGTCCAACTAGCGGGCTAACTAGCGACTGGCGCGCGCGGCGAGCTCGCGACAATTTCAAACGCTTGAGACCTGTGTGTGTGTTCACGTCGAACTAGCGGCGGCGCGCGCGTTTCACTCGCGACGTCAGGTCAGTTCAACCAGTTTGAACTTATCGCTAGATGCGATAGCGCGTTTTTATCGCGCGAACGCCTGGCGTTTAATGTGAACACGAGCCCGCCACGTCTCCCGCGCCCGCGCACGCGCCCGCGCCCGCGCGTAGCAACGTGTACAAGCACTATCTCGTAGATGGACGCTAACAGCTGCGACACAGTTTTTGTAACTAATGTTGCTGTTAACGCATAATTAATATTACTTACTGATTTTTCTTCCAATTAATGATTTTCTTTTTTGATCTTCACTTGCTCTATACTATCTTATCATCGTTTTTATTTAATTAACCATAGGCCACTTTTACGAAAAAAAGTGTGGAAAATGCAGAAGATTTTTGCCCATTCGTAGGATATCAAATCTCCTGTTACAGTAGAATCTGTGTACCTCAGATAAGGCACACATCTCACAGTATGCCGGAAACCGCAAGTGGCAATAATGCTTAACATAAATGGTAATTAAAGTAAATTATGAACCATTTATTTAACCTGTAAAGGAGATTAAAGTTAGTAACTTTCTTATTTAAACCTCTAGTTTTATAATAATCTGATCTATGACATGTTTGAATGGAACCGGATGTTTTTGCAAGATACTGATCTATGGAAAATGGTGAATGTAATGGAAGATAATTACAACTATCGAAGCCGAAAAAAATTGTTGTCCTCCCGTAACAATACATACCTCTTTCTTTCGCTAACGACTATTAGTAGGTATGGTTTGCTTATTATTATTTTAGATGATGGGGTTTCTTGAAAGTCCCTGAAACACATGCATCAAATTGTTAATTAGAATGAATGACCAGATTCTGTGGGCAAGCATAAACCATTGGGAATTCAAAGAAATAATGATAATTCATAAAACATGAATTATTAATTACTTATATTATTCCAGACGTAAACTATTCCACTGTCGGGTACACGCCTCTATCCATAGTTCCCAGATGGAGAAATTATAAACAAAAGAATATATTAAAAAGTAGAGGCAAAATAAATAATAGTTCCTATTCTAGTTGCGTAAATGGCGAATCTATTACAACGTAGGTCACAAAATAATTGAACCGTCAGATGTAACTCGTAGCTCCGTAGCAGGTTACGTTCGTAGCCGTAGCACTTAGATAAATTGCTACACTAAACGCTACTTTATGAATTTCATATTTTGCGTAACCACAATGGGGTCATTTCGAATTCTATTACTTTAACAATTGTGTTTTGCTTTGTACTATTAAATTATATAACTGAGATCTCGAAGTAAATTGTGTTCAGAAATATTTTCTATTCATCGTACTTTTCTTCAACAATATTCGGTTATATCATATTTATTACTATCTGTTCCCGCGACTTCGTCCGCGTACGTAAACTAATTAAATTACAATTAGTTTATTTTCAGATTTTTTTCTTAAATAAAATTAGCCTAAGTTACTCTTTATTACATTAACTAGGTAGTTAATGAATCTTTTTTGGCAGGTGCCAAAAACAGGTTCGTCAAAATCGGTCTAGAAATAAATTCAAAATTATATTAGCGGAACAAACAGACAGACAGAGAAACAAAAATTGGAACCGCACATCGTTCATATGCGCCAAGTAAAAACGGTTATTTCAATATTACAAACAGACACTCCAATTGTATTAATACAAAAAGATTGTAGAACATTTATGAAAAGTAACTGTGTTGCTTATGTTTGCCTTAAGTAAACAGTAATATATTATCATTACAATGTAAAACAACGACTTTTCTACTACTTATATCTTTCATAATTCTTTGCGCTTTTCAGAAAGATAAAAGGTATAAGTATTTACTACCAAAAAGGTCGAAAGATATTCAGCTAGATAAAAACAAAAAACTAACTTCAAACTAGAATAAAAAGGAGGTTTTATGACATATAAAATAAAACTATGGTAATAATCAGGATAGTACTAATACTATGTTTCCTTGCTCTTATATACTAGGTTCCTTTTAACTTTTTGTTAAGTAGAATTTCGTGTAACTCTCGCATGATAAAACACTGCATTTTTCATATCTAAGTAGGTGTTGGTTTTAAAAAGTTTTAGAATAGGAACTTCTCTTATGAGGAGCTTTTTGGACGGTACTAAAAAGTTTTTTTTTAGTTTTTTCTTTGTTATAGCAGGTGTAGTAGTAGTTGGAGTAGTTGATATAAAAAGGTTTAGAATAGGAACTTCTTTCATAGGGAACTTTTTAGACAAGGAATAGTTTTATTTTAAATTATTTTTGGCCAGGATTGTCCAGGTCTATTACCTTACTTCCACATATCAATGTAGTACTGTTACTTTGGAAGTGAGACGGCAACACTACCCAGCGAAGATGGTGTCTTGAGTGCCAGAGTCTTACTTTAACTTTTTACGGGCCTGTTGGTATAGCGGTTAGTGACCTTGACTGCTATAAATGAAATCATGGGTTTGATAACCAACCTAGGTATAATGTTTGATTGATAAGCACAATATTTTTTTCTGTCTGTGTAATTTACCCATAATATGTGTTTAGAAGTATATAAGTATGTTTATCAGTTGTCTAGTACTCATAATACAAGCTATGTTCAGTTTGAGTCTAAATGCCGTTGTGTAAAAGTCGTGGAGTACCTATTAAATATTAAGAGACCATGGTTAGCTCCTGGGTTGCTTAATATTTATCAATTACCACGTTCTGGTTTCCTGGCAACATGACGAAAAAGACTTGAGATAATATTAACTTAATTCCTAAATCATAAATCGCATACTCAAAAGGTTTTCGAGAGAAAATAGTTAATACTTCAACGAATTCGAAAGAAAATATTTAGGTACTTAATCGTTCTCACAAGAAATAAAATACTAAATTACCTATATTAATAGAACCTACACTGCCACTTTAGACCCATAATTGTATTATACATCTAAAAGCAAATTCATACAAGCAAATTGTTAATAGGAATCGATCAAATAAATCCCAATGCTTACAATCTCTGGCTACATCAAAATGATTTGTGATTCAATAAACCTTTTTTCTACATCGTGGACGGTTAAATCAAATAGCAAATATTTCTTTAGGTCCCAAACCTGGGTTAAACTGAAATTCTATTACAAATATAAGTTTCTTAAGAGGTTCCTTATATTTTTGTACTAGCTGCTGCCCGCGACTTCACCCGTGCAAATGTCGGTTATATCGGTAAAAACATTACCCCCTCTGACGCAGTCGGTTTAAAAGTTACCTGTGCGTTAATGCTGCCGGGGGCGCGCTGAATGCGAAAGCAAACCCCGTAGCCCCGGCCATAGGCAGATGAGGACGCACCAATGGCTTAGTGGCATTAGCCGGAAAGAGTCCTGCACAGCCCTTCGTCAACCCGCGACAAAAGACAGTCCATGAGGATTTCCACTAGAATACAAATAAAAAGAACTTCAGGTAACCCTACACCAAATTTCACCAAAATTAATACTGCCGTTTGAGCGTGACCGAGTAACAGTCTTTCATTCATACATACTTACATACTTTCTAGAATCTAGAATTCTGGTCATTCTCAGTTATCGCTGTTCTTATAACAAAAGCTCAAAAGAAAGTATTTAATCTAGTGGCTTTTTTGTCACAAAGTCAAAATATTGGATACGTTACATCCAATAGAAGAATACTCTAAGGTGTTGCGGTATTCCTTTACCTTTTACAAAAATATTCGCCATTCCATACACTTGTAGCGAATACCTTTTTTCTTTTGATGCCACCGTTTTATTTTTTGTCTTTTTAAGGAATTTGTCATTACAAACCTTTCGTTCTGGGAAAGGTGAAGCGTTATATCTTAAATCCCTCGGTGACTGGGAACTGGTCACGCGTAAGGGCCAGGACCCTGGGTTAAATACATCAGTGGAACCTTTTGAAATGTTATGATTCAGATTTATTTTCTTTCACCCGACTAAATATCTTTTATAAGACTGCAAACTGACTTCATTTAAAATTTTGATAAAATTTGTTGAGTTGTCAGCCGTTTTGCTCGTGGCTTTACCACACTGGTCACATCTTGAATACAGACTTATATTGACGATGATGATGATGTCGTTCTGTAATTCCTCATGAGGGACTTTTTCCACTTTTTTCGATCTTGAGCAGCAAGTTCGTCGTCCAGTCGACAAAGTAATAATAATCCACATCTTTAATTTTAATTCAAACTAACTCCGTTCAAAATTCGTCCGTGTGGTGTCCGGATATAAAGAATAGCACCACCCCATATCCTCCACTGGGTGTCGTAAAAGGCGACTAATGGACCTTAAGACCCAGTGCACCAAGCACCTTAGGTCACCCGAATGGTGGCGGGTAAACAACCAACAATCGCATTCCCAAAGAGGGTTAGTGTCAGGCAGGCGGCCGACTATAAAACCATAGCCAAAACTTTAAGCAACATGTCTAAAAGACGTGTTGCGCCGACCCCAAGTAAAAATTGGGATAAGGGCAGGGGAATGATGATAACTCCGTTCAAAATTGTATCCAAGTCCTTCGTTTAACAGCGAAATCGTGACAGACAGACAGTTATAACATTACACATTTATTTATATGGATTTCCAACAAAACATGTTAAAGTAAATATAAGATTGAAACAGGTATTAGACAGGTATACTCCATCACTTACAGGAGACCAAAGCATTCATATAAAATTATTACAACTAAGTTTAATAATTATATTGAACTATTAGTCCCACGTAGTTTTATCTGCGTAGGTAGACCATACCCTTAACTATCTAGATAAGATGAATCCTTTGTTATAAACGAATCATAAAGTACATACATACGTAACACTACACATTTCAAAGAAACTGATTTGCGCCTACGACAGCACAAAGATAGAATACTAAGAATTGATTAGAGCAGGAGAATCTAAGTGCTGACTATTAACAATTTAGGTTTCATAATGCTTCTTAATTAACCTTAATTTCATAGAATTTTTTAACTATATTCAGACTTCTGTCGTCAGAATTATGCTTGACTTAGTTTTGTTTTCTTTTTAGGGTTCCGTACCCAAAGGGTAAAGCGGAACCCTATTACTAAGCCTCCACTGGGTCCCCATACAGTAAACGTGTTTTTTTCATATTTTTTTTGCTCAATATTAAAAACGGTAACAGGTAGACGCTTTTTCTGTTATAGATGGTACGGAACCCTTCGTGCGCGAGTCCGACTCGCACTTGGCCGGTTTTTACTACAAGACGTCACTTTAGAAAACATAACTCTTTTGTATTTTGCCGCGGTCGGATAAAGGAGTCTATAGTTTATAACTTATTGTTAGGAAAAGGCGTGTAGTAACGTATGAATGTAATAACCATACATTATTTTCATTAAATAAACAATACGAACGATTCGATCTTATCCTTTTTGTAATAAGATTGGAGGGCAAATAACGATGGCTATTTTATATTACGTTATCTTTCCTATTATTGTTTATGTAAGTACAAATGTTTCTGAGATTTGCAACGGAGCCTTTTCGTCTTTGATTTTCTTCGAACTTTATCGAAATGAAGAGTACAATTTTCTACTAAATATAACCAGTTTTTATAATAGTATTAACGCGAAGAATTGTATAAATGTTTTTTTTACTAAGAAATGGAAAAAATAGAAATGTTTGGAAGAAAAGGGGTGAGGCTTTTGCCAAATCGTGGGATCTCACACAAGCAACATAAAAAAAAGAAATGGAAGAGACTGGATGGATCTCTGGCCTATTACTACAAATAGGAAAAGAGACGAAGCTCTTTTCCGAGTAATGCGTGATTTTACTTTCACAACTGCTAAGCACTGCTTTAAGACGTGGCGGTGGATCGTTGAGTGAAAGAAAGCACACAAATAAGTATGCTTTATGCGGTTTTCTCACACTCAAGATACTAATAATAAAATCATTTGGTAGATGCCCCATCACATTTTAGATAAAAGTTCTCAACAAGGCCATTGCATGTTGGACCCTGTGTAAGCCTTTTTAAAAGGACCGGGTTTCTTTTCTTGAAGTTAGCCCGTGAATTAAAAAGATACAAATATTTTTTAATTAATTTCATTTCATTTTCATTCATTCAACGTAATTAAATCATGTAGGTACCTAAAAACCGCAAGAGACTAAAAAACCGTTTATTTTCAACACGTGTAATTTCAACACTAAAAGTTTTATTATGTTACCTACTCATTATGACAATCAGCCAGTTTCTCATAAAATAGCTACGAGTATCTAGGCCTAAAGTCGGCCGAGCCAAGATAATTAGCTTTTTATACGAGTCCTCAAACTATTCCGTCCCAGTAATTTAAGAAAACATTATTTATCCTCTTTTTATACTCTCCTTAAGCACTGAAGTGACACTCCAGAATAAATATAGATCCAGTAATAATATTACGATCATTTCAATGTCTAAGTGACTGTTTATTTTGAAGATTAATTTGTTTATTCTTTAGGTCTTTTTCGGTAATTTATCATTGTCGTTTGTGTTTGTAGGTATTCGTTTTTGGGATATCCTAAGAAGGTTTTATTGGTTGATAATAATTATTTGATTAATACTCGAGAACGGCTGGGCTGATTTTGGTTTTGAAATGATTTTTGTAGTAGGTTCCGACTAGACTCACGCAACATCGTCAAAAATACTGAACCATAATAAATAAATAAATATCTTGGAACAATATCCACACACAGCCATCTGATCCCAAGCTAAGCAGAGCTTGTTTTATGGTAATCAGACAGCTGATAAACAAACTTATATTTTTCTAAATACATACATATTATAGATAAATCACACCCAAATCTTGTATTTGCATCTTTTCATGAAACGTTTTCTAGTTTTTCTCTATTCAACTAATCACACACGACGATAAATATGCTTTTTGCCAATTTCATAATTCCTGACCTGACACATAGGTTTGGAACGGAAAATATTTCATAAACGAACATATCTTTTAATTGCCTAGAGGTGAGGTTCAAATAATTATTTTCAAAGTTTATCGTTAACTGCAGCATTCAGTATTAGTTTCAGTTTTACGTACTTCGACACGTTTCTGACAAATACATACAGAAGAATAATCTTACAAGGATCCATTTTATTCTTTTCGAAGTACCTACAAAACCCTAAAAATCCAGTTAAGTACTTATACCAAAATAATTCCCCACCAAGACATAATCTCGTTTGATTTGTTGTGCAATAAAAAACATAAGCAGCTTATAATAATGCGGGAATATCGACAATCGACAAGCAATCTCTTTTGAGTATCGAAATATTCGCGATTCGATTCAATTGTCAAATCGAGAATCGAATTGATGACGTAAAGATATTGCTTGGGAAAAAACATTAAAAATCAAAACGATGTAAGATTGTTTTTGTAATTAATATATTTATGCAGAATATAAAAGCTTCTAGCTTACATTTTATCGTTCTGTGTAAGTTTTTTTCTTATTGTTGTTTAAGCTAGGTGGGAAAATGATCAAGCTCCTTATTTCGTTTATGAGCTCTTTATTTATCAATTAAAGGCGGTACACATACTGAACTACGACTCAACGAAACTAGGAATCTGAAAATTCAGTAAAAAAAACTTATAAAACATCTCATAATTTCTCAGAATCAAAATCAGAATTTAGATCTTAAATAAAAGTAAGTACCTACAGAGCGCTATGTTTTGTCTTTGGTAAGACATACTAATTCTAACCTCGTATCCTAAATAATATTCGAAGCACATGATTAAAACTTATACCTACCTCTAATGAGTGCTATCAATACCTTTCAACCTATGCTTGTAAATCTAAATAGCAGCTGAAATTAGTGCTATAAGGATATTTTGGCACGTGGTCGAAATCGAAACTAATGCCGTCATATAAATATGAAAAACCATCCCTTTTGACAGACAGTTGAGTTGATTCTTGTTGCGAATATGCACACTACCCTTATGTTAATGTCATCCACGTGCCAAAGGATCCTTGTAGCTCTATTGGCAGTGATACTTGTTTGTGTTTTGTTTTTATTCATTCGTGTTCTCATATCAAACAGCACCTAGCCGTCGTTAGTCACGAGAGTATTATAACATACATGAGAATTATAGAATATAGTCACACATGAAAAATCGGTAAAAGAGGTCAGAAAAGTTTTAGTTTTTAATATATAGAGTGATGCTTATTCTGATACAGTGGAATTGAGAAACTGGATAAGTAACATAAATACTTAAATGCAATTAATAGGAATACCAATTGCTTTAATTAAGTTAAAATATCCAAAACTATTTAGAGTAAACAATATCAATTAAACAAACATTTATTAGTGTTGAAATTAATTAAACCTTTCCCCGCTAATACCCGGAGTCGTTACTGTACGCTTGTATTTAACATTCACTATTGATTCTAAGGGATTAAGTGCTTTAAACGGACTCTCGTATTTTTCACTGAGTTTTTTTAATACTTTTCCTCTTGGTTAGCAGAATTTCTTGTGTTAAAAGTATGTAGTGTGTGTAAAGATGTTAGTTATCGTTTAAATATATTTCAATTGTCTCATGGGACGAAGAATACACTGATAAGTTAATATTTAAAATCTTACGTAGGTAATTGAGTAAGAATGAGATACTTTTAACATGTTAACAAGTTCTTCCGTTTTTTAATTTAGGTACCTTAATTTTTTTACTTAATCGTTTCAGTTTTTGCCTTTCCCACACCCCGAATGAAATTTGATACCAGTTCATTCTATTAGAATTTTCCTAGATACGCGACCGAAAATATTATGATGTGAAGTAAGTGTACTTAGCCTTCTCACTGAAGCCAAAATGCACTTCTCACATCTTTGCTCTTAGCCTATAATTCTACCAAAAACCGTCAAAACTTCTCGAAGTGGCGAGCTATTCATCATGATTAACTATTCCAGTTTGCGAAAACTAGAGTATGCGACTGACCCCCACGGTCCACCAATTAGGCCCAACCGTGGGGCACATAAAAAAGATTAATGTTATTACTCGTTCCTTTACCTTTTTCATTGCGTAGCGACCCGCTGTTTCATAGCCAAATATATTGTCTGTTTACTGTTTAAATAGTTAAATAAGTTTCGGATGAAAAAGGTTTGTTTTTATGTTATAACTTTATGCTTGTTTTTTGGGATAGGGTGTACCCGTGTTAAGGAAATGCGTTGGCTTTGTCGATTTAAAATTGCTGTAAACGAATTGGATGAGATTACTTTTTTGAATGGTTTAAGAAGTAAATTAAATTATAGCTTTTTTTGTTGGAAGTTCCAGTTAGAGATCCTGGGCCTGTTCTCTTTCATTAAGGTGGTTGCTATAAAAGTTACGTGTAATTACGAATATGTCTTAATTTTACAACGGCAATAGTCTATGCTAGGCAATTCTATTAGGAGCTCAAATTAATCCAACAGATGATTTTTTTATTTTGAAATAACAACATTCAATTTTATATACTAAATTACATAACAAAAGCAAAATACAAACGATACTGTCATGCACGGAACAAAAAATTATCTAATTTGTATTTTTATGAAGCATTAAAAAATCACTATCTTTTCAAATCTTGATGTTATTTCTTGTTTTACAGATGAACCAACCTTCATTGGAAGAGAATCAAATGTCACTGTGGTGACTGGCCGAGACGCGACCCTTACATGCAAAGTGGAAAACTTGAAAGGACATAAGGTAAGATCATTACCTCTTAAAGTAAGATTGTTGCAGTCGTGGAAGCGAGACGCTACTTTATATTATATAGTGTGCTATCATCTTGTTACAACTACGTCTGTCTTTCTTTAAGAGGAGGTAACCACGCTGGCGAGCACGCATTATGTCAACTTTCGTTTCTTCATGTCTATACGGAGGCTGGGACAGCCTAGTGGTACCGCAGGACTGCCAATTCAAAGGTCTCGAGTTCGATCCTCACGGCGCGCACCTACTTTTTTCATGTGTTGTGTTCATTTTAAAAGTACACCGTGCTCCGGAAGGCTCCTAAAAATATGTTACTGCACCTAATCTCTTTTTGGTCGTGTCGGATTGCCGTCCCATTGAGCTAAGAGAGTGAAGGTACAGAGAGTGCACCTGTGTTTGCGCACACGCTTGTGCACTATAATATGTCCCGCGTAGCTAGCTGATGCCATAGTAACATAGGCCGCTGAAGTCGAAATCCGGACATTATACATACCTATATAAGAAGAGTAATTTGATGTGCAGTAAGACATTTACTAGCCGGTATTATTAATGCTTAAGTTATATATTTCATTAAAAAAAAAGAAACAAACAATATGTTCCCTTTATTAGTTTAAAGTTACGTAAACATTTCTTTTATACCGGTTACGACATTATTCGTTAGAAAAAATGCTCAATAGCTTTATTTTTCATTTCAGCTCTCGATTCTTTAATTAACAAGTTACCGTGATTAGTTTTAATTAAAATGTTCATAGAACTCTACTTTACTATAATATAAACAAATCTTAGTATTTATATAAACTAAGTATATCATTAAAAAATCAGCTTAGATTTCGTTGAAATAATACGCACGCAGAATTATTTTGTACGACGTGAGTGTCTTATTTAAACAAACTAATTAGGCCAGTGTTATACGTAATGAAGTGTAACTTTAATTAAAATGTCTAGCCCTAGGTTTAATTTAAATAAATAAGCCCAAAGGAACACATTAATATTAGTGCCTCTACTATGAGAACAACTAATGTTGTAACGCAAGAAAGATTTTTTTTATTTATTTGGTTTTCCAACAATTGTTTACACGATAAAAATATTAAATACATATCATAATACAATACTGTAACAATCTCTTATTGGTAAGCACAGCATGCGTTCTTGCGTTATACTAATTAGTTAAAGTTAAGATAATGACAAAGCAATGATAAATACAAATATGACATTGTGAAACATGAATTAAATAAAATTTTACCAACTAAATAAAAAATTACAGAACGAAGAATTAATTAACACAGAGCTAAAATTTAAATGACAGATAACACTGCGTAGTACTGTCATTTATAACGACAACAATTCATCTTTAAGATATCATAGTAGAGGTCTTGAAATTGGTTCGTAGATAACCAGATTAGGCTGATCCGACTGACATATTTTGTAAAATAATACTAAAATTTGAGACTCACTAAATAAGCCTCTGTACAGTGTTCGTTTTCAATTTATTTGGACATAAAATATTGTTAACGGCCTAGACGTGTAATTTGAAATCTTACACTGTACTATTACATTGTTCTAATATAACTACTCTTACACATATATTATTATTGTTCGTTAGGTGGTATAAAACAAGCGTCCATAGACTAGTCAAATAATAGAGCTAACTTTTTAATTCCTCTTCGAATTTCCATTGCATTGTGAATTTTAAAACACGATACGTCATAGTCAATATTAATCATAGAGTTTTGATGTTACAGTTTTAATTATTTATTTTTCACAATGGATTGAAAATAAATAGAACCTAGTGATAGACGCAATGCATTTGAATAGTTCAGTTCGAATTTCAAATTTTGTTTTGTTTTTTTGTTTATTTGAAAATGTTCAGATTTTGGTGCTTTGATATTCTTATTTTGATGATATTATCTATTTTTGATCCCGCATTTAATAGAAAAACATAACCTAACAATAACTTTCGTATTTGTTACCTCTTACGAGAACTGTCAAAAGGTTAATAATGTATAATTTTACTTACACATTACAATATAATCGAGGTGATGTGTCACATACTACACGACACATTCCCTTGCTCGTTATACAAGGACAGTTCATCTCCTTTCTTGAAAGCAACGTTTATTTATCACGGCCTGAGTCAAGAAAAGGTTTAGGCACTCGTAAATATTTGCGTGTAATACCAATGTCCCTTCGGAGCAATTAAGTGAAGAGGTAAACCGTCTAGTTTAGCACACCAGCCGGTTATGAAATACCCGGTTATTTGTACCCGGGTATAGGTCTGTGGTCTCCTTATGTCACCGTTTTCAATAACCGGCAGTTTGTTTTCGTAACTGGTGGTAGGAATTTTGACAGGTTGTCATTTGTATCTTCAATACGTAGTGTAAAACAAAGTCGCTGTCTCTGTCTGTATATCTCTGTTCGCTTAAATGTTTAAAAGTACGAAACAGTTTTTTTAATAGAGTGATTAAAGAGGAAGGATTATGTGTATAATAAATACATCAGTATTTTATCCGTGCGAAGCTGGGGCAGGTCGCTAGTATTATCTGAAATGTGGATGGATACGTTGGACGTTTATTCAATGTACGGATTTAATATTATGTACGTGATTATAATATCACGTGATTTACTTATATTCTGAGCACGAAAATGTGCAGTGCATAATATGCAGCCAAATGAACCTAATTGCTACTAGCCCTAATAAGCCGTTGTTAAGTGATATTAATCTATCTATATAATATTAATATCCTTTTGAGAGTAAAAACAAAGAGTAAAAAGCACTTTATTCTCAAAAAGTTATAATATATTTTTCCTTTTTTGCCAGTAAGTAGGGTCCTATTGCCGAAAGGTGCTTTTTTTAAATAAATCAGTAAATTCTGTTTCAAGAATAGAATTTGCAATTCTTTTTACACATTTTCAAATGTGAATAAAATCACCAGCCAGTAATAACGTAAACGATTCGAACACATCAACACATTCGAAAGTTGAAATATGAGAAATGGCGCACTTTTCACATTTTACGCGGCAATGGCGTTTTGAGCGTCTACCACCACCGCTTTCAAAGTTAAATTAATACGAGTGTGAAAGAGAGACGCTGCTTTACACTTTGTGGTGCGCCATCTCGTTTCCACACACGGAATAATATTCCTTTAAGACGTGATGGTGGACCCTCTGCTATTCTACAGCATAATAATATACGGTATGACGACTTTATATAAACAAGCGTAACACAAGTTATTCCTACGTTTTTGGATCGTGGCATCCGCCAAGCAAGCAACAGTTGTGAGCGTGACGCAGTGATGAAGAGACGGTGGGTTGTTTCATGAAATAAAACCACAAAATTTCTATATAAAAGTTAGCAAAGCATTTTATTTCATTTAATAAAAAAAAAAACAATCTCTAAACTGGTTAAAAACTTAAAATCGATGTAATTATGATGCTAGATGATATCGTCGTTCCATGACGCGCGGCTGCGGGCATTTATTCTTCAGAAACGGCCGAGGCCTCTTACCGTTTTTATCTATACTGTGACAATTCATTCTCAATGAATTGCTTTCAATATACAGCCATAATATGGTGGTACTCAACGCAAAGGAAGCAATTTTCTCAGTACAAGTGCCTTTCTGCGACCACTTGATTTAGATCCTTAGCTCTTGTGTTTTAATTTAAAGTATTTTCAAGCTCTGACAATTTTATATCGTGATAGTTTGGATAATATCAAAGACCTTGTACTGGTCGTTATGTTATTAAAAACCCATTTTTTTTGACAATAGGATGATGACAGGGTACGAAAAGTAAGAATCTAATTAGTCCGTCAGATAGACTATGAAAAATATAAATAGACACGTATTTTTGCGTTTATTTAAACAGTAAAACAATTAAAGATTAGCTGCTTTAAAGCTGCGTGACGGCTTGTAACGTAACGCATTCGCAAAATTTATACGAAAGTGACGTCACGCGTCAGTTATTGATTGTATTTTGCTATTGACTGTACTTTGGTCGATTTGAATCTGTGGGGTAAAATATACGTATAGAATATTGTTATGTAAATACGTATTTATTAGTATTTAATACATGATAGGACATAAAATCATCATTCCTATTTAATAGTTTTGTTCTATTTCTGTGATCTTCAGATTTTTTATACTCATCCCTATCTCTCTTTTTATTTGAGTATGTAGTAATGATTTTCGGGACAATGTACTTTAACAAATTAGTAGGTACCCAAAAACCACAAAGACTTTGAAACATAAAAGATTTAATTTGTAAAGAATATAGAGTAACTAAATTCTATTACAACCTACTTTGAAAATGAATTGTTTGGCCCTTTATAGGCCCAATCCTTTTGTCATGTATCAAATAAAGCTTGCCCGGGCTACTTCCTAGAATTTTCTGAGTAAAATCTTATTAAACTTCCCAAAAAACGTCGAAAACCTCACAATCGATGTTCGTCCTTTGTGATTTAGTAATTTAAAGAGAACTTATTTTACGAGGGTACCTATTTTTTAGAAAGTCGACTACCAAAAAAAATATTACATAGTTTCTTGAATTCAATTCTAGTTCTAAATCTTAGTTACTTTGTGTTTTTCTAAGTGGAAAAGTTTTTTAATAGTGAAAGAGAATATACAAAGAAACAGGTTTTTTTTTTTATTTTAAATGACACCATTTTTAATAAGCTCAAAGGGAGGTGCGGGTAACTCTCACATTAGGTCACAGAAAATAAAAATTAACTCTAACGTATAACCGACTCGGCCGGCGGGAAACGTGGTTTTCATTCAATTTTAGTGCCTAATGAATACATTAATTAATTAAAATGAGTTAATGATCCTACCTCGGTCGCACGTGTTATTCAAATTTTAATTTACCCCGCGCCGTATGTTTTTTTAGATTTTAGAGAGTTTTTGGTGTTACTAATATTCCTAATATAATATTCCTAATATTCCTAATATTCCTCAACATTCCCACAACGCTATCAAGTCTCAAATTAAGTATACGAGAGTAACTTGTGCTACCATATACATTTATACATAAATTAATCCCATACACAGAACAAATGATCGTGCTCCTCCCACAAACATTTATCCCGGTTGGGTATCAAACACACGACCTCCAGTGTAGCAGTCAGGGCCACTAACCGCTAGACCAACAGGCAAATCAATATAACTACAGTCATTATCGACAAACATCTATCTCCTTTTCACATTCCTTCCACTCCGTTATATTAAATTATCAATCTTTACAACAACTACCTTCAAATCCGATCTCCAGCAAATTGAAACCAAACTCAGCTGTGATAACACAGCATTTATTCCCAGTGGGTTCTTTCCGTTACTTAAACACGGATCCGATGCGGGCAAGTACTTACAAGTGAGTTCTCTTAGTAAACAAGTCGTTAGCCAGCTATAGTAGCTGATGGCATTGGAAGATAGCATGAATGTGGTACAAAAATCATGTTAACTCGTTATTGACTGGCCTGTTGGTCTAGTGGTTAGTGGCCCTGACTGTTACACCGGAGGTCGTGTGTTTGATTCCCACCCATGACAAATGTTTGTGTGATGAGCACGATCATTTGTTCTGTGTCTGGGTGTAATTTGTGTATAATATATATGTATTTAGAAATATATAGGTAGGTATGTTTATCAGTGTCTAGTAGTTTTCTCCACTATATTATAATTAACTAACTAACAGAAGTAGAAATCGGCCGTTACTAAAAATACGTACGTAACGTTATACGGTGGTGTCTTTCAGAGTAAATTTAACATCGATTTCTACGTAGAAGTTACATCTGGACCCTTCACTCTGGACTTCGTTACTAGCAGTTCTTCATTTCGCAAATCTACCTCAGTATTGTTATTAACCAAATGAATTAAAAAGACATTTTATTTGTTTACCTTCGGGTTTCATGATTCCAAATAATTCCTTTCACTTAGATATGACACATAACGACACTATAATGCAGTCTATATTACAACAACCCTATCATTCCCAGGTAGCGTGGCTCCGAGTGGACACCCAGACCATTCTGACGATTGGCCAGCATGTCATCACAAAGAACCATCGCGTGGCGGTCTCCAGAGTAGACCAGACCTGGTCTCTGACGCTGCGGGACGTGAGGCCGTCAGACGGCGGGAGATACATGTGTCAGATTAACACGGAGCCTATGATCACGCAGACACAGCATTTACATGTTGCAGGTAAGGTTTTGTTTGTTTCTAATGCGTGGTTTAAACTGAATAGGCAGAGAGTATCAATTAGTATCAAACCGTCAAGGTACTCTCGTTGAACAGCAATTAGGCATTGCTGTTGTTTTATTTATTGTAACTGTATTGATAAAATACAGTATTCAGATATTAACATTCGACCTTTAAAAACTCACTTTACAAGAGGACTACAGAAGACACGTAAAAATAAGGGTAAGTAATAAGTAAAGTAATAAGTCTCACATTAATAGGTACCGGTAGAACCACATCACTGTCACCCGTTCAAATCGAAGAAAAAACAAATAAATTTTATTAGTGTCATTTAATGTTCCAGTAACATTATCAATCGAAGCATAAACAAAATTCAATAACACGTAAAGATCAAAGCCAAATAACAAAACAATCAATAACCCACAAATGATATCATTGTTTTAACAAATTACCAGATTCAGGTCGAGTTCAGGATAAACGTTTTATCTTTCAACATTTTCTCTCTTATAAACTAAAAGTAGTACCTCATAATCTCACTAATAAAGAAAACTGAACCATTAAACCGTTAAGTCTCTAAGTGATATCTCCAAAGTATTCTTCTCACTAGCGGTTGGCTTGAACTTTATTATCCTGGCTTCCATTAATTACTGCACACAGTGCACAGTCACACAAAGTTAGCTCTATAATCCGCCATTATCTGGGAAACAAAAGAATTGACAATGCACCAGATATTATTAGTGCTCTTTCATAGTTAACCCGGTTTCGTTGAAATAATTTGGATTTTCATAATTTATGAGTGAAATTGTTTAGTCCATTGAAACAGACTGTTTTAATTAAATGTAATTAATGGAGTTGATTAGTTTTAGTTCGGAATAGAGTGGAGTATTGTCTATTATTTGTAGCCTTTATAAATACAACCAGCCAGGGTCACGCAGAGCATGCGCGAGCTATCCCGTGACGCTGGCTTAGGTAGTAGATGGGGCCCGGGGTGTTTTTCGTCGGTGGGAGTCCGATAAATACCCATGCCTTGCCCTCAACGTGGGTTACAGTCATTTGCGTGTCGCCACGGGGAAATAAAAAAAGGCTCTATAAATACATATGCAGCGATCTGTAGTAAGTAGCTGTTTTCTATTATTTGTAACTAAGACTAATAACAGTTTTCACCTCGACTTCTTCTACTTACAGATATTAAGTTTTTAGGTCGAGGGTATTAAATGACCCAACTTTTTTTTGTTCACTTATTTTCAAACTTCAAATTTTTATTGCGATCATGAGTAAATACA
The DNA here is from genome assembly GCA_941860345.1 of Chrysodeixis includens. NCBI lineage: Eukaryota > Metazoa > Arthropoda > Insecta > Lepidoptera > Noctuidae > Chrysodeixis > Chrysodeixis includens. Next base: position 4,047,562 of record OW796094.1, read on the forward strand.
TAGGATGTTAGGTATATAAGGTAAAAGTACATACATGATACCCTGTTAGGGCGTAGCAACACAATATCTTCAGTTCACAAAAAAAGCTTCATGAGTATTCAAGCTGTATTACTGTAAAAACCATTTAGAGGAGAAGTGGGTTTAGGTGTATCCATTTACATATCATTTCTTCCCTTAATTCAGTTCGGGATATAGTTGTAGTTTATACCATCTTTATCACAACTGTGCGTACGCTCTTTGTGTGTAGTTAACACACAAAGAGCGCATGATGCGCTGCGGGTCCAGTTCAACTGGGCATTCAGAACGCTATTATGTATATTAACAAGTATCTTTTATCGTATGGATCTCATTTATCTGACTAAATATTTATTTTTATCACTCGTTTCTCGCCCAGTTCCCCCGGACATTCTGGATGCGGACAGCAGCAGTGAGGTGATCATATGGGAGGGAGACAACGTGACGCTCCACTGCGCGGCCTCCGGCACTCCGGAGCCCACTATCCTGTGGAGGAGGGAGGACTACGCTGTCTTCAAAGTTGGTAGAGAGACTGGTAAGTTTCAAAAGGTAGCAATAGCTTAGCAGTTAATCAAAGAATAGCACAATTGATTAAGGCCGTTTTCAGCTGGTAAAAGACGCGTATAAATATTTTTGGGAGCGCATAAAAATGTAAGCGAAATAAAGAGCAAAAATGGTGTTTTATAAAAGTTAACTTTGTTCTTATGTAGCTACTACAACAAAACATGGTTGTAAAACATAACTCTTTTGAGCGAAACGATAACTGGTGAAGCTCTTTTCAAATTGAAATCAACCGAAAGTTGCCTACCTACTCGTATCTCCTAATGTTCATAAATAACTACGTGGCACTTGGCCTAACCTAATCATAAAACATATTAAACCTAGAATTTGTTCCTATAAATAACCACATTTAGAGAGCTTCTAAAGATTCATAAAGTATATCATTTGTACTCGTATTACTATACACAAAGTGGTAGATAGTGATTGTACGTTTCGTTCACAATCTCAGTTAGCAAATGGAGCGGCGCGTGGCTCAACATGTCAGCTGTGTCTCGGGATATGAATGGCGCCCTGCTCTGCATAGCAACAAACGGAGTGCCGCCATCGGTCAGCAAGCGGATACTACTCCATGTCCTGTGTAAGTATCCAGTACCCACACGTAGATGCAATCGTTCACACCCCTGAATATCGAATGAGCTTCCCTTTCTAGCAACGAATCTAGTTTCGAATGAAATATGTAGTTGATACGTGTTCCGTCGTATGTTTAAGTTAAGGTAAATGTATTATAGATATCGGTTTCAAATATTCACTATGAATTTCTTTGAATATACATGTAGAATAGGGATTGCAATACGGTGAATAAAACTTCAATTTAACTTCTTTTGAGAATATTTCTGACAAACGTAAATTTATTTACAGAAACAATACTAAAACAAGAAATATCTACATTTATGACTAAACTTATGTAACTAAAAAAATTACATATTTACAAAGCGTCGAAAAAAATATCCTCATCTCCGTCAATGGCGGGAAACGTGCCCAGGAGACTGGCCGCATTACCACGCTGAATGGCAATACCAATTCTTTGCGTGAAATACAGTCCAGCCCTCTGATCACGGGTGGAGTCGACCAAGCGCTTAGCGAGTTCCTTATACAGAGCTCGTGCACCCGGACCCCATGGCCCTAGCGTTTCAACCCCAAAGGGCTCAAAAATATAATTGCCCGTAAGGTTATTATATTTTCGTCGCTTTAGGGTTTCCGCAGCTCCAGCAGCAGCGCCGGGCGCGACCGCCGAACTTAGAACATGGGACGGCGCAAGGGTGTCGACGCACGTTGCGTCCCACACCAAAGGCCGGCCCAATTTCCAGGGAAGTAAGGACATCCCGTCAGGTCTCTTACCATCGCTGCGCACCAAACCGTTCGGTTCTAGAACAGCAGGTACACCAGCAGTGACAAGAGCACGACGAATAATGTCATTAATACTTGCGTGTCGCAGTATGCGCCCCGCGCTCCTGCCGCAGGACAAGCCATGATGGCCAAGGCAGTCGACTCTTTCACCGCATTGACAGAGATGAGACACGACGACAAACGTAAATTATAAAATAAAATCTTAAATTTATTAAACTGAATGTCTTTACGTCTTGCTCTTTTTTTCTCTACTGCCATCTATGCTCTGTTCCATTCCTTCTCACTCAATATATAGCCTTGAAAACCAGCCTTTTAATCCCCACATAAAAATGCAACGTCTTTCTTACACTAGGTCTCAAAAACAAAAGACTGAGAGGCACTCGATTTTTAATTGCTTTTTTAAAAGACTTTACTTTTAAATCTAATTTTAGATATTAACGTGAGATATAAACGGCCAGTAACATAATACATTCCTTAATCAAAGGAAACCTCTAAAATGTTCTTGTGAATTTAGCGCGAAACAACCATATCTTACTTCATAATCAAATATTTGATGTACAGTCATGAGCAAAAACATGTACACACGATCAAACAGTTGCAGTAGGATTTCTTATGCGAAATTTCTAAAGCTATGTTATATTCCTAACACTGTAAGCTAAACATAAAATGTTTAATTTGAAGGGGAATTTAACGGTAATATGTATCATTTGACTAGGACTCAAACTTCAATTGTTTAATCGAGTATACATGTTTTTGCTCGTAACTGTACCTACTTAATATTGATTTTAGTACCATTTTTATACAAACTCTAAATAATATGTATGTTTTAAATTACACATTTTAGATGAAGTAGATCGCACAAATTAATGATATTAATTCGGCCATGTTTTAAGCTTCATTAAAAATAAGTTAAAACCTCAATTAAATCAGATTAAACCATAAAAAAATATATTATTTCTGAACACATCACTTTAAACTTTAACTCCATAACACAAAGTCCAATATCCAACAGCCACAGACATCGTTTAATATCGCAACATTAATTAGTAAACGTGTTTACAATTTAGAAAGTTGGAAACTTTACACAAATTTAATTACATGCATTCTCTATGGTATCAAACTCCTTTGAAAACTGTAGAACTGATTGCTGAAGAGCAAATTAAATTTAACTCATCTGAATGGTTCGCCAATCAAAGATCGATCTTGAGATCTCTCTAGAATGTACTCAGACCGACAGACTTATTTGAATTATAGCTAATTTGGTTTGGTTATTACTTCGATCGATGAATACAGATGTCTTATTAAGAGCTGGTATTGGTTTTATACCTTTTCATAAATTGTAGAACGTTTTTAGTAGGTTTTAATAGGTGTTTCTGCGACTTTGTTCGTGTCGAATTTAAGAAAATAGTTATACCTAAATAAAAAAAAATCCCTACGAGGCCAAAATCGGAACGAATTCCGTCATGTATGAAAAACCGCACTTTCGACATACAGTAGTTTTTGTTGCGAATATGCACACCAGCATCTTATGTTATTGTTATGTTAATGTCATCCACGTGCACAAAGATATGCTAGTGAAGACGCCACTTCTTTTTCAATATAGTTCTTAGACGTGTCAAAATAAATATAATATCATAATAGTTTCAACTATTAAAATAATAATATTTTAATAGTTTTAACTATTAAAATAATGAGATGACGGAATATAAAAAGAAATCATTAAGTAATTGTTTAACATTCTCTTTAAATATATCTTAACACTTGGAAATCTTCCGTTAAACTACTTGATGTTTTATTAACCTAAATTATTTTTAGTTCCATAAAAATTTAACCATTTTGAAAGATTTTCGTAAAACGTGTTTAATCTTTTAATCGCTTAAGAGTTCTTCGAATTCTTACCAAAACGGATAATTTGCTTTGGTAAGAATTCTAAGTACCAAAAACTTATTAATTTAAGTTTTCTATGAACCATACCCACTCATATTTCAAAAAGAACTGCTTTATATTTTAGGGTTTCAAAAGAAGATTTTTTTAACAATGTAAGTATGTACTTAAAATGTCTGAGAACATATTTAATTTAAATACAGAAAGCTACGATTTTCTTTTTCGGTAATTTGACATTTAAGAATTTATTTTTACCGGCTAGCTACATTCAATAAAATAAACTACTTAAGGTATATCTATTATCACTGGCTAGCTGCTAGCTACATTTAATAAACTACTTAAGGTATATCTATACTATATTCCAGAATAAGTATAAATATATATTGCTGTGAACTTCGACTATAAAGGGTTTATTTTGCAGGTGTAGAAGAGATACGCCGCTATTCGTGAATGCACTGTCACGCTTCCACACCTTCAATAATTTTACTTCGTGCCTTTAGTATCGCGACGAAAGACACAATAGTTGTAGTAAATTAGATACAGCATAGTTATATGACTTTCATAGGAAATGGTTAATAATATTTGACTTGCTCTATTTGTATAGCAAACCAAATATCAAACTGACATTCGATTGAATAATTGATTTTGAACATAACATGTGCGATTGTTCTCACGCGCAAATCAAATACATATCTGTACCCATTACCGAATGTGTTAATTTAATTACATTAACTGTTTAAACAAATGCTAACCATATTTTAATTTCCCGTTATATTCGTGAAAATGATCAACATTCGCCAAGAAAGTAATAATGTGTTCCGAAGAACGTAAACTTCCTATACAGTATTTAATTTGCAACTCCTGTAAACCACGATTTAAAATGATAACCAATGGATACTACCCAGCCTTCGAACATTTTTAAACTGCAACAAAATTAATGATATGTAGTAATAGTAAATAGGAGTAAGAAAAGTATGTTTTCCCCTTTTTTGATATGATTCATTGTTGTTAATTTCCAAACATAGATATAGATGCTTCTTATACAAATAATGTACAACGGCGGACGTAATGCCTAAGGGCCTGGCCACACGGTGCGGTGCGGCTCCGGCGCGGCGCCTGTGCGGTGCCGCAACGGTTACCTACATATAAAAATGTATGGTATGCCACACGGCACGCCCGGCGCCGCTCCGGTGTCGCACCGCAGGCGCACCGGACAACGGCGCGAGGCAGACGAGGCGGGGAGGGGTGCAAGTAGTGTGGTGCCGCAGCGGCGCCGCTCAGTTGTTTATTGTAGACTGTCGTCAACTGGGCAAGCCAAGCCAAGCCTGTTGCGGTGCCGCAGCGGCGCCGTAAGAATATTGCGACGCCGCACTGCTCGTGTGGCCGCCAGTGCGGTGCGGAGTAATGCGGTGCGGTGCGGTGCCGCACCGTGTGGCCTGGCCCTAAGGCATTCTCTATTAGTCAACCATAGGGTGGTGCAGAGAAAAGAAGAAGTTAATTAAGTCAAGATAGTTTTGTGAAATTATTTTCACACGATGTTTTGGCATATAGTCTCAGTAGTTACATTACATTTTGTTTAATTGTTTAACAGGCAAACCGACAGCTCGAGTCTCGCAGAAGATGCTAGGTGTGTATGTAGGAGAGACCATGCTTCTAGAATGCAAGATAGAAGCCTATCCGACACCAACGGTGTACTGGACGCATATAGACCTGACTAAACTTTATAATGGTAAGTTACTGTTGTAGTCTATTATAACTGTTCTGATTCTTTTCTGTATCCAGAGCACTTTTGACGCAGTTTTGAGCACTTTTGATTGGTGAGTAAAACCAGGTGTGCTGAGTGTATTGTTGACGTTTAAAAGATACAAATACTTCAAGTAGGTAGCTTAATTTGAATTTGTGGAATTTGAGGCGAATAATATTTGCTGTGTTTAATATTTTTGGTTGTTGTTATTTTGAAGACCCAAGTGTAAATTTGAGATTTAGATCGCGGCATCGGTCACGTGGTTTTGGCCAAACGGTTCATTTTCTATGACATGACTATTATTCTTATAAGGGTGACCCATCCCTAAATTTGTATTTATTTTTTATCGGGCAAAATAACGTATGCCAGCAATTAATGAAATATTTATTCAGCTGTTAATCAGTTCATTACGTTTGTTTAATAACTATGCTGTTACTAATTTTAACTGTGATAGAAAATATCGTCAAGTTGTGATACATTGCCGTATATTCGCGTCTCCAAAATGAATCGTTGCAGTTCTGCCGCCAAATGAAGATAATTATTTAGAAAACATAATATAAATGTCAAAAAAATATAGGGTTTTTAATTATTAATTAATAAAGTGCAAAACAGAAACACGGCCCTGCTTCCCGTACCGGGAATCGAACCCGAGCCTCCTGGGTGAAAGCCAGGTATCCTAGCCACTAGACCATACGGGATGTGTCTTGTAGAATACAATTTAAGGTTCTGTAGCGTTACGTGCTCAAAAATATAACTCTATTATTTTCAAACTATATCTTGTTATGTTTTTAGCATTACATAACGACACTGATCACGATGTCACACTTGGTCTGTAGACAAATTACATTTCTCTAAATTCTAACGCTACTGAATCGTTCCAATACACGGAACTGACAACTATTGACAAATCAATGTCGTGTCACTTGTCTGTCATATACAATTTTCAAGTCGCGATGTTTGTTACTGAACTGGTCTAAAACTGCTTGACTGATTTTTATGAAATTTTGTGTGCACGGGTTGGTCGAATGGCCAACATCGATTTTTCGAATTACTAAAAATGATAAGGGTAATTATAAAATATTTAATCCTTGTAACGCGAAGGGTTTCACAGACCTTTAATTCACATGCACATACACACCCAAACTCAGAACAAGAAATTGTGGATCGCACAAATCCTTGTCCTACGCGGGGATCGAACCCGCGACCTTACCTTTTAATAATTAATGTCGTTTTCGTATAGGTTCAAAGTACCAGATGAGCATTACATCACAAGGCTACAAGCACACGGCGGTACTGAAAGTGAAAAACGTATCGCGCGATGACATCGGCTCCTACTATTGCTACGCCGAGAACTCTATGGGATCGGCCAGGGGAGGCATCACCATTTATAGTAAGTGACTAACTACTATTTACGTACTTTTTTCCGTTTACTATATTTGTATGCTTCAATAAATTAAAGTATATTCAGACTGTTGTCTAAAATTTAAATGTTAGCTTGTGACGTCATTGGCCTCGAAGTTTTTTTGAATTTTGCTTACGTAGTACGCACTTATGCAGGTACTCGTATAATTATGGTCTGGATGTGCAATGCATATGTTTTTATCCCTTTTTCTACTGTGGAAAAGGAAAAGAAAGGGATATGTATCTAGTATTTTTTTTTCTTTCAAAATATCATTGAGTTTTATGTAAATGAAGATCAATAATGTTATACATAGTTGCATAACATTATTGATTTTCATATATTAACACATTGAAAAATGTATCCTTGTTTTTTTCCCTACATTTAAGAGTCTGTAAATATTTAAGAGCTATAAAAGTATAGTATAACTGCATATGTGACCCGATTGGTTTTGGCTTTGTGCCAATTAACTCTTGCCAAAAGTTTCGTTAAAATCCTTGCTTTTTTTACACCCTTCACGAGACAAGCAAAAAGAACGCAAATTGTTGATAGTTCTCGTTTTACAGCTTAGTTATATAAATTATAGCTTTTGTTATAGATGTTCAATATTTTATAACAACTAAATAGTTACATTTAAATAAAATTATTTTATATCTAGATACTATTTTAATCTATACGTCTATACATAAACTTAAACAAAATTGGTTTTAAATGTAATACTGCAAAAATTGATTTTTTTACATTTAGTAAAAAAACAACTATTGCAGTATTACATAATATGAATTGTCGTATGTACACTATGTACACCAAATTACCGTTTCTTATACTTTTGTCTGTCTGTCTGTTTGTCCCTGCTAATCTTTGAAATGACTGGACCGATTTTGACGAGATTTATTGGCAAGTAAGAACGATTTAACTCTTGTTAAATTCCACGCGAACGAAGACGCCTGATTAGCTATATTAACTTTAATGAAGCGGGTTCATAATTATTAAATTATACGGTTTACTCACGCGTAGATATTTATTGGGAATGCAAGACTAGTTTCGGACCTAACCAGAGTTCTTAATCATGAACTGACGCAGCAGCAGGATCTAAGTTTTATGGCAGCTTAATGAAATTCCAATAAGTAAGTTATTTAATTAACATTTTACCCGGTAAGCCATAATTTTATTGATAATTATAATAATTTTTTATCACCCTTATCAAACTGAACACAACGTACAGTAGGTACAACGAATAAACGTTTTTTCTTCTTCAAAAAAATATTTTAATTGATCAAAAATATTACCTTCTGTCAAACTGTCGCAGAAATTGGTAAAACTGAGAGCATTTTCCTCACAAAACAATTCAGCCACTAAAAAAAAAAACATTTGTTCGCCGCATATTTTTCTTTCTTAATAAAACGGCATTATGACCAGATAAAAAGTTACGTGTATCTTAAAAAAGGAGCAAATGGTAGTTAATATCTAGTTAACCCAGTTTTAGTATATTTGTCCCACTTTTTCTAGTATTACGAACACGTATTCTGTCCTTATTACACAGTAGCTTAGTGACCTCTTTTGTTTACAAGGAGCTTCATTCCGAGGTGTAGCAAACTTTTTGTGTACAAGTACCTATATGCAATGGCATACCTGGGTTTAAAAAGATTTAGGTGACTGTTATTAGACAAATGAAGCCGCAATTTTGCAGTTGCGGAAGCGTGACAGTGCAATACTTAGTATAAAGCGGCGTCTCGCTCTAAAATTACAATAATATTAAATGCTTTAAGAGTTACTGGTCCCTCAGTTTAAATCACTACATCCTTGTTACGTTAGCTTATGATTAAGGTTGGATCAGAAATTTGTCGACACATCCTGACAGATACGCTATAAACCTAACACATCAAATAATTATTATAATTAATAGAATAATATTTGTTACAGCTCTAGCAACTACATCTACGACACCATTGGTTATAACCACTCTAGATGATATCACCACTCCGCATCACATGTGTAAGTAGAAAACACTCAGTGTCCTTCCTCCTCTCTCCTAGTTTTATCTATGCTGAGCCCGACAGGGTCCATAATTGTGACTTCATTATAATATTCCTTATCACCTATGTAATACATCATGGTATGCAATGAAGAATTGAGGTCCTCACACACTAACTACATCGCCGTCTCAAGTCCTATCTCACAGTATATTCAAATGTCTTGACTGCTTGAACAGCCGAGTGGTATAGGACACCAAGCTAATTACCACAGTACGCGACGTGTCACGGTTTCGATCCCCGCGTAGAACAAAAATTTGTGCGTTCCACAAATGCTTATTCTAGGTCTGGACTCTGGGTGTGTTTGTGCATGTGAATTGAATGTCTGTGAAACCCCTCGCGATACAATGATTTAATTAATTAGTGCGGAAGACGATTAATAAAAAAGAATTATTATAATACTGTTAACATTTAACCCTTAATTTAAACCTCGTAACTTATTAATAATCCGCGTTTTATAGGGATAGATAAATATTCATGAGAAATACTTCATGTACGTAATTTGAAGTCATTAAAATGCCTCTGCTATTGTAACGAATAAATAACTCTGTTCATTAATTCTCTGTTTACGGAAATGAAACTATTTTTAACGAATAAATAACTTTAACTGAATAATTGAATTAATATGTATATAATTGAAAATGTTTCGGAATACTTTGATTTCGATAAGGAAGTAATAATGAAATATAAATATCTGTTTGGGTAGGAGCAACTGAAACAAATTACATTGAAAGTTATCCAAAATTATTGTCTATACAATATGTATGAGATCTTAAGCTTCAAAATTACATTAACAGTAATTTCATAGGTAATTTAATTTTCATAGTGTAAAACGAAGTAGTTTCCTTTAATTTAATTTTTAAAACTACGCAATGGATTTTGATGCGGTTTTCTTAATAGGTAAACGTTTTAAGGCGAAGGTTTATATGTACAATACAATAATATTGTACCTTTGCGAAACTAGGGCACACGTAATAAAATACCTATATGAAAATCCACTCAAGAATATTTGAAAGCTCGCTTTTTAAAACCCCACACCGATTTTAAAAGTCTCATAATCTCTAAAGAACTGCAGTATTCCTAATGATTTGTGGCTTAATAAGATAAAACTTCAGCCAAGTTTCGTATTAAAAAGTAGGAGAATCCATTGTCGAATACGAGCCTGTCTAGACATAGTTTTGTATGTAAGTACGTCGTGTGTTTTATTCGTCTGGGCGAGTGCATTTAGTGAACTAGTGGTGTAAATAAGTTACTAAGTATGTAGTTTTAGGTCTGTTGGAAATTTGTCAGTTGGGGGCTTGGGGTCCTATCCCTCCCAATGTAAGGAAACTCAAACCATGATATATCCCTAAATGGTCTTCTTCTGGTTGGTGACCCGGGGCATTTTCAGCTCATCTGATAGGAAGATTACTTCATAAGCTGAATGTAATGTAGTCAATATTTATAATACTAGAACGAAAAAAGAAGAAAAAAATTGTTACGAGTTTTCAATTATTTAATTTGATTTAAAACAACAAAACATATTTTTAAAAACATGTATCGAAATCAATAATAACATACGTTTTCTGTAATGTAAGGGATTATACACTTTGACTGCCGAGCAACAAAATATGTATTGTTTTGTCGGTCACTGGTGACCCCCACGGCGTGCAAAGGCTTAAAGAAAGAAAATTCGCGCTATCGACGGCGTCATTTGTTTCTTTTCTTTTTAAGTGAGGTTGCAATGAAATAAAATGGTATGGTACCTATAATATAATTTTATCCTTCTTTTTCAAATAATGGCAAGTCCATAACATTACATGGTTACAGACAATTTTATACAGGTTGTTCACTAGTTCATAACTGTTAAACTTATTCATAAACTTCTTGATTACACTTTTTGCGTAATAAACTTGGAAAAAGTGTTATAATGAAAGTTTTTAAGTTCATTCGTGAGGTTAGTAATGGAGTGCAGACATAAATGGTATTGAAAGTTCTAATTAAAGTTCCAGGTTTTTCCAAATGTTCGGGTAATATCATTTTTTTTAGTCTTCAAGTATTAGACTAGCCTGTTGGTTTAGCGGTTAGTGGCCTTAACTGCTACACTAAAGGTCGTGGTTTAGATTTCCACCCAGGACAAAATTAAATGTTTGTGTAATGAGCACGATTTGTTCTGTGTCTGATTGTAATTTATCTATAATATGTATGTTTTTAGAAATATATAAGTATGTGTATCGGTCGTCTAGTACTTATAACACAAGTTACTCTCGTATACTTAATTTGAGACTAGATGGCGTTGTGGGAATGTTGAGTAATATTATAACATAAGCTTGCAAAGACACAAAATGCTCAAAGGAAAAGGCTGTTGAGATATTTACCATTGTAATTATATTATTTACGTTACATACAGATGGAGAATCAGACGGAATCGGACTAGAAGACCATCACTTTCCTGAGGAAGACCGCATCGTGGTCGTGCTGAGTCAACATCAAATGCAGAATCTAGGTAACTAAGAGCTCATGGATAAAAATAAAATCATAAGTCATTTATTTCAACTCAAAGGCTACAATATAGCACTTTTTGAACGTCAAAATGATAATAGTCGTCACCCTATCGCAAACCCTTTACCGCTTCCTGTGCTTTCGCTAAGGGAGAAGAATATAAACGCGAAAGTTTATAAGTATGGATGGCTGTTTGATACTCTTTCACGCACAAACAGCTGGATCACCGTCACTGGTGGATGAAATTTGTTATGAAGTTAACTGACACCGTAGATTAAAGAACTCAAGAAGTTAAAGTGTCCGAAAAAAACGAACTCACTTTTAATCTTCTTGATTTTGACTAAGAACGAGTAGCTATAGACACAAATATGTAAGAATTCCTTGAAAAATACCGTGAAAAAGTACGGATAAAAATAATTGAAAGTACTTCTCTAAGCGTACTAATAGCTGTCGACCGGTGTTGCCAGCTGCGTCCACTTGAAAAAGGTCCGAATTACTTACGTTGTGAGTAGTGTATATCCTTGGCATTTAGGACTTGGTACCATGGTATAAAGTGGACACAGTGATATAGGAAAATCAGTCTTATTCCCTTGAAATAAAGCTGTTGATAAGGTAGCAAGACTAGGTAATAGTGACTTACGAAAATCAGTCTTATTGCCCTGCGATAAAGTAGTTAAGACAGTAGCGGGAAACATTAATTGTGACATGCAAAAATCAGCCATATGTCTTTGTAATAAAGCAGCTGAAAGAGTGTTTGTAATTAATGTGCTACAAATTTTGTTTCTCAACTTTTGTTGCTGACTGTACAGCATAGATATCAGAGTACGGTCAGCAAATCGTCGAGATACGTAGATACGTGTCATTTGAAAAGGAATCTAATCATAGAGATCCTTTTAAGATTTTTTTGGATCAGAAAAACTACTGGTTTGCATTTTAGGTACCCACCCTATTATTTTTACCCATGAAACATTTTTCAGAGGTGGGCAAAGGATGTTATTTTTTCCGTAGCTTCTAGGTATGCACGACTACTCATGTAAAACACATGTCTTTAACTGTGTAGTCTTTGCGAGGCAAGTGTACCTACTTCCTGAATTGTTTTATATTATTTACTATTTTTGTACAATTTTTTTTTTCATATTTTACTGACCAAAGTATACATATTCAACACACATTATAGTCCAACAAATCTAAGAAGTACCGTTTGACAGTTATGACAAATAGGATAATAGGGTTGGGTGTAAAAAAATCGATTACTATAATATCCGATTTTTATGAGATCGATTACTATAATATCAGAATTTTAAGAGATCAATTGTCATAATATGAAATAAAAGTTATGTTTAGGATATTTTATTTATACACTACTAGTACTAGAATCGTCATCGTCTTCGTCATCATCGTCATTTAAATTAATGACTAGTTGATTATCTATGAAATTATCAAAGTGTACGTCTCTGTCGAAGTCGTAATTTATTTTAGGGTACCTATGTATTAGGTGCATAATGCGGTCGTGCAGTAACGTGTCGTCAATTGATAATTTGAAAGTAATACATTCGATTTTTCGTATATGTAATCGATTATTTCGCATACAAGTGTATCTGAAGAGTCACAACACTAAAAGCAGTGACCTAACTACGTGACTTTGCAATGAGGTCAAAAATAGAACTATTAGAAATTATTTACTATGTAAATATGTGTTATTTTGCTTTGTTTGAAAGTTTTCAATTAAATTAGGATATTAAAAATTGTAAATTTTTAGATACAATAATAAAATCTTTCTAAATTCATGGTTTTATGATAAAGGTTGTCGAAACTGAGTATTGTACGCATGAACAAAGTTGTTTCGGTTTGAAAATGATGAAACGTCAAACGGTACTTCTTAGATTTGTTGGACTATAATCAAAACCTAAGTGTTTCGCAAACGTATTGTTTATTGAAGTTAATTACTTACCTACATCAATTTCCAAAAAATATTTTAATTAGAGCACAAATTTATAAAAATAATACATACCATTTTGCAATTAAATTAAAGTGTTATTTTATTATTTTCGTGTTCATTATTGCGATTTCAAAAGTTTATTAATGACGCCACAACTGCTATTCCAAAACTCAATTACGAATGATAACAATATGGATCGCTCTCGATTGCAAATTAATAATGGAATAGGCATTCCAATATTAATTTGAGCTGATCAAATATCTGCCAGACCAGGCTTGCCAGACCTTTTTGTGTCTAAACCTCTTTTCGTAAAATTATAGAAACATAAAAATAAATAAATTAAAAAATTAAAAAACCCGACTGCATAAAAAACACTTTAAATAAAAACTGAAAAGTAAAAAACAAGCTTAGTCTAAAAGTGTAGATAGCAATGCTATTACCACAAAATTAAATAATTTCATAATCAATACACAAAAAATAATAATCTTATGCGAAACATAATTGAGTATAACAGTCGGGACCCATATTGAATGATTTTAGTCTAGTTTATTTAATGGGTCCCGACTGTTACACTCAATTATGTTTCGCATAAGATTATTATTTTTTGTGTATTGATTATGAAATTATTTAATTTTGTGGTATAAGCCCCGCACGTTGATATTGCGATGGAACCTTGTCACAATAACAGCTTTTTGACGTCATCATGACGTCATCCGTCGCAAAAAAGTACAGATAGCAAAAGAAATTGTACTGACGGTGCGACGTCGACTACGTCACCAAGATGGCCGCCAGTCGCAATATCAACGTGCGGGGCTTATAATAGCATTGCTATTTACACTTTTAGACTAAGCTTGTTTTTTACTTTTCAGTTTTTATTTAAAGTGTTTTTTATGCAGTCGGGTTTTTTAATTTTTTAATTTATTTATTTTTATTTAACACTTTTTAGTTAGTTATAATACGGCTATGTGTTTCTCAAGATTTCACCCGCGACACGAGAGAACTACTTCCAATACCAAGATAATAAAAAAGTAACACACGTCGATCCAGTTATTTTAGATTGATTGCGTAACACAAAGAGAGTAAAGGAATTAGAAAAATAAATTCATTGTAAATAATTTAGTTTAGACGTACTTTTATTATCACCTTTCACTTTTAAGTTCAGAAACCGCTAGTCAACCGCGTCGCATAATATACGAGTATTTAGTTTGGATAATAAAGAAACAATTGCACATAGTATGTTTTTTCTATATGTCAGTGATATACCATTTTGGAATCCTCATGATGAGCTCTTTAATTTGATACCCATATTGTAGCAAATATTTTTTTTTTTTTTTTTACTTCTATCTACGGCGCCTCACGGCCGCCATGTTGGTTTTTTTTTGACGTCACATATCTAAGAACACTTGGGTAATTAAGACGAATCCAACGATGCCCTGATTGTCGAAATCCATCAAGCCGTTTCGAAGATATGAGGTAATAAAGAATATTATGCTCATACATACATACATACATACAAGATACGCGCGAAAAACATAACCCTTCCTTGGCAGTCGGGTAAAAAAACAATTATCAAGATGGCTGTTACGAAAAAATCCGTAATAGAGTGTTCTACATTCAATTTTAATTTATTGATAAATAAGTGTAGCTTTGGAACACAATTACCGTCAATTTTGAAAAGGTCTATAAAATATGATTACCGGACCTCATTTAAAACTATTAATTAAAGCCTTCTAAAAAAGGCTAATCTCTACTTAACACATAGGTCAAATATTAAAGGCCACGTAAACCTATATTATCGATTTTACACAGTAAATTAAGATTATTGCCTAATTTAAAAAGATATTACAAGACGAATGTGTCACAACCATGGCGTATATTATGATACATTTACGTTAACTTACTTCATTGTGATTTGGCAAACATCTTTTTAACCAACTTTAATTTGACCGTATATTTGCTTTCTTTATTAAAACATACTAAAAACCGTATCTTTTCACAGACTTGTCACCCTCCTCGTGACCGGAGGACAGTCAAAACGAGTCGCCGGTGTGGTCTATAGGACCAACCCTTAGACCACAGACGCGCCTTATTCCCTTCGTGGTACTTTTCATCACTAAAGTGTTATAAAGTGTACATTATAAACCATAAAGTGAACAAATAAACTGTGTATATTACGAATGAACAAAAGGACTGTTATTATAAGTTTATACTGTATAGAAATTAGGATTAAGTCCGTAAAGAAATTATAAGTAAATATGCTTTTTATTTTTTGTAAATAGTTTGTATTTTAATTGGCTGTGAATTGTTATAATTAGCTTATTTGTAAGTGGAAACTGTTGAAAATGTTTGCGTTAACGCTATAAGCTGTATACTTCATACATCTTATTGTTTAACTCTTTGGTTTTTAGTATTTTACGAAAAATTCCTGTGTGCGAAAATAACTTGTTGAAAAATTTTGAAATCTTCTTTTGTGCTTCAGCTTATAAGAAAGTAAGTTAAATTATGTTTACTTTCCTTCATCACTTATTTATCTAATTGATTAAACAAATCTCAATAATTAGAACAAAGCTTGTTTTATTAAAGAGATTTCCCTAATAACCTTAATGTAAACCACCCATTACTGTAGGTAAGTCCTATCTTTAGATATATTATGAACTTAAACATGAATATTTTACATCTCTATATTTATTTTAAATACCGTACTAAGCCTTGAAAAAATATCGAATAAATGGTATCTAAGTATCATTGAATTCAAATAAGTCCGCGAACGATACTTACTCCTACACGTACGGTCAACAACAGAAATCGGCTGCCACAATTAGATTTAAAGAATACTAGTATATTTCATTGCCAGTAGGTAATTAGTTATTATGTAGTATTTATTAACTGATTTAATGCCTGCACGGATAGCCAAATCAAGCCAATAGGTCACCATACCAATTGCCACTACGCAACGTGTTGTGGGTTCGATCAGCGCGTAATACAAGAATTTGTGCGAGCCACAAAAGCTTGATCCGAGTTTGGGTGTCTGCATGGAATATTCAATTCACTGTATACTATCTGTCAAACCCCCCCCCCCCCGTTAATCAAGAATAATATTCCTTAGTGCGGAAGATTATTTTTTTTAAATTGGAATAAGAACACTATAGTATCAAGCCATACAACTATAGTACGCAATACAATTGTGTTAGTGTTATGTTATTTATGTTGCTGACCGTACCTTCTATAGAAGTTCGACTGTCGTAGAAAGTAAAATATAAAGCATTCATCTTGTAACATCGACAGGTGGGCTTGATTGATTAATTTTGAAATGGAAGCCTCGTCGTTAGAAAAAAGGTCCTTGTAAATATGCCGATGCAATAAGCTGAAACTAATTAAACTATGTTGACATCTGGCAGCGAATTCATAAAAGTAATAAGGTCTTATATAAATGAAAAATAAATAAGTATTCCAATACTTTCACACAATCTATTCCATTCCATCTAGTCCCAAACTAAGCAGAGCTTGAGTTGTCTAGTACTCATAATACCTACATTATGAGTACTAGACAACTGATGAACACAATATATATTTTTTTAAATACTTACATACGTATTTTGAACAATATTTGTAATCATCACACAAAGATTTGTCCTGGGTAAGAATGGAACCCGCGACCTCCAGCATAGCAGTCAGGGCCACTAACCACTAGACTAACAGGCCAGTCAAAAGGATATGTTATCCTTATGTTATGTTCCATGTTCAATAGATAATGATGTACCTATTAATTTTATACCAGGTAGGAACAGTTCGTTCCGAGGAGTTCAACTCGCGATCCCGCCTTCGCATCAGCTCATGATTAAGGACTCCGATTGGGTTCGAAACTAGTTGAGCATTCCCGATAAACAGGCGTAAGTAAAACGTTTAATTTAACCTGATACTATATGTATAATTTTGTCATGATTCATATTTTAAATGACGAAATATTTATTATTTTTATACCATATAGGCACACTTCATATAGCCCAGAAATTGACCAATTTTTGAAACTTTTTGATAAACATCAGAGACGCCAAAAAATATTCGTAATAAACCGTATTTTATTTATGTTAACCGAAATATCCAAGCATGTCACAACATATCTGGTAAGAGAAATAACCTTTCAATAAAACTTTCAGATTCGTAAATTGAGTTCATTTCAATTTAAACCCGAAACAATTAAAAACGAACAATCCCCTTCGCCTGGGGTTGAGAGGTTTTTAATTGTTTTAGTTACGAAATGTGAAATAAATACTTCATACCTAACAAATATATTTGGCAACCATCCGAAATCATTAGAAAGACATAGACTTGGAAAAAACGTTAAAGTTTTCTTTAATATCCTGTCACGTATGTACTCCATTTATTTAATTTTGGCGGTAATTTATTTCTAGCTAGAACTGCGTACGTTTTGAATATCGATCAGAATTCCGAAAAAAGAAAAAATTGAATGAGTGTTCTATGACGCCAGTAGAAAAAAATACGTTTTATTTTTTATTTAAACAATGAATGAATAAAAATAGAATAGATAGTATAATTTGTTTTTTAATTTTCACTTAACATAAAAAAGAGCCTAAATTAAAATAAGTAATTTTAATTTAGGCACTTTTTTATAAGACGAACGATTAATTCTTACATTTAAACAAGCTGTACCGGTAACAATCGAGTAGGTATATTGAGACAGTGTACCAGGAACAATCGACTATATTGAAACAGACCTGAATTAGATTTGTAGTCTTGCTTACTTAAAAGTTCTACCTATAATCTGCATTCATTTAGTTTTCCTCTCTCACACAGCAAATCATATTCTACGGAATACATTTTAAAGCATTTTCTGCTTGATAACAAAAAGCAGAAAAAAGCACGCTTCATTTAAATATTATACATACATAACATTTAGAGGTCGGGCCGATATTGCATCGTGGAGACCACTCCATGGCCCCAATATGGCTGCGGAACGATATTTGGCCCAATATGCGTACAATGAGAACAGTGTCTAGCTGTTATTGATATTTTCCAAGGGAACTTTTTTTTTAATCACTGCTTGGGGTAGAACACTTTTTAGTCACTGAATTATTGAAAGAGTTTGCAGATTTACTCAAGCTTAAATATGATGCGTAGGTATGTTTTTCATTAAAACCTTTCATTTAGTGAAAACTTTGCATTAATCGACTTTTTTTTTCACGGCTTCGTTCAACTTTGGGAGTAAGCGGATTACTAAATAAAATACGACCTATTACATATTCTGTTTTTCTCGAGTACCTACCTTGTTTAGTTAAATTGATATTTTATACAATGAAAACTATTTTTTGCGAATTTGTAATCGTCGAATATCTTATAGTATAATGCAAGTCAGTTACTATTGTGGGAGTCACTTGTTTCTTTTTTAAACTAATCCAACAAAATTCCAAGTTTTTAATATTTAAAAACGAATGCCATTCGCACCCTTTATATCTTCCATTGATGATGAATGGGACAAAATTATTTAATATTTATTCTGTTTGAACTCGTTGGCCATAATTAAAATTTATTACTTCGTTGCAAATTTAATTATCCATTTTGAATTTAAGTGACATTTTATTAAAATATTCGCGTCGCATATAATTTCTAATAGCGATAGATTCTTTGGTATTTTATATAAACGAATTAGATTGCTTTGGAGTCAGATCGTATATATGCCCAACGCGAACGGTGGGCAAAGTTTTGCTGAAGAAGAGGAATTAGACTGAGACCGAGTTTCATTGTTTTTTTTTTGGGTTTAGGTACATATTATTTTGGATACTCATTTAAATAATAAATAACAGATAATAAATAGTTATTAACAAAATAAAATCCCGCAGTCTGTCAAATAAATATCATACCTCGGTTAATCTGGAGAAAATGAAATACACAGAATACAACATATAAACTTAAACAAAATGAAGAAAAACGCAGTCGAATGTCGTTTGAACTCACTGAGAGAAACTCAAACTAATTACTAAAGTAAGCATAATTCTGTTAACATAATTTAAAAGGAAGTTAATGTTTCGATCGCTATAAATAGGTGGTACTTTACCTCCATTTCTCTAAGTAATATTATTTCAATTGTGAAAGGGAGACGCCGCTCTACATATTGTAGAGTGCTATCTCGCTTACACACCCGAAATATTAATAAAGAATTAACCTTAAGGCATAGTGGTAGACCCCTGCCCTCATTCCCTCTTAATATTCTCATGACATGAAAGTTTCCTTAATCTTTTTACCAACAGTTTTATAAGTCAACTCTGAACGGAGCCAAGACTTTCAGAAATGTTTTTGAATTTACTGCCGCGTTTTGTCTTAAGCTTGCCTTTTATTAGATGAAAGGTTTTTGTGGCGCTAAACATTACGTTTCCTTACTTTCTTTAAGGATTCAGAAAGCGGACCCGGTACTACTATGTTCTAAATCATATTATAGCAAATGTGGAAGCGTGACAACGCACTACATTATAGAGCGGCGTCACTCTTCCACACCTGCTAGTCTTACTTTAAGACGTAGTGATAAGCTTTCGGGAAAACGTACTGCGTTCACGTAATACATTCGTCTACATTTAGAAAAGTAGGTGAGACTAGGAAACTAGTTTTGAGTTTACATCTAATAGAGTAATGCAGGTAAAACTTAGTTTTTGGTCCATTTAGAGTAATGTATCAGGTAGTTTTGTTTGTGTAAACTAAGATACATCTTATGCCACATAAACGCATATATTCAAACAATACATAGACTAAAATATTTAAAGCGTTTTTTTAATGCCTACCTTAGGTGTACAAAACGATTCGAGTATGAAAGCATTTTCGACCGATTAAAATATAAACAGGTTCCACCAAAAAAGTTTTAGCCTTTTTGCAGCTTAAATAAAGTATATTTATAAAAAAACTTATCATTTCCGGAAATTCAAAATTTAAAACGTTTCGTTCGAAGTTTTAAATATTTACAGCCAGCTTTATAATACCAATATTGATATTCTCTATTCAAACGCTAGCAGTTTTATTTTTATTGTCGGCCTAACAATGGCGGGCTTTTATTCTTACTATCCCATGGCTTTTTATTGTCCTCCGCTGCGATTGGGAATTAAAAACATGAAATACTAATTTCGACCTCAAATGAAAGATTTTGTTTATTCTTTATAGGTTAGCATTCGTGTCTTTATAAAACAGTATAGATACTGGGATTATAAGATGGTTATAATATTGCAAAAATATTTGTACCCACATGATGTAAAATTGTTATTAAAACTCTACCTAAGAATCTGGTATCAAAGCTCTGTAAGGAATTAAATACCAAGTATACAACTAATATACATTTAATATTGTAAGAAACCAAAATATATTCAGTATTTTGACGTTTCAATTCATTGGTATTAAAAGGATACAAGGTTGAAGGTAATAACGAAATCATCAATTGCTGGTAAAAAAAAAACAATTCTGTTATTCTGTATTTACTTCAAAATAATCTCAGTCATTTATAAAATAGACATATAAAATATACAATCTTGTTGGACTACCAGTTTATATAGAAATATTAAGGCTCTAGACAGATAGACTGCATTTCAACTGCAAATTGCAGTTCAAGGGCAGTTTGAATGCAGTTGACATGACTGCAATAGAACTGCAAATCAAACGTGCAGTCTGATTGCAGTCGTCGTGCAGTCAGGTTGCAGTTCTATTGCAGTCGTGTCAACTGCATTCAAACTGCAATTTGCAGTTGAAATGCAGTCCGTCTGTCTAGAGCCTAACTCGGGTGTGGAAGCGTGACAGAGCACTACATAGCATATAGCGGCGTCTCTCTTTCACAACTGCAACAATATTACTTTAAGCGGTGGTAGGTCCGTTGGTCGTTTGTTTTCATAGTTCAGCAGTAGTTGAGGATGACGTCAGTGGTGCAGGGCTTGTGGCAGCATTCGTCGACTAAGCCATCACGCTTGTAACGGGACCAGTTGGCTGCGAGAGATCCGCGACGACCTCCCCAAGGCCAGTCCACCTCATTTAGCTGGTCTCCCAAGTAGTCAGCTGTTTTTAATAATAAAATTTATTAATATTAATACACATAAAATATAGAATAGGTCTGATAGGGGAGAATGGAAGAATAGAACGTCTTGCACCGACCTCAAATGAAATGGGATAAGGGCAAGAAGATGATGATACACAAAAATGTTTCATTGAACATTGTAATAGCATCAGCAATATATCTTGGTATGACCGGAGTTATGCCTGGAGGCAGCCGGCTCTTGGTACCGCCTGAGTCAGAAATTGATGCAGCGGACAGCCCGTCGCCGCAAAATACACGTGAGTAAATAATCACTCGACTCAAATATTATTTTAATCCAGGTAAAAATCCCGGTGACTCTACATTTCAATCAAGGATCTTAGTTGAATAACCGATTCATGGTCTTCGATAGATTGATATTGATGAACACTTCCAAAACTTCTTCGATAAAAAGGATAATAATATGACAATTGTTATGCCCACGAGAACCTCATGAACGACACGTCTCAAGTATGACTTATTACCTATCTTTGTCGATCAGTTTAATTGTGACAAAGACAACATGATATAATCTGATTTTATCACAGTGTCGATCATGTATATGGGCGAAAAATTCATCTGTAATTAAACTTACCTAACCGCGATCTCTTGCTGATGTACTCAGCTCCGAAGCACAGCAGCACTCTTGCATTGGCCAGCTGTCTTCCACAGAGGATGACCGGCTTCTCCTGAGCGGTCACGTAGGATAGAGCAAGGAGACAGGATAGGACGGCCAGCCTCATGGTTAGAACTGAAACATGGAAGATGTTTTATGGATTTACTAGGATATCTTGAATTAAGACTTGTTAGGCAACCAGCCTCTCTAACCAACGAATATTTCTACAATCATGACTCATGACTGCACAGATAGCCAAGTGATATAAGTCACCACGCCAATTATCACTGGACGTGACGTGCCGCTGGTTCGATCCCCTTGTATGTCAAGAATTTGTGCGTTCGACAATAAGTAAATTATTACAGCATTATTAATTACTAAACAGTGCCGTTAATACTTTGAATGCACTTCACATTTACTTTCAAGACCAGATACATTTTTACAAGTTCAATTACTTATAATTTCTTGAGATAAAATCCACGATCTTGAGTCTTTAATCAAATATTTCTTATCTTGTAATTTAATAATATTAGTTCTTACCTTTGAGCTGTAAGATGCGAGCTTATTGGGAGCACAGTGTATGATTATTCCAAGAAAGTTCGTCTTATATACAGACTATACGAGGGAAAGGTGAGGATACATTAAATAGACTCGCGAATGAAGTTATTGTTTTCATTAATGGATTCTGAAATGAAAACTCCCAAAATCCATCAATCAATCCAAAAAAAAATTGGCTGTCTTTGTACTTGCAGAAAAGTTGAAGTTTAATAGTAAGAAATAATTATTCGGCACTATTAATAGCCTGATAGGTACTAAAAATACTATAGTCACCCTTATGAGCAACATGCTATCGCAGCAGGATATAAATATAGATTTAAAAAACCCCGATCTTCTTAAAACAAAGTTTTTGCTCTGGTCAATTATCTCATGTCAAGTGCTGTGTGATTTCAAAACTTTTAGTTAACCTATCGCATTCATAATCATTTTACAATAAATGAAATTCGTTCGACTATCAAAAATCAATAGTACGTAAACAAAACACAAGCTAAAACATTTAATAAAACATATTTTTTTAAGTTACACTCTAGCCTTTAAAAGCATTTCCACCATTCTTTTATGTAGCCTATATAAGATCCGACAGCTGGACAAAGGTCTCCTTTCGCATTCCAAACGTCCCTGTCTTATGAGATTTCTGGCCATAATTATTATTATAAACATTTATTAGAAATTTAATTTAGTAGTCACCCTATCCCCACCCTAATTCTCATCTGAATGCTCTCGCAAAACATGAAGGGTTTGTACCTGAACGACTTCTGATCATAATCTCATATGTCACTAATTAATTCATTTTCTATGCTTTGTAAATACTGTCTTACGTCACTCGATCTATTTGCGTTAGTATAACATTAACATTGTATTTTCGGTAATGTTACACTTCCTGATTTGGGAAAATTCTATAAGTTTTCACACTTGAATTTTTGGTATTCCAAGAAAAATTACGGAGCAGAATGAATTTCTTTAGAATGGTATAAACAAACTATAAATACTTTCATTATTTTTAACTTTTATCTGCTTATATAAAAACTAAATTGATTTAAACTTCCTTTATCTTCCCTTAGATTATTAACACGATTTAGCGTAAATAATCCCACAATTTCAGTATAACTATTACTTCAAATATGTGCGATGTCCATCAGAAAACAAATACAAACCAAGACTTATTCTAAATTAAATATCAAATCAATAGGACAACACAAAAAATGTTTAAGAAAATAATCCCCAACTCCCAAGCTTGGAGCATCAGCAAAAAAACGTAACCATTCAATTTGTATTCTACGCTGTATCCACATAAATAACGAGTAAATTAATTTCCTTCGGGCCAAACTCTTCCACGAAAATGCTGACCGTCTGCATACACGGAATAAGAAAATATTTTTACCTGAATCAACTAATTAGGTAGAGCCATTTTCCTTTATAAATAATGTAAAATGTTTTTACATTTCTGAGCTTTATTAAGACTGTATTTGTACCTAGTGTTTGGTATAATTAGACCCTTAAATATAAAAGCAGAGGTCCTGGTTTTTTGGTGCCTACTTTTCTTTTTTCGGGGACTTGCTTTTGAATCGTTTTAATACATATTTGTAGTATGAGAAAAAACAAAAGCGTAATTTTAAAGTGCAATTTAGATTTTGAATTTAATCTTCTAACAAAGATTTTATTACGAAGCCACAAAAAAGGTATGACTATGAAAATACAACCTACCCCGACGATAGGGAAATATTTAAATTGTTCTTTACAAATCTTTTTTAATGTATTGACAAACATAAAAATTTCTACAATTTCAGTTTATTTAAAGAATTTTAAATTTCCTTCGAACAATTTGAACAACTTGAACATTATACATTATTCGGGGTAGCCGAGGGATATCCGGGATAGAGTTCTCTAGGTATACCCGGGATAAAGTTCCCGAGGGATATCCGGGATAAAGTTCCCGAGGGATATCCGGGGTAGAGTTCCCGAGGGATAGCCGGGATAGAGTTCCCGAGGGATAGCCGGGATAGAGTTCCCGAGGGATATCCGGGATAGAGTTCCCGAGGGATAGCCGGGATAGATTCCCGAGGGATATCCGGGATAGAGTTCCCGCGGGATATCCGGGAGAAAGTTCCCGAGGGATATCCGGGATATAGTTCCCGAGGGCGATCCGGGATAGAGTTCCCGAGGAATATCCGGGATAAAGTTCCCGAGGGATATCCGGGATAGTGTTCTCGAGGGATATCCGGGATAAAGCTCCCGAGGGATATCCGGGATAGAGTTCCCGAGGGATATCCGGGATAGAGTTCCCGAGGGATAACCGGGATAGATTCCCGAGAGATAGCCAGGATAGAGTTCCCGAGGGATATCCGGGATAAAGTTCCCGAGGGATAGCCAGGATAGAGATCCCGAGGGATATCCGGGATAAAGTTCCCGAGGGATATCCGGGATAAAGTTCCCGAGGGATATCCAGGATAGAGTTCCCGAGGGATAGCCGGGATAGTGTTCCCGAGGGATATCCGGGATAGAGTTCCCGAGGGATATCCAGGAGAAAGTTCCCGAGGGATATCCGGGATAAAGCTCCCGAGGGATATCCGGGATAGAGTTCCCGAGGGATAGCCAGGATAGAGATCCCGAGGGATATCCGGGATAAAGTTCCCGAGGGATATCCGGGATAAAGTTCCCGAGGGATATCCAGGATAGAGTTCCCGAGGGATAGCCGGGATAGTGTTCCCGAGGGATATCCGGGATAGAGTTCCCGAGGGATATCCAGGAGAAAGTTCCCGAGGGATATCCGGGATAAAGCTCCCGAGGGATATCCGGGATAGAGTTCCCGAGGGATAGCCAGGATAGAGATCCCGAGGGATATCCGGGATAAAGTTCCCGAGGGATATCCGGGATAAAGTTCCCGAGGGATAGCCAGGATAGAGATCCCGAGGGATATCCGGGATAAAGTTCCCGAGGGATATCCGGGATAGAGTTCCCGCGGGATATCTGGGATAGAGTTCCCGAGGGATAGCCGGGATAGAGTTCCCGAGGGATAGCCGGGATAGATTCCCGAGGGATATCCGGGATAAAGTTCCAGAGGGATATCCGGGATAAAGCTCCCGAGGGATAGCCGGGATAGAGTTCCCGAGGGAAATCTGGGATGAAGTTCCCGAGGGATAGCCGGGATAAAGTTCCCGAGGGATAGCTGGGATAGAGTTCCCGAGGGATATCCGGGATAAAGTTCCCGAGGGATATCCAGGATAAAGCTCCCGAGGGATAGCCGGGATAGAGTTCCCGAGGGAAATCCGGGATAGAGTTCCCGAGGGATAGCCGGGATAGAGTTCCCGAGGGATATCCGGGATAGAGTTCCCGAGGGATAGCCGGGATAGATTCCCGAGGGATATCCGGGATAGAGTTCCCGCGGGAAATCCGGGAGAAAGTTCCCGAGGGATATCCGGGATATAGTTCGCGAGGGCGATCCGGGATAGAGTTCCCGAGGGATATCCGGGATAAAGTTCCCGAGGGATATCCGGGATAGTGTTCCCCGAGGGATAGCCAGGATAGAGATCCCGAGGGATATCCGGGATAAAGTTCCCGAGGGATATCCGGGATAGAGTTCCCGAGGGATATCCGGGAGAAAGTTCCCGAGGGATATCCGGGATAGATTCCCGAGGGATAGCCGGGATAGAGTTCCCGAGGGAAATCCGGGATGAAGTTCCCGAGGGATAGCCGGGATAAAGTTCCCGAGGGATAGCCGGGATAGAGTTCCCGAGGGATATCCGGGATAGATTCCCGAGGGATAGCCAGGATAGAGTTCCCGAGGGATATCCGGGATAAAGTTCCAGAGGGATATCCGGGATAAAGCTCCCGAGGGATAGCCGGGATAGAGTTCCCGAGGGAAATCCGGGATAAAGTTCCCGAGGGATAGCCGGGATAAAGTTCCCGAGGGATAGCCGGGATAGAGTTCCCGAGGGATAACCGGGATAAACTTCTTAAGTTATAGTTCCCGGGGAATAAAGTTCCCGAGAAAAAGAAATCAGTAGAGTTCTGGAAGAAACACGCTCCGAGGAAAAGCTGTTTTTGGTGAATGAATAGTTCTAAAACGATAGAGGTCCCATGTTTGAAGTAGCAATATTTTAATTTAACACATAAACCATCGCTTTATTTGAACTCAAATGATAGACACAACAAATTACTCACAGATTTATTTACACCTTAAATTATTTATAAATAATAATACTCGTCTAAACAATTGACTAACAAAGGGTTCTCATTTAATCGAAGATGTCCGGGTTTTCCTGTAAGAGTTTGGCATCGTTTGGACAGTACATGATGATGTCGGCCACAGTGCAGGGTCTGAGGCAGCATTCTGATGCCACTTGTCTGCGTATACGCCGCCAATGGTGTTCGTCGACTAGTCGTCGCCTGCTCGTTTCTTTTTGTAAGTCTTTTGGGGCCATTTTATCTAAAATATTAATAAAAATATGTAGTTTTGTCAAAGAGATAAAAGTTTTGAATAGGTTGTTTATTTTTTTACTACTTTGAATTGATTTTTTTAATTATCTCACTGCTAGTTCAGTGACAACTTAATGCTGACTCTTTTTAGATCAAACAATACATCATTTGAGGATCTTTAAAATAACGTTAAATAATTTTAAGACTATTGGTAGGATAAGGGCGGTCAACAGCTTGTAATTTAACAAATAAGTATCAAAAAAATTGGTTCCTCCACCTTCGTTTGAAAAAAATGTTTGCTTTTAGAGTATCGTTCAAAAATATAAATGAATAAGTACCTATCATTAATGATGTATCCCTTTTAACTATCTTATAAGTATTGTTGCAGAAATTAAATATGATTGTGGAGAGCCAGCCACTACAGCTTAACACTTGGTCGTTGATACTGTAGACTTTATCACAATAGACCAAGCTTTCATTGCTGTATAAGATGATGACGATGCAGACCTGAAACAAGAAAAAATAACTTTAGATTCTTTAGTCGATTCTAAAACGAAATATAAATTAGGAAGGTATAACTAGGTAAATACGTGTGTATATCATGATAAAGATATGAATTAAATTAAACTCTGTGTATGTGTAATTTGTTTTCAAAATACCAAATATTTTTAACCTTACATTCGCAGATTTACTCTACAGTAAAAGGCATACTTGTATGACAAATAAGTAAGTCATGAAACAGAAATAGAAAAAGGTCTGAAGAGGAAACTTTCACAGTAATACTTATTTGTAGGTCTTAATATACTTTTGATCAACTCAAGTGCTGCCGGTGAACAGATATTTTTATATAGACGAACTAGTCTAAGTTCTACCGAGCAAAGTAAAAGTTTTATTAGTAGATACCTATATTATATGGTTACGGCTAGTATTTATTGATACTAAGAGAAAAGGTTCGCACGAATCTAGTCGTATTTAGATTCTCAAGCATGCAAACACCTGGTTCTGACATAAAATTTTACTGAAGCATTTGATACCCTTACAGACACATTTTTTTCAATTTGTGGGAATTTAAGCACCAATTTTAAACAAATCTATTTGTGTTTGACAAGGGAGTGTCTTTGGATCCTTCAACTCTATAACTATGTGATATAATCTAAAGTAAAAAAATATTTATCAATAAAAATGAAAGCCACTGAACACATTTCACACATTTACTAAAGACATGCTTGATTGTTAAGGACATAAAAGCCCCATAAATAAATAAGAATATAATATTATGCTAAAAACATTTATTATTTTTAAAATGTGATGAATAAGGCATGTTCTCATAATAATCTCTAATGAGTATAAATTTTGCATATTTAATAAAATATATGTTTTGCACAACATTATAACATACGAAATTAGTACACAAAAGTTAAATACTAAACGAAATCATAATCAATTTTTAAATGCATGAAGTGGGCACAAAGCTTCTGATATAATGATAAGCATAAACATAAAATGTTAAATATCTCTTAATGTAGAACATTCTACTCTTATTATAATAAATAAGACATTTTATTTTAATAATACAAGCATTTTATCACACAGTAAAATAACTAAAAACAACTAAGAAGGCACATCACCAACACAACTCGCACAAAAAATTAAACTGCAAATTAAGAACTTAAACACTTAATCTACTAAAAACCATCACAAATTACTTAACACGTAACAAAAGTTATGACACAACACAGTACGAAACTCCATGAATATTAAAACGGGCAAACAGAACCGAACTTAGAGGCCGACCTAATTAAAATTGACGCTTTAATAATTAAAGGAAGACGTACGGAATATTTCAAGTTCATCCTTGTTAAGCTCTCGTCCACAGTAACTGGCTCACCAACAGTTACCTGATGAATGGAGTCTGTGAAGCACTCGGACTCTAAAAATAACTCCCGATGGTCCATAGTACGGAATTACTTAAAATTTGTTTACATCGATAGTCTCGTTTACAAAACATTGTCATGGCAATAAGATAATGTATCTAAACAACACGCACTTATTTGTTTAGAGACTTAAGGGGATTTAGAATCGGGTATTTTATTTTTTTCACTTTTTATATTTGGACGCGAATTTTACTTTTTCACAATTTTAAGGGGATTCGCAATTTCTTTTAGGGAATACACTGTTTATTTTTACTTTTACACACGAAATAAGTCCTTATTATTTGATATATTAGACACAATGAATGTTATATTCAATACGATCCTCAAAACGCAACTGCGTCATTCTATCATTGTAAAAGTTATTTATACTGACCAAGTGCAAAATAACAAAGATTCAACTTTTATCGTTTCCGTTGCTCTCATTCTAAGTTACAGAAGCGAAGTAAATATTATTTATTGTAAATAAACCTTTATTTATAACAATAACATTGTTATGATCAATCAATGTGATGACCTAAAATATTTAAACATTTTCAGTTCAACTTTTTGTGGCTTAAGGGCTCCGGTAGACAATGCGTTATTCTGACAAGCATTGGCGACTGTAAAGATCGATCAAATTTATTTAAAAACAATACATTTCTTTTCGTCAAATCATGTAATTGACTAGTTATACATTGAGCAAAACCATCAGCGTTAAAGCATGAGGCATTTTCAATGTACAAGGACTCTTCTCTGCTTAGTTCTCAAAACCAAATGACCGAATGTCAGACGAAATAATGTTTATATAACCTGCACGTATTTGTGTCGGCGGTATTGACCTATAAATATTTGAGGGCCGTATTAAATAGGCACAACAAGTGATACAATATTTACAAAGTTGCATTATGAGGAAGCTTAGACGAATTATTGCAAAATTTAGAATAACTTTTGCACTCTCAACTCTGCTGCAGACGTAATATTTATTTTCATTAGTATAGTGAGACACAAATTTATAAATTCCTAGTTTATTGCAACAAAGACATAAACGAAGTTGGTTACAATTTTGGCGAACTCAACAACAGTTCAAAAGTCAAAAATCATCCAGCCGTTTGAGCTACAAGACGTCCCAAAAAAAGCAATATCAAAACAAATGTTCGAAAAACAAAACAACATTTTAAAAAAATCAATCTATTGTTTACCATTCCTAAGTCTTGAACCGTTATCAGAACTCGGCATGCACATAGCAACAGTCTGTATCAAAAACAGATAGAGGACGGAAGTCATGATGTCTAACTAAAAATAACGGGTCACAGGTCGCTGTTTACTTACAACTTTGTATAATAATATATTGTTTATGTGATTGTGACTTGTTATGCCCCACATTAACAAGGATACATTTCACTTGTATTCTCACTTGTTTTGTTTATTATTGTAGTTTATTTTCCAATTTGGAATGTACTGAGTGATTCAATTGTTTTCGTATTTTATTAATAGTTATTTGTGTTGTTTGCTTATGGGAATCTCTATCCTTATTTTGTTAGGTATTTTATTATAGTTATTGGCATTCGTAAACTAAATTTAACCTACACGGTTAGTTTAAAGTGTGCTACCTAAACATCATCAGTCTACCTTTTTCCTCAGCTATATTAGGGTCTACTGCTATTCAGATTAATGCAATAGGGACCCGGGAATCTGATTTCAATCTGGTTATATATTCAGCAACAGCATGTGCCTTCCACAGAAAATAACAAATAGAAAAGAAAAATAGAATAACAGCTGAATACCCAATTATAATAATTAAAGCATTAACCAATAATTGAAAAACCAAACCTGTAACTGCACCATCATTATTTAAGAAGTAAGAAACAATACAACAAACAGACAACCGATATTCATTAATCATTAGTAAATTGACTAACCTTAATTTGTTGTTGTTATTGCCTTGATAAGAACTGAGACATTCCCAACGGCGCCTGATAAATTCGAAGCTGTAAACATGTTGGGCCAAGCTTCTCTGTATGAGATAAATTAAGGATTGGTTGACACACTTCTTCATACAAAATTATTATTCGATCTCCACTTCGATCTACCGTGACCCAAATGATAAAGCTGTGTTGACTCATTTGCGAAACATCCTTGTTTTTGTTACGTTGGGGGATAATGCTTCATAATATATTGTAGTGTCTAATTACTCGATGTACTGGAAGTACTCGATAAGTTGCATTTCGATAATCATTTAGGCTGATCGGTAGAGGACAATCGTAAAATCCTTGTGTCACAATGTTAGTTACCATACTCCTCTGAAACCACTTGACCTATTTTTATGACTTTTTGTTTTGTGAGCACAACGGCTTGGTCTGAGGTTCAACAAACATGAGCATAGAAAACGAATAGACTGTTTCAAATGCATAGAAATATTATTCGTTCATTACATTTGAAAGGTCTGTTAGAGATGGTGACCGGAAAAATGTAACTTGTCTGCTGGCTCTGTGACATTTTGACAATCGTCAACGCTAATCAAAAGGCCTGATATGTACAGTCACAAGTCTTTGACATAATTATGATATATGAAATCGCGATTTTTTTTGTCAAATTCAACATTTTATATTAAGCTTACGATATCAGGAATATTCTATAACAGCTCCAGAAATCTACTGCAACTATTTGGTTGTGTACACAATTTTGTTGTAAAAGTGACGGCGACTTTTGAAAAAAACGTTTCGAAACCTTCCATAGTTTCAATTTAAGAGGTGATAGGTCTCCAGTTCTGTCAATAAAAGCGAGCTTGTATTTCTATGCAGTTGATTAGTTTCTGCAGCTAGCAAATAAAAAGCGTATTCAAAACTGAAATCGAGCTGCCAGTCGAGTGATTGATGCTTTGACTTGACTCTTTTTTCGTCCAGTATTGATGAAATAACTTCAATGTGTTGTATACATGGTAAATTAGTTTGATTTATCAGTTCAACTTTTATATTCAAGAACGATACTTAGTTATGTGACTACTTTACACTTGACAAATTGAATTAAATATTTTATTGCACTTCATAATGTTTTAAAGGTCTTAAACAAAATAAGCATTCATTGTGAACCTGAAAAGTTTTTCTAATTCATCATCATCATCTTCCTGCCCTTATCCCATTTTACTCGGGGTCGGCGCAACACGTTTTTTCCTTTCATTTTCCTCTATCAGACGTCACACTATCATTTACTCCTTTTTCACTCAATTATCTAATTAAATAGACTTTTACTTTTCGTACTCTGTCATCATCCCTATTGTATTACAAGTTTCTTATGAATTTGTTAGAAGTCATTCATTGATACTATCGCCTTTAGTTCATGTGCACTAATTCCAGAACAGTTATCAGACAAGATATTTTTATTTACTGTTATACTTACAAGTTGTTTTGTACTCACGGTTAAATATTTAGAGTTAAATTTAGTAGCGAAATGAATCAATCAAAGTTTTACAATTTATACAGTGTGTATATTTGAACGACAGACTTATTGAAGGAGGGTGGTCAGTATTCGATTCTCGTCCCAAATATGTAAAAAAACTATGACCTTAATTTTTCATATAATTATCCGATAAAATACCGGAAATGCACTTTACTTTTAGGACTTTTTTGGAACGATTTTGTTCGTCATTAATCAGGGTTTTTTTATTGTTTACACGTTTATTGGTGAAGTCTATGCATAAAATATTGGTGGTTTGAATAAGTCCGTCGTTCAAATTTACATCCTGTATATTGGCGGTTACAAAATGGTTAATAAATATATACTAGTTAGTGGAACCGTTAAATGTCCTTTTTACCAACATATGTGTATTTATACTAATGTGTTAAAAATTTACAAACCATTTCAAGTTAGTAACCCGTCTCAGCGTCGCACGGGTGTAATATTGATGTATTATGCCTACATATCATATATTTCTTGAAGAATTTTATGTATTAAAAGTCGCGTTAAATCCATTTAGTAATTTTAAAGACCTCAGCATTCATTAGGACAGAGAAACAGCTCTAAGCGATTTTGTTTTATACTTCTAGTGAAGCGATATAAAAGTACTATAAATATCTGGGCATACCACAACAAACAGAAATATGCAGGCGTAAATTAATAAACAGATAAAAATACAATAACAAGTTAATTGAAATAACTTTCCGTTTGTAATGAGTCTTGTTAAGATTACAATATACACATTGTTGTGTATCCTGTGTACAGTTCATATCATGTCACTAGTAGCACTTTAATATGAAAACACCTTTAGTTTCTTTAAAAGAAACTTTGTTTTTTGAAAGGATTTGTAAAACTGCCCTGCGGTTGACGATACCCTTTCATTTATACCATTTCGTTTTGTCTGGTGCAGCAGGTTAAAAAGAACGCCTAACTCTCTGACCCTGAGCGGTAATAATAATGTCCGGACCAATTTCGACCACGACAGCTAGTGTTACTATGACACCAGCCAGCTACGCGGGACATACCCAAGTGAACAAGCGTGTGCACGAATACAGGTGCTTTCTCTGTTCCTTTACTTTCATAGCCCGATGGGACAGCAATCCGACACGATCGGAGAGAGATCAGGCGCAGAACATACATTTTTTGTGCCTTCCGAAACACAATACTGAGTATTATTCTCGTACTCAGTATTTAAGTATCTAACTTTTTATTTAACTATTTAACTTTTCTGCCTCCCTTTATGACCATCTCCAACCGGAAAATGATTTTTTTAATTCTTACTAGACGAATAGAGTGGCTTTTTGGACCAAAGGTGTAAACATACTGCCACACTCAATAGCAAATAAATGGAGCAAAAGTAACCCTTCATGCACTTCTGATATCCCAAACATTAGACAAACACAATGATAGATTACTTAACACCCAGATTACTTAACTGAACTAATTAGGTACTCAAGGTAACATCAATACACTCCAAAATAAGGTCAACG
The DNA here is from genome assembly GCA_941860345.1 of Chrysodeixis includens. Classification (NCBI taxonomy): domain Eukaryota; kingdom Metazoa; phylum Arthropoda; class Insecta; order Lepidoptera; family Noctuidae; genus Chrysodeixis; species Chrysodeixis includens. The sequence continues at coordinate 4,081,470 of OW796094.1, forward strand.
ACCAAATAATAGGTGTTCCACGTGCACTGCTTACGTAATGCCATCGTATCTGTCGTATCTGTCGCATCTGCCGCATCTGTCGCTCTGTCGCGCGTACGACGCGGCTGTGATTAATGTGCTGTGTCAGGAACGCTTTCATACAGTCCTGGGCGATTAACTTCGAGACTTAGTTACGTAATCCTGTAGGGGTTCCTTCAAAAATTCTTCCGTGGAAGGTACCTATAAAGGAACTTAATTGCAACCGATATTTATGGAGACTTTTCGTCCTGTTATTGTTCTTTGATGAAAAACCTTTATTAAACTCATCAAAATTGAGAACAACATTTACTGACATTACATATGTATTCCCTTCTCCATAAAAATACAAAATTATTTCTACATGTCAAAGTTAATGGGATTTTATTGATACACGATGCATTACAAACAATCACATGTGTAGATATGTATCGCAATCAGAAGGCAGCATAAAGTTATTATTGTCACAATGGGCTAAAATAGAGCCCATTTAAAACTCCATATACACGTAACACACCAAGAGGTGTTGTGGAATAGAATGGGCACAAATGACCTTAGGTAAATCAATTATACACCGTGACTTTTAGGTCGTTTTAAAAAAGCAGCCCAGTTCATGTATCCAATGACTAGTAAACGATTATAATAAAAAGAATATGTTTTTTTAAGATTTGAATGAATAAAAATATTATTCATTATTATGACACAAGGCAGTCTTACGAACACTCTGTAGTGAGCGCGGTCCGAGCCTTGTGCCAAAGGGGCCGCGCGGGCGGCGCGGCGGCGTCTTATCATAGGTCATTCGCCTTAGCGTAAAACAGCTGTCTTACTATTGCAATCATAATGTTTGCAGTAAGTATGTAGCATGTATCTTCAACAGTTTGATACATAAACATTTTTAACAGGATGTTTCATATTTCCAATGTATTATTTATTTTTTTCATGCATATTATTTTAATTAATGATAAAAAAATTATATTCGCGCCTAGAGGTATTTTATGACGGATACACTGTGTGGACGACTTTTTTAAAACGACCTAAAAATCACGGTGTATATTCTTACTAGCTGCTATTACTTAATACGCGTACGCGGAAACCGTTTCTAAAAAAGAAAAAAGGAAGTTTTGAAGTAAACTATGCCTACCATCCCAAGCTCAACCTACATCCGGGAAAGGTCAATAAGTCCATACATTTTTCTTGTAAGATTACACAAGAATAATGTACGATATATATGTCCTTGCTTAGACAAAGCTGGGAAGCCGACATGTCGGGGCAGATGCGGAGTACGAATCACTCATCGTGAGGCTACTATATTTTACGAAGCTTGACCGACTGTCACTTGTCTGTGTGTCTTTATACTGTTGTGCTTGGTTGATAGATAGGTATACTATTGTTTTGATGGACTAAGTTTATTTTGTTTCAGTTTTTGTAGGAGATAATTGGTAGATCATTATAACATTATAATAGTACTTGAAGTACGAGTAGATCCGGTTTTTATTAATTGTTGTTTCTGATTGCGTTTCGCTTATTTACGAATGAGTATAAGTAGGCATTGTGAATGGAGGTAAAACAAACTTGAAAGATTTGTGATTGCTAAGGTTACTTTTGAACTCTAGGCTGTTATTACTGTAGTTTTTTTTGTAGTCAGTTTAGTAGTTTAAATTTAAAATTGTATCCAAAACTTTTATGGCGCCAGTAGCCGCGCTTTTTCCTTTCTCTGATAACGATAAAAACAATTGATGTATTAATCCAACTATCTGTTAGCTTAAATGCGTCCAAATCTATTAAGTGGTTTTGGCTTAAAAGGTAGGTATACATAATATTATGTATAAACATCGTGACGTAGTACACAGGGATTTTCTATTACTGATATTCTCTGATACGGCAGTCCCATGCTATAGAGTCATTTAGTATGTATAGTATAAAATACATACCTATACATACATACATTTACAACATACATACCGATCCCAGTAACATGTTTGTGACTATGTTTTTTTACCATACTCTACTGTACGAAAAAAGCATCGTTTACTTAGCGACCCGCTCCTACAGAAAAGTATCTACTATTCCACATTTCATATTTCCGAGTATTTCTCTAAGTAAAAATATCCATTCACTTCACATCTCATTCATACTTCAAACCATCTTACAACCCACACTCATTAGCACAAAGAGCAAAAACACATCCTGTATAAAAAGAAAAAAAAAACACTCTTACATTTGACATTATCGTCATACTTCGAGAATATAAAGTCCCCTTAATATTCACATCTTGTATTAAGTGTGATGATAAAACAGATCTTTATCGTATGAGCCAATTTTGGCTGAGACTGTAACACCTTGTAAATGGCTAAAAGTTCCTTAATACCGAACATTATCCGACATACAGGGTGCTTAACGAAACAACACAGTTTTAAAGGTCGTTATAACGTTAGCTATCGTCCTTCGACGAAGTATTAAAGGGGATTTAAATCGTTTGAAAAGTTTGCTCGATACAGAAACCGATTTTTAAACTTAGGCGGTTAATGTATTGAGGGTATTTGGTTGTTTACGTTTTATAATATATTTATTTAAAAACACATCATAAATGACAACCTATTCCCAGAATAAATAGATATCAGACTTTAACTGCTTCACAGCTGGAAACTAGCTTTGTTTTTTTCTAAGCATCTTTCAAGTTTAGGGATTTTAATTTTAAATCTAACTTGGAATATTACTGGTAATTGGAATTTGATAGTCAATTATGATGATAAAAAAATAAAGTCCCAAATTACTACTGGCCATACTAGTTCCTTGCCTAAAAGGAAACCGACGCAAAATAAAAAAAAGACACTGCCATACCTGGGCACCACTGGGTACCGAACATCGGTGTTGATGTTTTTTTAACTGTCAAAAAGCCACGCTTGAATTATTTCCTGCCGAAAATACGTATTGGTATTGCCAGCACATATTGCTAAAACTAATGGATTCACGTGTTGCACGCCCAATTAATTCGCATCGCGGTGTCTACCTTTGAACGTATTCCATTTGAGAAACAAAAAAAGATTTTTGGCAAGGAATCAGGAAAAATGTTATTCGCCCCGCACGTCCCTCGTGTAATTTGAAATAAGCAAGGCCCGCTGAAAGCGAGTTTCAGGTAAAAAAATCACTTTATATAAAAGGATTTGCCCAAAGTTTCTCCTCAGCCCCGAGTATGATTATTGGATCATGATTATATGATTATCTTGCTCTTTCTTGTTTGTCTTTTTGCTAAAGCAGCAAATATCTTGTAAGCGGTCTTCGTTAGTTTCGTGAAATATCTAAGAGATTATAAAAAAGTTTATTATTCAGGTGAGTAGGTATACTGCAATCTAGATCATTTCAAGACGTAATAAAAATACATAAAGATAAAGACAGAAAAAGGTGAGTTAAAATATTACTTAAAGTCAAAAAGCAAATCTTTCCAATAAAACGAATTATCCACCTACTATCAAGCCTACGTTATTTATTACCTTCGAAATGACACATTACAATCACGTCAATAAGGTTCATATTCGCAAATCTGCATCTCTAATGTCCATCAGACATAATAAGTGACTGACCCTTTAATAACACATTCCAGACGAAATTCTGTTAAAACAATATTATTCTAGAAATCGGGATTGACCACTTAAGGGCTAAGACGGTGAACAATGAAAATATTATTACAGAAATCACAAAAGAAAATGGTTTTCTGGAAGAAAATATCGGAACACGTCCAAAGCAAATAGGCACTTAGAAACTAGTTCGAGAACCTACCATAACTTCTAGAGGAAAACAGTTCTGTGTGAAAGCGAGATGGTGTTATACACTCTGTAGAGCGGCGTCTTTCTTTCACAAAAGCGAGAGCCTTATTTCAAGTGTTTTTAGGTTCAGAGATAACAAGTAACGTCTATTTATCTCTAACTATTATAATTACAGTTCGCGTTTAACTTCATATTAAGTTATATTTATGTAACGTTTAAAGTTATACGCTTAACTTGACTTATCAACGGATCCGCAATAGTTTGTTTGTCGATTCATAAGTTAAGTAATTCGAGTATTTAGTTAAATAGTTCTCTGCTTGTTGGCCGAATGAAGGGATAAATCTCGTAGCAAGTTTTTAATACTACTAACGGAATCAGTGAGCGGGAGTTATCTGGATATATCCAAGATTTGTTGTATGGAATATTATTTAATTCAATACGGTAGTAGATAGATACGGTAGATACAGAAATATTTGAGGACTTTGGTTATAGTTAATTAATAACCAATGTCCTCAAAATACAAAATCACTACATAGTATAAGACAAAGTCGCTTTTTCTGTCCTCATGTCCCTTTGACCACTTTAACCTTTAAAACTACACAACGGATTTGGATGCGGTTTTTCTTTAAAGGTAAAATGATTCAAGAGGAGGTTTTTATGGACAATAACTGTTATTTTTGAGGTTTCTAATGTGATATCGTTAATTATAACTTTTTCTTACTAACATTGCAACGCAGGCTGGACCCTACGAGATTTATCAAAGTAATGTACTAATTATTTTTACACATAGAAAAGGTCTACAGAAAACTCCGCGATGGTATTCGTCCATCTCCTATGGATATCCCACAACATATTTTTTGTCATTTTCTTTTACGACGGATATTGGCTAATTTTCTAAGCGATTTTAACCAATACAGCATTTAATCCTTATCCAATTAAATTAACGATTTGAACGAAATGCACGTAATGAACGAAATGAACGAAATGAACGAAATGAACGAAATGAACGAAATGAACGAAATGAACGAAATGAACGAAATGAACGAAATGAACGAAATGAACGAAATGAACGAAATGAACGAAAGAAATGAACGAAATGAACGAAATGAACGAAATGAACGAAATGAACGAAATGAACGAAATGAACGAAATGAACGAAATGAACGAAATGAACGAAATGAACGAAATGAACGAAATGAACGAAATGAACGAAATGAACGAAATGAACGAAATGAACGAAATGAACGAAATGAACGAAATGAACGATAAATGAACGAAATGAACGAAATGAACGAAATGAACGAATGAACGAAATGAACGAAATGAACGAAATGAACGAAATGAACGAAATGAACGAATATGAACGAAATGAACGAAATGAACGAAGAAATGAACGAAATGAACGAAATGAACGAAATGAACGAAATGAACGAAATGAACGAAATGAACGAAATGAACGAAATGAACGAAATGAACGAAATGAACGAAATGAACGAAATGAACGAAATGAACGAAATGAACGAAATGAACGAAATGAACGAAAATGAACGAAATGAACGAAATGAACGAAATGAAAAAAATGAACGATTTCAACGAAATGACCGATTTGAACGAAATGAACGATTTGAACGATTTGAACGATTTGAACGATTTGAACGATTTGAACGATTTGAACGATTTGAACGATTTGAACGATTTGAACGATTTGAACGATTTGAACGATTTGAACGATTTGATCGATTTGAACGATTTGAACGATTTAAACGATTTGAATGAATGAACGAAATGAACAAAATGAACGAAATGAAGGAAATGAACGAAATGAACCAAATGAACCAAATGAACCAAATGAACCAAATGAACGATTTGAACTTTTTTAACCGATTTGAACGAAATGAACGAAATGAAAAAAAAATGAACGATTTCAACGAACGGACCGATTTGAACGGAATGAACGAAATGAACGATTTGAACGATTTGAACGATTTGAACGATTTGAACGAAATGAACGAAATGAACGAAATGATAGAAATGAACGAAATGAACGAAATGAACGAAATTAACGAAATGAACGAAATGAACGAAATGAACGAAATGAACGAAATGAACGAAATGAACGAAATGAACGAAATGAACGAAATGAACGAAATGAACGAAATGAACGAAATGAACGAAATGAACGAAATGAACGAAATGAACGAAATGAACGAAATGAACGAAATGAACGAAATGAACGAAATGAACGAAATGAACGAAATGAACGAAATGAACGAAATGAACGAAATGAACGAAATGAACGAAATGAACGAAATGAACGAAATGAACGAAATGAACGAAATGAACGAAATGAACGAAATGAACGAAATGAACGAAATGAACGATATGAACGATTTGAACTTTTTTAACCGATTTGAACGAAATGAACGAAATGAAAAAAAATGAACGATTTCAACGAACGGACCGATTTGAACGGAATGAACGAAATGAACGATTTGAACGATTTGAACGATTTGAACGATTTGAACGAAATGAACGAAATGAACGAAATGATAGAAATGAACGAAAATGAACGAAATTAACGAAATTAACGAAAATGAACGAAATGAACGAAATGAACGAAATGAACGAAATGAACGAAATGAACGAAATGAACGAAATGAACGAAATGAACGAAATGAACGAAATGAACGAAATGAACGAAATGAACGAAATGAACGAAATGAACGAAATGAACGAAATGAACGAAATGAACGAAATGAACGAAATGAACGAATGAACGAAATGAACGAAATGAACGAAATGAACGAAATGAACGAAATGAACGAAATGAACGAAATGAACGAAATGAACGAAATGAACGAAATGAACGAAATGAACGAAATGAACGAAATGAACGAAATGAACGAAATGAACGAAATGAACGAAATGAACGAAATGAACGAAATGAACGAAATGAACGAAATGAACGAAATGAACGAAATGAACGAAATGAACGAAATGAACGAAATGAACGAAATGAACGAAATGAACGAAATGAACGAAATGAACGAAATGAACGAAACGAACGAAATGAACGAAATGAACGAAATAAACGAAATGAACAAAATGAGGGATTTGAACTATTTTAACCGATTTAAAACAAAATTAACGGAATTAACGAAATGAAAAAAATGAACGATTTCAACGAAATGACCGATTTGAACGAAATGAACGATTTGAACGATTTGAACGATTTGAACGATTTGAACGATTTGATCGATTTGAACGATTTGAACGATTTAAACGATTTGAATGAATGAACGAAATGAACGAAATGAACGAAATGAACGAAATGAACGAAATGAACGAAATGAACGAAATGAACGAAATGAACGAAATGATTGAAATGAACGAAATGAACGAAATGAACGAAATGAACAATTTTAACTATTTGAACGATTTGAACGATTTGAACGATTTGAACGATTTGAACGATTTGAACGATTTGAACGATTTGTACGATTTGAACGATTTGAACGATTTGAACGATTTGAACGAAATGAACGAAATGAACGAAATGAACGAAATGAACGAAATGAACGAAATGAACGAAATGAACAAAATGAGCGAAATGAACGAAATGAACGAAATGAACGAAATGAACGAAATGAACGATTTGAACTTTTTTAACCGATTTGAACGAAATGAACGAAATGAAAAAAATGAACGATTTCAACGAACGGACCGATTTGAACGGAATGAACGAAATGAACGATTTGAACGATTTGAACGATTTGAACGATTTGAACGAAATGAACGAAATGAACGAAATGAACGAAATGAACGAAATGAACGAAATGAACGAAATGAACGAATGAACGAAATGAACGAAATGAACGAAATGAACGAAATGAACGAAATGAACGAAATGAACGAAATGAACGAAATGAACGAAATGAACGAAATGAACGAAATGAACGAAATGAAACGAAATGAACGAAATGAACGAATGAACGAAATGAACGAAATGAACGAAATGAACGAAACGAACGAATGAACGAAATGAACGAAATGAACAAAATGAACGATTTGAACTATTTTAACCGATTTAAACAAAATTAACGAAATTTAACGAAATGAAAAAAATGAACGATTTCACGAAATGACCGATTTGAACGAAATGAACGATTTGAACGATTTGAACGATTTGAACGATTTGAACGATTTGAACGATTTGAACGATTTGATCGATTTGAACAATTTGAACGATTTGAACGATTTAAACGATTTGAATGAATGAACGAAATGAACAAAATGAACGAAATGAAGGAAATGAACGAAATGAACCAAATGAACCAAATGAACCAAATGAACGATTTGAACTTTTTTAACCGATTTGAACGAAATGAACGAAATGAAAAAAATGAACGATTTCAACGAACGGACCGATTTGAACGGAATGAACGAAATGAACGATTTGAACGATTTGAACGATTTGAACGAAATGAACGAAATGAACGAAATGATAGAAATGAACGAAATGAACGAAATGAACGAAATAAACGAAATGAACGAAATGAACGAAATGAACGAAATGAACGAAATGAACGAAATGAACGAAATGAACGAAATGAACGAAATGAACGAAATGAACGAAATGAACGAAATGAACGAAATGAACGAAATGAACGAAATGAACGAAATGAACGAAATGAACGAAATGAACGAAATGAACGAAATGAACGAAATGAACGAAATGAACGAAATGAACGAAATGAACGAAATGAACGAAATGAACGAAATGAACGAAATGAACGAAATGAACGAAATGAACGAAATGAACGAAATGAACGAAATGAACGAAATGAACGAAATGAACGATTTGAACTTTTTTAACCGATTTGAACGAAATGAAAAAAATGAACGATTTCAACGAACGGACCGATTTGAACGGAATGAACGAAATGAACGATTTGAACGATTTGAACGAAATGAACGAAATGAACGAAATGATAGAAATGAACGAAATGAACGAAATTCACGAAATTAACGAAATTAACGAAATTAACGAAATTAACGAAATGAACGAAATGAACGAAATGAACGAAATGAACGAAATGAACGAAATGAACGAAATGAACGAAATGAACGAAATGAACGAAATGAACGAAATGAACGAAATGAACGAAATGAACGAAATGAACGAAATGAACGAAATGAACGAAATGAACGAAATGAACGAAATGAAGGAAATGAACGAAATGAACGAAATGAACGAAATGAACGAAATGAACGAAATTAACGAAATGAACGAAATGAACGAAATGAACGAATGAACGAAATGAACGAAATGAACGAAATGAACGAAATGAACGAAATGAACGAAATGAACGAAATGAACGAAATGAACGAAATGAACGAAATGAACGAAATGAACGAAATGAACGAAATGAACGAATGACGAAACGAACGAAATGAACGAAATGAACGAAATAAACGAAATGAACAAAATGAAGGATTTGAACTATTTTAACCGATTTAAACAAAATTAACGGAATTAACGAAATGAAAAAAATGAACGATTTCAACGAAATGACCGATTTGAACGAAATGAACGATTTGAACGATTTGAACGATTTGAACGATTTGAACGATTTGAACGATTTGAACGATTTGAACGATTTGATCGATTTGAACGATTTGAACGATTTAAACGATTTGAATGAATGAACGAAATGAACGAAATGAACGAAATGAACGAAATGAAGGAAATGAACGAAATGAACCAAATGAACGAAATGAACGAAATGAACGAAATGAACGAAATGAACAAAATGAGCGAAATGAACGAAATGAACGAAATGAACGAAATGAACGAAATGAACGAAATGAACGAAATGAACGAAATGAACGAAATGAACGAAATGAACAAAATGAGCGAAATGAACGAAATGAACGAAATGAACGAAATGAACGAAATGAACGAAATGAACGAAATGAACGAAATGAACGAAATGAACGAAATGAACGAAATGAACGAAATGAACGAATTGAACGAAATGAACGAAATGAACGAAATGAACAAAATGAACGAAATGAACGAAATGAACGAAATGAACTAAATGAACGAAAATGAACGATTTCAACGAAATGAACGAAATGAACGATTTCAACGAAATGACCGATTTGAACGATTTGAACGATTTGAACGATTTAAACGATTTGAACGATTTGAACGATTTGAACGATTTGAACGATTTGAACGATTTGAACGATTTGAACGATTTTAACCGATTTGAACGATTTGAACGAAATGAACGAAATGAACGACATGAACGAAATGAACGAAACGAACGAAATGAACGAAATGAACGAATAAACAAAATGAACAAAATGAAGGATTTGAACTATTTTAACCGATTTAAACAAAATTAACGGAATTAACGAAATGAAAAAATGAACGATTTCAACGAAATGACCGATTTGAACGAAATGAACGATTTGAACGATTTGAACGATTGAACGATTGAACGATTTGAACGATTTGAACGATTTGAACGATTTGATCGATTTGAACGATTTGAACGATTTAAACGATTTGAATGAATGAACGAAATGAACGAAATGAACGAAATGAACGAAATGAAGGAAATGAACGAAATGAACCAAATGAACGAAATGAGCGAAATGAACGAAATGAACGAAATGAACGAAATGAACGAAATGAACGAAATGAACGAAATGAACAAAATGAGCGAAATGAACGAAATGAACGAAATGAACGAAATGAACGAAATGAACGAAATGAACGAAATGAACGAAATGAACGAAATGAACGAAATGAACGAAATGAACGAATTGAACGAAATGAACGAAATGAACGAAATGAACAAAATGAACGAAATGAACGAAATGAACGAATGAACGAAATGAACTAAATGAACGAAATGAACGATTTCAACGAAATGAACGAAATGAACGATTTCAACGAAATGACCGATTTGAACGATTTGAACGATTTGAACGATTTGAACGATTTAAACGATTTGAACGATTTGAAACGATTTGAACGATTTGAACGATTTGAACGATTTGAACGATTTGAACGATTTGAACGATTTTAACCGATTGGAACGATTTGAACGAAATGAACGAAATGAACGACATGAACGAAATGAACGAAATGAACAAAATGAACGATTTGAACTATTTCAACCGATTTAAACAAAATTAACGAAATTAACGAAATGAAAAAAATGAACGATTTCAACGAAATGACCGATTTGAACGAAATGAACGATCTGAACGATTTGAACGATCTGAACGATTTGAACGATTTGAACGATTTGAACGATTTGAACGATTTGAACGATTTGAACGATTTGAACGATTTGAACGATTTGAACGATTTGAAGGATTTGAACGATTTGAACGATTTGAACGATTTGAACGATTTGAACGATTTGAACGATTTGAACGATTTGAACGATTTGAACGATTTGAACGATTTGAACGATTTGAACGATTTGAACGATTTGAACGATTTGAACGATTTGAATGAATGAACGAAATGAACAAAATGAACGAAATGAAGGAAATGAACGAAATGAACCAAATGAACAATGAACCAAATGAACGATTTGAACTTTTTTAACCGATTTGAACGAAATGAACGAAATGAAAAAAATGAACGATTTCAACGAACGGACCGATTTGAACGGAATTAACGAAATGAACGATTTGAACGATTTGAACGATTTGAACGATTTGAACGAAATGAACGAAATGAACGAAATGATAGAAATGAACAAAATGAACGAAATGAACGATTTCAACGAAATGAACGAAATGAACGATTTCAACGAAATGACCGATTTGAACGATTTGAACGATTTGAACGATTTGAACGATTTAAACGATTGAACGATTTGAACGATTTGAACGATTTGAACGATTTGAACGATTTGAACGATTTGAACGATTTTTACCGATTTGAACGATTTGAACGAAATGAACGAAATGAACGACATGAACGAAATGAACGAAATGAACAAAATGAACGATTTGAACTATTTCAACCGATTTAAACAAAATTAACGAAATTAACGAAATGAAAAAAATGAACGATTTCAACGAAATGACCGATTTGAACGAATGAACGATCTGAACGATTTGAACGATCTGAACGATTTGAACGATTTGAACGATTTGAACGATTTGAACGATTTGAACGATTTGAACGATTTGAACGATTTGAACGATTTGAACGATTTGAACGATTTGAACGATTTGAACGATTTGAACGATTTGAACGATTTGAACGATTTGAACGATTTGAACGATTTGAACGATTTGAACGATTTGAACGATTTGAACGATTTGAACGATTTGAACGATTTGAACGATTTGAACGATTTGAACGATTTGAACGATTTGAACGATTTGAACGATTTGAACGATTTGAACGAAATGAACGAATGAACGAAATGATAGAAATGAACGAAATGAACGAAATGAACGAAATTAACGAAATGAACGAAATGAACGAAATGAACGAAATGAACGAAATGAACGAAATGAACGAAATGAACGAAATGAACGAAATGAACGAAATGAACGAAATGAACGAAATTAACGAAATGAACGAAATGAACGAAATGAACGAAATGAACGAAATGAACGAAATGAACGAAATGAACGAAATGAACGAAATGAACGAAATGAACGAAATGAACGAAATGAACGAAATGAACGAAATGAACAAAATGAACGAAATGAACGAAATGAACGAAATGAACGAAATGAACGAAATGAACGAAATGAACGAAATGAACGAAATGAACGAAATGAACGAAATGAACGATTTGAACTTTTTTAACCGATTTGAACGAAATTAACGAAATGAAAAAAATGAACGATTTCAACGAACGGACCGATTTGAACGGAATGAACGAAATGAACGATTTGAACGATTTGAACGATTTGAACGATTTGAACGATTTGAACGATTTGAACGATTTGAACGATTTGAACGATTTGAACGATTTGAACGATTTGAACGATTTGAACGATTTGAACGATTTGAACGATTTGAACGATTTGAACGATTTGAACGATTTGAACGATTTGAACGATTTGAACGATTTGAACGATTTGAACGATTTGAACGATTTGAACGATTTGAACGATTTGAACGATTTGAACGATTTGAACGATTTCAACGATTTGAACGATTTGAACGATTTGAACGATTTGAACGATTTGAACGATTTGAACGATTTGAACGATTTGAACGATTTGAACGATTTGAATGATTTGAACGATTTGAACGATTTGAACGATTTGAACGATTTCAACGATTTGAACGATTTGAACGATTTTAACCGATTTAAACGATTTAAACGATTTGAACGATTTGATTGAAATGAACGAAATGAACGATTTGAACGATTTGAACGATTTGAACGATTTGAACGATTTGAACGATTTGAACGATTTGAACGATTTGAACGATTTGAACGATTTGAACGATTTGAACGATTTGAACGATTTGAACGATTTGAAACGATTTGAACGATTTTGAACGATTTGAACGATTTGAACGAAATGAACGAAATGAACGACATGAACGAAATGAACGAAATGAACAAAATGAACGATTTGAACTATTTTAACCGATTTAAACAAAATTAACGAAATGAAAAAAATGAACGATTTCAACGAATGACCGATTTGAACGATTTGAACGGAATGAACGAAATGAACGATTTGAACGATGTGAAAGATTTGAACGATTTGAACGAAATGAACGAAATGAACGAAATGATAGAAATGAACGAAATGAACGAAATGAACGAAATGAACGAAATGAACGAAATGAACGAAATGAACGAAACGAACGAAACGAACGAAATGAACGAAATGAACGAAATGAACGAAATGAACGAAATGAACGAAATGAACGAAATGAACGAAATGAACGAAATGACCAAAATGAACGGTTTGAACTATTTTAACCGATTTAAACAAAATTAACGAAATTAACGAAATGAAAAAAATGAACGATTTCAACGAAATGACCGATTTGAACGAAATGAACGATTTGAACGATTTGAACGATTTGAACGATTTGAACGATTTGATCGATTTGAACGATTTGAACGATTTGAACGATTTAAACGATTTGAATGAATGAACGAAATGAACGAAATGAACGAAATGAACGAAATGAACCAAATGAACGAAATGAACGAATTGAACGAAATGAAGGAAATGAACGAAATGAACGAAATGAACGAAATGAACGAAATGAACGAAATGAACGAAATGAACGAAATGAACGAAAAGATTGAAATGAACGAAATGAAGGAAATGAACGAAATGAACAATTTGAACGATTTGAACGATTTGAACGATTTGAACGATTTGAACGATTTGAACGATTTGAACGATTTGAACGATTTGAACGAAAAGGAACGAAATGTACGAAATGAACGAAATGAACGAAATGAACGAAATGAACGAAATGAACGAAATGAAACGAAAGGAACGAAATGAACGAAACGAACGAAACGAACGAAATGAACGAAATGAACGAAATGAACGAAATGAACGAAATGAACGAAATGAACGAAATGAACGAAATGAACGAAATGAACGAAATGAACGAAATGAACGAAATGAACGAAATGAACGAAATGAACGAAATGAACGAAATGAACGAAATGAACGTAATGAACGAAATGAACGAAATGAACGAAATGAACGAAATGAACGAAATGAACGAAATGAACGAAATGAACGAAATGAACGAAATGAACGAAATGAACGAAATGAACGAAATGAACGAAATGAACGAAATGAACGAAATGAACGAAATGAACGAAATGAACGAAATGAACGAAATGAACGAAATGAACGAAATGAACAAAATGAGCGAAATGAACGAAATGAACGAAATGAACGAAATGAACGAAATGAACGAAATGAACGAAATGAACTAAATGAACGATTTCAACGAAATGAACGAAATGAACGATTTCAACGAAATGACCGATTTGAACGATTTGAACGATTTGAACGATTTGAACGATTTAAACGATTTGAACGATTTGAACGATTTGAACGATTTGAACGATTTGAACGATTTGAACGATTTGAACGATTTTAACCGATTTGAACGATTTGAACGAAATGAACGAAATGAACGAAATGAACGACATGAACGAAATGAACGAAATGAACAAAATGAACGATTTGAACTATTTTAACCGATTTAAACAAAATTAACGAAATTAACGAAATGAAAAAAATGAACGATTTCAACGAAATGACCGATTTGAACGATTTGAACGATTTGAACGATCTGAACGATTTGAACGATTTGAACGATTTGAACGATTTGAACGATTTGAACGATTTGAACGATTTGAACGATTTGAACGATTTGAACGATTTGAACGATTTGAACGATTTGAACGATTTGAACGATTTGAACGATTTGAACGATTTGAACGATTTGAACGATTTGAACGATTTGAACGATTTGAACGATTTGAACGATTTGAACGATTTGAACGATTTGAACGATTTGAACGATTTGAACGATTTGAACGATTTGAACGATTTGAACGATTTGAACGATTTGAACGATTTGAACGATTTGAACGATTTGAACGATTTGAACGATTTGAACGATTTGAACGATTTGAACGATTTGAACGATTTGAACGATTTGAATGATTTGAACGATTTGAACGATTTGAACGATTTGAACGATTTGAACGATTTGAACGATTTGAACGATTTGAACGATTTGAACGATTTGAACGATTTGAACGATTTGAACGATTTGAACGATTTGAACGATTTGAACGATTTGAACGATTTGAACGATTTGAACGATTTGAACGATTTGAACGATTTGAACGATTTGAACGATTTGAACGATTTTAACCGATTTAAACGATTTAAACGATTTGAACGATTTGATTGAAATGAACGAAATGAACGATTTGAACGATTTGAACGATTTGAACGATTTGAACGATTTGAACGATTTGAACGATTTGAACGATTTGAACGATTTGAACGATTTGAACGATTTGAACGATTTTAACGATTTTAACCGATTTGAACGATTTGAACGATTTGAACGAAATGAACGAAATGAACGACATGAACGAAATGAACGAAATGAACAAAATGAACGATTTGAACTATTTTAACCGATTTAAACAAAATTAACGAAATGAAAAAAATGAACGATTTCAACGAAATGACCGATTTGAACGATTTGAACGGAATGAACGAAATGAACGATTTGAACGATGTGAAAGATTTGAACGATTTGAACGAAATGAACGAAATGAACGAAATGATAGAAATGAACGAAATGAACGAAATGAACGAAATGAACGAAATGAACGAAATGAACGAAATGAACGAAACGAACGAAATGAACGAAATGAACGAAATGAACGATTTGAACTATTTTAACCGATTTAAACAAAATTAACGAAATTAACGAAATGAAAAAAATGAACGATTTCAACGAAATGACCGATTTGAACGAAATGAACGATTTGAACGATTTGAACGATTTGAACGATTTGAACGATTTGATCGATTTGAACGATTTGAACGATTTGAACGATTTAAACGATTTGAATGAATGAACGAAATGAACGAAATGAACGAAATGAACGAAATGAAGGAAATGAACGAAATGAACGAAATGAACCAAATGAACGAAATGAACGAATTGAACGAAATGAAGGAAATGAACGAAATGAACGAAATGAACGAAATGAACGAAATGAACGAAATGAACGAAATGAACGAAAAGATTGAAATGAACGAAATGAACGAAATGAACGAAATGAACGAAATGAACGAAATGAACGAAATGAACGAAATGAACGAAATGAACGAAATGAACGAAATGAACGAAATGAACGAAATGAACGAAATGAACGATTTGAACTATTTTAAACCGATTTAAACAAAATTAACGAAATTAACGAAATGAAAAAAATGAACGATTTCAACGAAATGACCGATTTGAACGAAATGAACGATTTGAACGATTTGAACGATTTGAACGATTTGAACGATTTGATCGATTTGAACGATTTGAACGATTTGAACGATTTAAACGATTTGAATGAATGAACGAAATGAACGAAATGAACGAAATGAACGAAATGAAGGAAATGAACGAAATGAACGAAATGAACCAAATGAACGAAATGAACGAATTGAACGAAATGAAGGAAATGAACGAAATGAACGAAATGAACGAAATGAACGAAATGAACGAAATGAACGAAATGAACGAAAAGATTGAAATGAACGAAATGAACGAAATGAACGAAATGAACAATTTGAACGATTTGAACGATTTGAACGATTTGAACGATTTGAACGATTTGAACGATTTGAACGATTTGAACGATTTGAACGATTTGAACGATTTGAACGATTTGAACGATTTGAACGATTTGAACGATTTTAACGATTTTAACCGATTTGAACGATTTGAACGATTTGAACGAAATGAACGAAATGAACGACATGAACGAAATGAACGAAATGAACAAAATGAACGATTTGAACTATTTTAACCGATTTAAACAAAATTAACGAAATGAAAAAAAATGAACGATTTCAACGAAATGACCGATTTGAACGATTTGAACGGAATGAACGAAATGAACGATTTGAACGATGTGAAAGATTTGAACGATTTGAACGAAATGAACGAAATGAACGAAATGATAGAAATGAACGAAATGAACGAAATGAACGAAATGAACGAAATGAACGAAATGAACGAAATGAACGAAATGAACGAAACGAACGAAATGAACGAAATGAACGAAATGAGCGAAATGAACGAAATGAACGAAATGAACGAAATGAACGAAATGAACGAAATGAACGATTTGAACTATTTTAACCGATTTAAACAAAATTAACGAAATTAACGAAATGAAAAAAATGAACGATTTCAACGAAATGACCGATTTGAACGAAATGAACGATTTGAACGATTTGAACGATTTGAACGATTTGAACGATTTGAACGATTTGATCGATTTGAACGATTTGAACGATTTAAACGATTTGAATGAATGAACGAAATGAACGAAATGAACGAAATGAACGAAATGAACGAAATGAAGGAAATGAACGAAATGAACCAAATGAACGAAATGAACGAATTGAATGAAATGAAGGAAATGAACGAAATGAACGAAATGAACGAAATGAACGAAATGAACGAAATGAACGAAAAGATTGAAATGAACGAAATGAACGAAATGAACGAAATGAACGATTTGAACGATTTGAACGATTTGAACGATTTGAACGATTTGAACGATTTGAACGATTTGAACGATTTGAACGATTTGAACGATTTGAACGATTTGAACGATTTGAACGATTTGAACGAAAAGGAACGAAATGTACGAAATGAACGAAATGAACGAAATGAACGAAATGAACGAAATGAACGAAATGAACAAAATGAGCGAAATGAACGAAATGAACGAAATGAACGAAATGAACGAAATGAACGATTTCAACGAAATGACCGATTTGAACGATTTGAACGATTTGAACGATTTGAACGATTTAAACGATTTGAACGATTTGAACGATTTGAACGATTTGAACGATTTGAACGATTTGAACGATTTGAACGATTTGAACGATTTGAACGATTTGAACGATTTGAACGATTTGAACGATTTGAACGATTTGAACGATTTGAACGATTTGAACGATTTTAACCGATTTGAACGATTTGAACGATTTGAACGACATGAACGAAATGAACGACATGAACAAAATGAACGAAATGAACAAAATGAACGATTTGAACTATTTTTACCGATTTAAACAAAATTAACGAAATTAACGAAATGAAAAAAATGAACGATTTCAACGAAATGACCGATTTGAACGAAATGAACGATTTGAACGATTTGAACGATTTGAACGATTTGAACGATTTGAACGATTTGAACGATTTGAACGATTTGAACGATTTGAACGATTTGAACGATTTGAACGATTTGAACGATTTGAACGATTTGAACGATTTGAACGATTTGAACGATTTGAACGATTTGAACGATTTGAACGATTTGAACGATTTGAACGATTTGAACGATTTGAACGATTTGAACGATTTGAACGATTTGAACGATTTGAACGATTTGAACGATTTGAACGATTCGAACGAAAAGGAACGAAATGAACGAAATGAACGAAATGAACGAAATGAACGAAATGAACGAAATGAACGAAATGAACGAAATGAACGAAATGAACGAAATGAACGAAATGAACGAAATGAACGAAACGAACGAAACGAACGAAATGAACGAAATGAACGAAATGAACGAAATGAACGAAATGAACGAAATGAACGAAATGAACGAAATGAACTATTTTAACCGATTTAAACAAAATTAACGAAATTAACGAAATGAAAAAAATGAACGATTTCAACGAAATGACCGATTTGAACGAAATGAACGAAATGAACGAAATGAACGAAATGAACGAAACGAACGAAACGAACGAAATGAACGAAATGAACGAAATGAACGAAATGAACGAAATGAACGAAATGAACGAAATCAACGAAATGAACGAAATGAACGAAATGAACGAAATGAACGAAATGAACGAAATGAACGAAATGAACGAAATGAATGAAATGAACGAAATGAACGAAATGAACGAAATGAACGAAATGAACGAAATGAACGAAATGAACGAAATGAACGAAATGAACGAAATGAACGAAATGAACGAAATGAACTATTTTAACCGATTTAAACAAAATTAACGAAATTAACGAAATGAAAAAAATGAACGATTTCAACGAAATGACCGATTTGAACGAAATGAACGATTTGAACGATTTGAACGATTTGAACGATTTGAACTATTTGAACGATTTGAACGATTTGAACGATTTGAACGATTTGAACGATTTGAACGATTTGAACGATTTGAACGATTTGAACGATTTGAACGATTTGAACGATTTGAACGATTTGAACGATTTGAACGATTTGAACGATTTGAACGATTTGAACGATTTGAACGATTTGAACGATTTGAACGATTTGAACGATTTGAACGATTTGAACGATTTGAACGATTTGAACGATTTGAACGATTTGAACGATTTGAACGATTTTAACTATTTTAACCGATTTGAACGAAATTAATGAAATGCACGAAATTAACAAAATGAACGATTTCAACGAAATGACCGATTTAAACGAAATTGACGAAATTAACGAAATGAACAAAATGACCGATTTTAACGAAATGACCGATTTAAACGATTTGAACGACTAGAACGATCACTACATAGTATAAAGCAAAGTCGCTTCCCGCGTCTGTCTGTATGTATGTTTGCTTAGATCTCTAAAACTACACAACGGATTTGGATGCGGCTTTTTTAATACATAGATTGATTCAAGAGGAAGGACATGCTTAATAAATTAGAGAACCATTGATAATTTCAAGATTTTAATGCAAAGGCGTAAATAAACACTTCTTTTCGCGCTTATTTTGCAAACGCAGGCTGAACCCTAAGAGATTCATCAAAACATTGTACTTATTATTTGTACACATTGCTTAGGTCTACAGAAAACTCCGCGATGGTATATGTCTATCTCTTATGGATATCCCACAATATAATATTAGTCATTTACTTTTTACGACAAATACGGTTTAAACCAATACAGCATTAATCTTTATGCAATTAAATACCTTAAATACATTGTTCAAATAATATACATTAATATGGCAAGTTTCAGCATATGATTTAAATGAATAATTTCGAAGGTATTACAGATTTTAAAATTGCGGGACGTAGTATTTGCGGTCAAGCTGGAGCGGGCCGCTATGTTTTTGTGTACAACGTTCACAGTTTTTCTATACTATATTTATTATTTAGTATCAGCATAGCACCCATGCGGAGCCGGGGCGGGTCGCTAGTATAAAATAAACCTATTTTATATTCATGATTTTTTTCTTCTTTCCTAAAAATGCAATCTTCCTTAGGAGTTATTTTTTCCACCGCCATAAATTGACATGTCCCAACAAATATATTTTGTGCTTTAATTTTACACTTTGTTAGCAATAAGTATAAGAGTTAAATTCATAATCAAATACAATTACTGTGCATAATTTCCTAAAAGAACTATTAAGGTACGTTAAAACAGTTCATTCATTCACCTATCCACAATCCAAGTTTAAAATTCTCACTATCGTCTATCTCAGTATCACATTAAGTAATTGTCGGAATACAATAAAGCAAATTGTTCGAAACACGTACAGGGATAACGAACATTACACCTCTGAACCTCTTCTATACCTCGTAACAATCTCTCCTTACACGTTCAGATCACGTAGCACTTCAAATGAGAGAAAATCTAATCTTTTTTCTACCCCTGAAATGATTGGGACGAAGTAGTGTTGGGACTAAACATAACCTGAAAACGATCGCGATGGTTTCCTTTAAACAGACGAGTAGAGAGAAGTGCCCTTAAATAAGACTTTTGCATGTTGAACTCGTGTCCACGTAAACCTTTAAAAAGGATCGGGTTTCTTCTCTTGAAGTAAAAAAGGTACAAACATAATAGAGCTTTATTTCAGACATCACGTCCATAGTTTGTATATCAAGAAACAAGTAAAATATTAAAAAATAAAGGCCCTTACACTACTGATACCGTTGTTATAGAGCTACTAAGATCTTTTGGCACGTAGATGACATTAACATGAGTGCGCTGGTGTGCATTCGCAACAAGAATCAACTTGACTGTCTGTTAAAAGTTTTTTCTTCTATAGGTATATGGCGACATTAGTTCCAATTTATTCGCTGTCTTTATTCTTGTCGCTCTTTGTAATATGATAAATATGTATGTACAGCTTTACTCGTCATCTCTTTATTGGGTTTATGTCTAAAAAAATGAATCATTTCGTCACATAGATTCTTCCAGAACATTTACCATCTTTGAAATAAATATCTTCCTATTTTTTATTTCTTTGATAAAAGAAAAAAATCATGTACTGTGTTTTTGGTTACCTATTTGACAGATTAATTAGACTTTGTTACTTGTATACCCTGTTGTCTGTCATACGTGTAAGGCCTAAGTTCCACTTCCTTCTTCTCCTCTCTGTTCCATGGTGAGGTTCAATCACTTGTCACGTTTGCGGCCGAAACACATTCAATGGTAATACATTTGCAAAACCAAACATTTGAGTGCTCTGTTCTGACCGGGTTTCGTATATTTATTTTTATGTCATAACAAGCGACCTAGCTTCGCACGGGTGAAATATACTATACTGATTTATACTATTTTTAAGACTTCTTTGCTTTTTTTTCTGTTGCAGAAACACGATAAAGGTTGAATGTCTATCGACTTCGAATAAAATATTTAATATCCGAACGATTGGACATTATTACAACACTACTGGACAGCGCGACTCTACAAAACTGGATCTACTTTGCATAATAAGAGTCAATTGGAGATCGCAAGTCAAAGTTAAGTTACTTTCATATTTATCACAATGTCAGCGTGAACAAAGTATAGGTAATAACATTTAACATCAACTAACTGACCACTGATCACTTTGTTAGGTGGCATTACGAATTAATATATATAGGTACATATAGCATAGCATTATCACAAATAGCGTGGCTTTCTATTATTTATTTTATTTTATTCACAACTGTTAGTAACAGAATTTACAAAACCAAATGAGTATACCTTCTACAATGTCACCAACTTACCTTTTTATACCTATACCTACCTCTTTAAAATAATAGTGTCGATTAAATATCTAATAATGTCAAGGTAGAGTTTCTATTGCCCAGAGCCTTTTCCCTCGTCATGTTGTATGCATGCATGGGATCCATTCTTACCAGATTGTGCTGAATACCTTCTGCATATTTCATGTACTGTACTGCGACTGCCGCTTTTATAGTTCTTGTTATTGAGTATAGAGCTACAATGATCTTTTTGGTAGTTGAACGATATTTACTCGACGGCGCTAGTGTGCATATTTGCAACAAAAATTAACTATACTTACTCTGATAAAAGTGATGCTTTACTTTACACGACGGCAATAGTTTCAATTTCGGCCATGTGCCTAAAGATCCTTGTAGCACTATAAGGATTCCTTAATACAGTAATGATCGTCACACATACTTGTCATGACTTCTCAACTAGATTTACAAATATGAACAAAGATGTCAAATCTTTGACAGTCATTTGTTACTTTCAAAATATTTTGAAATAAAACTAAATTGTACTTTCTCAGTAGCGAAGTTAAATTCAGTTTGATAGAATTTATTAAGTTTATCTAAAGTTTAGTAGAACGAATTAAATTGTCGCTCTTAATTACTAGGCGATAAATTATCGTTACAATCGTCCGTTCGTTCGTTCGTTCAGGAATAAAAAATAATTAATTTAAATTATACTTCCAAATAGTAACAAAACTATTTCTATTCCAAAGGGGTTCACTTTTCTAATTGACCTTTAAATGTATTGTTATTATAGTACTGAACATGGAAGAACTCTTTTGTTTCGCCAGAGGCAGAGAAATGTGTGCTGAGCTAATGGCCAGCCTCGATAAGAAGAAAGGCACCAGAAGAAGAAAAAAAATTTTTTTGGTTATTGTGTAGTATACCGGGCTCTTTAACGTATCTGATAGAGACCTTTGTCTAGCTATGGAATACAAACTGAATAAAGATTATAGTATTTATTTTTAAGCTTTCGATGGCAGTGGGTAAGTGAACCCCGGTTTCTAAAAGTCAATCAATTGAATCTCCTTTCAAATCAATTGATCACGACTGTGATGATTAATGGTTGACCACAAAACTTACCAAGCAAAGAGCTCGACATGAAATTTGACTAGCGATTAATTGTGTTTATCAGCGTTTGAGAATTCAGTGTTAAGACTCATGTCTTGCATATTCCTTTTAACCTCAATTTTTTTTACAGTACTTCAAATTTCGTTCAAATTCAATTATTCAAAATCGTCATCAAATATTTATGTAAGCGGTACCAACGCTAAGCACTACATACGAGTATTTAGGTTTTTCCAAGAATTATAACGAAGTTGTAGGCACAAAGTTATTGATTTTATAACGAATCCTTTTCATTCTGGAAAACTTCTATATTTTTCAATATTTGAAACCCAGGCTTCACCGTTTGTCGCTAGTGTCTTAGAATAATTAAAAAAGTACGTATAATTTTGAAAAACCTTTTTATATTTCATGAAATAGTCATAGTTATTAAAATAGTCCAAGAAAAAAAAGTATTAGCAATAAGTTTATTCTACTTTAGTCTACAATTACAACAGGCACTTTAAATATGCTGGTGACATCTACATAATTCCTTAGTTTATAAAAACAGACGTAATCATAACTATTGAAGCTCTTGCATGTCATGGAGACCATAACATTTTTCCCAAACATTTTATTTTCCGCGGCTAAGCGTTCAAACTAAGTATCTAATAAGTAACTCTTACTTATTCGAAACTCACAAAGTAGTTCCGTCAGTTAAGTAACACTCGTACATTAACACATCGAATAACATTATAAGGATTAGGGACTTAAGTCCAATAAATACCTGGGCAACTCTAAGTCCGACCGAAGTCCGACCAAAGTCCGTGTTACTTTTTGTTTTATTTTGTATTTGGGTAACCCTAATCTTATATTATCTCATCCGAAACGTGACTTTACTCGATCAGAAACACTTCCCTGTAGGTTTGGGTAAAGGTCTCGCTGAATAGGTAATAGGATCGGCTGTAAACTAATTTCATAATTACTACCTACAATCCACATGTTAAGAGCAGTTTGAAAGTATAAATTGAACTGGTGCGTCAAATTTTAGACAAGCGCGCATGATTATGAGGTAAATTATAATTCGTTAATTAAATTAGTCTTAATCAAAATTATGTTTGAAGTTGAATATCTTGTGTAGTTAGTTTATGATTGATATAATCTGATAAGGACCGCAAATATGTTGTTTAAAGTAGTTTTTAAGTTGTCTTTCTGTAAAGCAAATTCTACCAACCAAATCCGAAGTCTCTTTAATGATTCCTAAACATTTTCTTAGCTGTAATCGATATTATAAACATAAACCATTACATATTATTGAGTAACTAATAAGTGTAATTCCTTTCTATAAAATTCTTAGTGAGGTACCTACATCATTTAATAAATAACATAATTATAATATTCTCGATTATAAAGGCATCGTGGCTAGCACAAACGGAGATGTCCAGAAAAACTTGATACCTTTGACAAAAACTGGAACACAACTATATTTCACATGGATAGATGGAAGGACAGTAGCCAAATACTTAAAAAGACTTTAAAAAAATCAGAAAGAGGGTTAATACTTTTGGACTAGGCCCAATAATCTGTTCTACATCTCAAATATAATTCCACTTTCACGTTATCATTCAAGTAAGACGTCCACTCGGAATATAAATGAGTTTTCTAATAGAATTTAATAAAAGTTTTCTTTAAGCAAAAAGTATAAATTCGTCCGTAGAAAAATATGTTGTTGGGGGCGAATTCGATATTTATCAAAACATTTTCACTTAGAATATTCACAATACGGTACTCGTATAGTCATTTTGGATTTTGTACTTAAAGTATACCTATAGGGAATGTTACATAATTAACAATATGATCACTATCGTAATGAAATCTGAAATCGTTTAAACCTGAAGAGTCTCTACCTACACCTCTGTCTTCCATACCTTCAGAAGAATCATGATATCATTTATATCTGAAAAACTACACCTATAAAAATGTAAGTACTGTTGTCAAGTATTCTTTGATTGCACAATACGAAAAGATCACCACCAAAGCCTTGATTAAAGTAAAAACACAGCTAATACAGTAGCACAAAGTTAGCATGCTCTAATTCTGTTCACCTATTCATCATGGGCACAAAGTTTCGTTGTTTTCGAGTTGTTCCCCTGCCCCATTATTTTCGAAACAATCATAACAACACAAAACTACGGTGTTTTAGCTGCGAATGGAAATGTCAAGTTAATCCGTACAAACGAGTTTGCTAAGCAAAATCTATTCGAGTTGAGTGTTACCGCGAGTTTCCTGTGAGGCTAATGACTCGTTTTGTTTACAATGGATAAAAGGAAGGTTTTATTTGTGGAATTCAGTAAAAGAACTATATCTAAGCTATTGTTAAGACTACTCTAGCTACTATTGAATTGTATTTTTGTAAGTTGGTAAGTTAGTTGCTACGTTGTAGTCAGATCGATATTGTAATTATTTTCAGGGAGAAGACTATTCGAGTGTTTGCCCATCATAGACAAAAGTGCTATTAATTTATGCCAACTTAATTCTGTTATAGGACTTCCCAACTTATACCTACCAACATAGACTATAATATAGACGCGTTTCAGTCAAGACGAAATCGTAATTGTACGAATATTTGCAATTATTCATTTACATTGAATTGAAAAAGTTTTTTTTTGATTTTATGACCTTAATGTTGTCGTAAATTAATGATCTTAATTGTTCTTAATAGTTTACTGTAATAAATATTTTAATGCCATAATTATATCCCCAACTTAGGTCAACTTTAGCAATTTAAGCGTCTCGAAAGACGAAACTTCAATCGTTGTTTTGATACTAACGAAACTACTTGAAGAGTTATTTATAGAGAGATAAGTGTGATTATCTATAGTTTCTGCGTGATTATTTTCGTATGGTGTATTCTTTGTTATCATTCATCACCAACGTTTATTTTTGGGATCGTTCAAATAGTTTCGGACCGAATAAGTGTCTTTAATCATGAATTCCAGCACCCCTAATAGAACTGTATTCGATACATTATAAACTTATTATTACAAAAATATCGTAGAGCTTTTAAAATAATAAAATTGATAATTAATAAAAAACCTCAATTCTTTTTACTTTCTCAAATAATTGTACACAGTGTCGCTTTGTTGCCATTTAATTTGTTTCATCATACGACAGTTATAAAATAAATAAATCCTTATGTTTTCTTTTAAAATATATTTAAATATAACCAAATAAATATTTCCACAACGACCTGCGGGCATACCGTTACTACATACAGTATTGCAGTTGTGGAAGAGAGACGCCGCTCTACACCGTGTATTGCGCTATCACGCTTCCACAACTGCAATTATATTCCTTCATAAGGTGGTAAAAGCCCCTTAGAATATTTAAAAGCCTTCAATAAATAAATAAATATCTTGAGATAATATCCACACACGGCCATCTGATCCCAAGCTAAGCAGAGCTTGTGTTATGGTAATCAGACAGCTGATAAACATATATTTCTAAATACATACATACTATAGATAAATTACACCCAGACACAGAACAAATGATCGTGCTCATCACACAAACATTTGTCCTGGGTGGGAATCGAACCCACGACCTCTGGTATAGCAGTCAGGGTCACTAACCACTAGACTAACAGGCCCGTCAGAATTATTGAGCTGTCACGCTTCCACAACTGCATTTATATAACTTCTTAAGGTAGTAAAAGACCCTCAGAATATTCAAAAGCCTTCAATGTTTATTATATGAATATTTTCAGTAACTGACAATTATCTTTACAGATACTTCAACAATTTCCATTTATATGGTTATTTTCGTAGCCTTTTCTTTGAAATTGTTCTTATATAATTAACAACAATTTACTTTGAAGTGATTTTCTTGTTTCCGTGTAGAGTATTAAGTTATTATTCGAGTGTGTAGATTAAATGCTCAGGTAGACAAGTACTTATAAACAAAACTCAACTAATTAATTGTTTGTTGTTAAATTATGCACCGTCATTTCAGTAGGTCCCGTGGAATCAAACTTTTATATAAATAAATTAGTATTATTTCGCATTATATTTATTCTTAGAGGATTACAGAAAATAAGGGTCGATAAAAATTTCTCAACATTATATTCATGAATCACGTGTACAACAGGTAATATCGATGGTTACTAATATTATTTCCATTATTTAAATATAAACGTATAAATTACGCTTTTAAATCTATATAAAACCAAAAAGCATCGTCTGCCAGTGGTCAGGGCCCCAGAGAGATGAACATACGCAATACGCACCGTGTCGAGAAGTACCGCTTTTTTAATTAAGCCCCTAACCCAGACGCCCAACGAGAGCCTCCGAAGGTGTTGATCAAGGCTCTTGTCTAATATTTTTATTTCAGACGCCTTAATAATGCCATCATTGTAATGGTAAAAGTATCTACGTGATACAATAACTACAAGATTAATTCTAAGTATACATAATAATATAACTTAGAGGAAATAATCAAAAATTAAGAACGGCCGTATTTTGATACTTTTGTTCGCTTTGAAAACTGTGTCATATAAAATTTTGTATTCAAATCTCGTTTCACCCAACAAAAAGATATTCGTAAGATAAATAAAGAGGAGAAAGATTTTTATCTCAAAACAATTTATGTGTTACTACTGTTTCAAGTTTATTTTTGACTGATAACAGAATATTTGCATATCTAAAAGGTATTGATATGGTGATAGTGTGATGTAAATTGCTGCATAGCTCACAGCTGCAGTGGAGAAACACGGGTGAAATATAATTGGAAGAATTGTAAATATGAACAATGCTATTTCCAGGATCTAGTCAGGTGCAGTGAATGCGAAAGCAATCCCCGTACCCCCGCCCATAGGTAGATGAGGACGCTTCAGTGGTTTTAGCCGGTAACAGTCCGACACACCCCCTCGTCAACGTCTGACGAGGGCAGTCCATGAGGATTTCCACTGGGATACAAAAAAAAAGAAATCTGGTCAATTTATAGTTGCTCGATTAAAAACGTTAATTAGATAAATCCGGTAAGAGTGAAGTTATTAAAATGGGGGCAAAGCAGAAAAAAAAGTAACAGAAGTTCAAAAAACAAATTCTATTCTTCTCTACAAAAATAATTGATACCTATGAATTTCTGTTTGCTTCTTCTTGCTGATTTCGAGTTCTGTCGTGGGAAAGGCAATTTATGAGCACACCGTCTTTGTTGAACCAATTTAAGTTCCTATTTATTTGTTACCTTTTCTGTTTTTTATTTTGACAATCTATCTGTACCAGTTTCAGCCTGAATGTTAAGCGAACATATTTAGCTAGCTAACGCTTATATCAGCGATTTGTGCGAAAAAAAATATAAATAAGATGACTCACGGTGAAAGTCAACATGTTTATATATGCGTATATAGGAATGATATTTATCTTAACACTAAATTTATCTTTTGCATAGATATAATCAGACAGCTGAGGGTTGAGGGCAAGCACTAATATATCCGGTTTCGTGTACGGAAAAATATCTCAAGATCTGCTGATATTTACATAATCAATATATCGAATTAAATGTAGATATGTAAGTTCTTATGTCAAATACATACTCATATTCTCATTCATTTTAGTGGAAGAAGAAGACATGCTGCGCCGACCCCAAATAATAATTGGGATAAGGGCAGGGGAATGATGATGATGATTCTCATTTAGACACACAATTGCTATTTATTTGATTGGTGTACATTGAAAAATGTAGGTATATGAAACTAGCTGTTGCCCGCAACTTCGTAAAAAAAAAAGTAATTAGAGATGAAAAATAGATGTTAGCCGATTCAGCATCATATCATCATCATCATCATAAATAAAATATTTATTATTATTATATTATTTAAGAAACGTTAACACATTATACAAATATAGCAGACAATGTATTTAAACAGATGTCTTGTTTAAATTCAGCTTCAAAATAAACAACTTTTCCAAAAAACAATTTTCTACAAGTACACTAATAACTCAGTATTGTGGAAGAGGCAACGCTCTACATTTTGTACTCGGTCTCGCTTTCACAGTTATAATAGTCTTTCTAAAAGAGATGGTCTTCTATTGTCAGCCTACAGATAAGGCTGCCAAAAAGTTTACCTAAAAATATATTCAAGTATATTAGTTGAACTGGATATGAATGTGGCCATCCACATTCATATCCATTTCCCCCTGTATCCATATACAGGGGAAGAGGACGACCAAAGAAACGATGGATGGATTGTGTGAAAGAAGATATGGCTGCAAAGAGTGTTACTTGCGAGATGACGTCAGATAGGAACGTGTGGAAGAAGAAGACATGTTGCGCCGACCTTACATAATAATTGGGATAAGGGCAGGGGAAGGATTATATTCAATTACATTAAGTCAAAAACATCATCAAACTGTTCAAGATTTTATTGGCGATAGTTGTAATTTACAAAACAAGTTTTTCGAATCCTGCTATACCTAGTAGAGGATTCTTTAAATAACTTA
The DNA here is from genome assembly GCA_941860345.1 of Chrysodeixis includens. NCBI lineage: Eukaryota > Metazoa > Arthropoda > Insecta > Lepidoptera > Noctuidae > Chrysodeixis > Chrysodeixis includens. The sequence continues at coordinate 4,111,613 of OW796094.1, forward strand.
CCATTAGGAAGAAATTGCGAGGGCTGGGTGAAATTTACTAATTGATTTATAGTCTCTCGGTCCCTCGGAAAAAAACCGAAAGTGATTTACCATCTGTAATTGATTCCCGTCGATTAATCTTAGAAGTAACAAAGCTATTCAATAGTTGATAAAATAGTTTCGTTTCTATGGGAATTACTTTGAAAACAAAGTAACATCACATGGTGATAACAAGAGTTACATAAAATCTATTTTACATAAGAGCAAATTAAAAGTAGTCATATTCCATAGCTGAGCCTGCAACTTTGTCTACGTAGAATTTAACAAAATAGTTAGTTAATTTACTTTCTGAATTAGAACTGTTTTCTAAAATAAAAGCAGCTTAATTTCCCCTTATTACATCAAATACCTGCTGATAAAAGTACCAACAAATTCAGCCCGAACATTTCAGGGAATAGCGTGAACAAACAGACAGACAGACAAAAAATTTAAACTGTATTATTTTGGTGTATGAACCGTATATGCATGTTGTAAAAAACGGTTAGTTATGTATGTATAGCTGAGCAAAAGAAACAATAACGCCGTCAAGAGCTGTCACCGAGAACATTGTCTCTAACACTGAATTTGTGAAGGTTAAATGTAAATCAAGTAGGTAATCACATCACTACTAGTATTCTAATGAATGACGCGCTAGCGATAAGCAACTATCGCACAAGTGCAGATCTTTGATACGTTATCACCGTACATTATTTTAAGTATCAAAAATTGTTCAGAATTTTCTGCCAGTGGTCGTGTTGTGTTTTTAACGTAATATTACACTTACGTTCGTTTAAAAATGATTGTTAGGTTGTAAAAATGACTTGCCGGATTCTGTTCTTTTGTTTATTAATTGTGTTTGTGTTTGGGATAAGCCCTGACAGTGAAGGTAATGTATTATAATGATAGTACTGTATTTATAAGCGATAACGTCAATATTAATTTTATGTTTTGTAGATAACACAACGCAAAAAGTTTTGTTGTAAAACACAGACTATAGTTTACTTTGGTAGCATATCCTGAAACTATAATTAGATTAGATTGATGTTGGACTAATCGGATACAATATACAATGGAATGGACTTACAATTAATAGTTTTATAAGTGAAAGTATCGTATTGACATTATCTGTTTTGTTATAGCCGGTTAGTCGTGTATATTAATTAGCCATCTTATCAATTTGTAAGGATAAATAACAGCGCCATTTTATCTCCGCTGACTATTGTTTATTTACCTTTATTTGTCTATGATTTGTCTGTTGATATTCCAAATGTACTATTCTGTAACTATTCTGAATTGCATCACATAATTGTCTATTAATCATAAATAAGTTATTTTAGATTAACATTTCACCTATATCTCGTCCTCTCTTCTACCTAACCCTTTTGCCAAGTAATATTAGGCCTTTAGTTTAATGCAATTTAATTGCTTGCAGATCTATAAACATTTGTTTTATAACTTCGTACTTATACGTATTTACGTCTGTAAAATACTTACAAATTACGACGAAGAACGGTTTGATACATACCTTAATGCAGTAATAATGTTAAGACGATAATTAATACATCTTAGTACCAAATGAATAATAAAAAAATGTAGCCTTGTACATCTTGTTTGTGTGCCTTTTTTAACTTTTTTGTGTGTACCTAAATAAATAAATTATATAATTATGTTAAATGAGAATACAAATTTGGACCTTTCTAGTGTCGGTTTACTTAAAATCTGTGTTTTTAAACTAATGGGTATATAGGATAGGTAAACAATATCACTGACTTGTACTTATTCTTAAAGCAGGACAAAAAATGTCTTGTTTTTCTCATTACTAACAGGTCGTTCACCTCAGCCATAGTTAACTTGTATGCAAATGTAAATGTGTAGTATTCGTGGCAACGTATTTGTTATCACTATTCTAGTTTCTCTATTTGAGTCTAGGTAAACAAGTTGTGTGTCTGTGACAGTTACAGTCTTACACTTAAGACCGCAGTACTGCCAAGTCAAAGGTCTCGAGCTCGTTCCCCACGACCTGCACCAACTTTTCGAATGTTGTGTAAGTTTTAGAAATAAATGTCACAGTTTCCGTGTTTCGGAAGACACGTAAAAATGTGACCGGGTCTCACGTTTAAAACAGCAATAGTCCTGCGTAAGAACACGTAGCTCTAGATCCTATGCAGTCCAGTTCGGTAATTCTGTAATCAAAACGCTAATAAATCTATTAACTGCATAAGCATGAAAGAAAAACAAATAAAATCAATGTTTTATGATACTCAACATACTCAACTCATTATTAGCATTCCATATGTTATACAGGTAGGATAATAGGTGATATAACACAAAACAAATAAATCAATGTTTTATCATTCATATCTGTGTGTCACAACGAAATATACATAATAATATACTCACACAGGTCCATACGAGTATAGTCACATGTAAAAGCATGTATATACGACTAAACAGCTCTTGTAGATTTCCAATGCGAAATTTCTGAAACAATTATGAAATATTCCTGATATTGTAAGCGAAACACAAAATGTTTAACTTGAAAGAAAATTTCACGATTTAATTAATCATTGGACTAGAACTTAAACTTCAATTGTTTTATAGAGTATACATGGTTTTGCTCAAGACTGTACCTATATACTGATATACATGTAGTTATATGTATCTTAATGCAAAAAACTTCTAGGCAAACAGTATAGGTTTGTTAGTGTTTACAAAGAATTTCTAAATACTGATGACCGCACGGTTAGCCGAGTCACTACGCTAATTACCACTGTACGTGACGTGTCGCGGGTTCGATCCCTGCGTAGGACAAGAATTTGTGCTATCTACAAAGGCTTGTTCTGAGTCTGGGTGTCTTTGCATGTGAATTGTATTTCTGTGAAACCCCTCGCGATACAAGGATTAAATTCCTTAGTGCGGGAGTCGTTTTGTTCCGTTGAAAAGTCTATATCTGTACTTTCTGTAATAAACAATAATGTTTATTACCTATACTAATGTAATTATATGTTTCAGATAGATGTGTTGAAATTAACTGCGTCGGGAAAGAGTATGAATGCAGAGATGACCAGTGTTACTGCGCAGCCGGCTACGTACCCAACTACTTGCAAAATAAGTGCATTAGATGTCCCGGTAAGGTATTTTGTTATTTTTATTTAGGTAGCTAGTCTTAATGCCCACAAATTGCTAACAGATGTAATCGCATCAAGAGCCAAGGGACGTCATCCTGACGTTAAAAGCAGAGTGAAAAATTGGCATGCAATAGAATCCTACTGTCAATTTATACTCCATTTGTTTAGGTAATTAACTAAATGTAAACAATTTTGGTATGTCTTTTATACAAAATGTGATCTTGAAAAATGTAAAATACTTTTTATAACTTGAAATACTTTCAGATTTTCTAAAACTATAGATATTTGATTTGTAAGTGGTAATATCTATATTTTAAATTAAGTTTTTGGTTAAAAAGTAACGCCAAGATTGTTTACATTTAGTTAATTACCTAAACAAATGGAGTATAAGTCATTAAAATACCGACTAGGTATGTTACTAATTTGTGGGGATTAACCCGTTACCCCTTCTTTTTAGAAAACCCCACAATTATCTTCAAAGTAGGTAAACAAATCTTAAACTCTGATTCGGATTCTTTGAATTAGGTAACATAATTATTAGAATTTACTGACATAGTAACTAAAAGTATGTGTCGTTATTTTTATTTTCCCTTAAAATAGACATCAAAATTAGCTAAGTGGAACTCACGCATAAAGGGTTCCGTGACATAATCTAGGAAATTTTAAGTTCACGATTCATGAGATACCTGCCTGGTGACACTTGGAAACTTTAAAACATTTATGATCCCGTTTTGCCCTTTGCATACGGACCCCTAAAAGTAATCTAGAAACTCAGGTTTTACCAACTGGCTCAAATATTTTGCAACCAAACGTTCTATTTCGTTTCTGCAACAAATGGATTTCAATCGGCGCAGTTTGATATTTTGTCTGTCCATTCACGATTCGTACCTGTGTGTATTGAAAAGTTGAAAATCCGTGGTTCAACTGACTTTCATTGGGAGTCCGTTATTTTTCTAGTAACTCTAAATTGGTTCAAGAGAAACACTGTTGTATTCTAGGTCACAAACACAGAAGTTTAATTTCTTTTTTTAAACCTCTAAAAATTGGCAGTTGTCGTGAACTAAATTATAGCTGATTCAATGTTGTCATTATTAAAACGACGAAAACCCTCATTGCTTTAGCGAAAATTATAACAGTTTATCGAGGGCTATTTAGTGACAATTACTAAGAAATTAATAGCCACGGAAGAGCAATGTTTTACAAGTGTTTCGAGAAGGTAGTTGTCAGTCACTTAGGTAGAAATAACTAAACACTTATTTTGTAATCAGAATTCCGGATTGCATAGATACTCAATATCAAAACCCGGTTATTGATTGCGATAAAATGCCCTCAATACTATACTTACCTAGATGTTAATTACTTTATATTTCAGTAGATAAGCATGAACCTACCTAATTCTGTCCTCATTTCTGCCAACTGTCTTGGGCCTTGGCCTGAACTAGTTTCTATCCTAATTCTGGGTGCGTTTATTTATGGGAAAAATATCAACAACCCAGAACTCAAACGGTTTCTAACATTGATAGGAACTCACGATCCTTTACTCAAACTTTATAATCAAGTTCTAGACATCTAGGCTTGTAATTTCTTCCCTTCAGAAGCAAGCAATAAAACAGGTTTGCTTGTTATCTGCCGGTTCATCATCATCATCATTCCCCTTATCCCAATTATTACTCGGGGTCGGTGCAGTATGTCTTCTTCCACGTGTTCCTATTTGACGTCATCTCGCAAGCAACACCCTTTGCAGCTATATCATCGTTATCTGCCGATTGTGCATCCGAAAAAATATATTATTATTCAAAACAAATCGACTATCAAATCATTCAAGATAATTATCACCAGATAAATATTAAATTTGACAGTTCTATTGTATCATTTCCACCTAATAAACAACACATGTCCCTAATATATGCTTCCCGTTGATTAATCGCTATAATCGAGCCATCAGCCATGGCATTTATGAAGCCTGCGATCGGTTATTGTACTGATAACAACCTGTAATACTTCCCTATCACTGTACTCAACCATTATCTAGTGAAGCTACAAACTAGTTCACATGGGATGGTTTAAAACTTCAATGGCTAATGTAAATCGATCATTTAGCTTATCAGCATGATTTCTCTTCCTATTTTGCTCGTTGAGTAGAACGAAATGCAAAACAACAAAGCGGTTTAAAGTTAAGGAGCATAAGCTCATGAATAACCATGGCTCATCACTAGCCGAAGAGAGTGCCCGAGCACTTTATGTATAAGTTAGAGACTATGTAAGTCTCTTATTCAAAAAGGAGGCTCATGGAATTTTCCGTATTTATAAAAACGTAGTTCATCACATCTACTGTCTTTAACAATTCTTCTTAAAATTACAGGGCTAGGAGAGAAATGTCTGGGGCCGTGTTGCAACGCCCACGGTAATGGGACCCTGCAATGTTGGCAGGGAATTTGCCAGCCATGTTACGACAGCTTCGGCGAGTGGACATGCAGGTTCGCTAAATTAGGAATGTTACTATTAAAGGATGTTTAAGGATAAGACGAAGACAGGTGAGATTGGAGTACCATGGAAAATTGGATCTTTACTATAACTAGGGAAAGTTTTAAAGTAAAATAGGTATGCCATCTAGCGATATGCGATACGAGCTGCCCAAGACTGGGTTGGTTGGTTCTTTTGAGATCTATATGTAAAGTTAAGAGGGAATCTCTAGTTCATCCCTAATTTATGTTATTACTACCCATACACAATTATTAATATTATACATTACAGATTCTCGGCTCTTCAAAACTTCATAGTAGAAAAATAAGTTACAATTCTGTTCTGTCGAAACATGCAAAGTTCAATGGTAGAATGTATCCTTGGGTACTAAATATGGTTTGTCTTTTATTGTAGGAACCTAGTATTAGTATTTTTTGAATAGCCTTTTAAAACGGTACCCTTAGAATAGGAGATATTTTTAGTTTTCTAACACAATGTAACGTCAGGCAAGTGCATAAAAAAATGACAAAAATAAACTGCTCTTGTTATTCGGTTCGTTTTTAAACAATACAAATCCGTACCGAATTGGAATCGGTCCGGTGACTGACATTCTTTACATAGCAATATGTTTCGATTCGTCATGTTGTAAAAATTAATTCATAAATGTTATTCAAATTATATGCACGCTATATGTAACTGTTAGTACGTGTATACCTGTACCCATACCTACCGATTGTCCCTAAATTTGTATTTATTTTTTATCGGGCAAAATAACGTATGCCAGCAATTAATGAAATATTTATTTGGCTGTTAATCAGTTCATTACGTTTGTTTAATAAGTATGCTGTTACTAATTTTAACTGTGATAGAAAATATCGTCAAGTTGTGATACATTGCCGTATATTCGCGTCTCCAAAATGAAACGTTGCAATTCTGCCGCCAAATGAAGATAATTATTTAGAAAATATAATATAAATGTCAAAAAAAACTAGGGTTTTTAATTATTAATTAATAAAGTGCAAAAAGATACACGGTCCTGCACTTCCCGTACCGGGAATCGAACCCGAGCCTCCTGGGTGAAAGCCAGGTATCCTAGCCACTAGACCATACGGGATATGTCTTGTAAATTACAATTTAAGGTTCTGTAGCGTTACGTGCTCAAAAATATAACTTTATTATTTTCAAACTATATCTTGTAATGTTTTTAGGATTAAATAACGACACTGATCACGATGTCACACTTGGTCTGTAGACAAATTACATTTCTCTAAATGCTAACGCTACTGAATCGTTCTAATGCACGGAACCGACAACTATTGACAAATCAATGTCGTGTCACTTGTCTGTCATATACAATTTTCTTGTCGCGATGTTTGTTACTGAACACGTCTAAAACTGCTTGACCGATTTTTACGTAATTTTGTGTGCACGGGTTGGTCGAATGGCCAACATCGATTTTTCGAATTACTAAAAATGATAAGTGTAATTATAAAATATTTAATCCTTGTAACGCGGAGGGTTTCACAGACCTTTAATTCACATGCACATACACACCCAAACTCAGAACAAGAAATTGTGGATCGCACAAATCCTTGTCCTACGCGGGGATCGAACCCGCGACGCATCGCTCACCTACCCTTGCAGCCAAATAGTACTTGAATTTAAACTTTTTGCTTCATTCTGATGTAGGTTTTATAACTGATATTTAGGTACGAAGTTTACCAGAACAACTGCATGAAATTTAACAGAATAGTCGGCCTGCTACCTCTTTAAGTAAAATATTTTCAGCTGTGAATGCATGTCAACTCAAGAATGTTAAAACTAAAAAAATAGATATTACCTATATTATGTTGCATAATTCTATTGTATTGCCTGTACATACCAAATACCAGGTCATTTATCATTCTTTATCAGCTGTTTCGATCCACTACAGATAATATTAGGTCAGGCTATAATGACGAATGTATAAGATCTCACGCTAACACTGGAAAGTTTCGGAAACAATGATGTTTTATCAGGAGATATAGTATTACCTGTAAGCATCATAATTGCCCTGTCTTTATCCCAATTATTATTTGGGGTTGGCGCAGCATGTCTTCTTCTTCCACACGTTTGTTACCTGCATAAAACATCAAAAAACTGTTTTTAAGGGTTTTACTCAAATACTCATTACCATTGAATTATCCCTTTTTGCATGGTAAAAACTATCTGAACTTGGCGTTCTAGCATCTCAAAGTAGCACATAAGTGCCGACCGATCGCCTCGTTTCATATCTATCTTTTGTTAACAACGTAACCAGACTTAAAATAGTAAAATAAGAGGTATTGGTAGACTTCTATCTACCTTTAAAAACAATAACTAGCATTATTGCTTTAGAAGATTTTGGTACGCCACCTAGTAGAGACTGATGGAAACTTTTCGGGAATATTCTTACTCCCTTTCGAAACAGTCGTTTCAGTGTTTTGCGAGCACAGATCTAGGTCCCAGGCATAATGCCTATTAATACCATTTGATGTCACGTTCCAGGGAGTCACTAGAACAACTCCTTCTGATTTCCAGCACTCAGGTGATCATGGGCGCCGCGCTGATCCTCGGGATTATTGCCACCTTCGTTCTACTCTACAAACTTTGCTCTACTACTGATTTGAGGTAACTGACACTACATTGTTTTTGCAGCTGTTATTCTACTAATATTATAAACGCATTTTTTTTAAGTATAAATGTATGTTTTTCTTTCACGCTTAAACAGCCAGATATTTTTTTATTTAAGAAATATAGTATGAAATTAGCTGACATTCTGGATTGACTAACTACATCAGAGGTTTTTAACCAACCTTTGGAAGGGGTTTAATGCTATAACCAACATTTACGTGGGTCGCGGTTGTACCTAGGTAACAGCTAGTTTCAAACGATAATAATAATGCGATTTCTTCGCACGCCCTTTAGTAGTAATTGCAGATATCCATAAAATGCAGTGATTACTTACGTTTATGTTTACAAGTGTCTGTATACAATAAAATATATTATGTATATCCTATTGTTTATAGAGCGCTTGGCACCCGTGGCAATGGCGACGCTCGACTTTCTATCGGCAGTCTTCAGTTATACGTTGATGAGAGATTACGAGATGCACCACCAAGGTAAACCATTATTTATAATCAAATGGGGTATTTCACTAAACAAATATAATTAGTCTGATAATTTGCAAAAAACATCAAATACGTATTTTTTTCTTCTATTTTAAAGAAATTCAAAACAAATATGTACCTACTTGGGATTAAGTGACGTCACTTGACATTAAAAAGTGCATTTAGACGTGAAGTCACACCAGATTACAACACACTATCGCCGCCATTTTTAATTTGCGCGATAAAAGAAAAAAACATGCCCAATTTTTTTGTAAATTTATCTGACGGACTAATTGGTTTTTTAAGTATCTTTATTAGTCAAAAACCCAATTCACTTGTTTCTTTTGCAAGTTACGAGCAGTTTCTCATAACGTTTATTGTAGGTATTTGTATCTCATAATTGAAATTGTTACTTTCAGATATTCGCGAACTCCGGCTGCTGGTTCAGCTACTTATCCTGCGATTGCCTTTCTTAATGCTGGATTTGTAAGTAGTAAGCCACGATAAGAATTGGTATTTTAGTGATTGTAATGAACCCACAGTACAATTTATACAGTAGAAAATAACTCTTTTTCTTTGTTTGATCTCGCCTCAGTTGGCCAGATGTTGGGAATCAAACCCAACATCCCATGATTGGCTGAACACTAGATAAAAACAAATTATATGAAAAAACGCTATTCTGAACAAATTATGAAGTGATACAGATGATGAGAATGGCACAGATTATAGAATACATTATAAATATTAATTTAAATGTAGTTACCTAGATCTTCAATTAGATACATTTCAGGTAACAATTTACTACTGTATTACTTGCAGTTTTCAGTAATATCACGTCACTATTTAATCTTATTTAGAACTGGCAATAAAATCATCATCATTTCCTACCCTTATTCCAATTATTATTTTTTGGGGTCGGCGCAGCATGTCTTCTTCCACACGTTCCTATCTGACGTCATCGCGCAAGAAACACTCTTTGCAGCATTGCAGCCATCATCTTTCACACAATCTATCCATCGTTTCTTTAGTCCTCTTCCCCTATATCCATCCACATTCTGTCCAGCACCTTTTAATAAAACTGGCAATAGAATACAGCGGATAATCTCATTACTCTAGATATGTAGATAATTGTTTAATGTGTACGATATCTTCCAGATCCACGACAGCAGTATTCCGCCTCCACCATATACAGAAGATGATAAAACAGACGATAATCCACAACAAAATACAGCAGTACACATATAGCAAATAATAACAAGAATGTTAGGTAGTTGAAAACAACTGTTGTTCAAATATAAGCCGTATTGATACGAGATTATGACTGAAATTCAAATAAGATTCAAACGAAGTCTGATTCAAGTATTTTAGAAGATAGTCTTCGATTTTATCAACTTAAGATTATAATGTAAATTGTAATGCATATGCAAACTGTTAGTTGAGGTTTTACTAGGAGCACCTATTAAACCTTTTTTGTTTTAACCGTTTCCGTGCGGATGATGCCGCACAGGCACCATGTAAATCTATTGCGTATGGCGTATGGTGCCCGAGAGGATACAAAACTAAATCATACAAAACTCGGCTTAAACGACATTCGTCAAAAGAGCCCCCTAAATAAAAGTGTCTTTATTTGTCACCCTTATCATGCCCACAGTGTTCGTTTTAAGTAATTTCGCAAATTAGCTGACATCAGGGGTTGTAAACCAAGTTGCCGACACATTTTATTATTGATTATAATTCTAACAGCCCACTTTCTGGAATGTTTCTCAAAAATCAAATGCTTTTGTCATAAGGTTCATTGTTGCCTAAAAACGTACAAAGAGTGCGCTGTTCGCCGGCCCTTCGCCTACGAAGTACCGTATTTCCTTGCGTATACGGTTGATTATTGTTTAAAACTACGCCGTTCATAATTGTTTGCGCCGGTGCACAGTATAATATTTTGATACGTACGTGGTACGTGTATAAATTCTTTACAACACTTGAATAAATAAATCCATGAAATAATGCAAAAAGGTTTACGACCCCTAATATAAATTAGTCACTTACCTTCCATTTCCATAAAAACACACAGATCGTCACTTTTAAACGCACTGAACGAATTTACTGACTGCCTACGTTAGATACACAATGTCAAATGATTATTTTAGCAAGTAGAAACACGAAAACAAGCTAAAAGTGACAATTCATGGCGGATGATTCCCCAAGGGAATCATCAAACTTTCTGGCGCTTGGTGCCTCAGAGGCATCACAGAATTTTTGTTTGACGCCAGGCACTAATGATTGCTAAAAAGACTTCCGCACGGAATCGGCGCAGGAATATTACAAGAGGCTTTCTACATTCTGTAATTCAGATAAACAGTGCTTTTCAGAGTAAACAGTGATACAAATTATTAACATGATGAGTACTAAACTAAGGCGCTTTGTACACGAGTCAGAGCAGGTCTCCAATATCCTCGTATACGAAGGGCCTAATTATAATACTAGTTATGATCCTTGGACTTTATAAATATTAAACAGTTGTTCTCAATTAACTTCATTTTTGTATAAAATCCTCACGTACAATAGTTAAGCTAAGTTCTAGTAAATAATGTATTTAATGAAGTAAATGTAAGTGTTTTTCCTGTTTATATTTTTATTAAGTACACTTGTAGTATTATTTCATTACTTTTGAACCTAGTGTCCTATAAAGTGGTAATAGAAATAATAATTCGTACAATCTCAGCCTTACACCTACTTGGCTAAGCAGAATCTGTTACAATTGCAGAGTTCGCCATTCACGGTTGCAAATAATGTGCAATTAACACGTAAGATAACAGATGCGTTTATTTTAAAGTCGTCGATACTGAAACTTGCGACATCTCGTGAGCAAACGGATTAAGAAGAACAGTCACGTATCATTGATCATCTATCGTAAAGCAGAATAATCATTACCTACCACTGTACCTAAAAGAGTAAGTAGTCTGCGCAAACAATATGCAAGTTTAAAAGAGTTTCAAAAGTAAAAATACATACGTTTTCTAAAATAGCATGTATTTCCAATTCAAATTGTTACCAGCACATGGACCAATCAGATCGAAGTAATAGCCACAATAGTGATATTACTATTCCTTAAAACCCGTTCACCAAAGCCTCATGAGTACACTGTTATAAATGTTTCATAGAGCCAGCGCAAAGTTGGTAGAACGAAGCGCAGCGGATTTCTTGACACCCGAAAACAAACTTTAAAACTATTGCCATAAAGTTCACAATCGTTAGACAAAACATTCTCGGTTTTTGTTAGTCAATAAAGAAGCTTATGTCGATAGTCTTAAACTCTGTTTTCGAGTGTCGTAGAAAGATCTGCGTTTCGTTATGCCAACTGTGCGCCAGCCCTTTATCATTTAGACGTTATAAAAACATACGCTACGTATCTCTGGATAGAAAAATCTATTCAAATAATGTTAACATTGTTTGTTTGTGAACATTGCTTATATATATTGTTGTTATAATTCACACTAGTTCGTAAGTGTAGTCAATGCGGCCACAACGTCGCCCCGGTGTTCTCTTAACGTCCTCTCTGCTAACGTTCTTGAAATCTCCATCTCCTTTACCTGAAAAGTTATATTTGAGCTATGTAATTAGATTTCCAAATTGTGGCATGATAGGCAAAAGCAACTCATTCATTTGCACAGCTCAGTACAACAACATGAATGTTGCTTGTGCCACTTTTTGACTGTCATGAGTATGCGGATGTTGAAACCAACTAGACACACTTAGTGTAGTACAGTGTAGATGATTTCTTACTGGTTCTACAAAAATAAAATATTTATTGGTGGCTAGTGTCTGACATAACACACAAAAGTGTCCACTACTGGGAGTGGTCATTCTGAGGAACGCAAATTGGAGAGGCATTCACACATCAATTGTAAGTAAATAGGGCAAAAGGATTTGAAAACATTTTTCTATATTTAAAAAGGATAAAAAAGCAGTATAGATTTTCCACTATATTAGCTTCATAAAGTTTTTCCATTTACAAAGGGCCCAGAACTTACTGGATCTCATCTGCCTTTAATAAACTGTTCTACTTCTAGTACCAAAACAAACCAGCATTGCTTCTCAACATGTTTTGTATAGAAAACAGCTATTGTGCTCTGCTAAGTTTATAAATGATCTCTTGTTTATAATACATGAGTTTGTTGGTCAATACACACAAACATTATACCTTACAGTAAACATAGGAGGGACTCTGTAACCCTGTTCTAATTATTGCAATTTAGATTATGCTATACTCTTAATATTCTGTTTTAAAAGGGGTTTTATACTGTTATGACTTCTCATGAACATTTTGCTACCTGCTGCTTCACATGTATGGATGTTAGTTATAGCTTCATTACCCTGCATTTTTACAGTCAGGGTAAAAAGTAAGCCTGTGTCATTCCAGGCTGTCAGCTTACTCCATGCCAAATTTCATTAAAATTTGTCCAGGCGTTAGTGTGTAAAGTGGCAACACCCTTAATTTCATACACATTCTCATACATTTGCCTTTGTAATTTAAATGTGAAGTGGATGGATAGTATGGCAATGGAATGTGAAAAAATAAAAAGATTACTTAGTGCCTTAAAAGGCCTATTTGAAATAAAATACATTTTGTTTTAAGAAAAAAGCTTTTGCCTAACTGTCAGGCAGCATTCGCTAGAGGGTTTTTAAAAAGTATACAGAAAATAAAAAAATACATAGAATTAATTTAAATCAAAGGTCTAACCATAATGAATAGAAATCTAATCATCGTGGGGTCAGGTACCCCTTTGACAACCAATAGATTTTGTCCAGATATATACCACTTGGCTATCCATGCAGTCATGACTGCAAATTTATAAAAAAAAAAACTTATCGATATCCAAAAACTGGGAAACCCATGACTACCAGTGATTGTTGAAAGGGGGAAGTTGATTTGTGAAGAACAATGGTTTGAACCTAGATTCTCTTATAAGAATCGAATGTAATACTTACAATTAACTCTATGTCATCCTTTTTAACAGCAACCTTTTGTAGTTCTTTCTCTTTTTCAAGACGCTCGGCTGCTTCTTTGTTTCTTCTATCGCCAATTAATGACAGAGCCTGGAATTATTAATAAAGAAAAAATATTTTACTTCACAGAGATTTTATTTCATTAAAATAAAGATCATACTGATAAATTTGTTATAAATGCATTGTATTAATAAATCTGTCTTGAGTAAAACCTTGTTGGACCACTTCTTAGACTTCTTACTCTCTTAGTTCAATAAAATATTTCATTTAACTTATATTTTCTAATGTAACAAATTCTGTACTTACTCTATTGAATGTATCTCTAGACTATCTATATTCCATACTCAAATTAATCGTTAATTTGGAAGACACCATCGTTCAAAACTGTGCCACTACTTTTTTTTTAATATTATTCAGTTCATAACCTCTTCAACTAATGGCTACTTATATGATTGAGACAAAGGCTAGATTTATTTATTTATTCGAACAGCGCTTACCCCAGATATGTCCTGAGACGATATTTCCTTCTCTTCAGCATAATCTGTAACCTTTTCCAAATCTGCTACTCCGCTGTCGTGTTTTGCAGTCTTTTTTTGAGTTTTATCCTTATCGTGTTGGATATCGTCGGTATCACCATTAATTTCTTCGTCGGCCATTGTGTTAGCTTATATACAATATCAGCAATTAATTAATATAACTCAAGTGAGTTCATCAAACAAGCATTTTTCAGACAAATTCAGACAAACAAAACTGTCATATTGTCAGAGAAAATGAGATCGCTCAAAGAGGTTAGATGTATTGGTCGTTCTGAAACCAAGATCTAAAAATCAAAATCAATACCACAGGGTATTGATTTTGACTTTTGATATGAAAATACTGTGAAAATAGAACATACTAAATAACTGAAAAAAAAGAATAATATTGTTATAAAATTTTAATGAAGTTCGCTGGTTATCTGCATTTCACAGCGCTCGAAAACCGTAGTGTATCTTTAGCCTATATTTACACTTATGACAATTTAACATTTAAGCCTTGTGCACAAAGCAGAATATATTTTATGCGCGTTACAGTCGCATTTGGACATTAATTAAGTTTACTCGGTGATGATGACCTATGCTTGCTGTTTCTTGCTACCTTGCTTGTTTTTTTTTACTGTATACCCTTATTCCACCGCACTATAATATAATATATTTTTATCAGCATTTATGTATTTTACTATTGATCGTTTTAAGAAAACCTCCTGCTAGTTTAAATAAAATGTTGTGCATTGCCTACTGGATATTAACGAAACCAATTCTTCTATTGATCGTACCTTTATAGGATACTAGCTTTTGCCCGCGGCTTCGCACGCGTTAAGAAGTATAATTGTTTAGCAAGTTAGTGTAAAAAATTAGGGCCTACAAAACTTCTTTGTACACAATATTCTTAACTAATTTGTCAATTGGCGCTAAAACTATCAAGCTACTGGGAGAACTTACTCGTGAGCAAGCAACATAAAACTGCCCATGAGAGAAGCAATGTTCTCTCAAGTTTGAGACCCGCAAATTTGAGAGTTTGCCCCTGAGACTTGTCATGGCAAGTCAAAAATCTAAGAAGATTTATATAAACTATTTCATCCCCTTTTGGATGGAATTTATCAAAATCCTTTCTTAGCGGATGCCTACGTCATAGTACCTATATGCATGCAAATTCTCAGGCCGATGGGTTTAATTTTAACAAAGTTTCATACAAAACTTCATCCCCCTATTTTATCCCCTTGGGGGTAGAATTTATAAAAATCCTTTCTTAGCGGATACCTACGTCATAACATCTACCATGCCAAAT
The DNA here is from genome assembly GCA_941860345.1 of Chrysodeixis includens. Lineage (NCBI taxonomy): Eukaryota > Metazoa > Arthropoda > Insecta > Lepidoptera > Noctuidae > Chrysodeixis > Chrysodeixis includens. The sequence continues at coordinate 4,127,178 of OW796094.1, forward strand.
TTCAGCCCGATCCGTCCAGTAGTTTGGGCTGTGCGTTGATAGATCACTATGTCAGTCACCTTTGAGTTTTATATATTTAGTAGACAACGAACAATTTAAACAACAAATACAATGAAAACAACGAAAATTTCCTTGTGCAACGAAAGTACAAAGTGAAAAATCAAGCTATTTTATTGCGGGGTATAACACCTCGGTACGCGCGATCGCAAGTCCCGTCGTGGTACCTCGTCCCGCGCCCCTCACTGCAACTCGCCCCGAGAGCCGCGTGCCGTGTGTATAAAAAATATTCGTGCGTACTTTTTAATTTCACGATATATCAGAAACTATTCATCCGATTTATAAACTGTAAAAGACAAATATTATCTCCATGATATGACCTTTTTTTTGAAGTAAGTTTTAGACGTAAGAATTAATATGGTAGTACTAAAATCATGCTCAGAAAACATGTCTTATTTTTCTTCATCTGTTTAGCCTCATCATGGATTTCCCCTAAAAGATAGATATAGGGCATCGCGAACTTTTTTGTAGGTCTATAGGAGCCCTACATTTTTGTAGTACATAGTATGTATATATACTTGAGTATTTCGGCAGCGTATGCGATAAAAGTGATTTAGCGGTATTTTTTTTCCGACTTACTTGACTAATATCCTTATTTGAAGATAACCGAGAGAAGTAGGGTGATTTCATATAGCCCATGGCAATTCGGAATGATGTAGCTTTCTAACAGTGAAATAATTTTTAAAATCGGTTCAGTAGTTTTGAAGATTAGCGCCGACAAACATACAAATATACAAACTTACAAACTTACAAACTCACAAACGCTTACCTCTTTATAATATTAGTATAGATAATTTTATGCCTTTACGCCGCGCAGAGACAGTATCAAAAGTCTTTGTTTGTGGTCTTTACTAAAATCATTATTTGAATGTAGAATACATACAGTTGGGTAAATAATTAACGATAGCTTTACCCATTTATACCTAATATCGAATAAATGAATTAGTAGTTTGCGTTAAAACAGTTCCCATTCTCATAAGCTAAATAGTTAAGTTTCTGTAACAGCATTGACATGACACCTTGACACTTGACAGTCTGTCTGTCTATGCTGTGCATTGCCCCTTCCATACTTTACTGTATATTTCTTCTTCTTTTGTTTTTAATTCCCTAATTTTAAGGTAGATTGTAATTAAATACAATTTTTCTTTTGATTTTATAATTTAAAGTGTGTGGTGATAAAGTTAAAACTGGTGAAAACGGCGACTATCGGTAAGTGGGTAAAATTAGATTTCGCGAATTGTCAAACTTAAATTGGTATTTTGCCCTTGACGTTTTATTTTTAATGAATTTATTACATTTTTATGCATTTATTTTGTAAAAAATGACAGAAACACATTGGTTCTTAATCGTTACATATACTATTGTTTGGTATTCCAACATGACGTCAAGGCAATATGGAGAATAAGAAAAACGTATTCATTAGCTTGCGTTAACTCTGGTTTGAACCAAGCTTTACACTTGGTTTGCTTTTATGACCATATAATAAAGTTTAATGTAAATTAAATATTAAAAAAGTGACCCTCATTATCAATACTCTTAACAATTTTATTTCTTTATTGGCATGTGACCTTGACTTATGGTGTTTTGAGAGATGCCAGCCATGTGTTAGCTAGAATATGATATTGTGTGTTAAATGTGATATTTTTAATAACTAACTGATTCGAACTGCACTTTATTCCATTCTTAGGCATGCATCAATCATGTGATTGTCAGTGAGGCTATTTAATGACCCCCGCACTTTGTTTAGATGATAAGCAATATTACTTGATGTAATATAAATGATAAAATATTATGGCTATTACTTCATACCTTTCCCTACTTATTCCAAGCTTCGAAACACTATATAATGATAGGTCTTTTTTATAACCGGTTTTCGGTTATAACAGCCATAAAATAATGAATTCAATTCATTTTTAATTTGAAACTGATTTAATGATATACACTTGCAAAAATTCAATACATGTGGTCTTCCATCTGTCTTGCAGTATTGAAAAGTATATCAAGCCATACAATGTTCGGTTTGATTACTTATGCTATGAAAATATGGCCGTCAGCATAAACGCTACTTATCCTATAGTTTATTTATCATTTTAGCTCTTATCAAGTAGGCTAAGGCTAACTTTTAGGTTTAACTGAACCAATCTGTGTTACATATATTCAGGCGTGTAATCTATCATAACTCATCATTTATTTTAACTCTGAGCTACATTTTTTTGGTATATAGTACAAAATAGCTCAAAGAACACTGCAGTTTTGCTTGCGTTCTTTGTTTCCCAAGACTTGATATGATGTTAGTATTAAACTAACCTCTTATGTTATGCTATCAAATAAAAGACTATTTATACAAAATAATTAATAGCAACCCTGCCCTAGCTTCACATAGGTGCACTACTAATATACTATACACATAAACCTCGTTTTTCAAACATTTTACCTACCTATTAAACAAACCACATTCATTGCACCTAACCATACAATATAGAGACAGACGGACAGCGGAAGGTACTTTATTTTATACTATGTAGTGATTACAGATTTTAATTAACAAGTTTGTCATTATTAGAAAGGAAAGACTAAGAAATTCATATTTGTGTACTATAAGAATGAGGAAAAATCTATAATAATTGTAAACTATCATATTTTTTGATCTAATTAGGACACTGAACAGAAGACATTACACATGGCATTTGCATGCATTGCTTTATTCTTTGTCATCATAGTATAATTTGTTGTTGTATTCAATTTTCAAGCTTTTCTATTAATATTTATTTTTTAAGGTGATTTAACAACATTTTATTCCATGGTTATAATTCAATCGACAATTTACTTTAATAATTTACATAAAAACAAAAAATTGGTAAATTTAAGGGTATATTTGACTCTGTTCCAAGTACATTTTAATTTAATTCCTTCTATCTTTCGCTTGTGTTTACAAAAAAATAAGAATATGATTTGCTTTAATAGAAATTTTATTAACAAACACTTGATAAATTGGCACTCAAACATAATAGTTTCAAATCAATAATCAATCATTCAATTTGCAAAGCCTTTCTTAATCCTCATTGGAGTAATCTAACAATGATTGATGTCTAAAGTCCAAATATCTGGGACCTTTTAACATGACAGTTCATAAAATATAACTGTGTAACATTTATTTAAAATAAATTCAAGGAAAGTTTCAAACACAAACAATGATTTAATACAGTATATTCCAATGTATTATGTAATGGACATCATTAAATATACATCTAAAATCAATATTCTGTGTTATCAATGTCTCTAATGTTATGTTCGTAGTGTAAATGTTTGTCTGTTGTTTTTTAATTTAACATGACACTTTTCCATTACCTCCTTGACCCAGTACTGTTACATATACAATATTATTATTAGCTGCCCTACATCTGTTTGCTTCAATGAATATTTTGAACAAATATCTTGGTACCATACACACCTGCCACTTTATAAAATTAGAATATAAATGTACTTAAAACTAATTAGTACTTATACCTATGTACTACTTAGATAGGTACCTGTTTCAAATAATATGCAATATCAAAACCTTTCTTAACACAAATTTTGTTGTGCATGATGCTAATATTTGCCAGCATTTTACATAAATCTAAATTTTGAAATATTTTTGCTATAAAAAAGTTAAATCAATAAAAAATCAAGAAGTATTAGTAAGACTAATAGTAGAAGTAGGCAAATTTTGATACATGATACTCATCAAATATATCTCACCACAGACAACAAAGACGGGCCTATTCTTAGGCGGGAATAACGCGGCGAAGTAGATCACTATTTAAAAAAAAAACTTACGGCAATGACATACAATGTTCAAAGGTCGTAATCGTGTCTAAGTAATGTATATCTAGACCATCGCTTACAGTGAATGATTATTAAAGACATCGAAAATTATTCGACCTCAAAATGTAGAAAGGCTTTTAAAACAAAAAAAAGTTAGATACATTAAGCATAGTCTATGAGGATGGTTTCAAATCGAAAAAGTTCTGATTTAAAACATTTTAATCGAGTCCGTGTTTCCGTGAATCGTATTAAAAATGATTATACAAAGGGTTTCATAAAAATAATAAGGTCGGCAGAAAGTTTTTCCATGTAAATTAACCATGTTACATTGTCCCTAATATTTTGGGACAGGCTAGTCTTAATTGCAGACACTCAGGTCATTTGATCAACGAGGTTAATGTGATTTTTTTATTAGCCCAGTAAATAACATGACGTGACACTAGGCCAGTTCTTATTCGTAAATAGGTATGTGTAATTACAGTGTGTCTTGTGTCATCCTTTTCTTTATTATTCCAAGGCCGGTATTTTTGTAGGTACAGTTCTTGGTAGACTGAACTAATTTTGTTTAGTATTTTCGGTTTTTCCCGGTTTTATAATACTATGTCAAGAAAAAACAAATTCCCGGCTGTAGTAAAACTAAGTCGTCAATTGCCATACTAAAGCTTAAAAGCTGTTTAGATGAAGGTTCGCTTTGCATTTATTTTTGTATTAGTAGGTACACTTACACGAATTATAAAGGGCATCGAACGCTGCCGGTTGAAATGCTAACCCAAAATTATTTTTAATATAGGATAATGGCAACGACAGCTGGTTTTGACCAACATCTTTTTTTATTTTATTAATCATACCTCTTTGTGACTCAGGGCCGAATCTGGCTTAAGACACGCAATTCACAATTGACTGGCAATGGGGCTTCGCGTGTGACCCAGTCGTTGGGCCCTAAATTGAGTGGATGCGTCCATCTGCCAACTGCCAAGTTTTGAATAAACTTTCTCGTAATACATTTAATAAAATCGACGGCGTCATTCGTAAGGTATACTTATTGTATATACGGGATAAATATTAAGTTGTTAAACTTATATTGGACAAAATATTTTTTTATGTTGCACTGGTTGCTACGCCTAGGTTTGTCCAAAAATGATTTAAAATTAAAGCCTAAAACACAGGATTCGTTGAAGGATCTTGCTGTTACCATCAAGCTGGGGTCTGATTTTAAACTATAATCGTAAAGGTCCCGCAACCTTATCTAAACAATATTAACAGTCGTTACACTACAATTAATTACTAGAAAAAAGTATGTAGTCCACCTTTTTTCACTGATTTTGGACATTTTATGTGTCTAATATAATCCCTTTCGAGCCCAAGTTGGCTTACGTATACAGTCCAAATCAAAGTCATATTTAAATTCCTACCTTATCAAAGAAACTCATTTAGATTTAAATGTCAATTTGCATATTAAATGACACCTGCTTGCAGTAATTTTCAGTACTGCTGTATTATGTATCAAGTACGTCACTCGTAAACTATCAGTTGTTCAGGCTCAAGGACTTTTGACGCACGATGGCATATCGATCAAGTTATATAAGAACATTTCATGGAAACCCATGGTTAAGCTTTGCCTAGGTACTTTAAGAATAACATATTTGTGATGTTCTGAAATTTCTAACAGTCCTAAGAGGCAACATTTTTAAAATGGAAGTCCATACGCCGTACATTAAACGCAAAAGTTAATTAAGATGTCTTTTGTTTCAAGTTTAAAAAGCCCGTCCTTTTCAATCAGAACGCTACTGGCAACGTTCTGCAAAACGTGTAATTTGTTTACATCGATTTTCCTAGATGGCGCTAGTGGCGCTCAATTACAAATTACTTCGATGCCAATTCATTTGAACACGGTGGCTGAGCTTTTATTTGCAAACTCATCTGCTAGAGTGCAGTTTAATGTTTTTATTGACATTTATCACAATCGCATACATTTTATTGTAGAATTTAATCTGTTTGAGTAGAAATTCTTGATATTATCGCTGGTCGCACATATCTTTAACACGGAAGATGGTTTCTGAATAGATTCAATGCCACTTGTGTGATGAATCATTGAGTTTATTTTTTTATTTTTTCCCTTGGATGTGTATCATATGTCGCTGGCATTGGACATGTTTTATCTATGATATATTAGGCGGAATGTGTAAATTAATTTTACTTTATAAAATGACCAATTTTTATTAAGATCACAAGGACTTATTTTATGGGTGGTCCATTTATGTAGTTATAACATAAAATATTTCATGAAATAAAGTACCTAAGACTTAATTAGAGTTTTTAGAGCTTGTTTCGATATTTAGAATACCTACATAACACTTCACTGTTCGTGTAAGGTGCAGTTTTAGTTTAGCAACAATGCTCTAATTGGTTCCATATAATATTGTCTGAAATACAATTGTTTTACTGCCTACGCTTTACGCGCTATGCAAATAATAGGTCGATATTTCATTCTAGATTTACTCATTCGAATCTTTCTAAGTAGGAATACTCTTAACCAATCTTCGAGATAATTTTAAATATTAAACAGTTGTGCAGTATTAACGACCAAATAATTAAATTATAAAATGATAAATAACTTTTAGAATAACTAGGTATAACGTTGCTAGTACTTGTTAGAATGTTATTTAACATTTGATTGCAGTGCTAATAGAATATAATAATATACATTTTATTGATAAATAAATTATGCTGTAATTTGTACCAGGCATAACACTGCAACGTTATTAAACGTAATTAGCAAACATAATCCACAAAGGAAAAATACCAATAATACTGAGTTTTAGTTCTCATGTTGATACTAGATGGAGCTGGGGAGCTATAGGCAACATATTGCTATAATAAACGGTCTATCTGTAATACGTAGGTATGTTTAGTATTTCTTTTCTGTATAATAATTTGTCTTCTTCCTCTACGAAGTGTGTCTGGGTCTACTAATAAAGGCCTCATGGATCTTGACTTATCTATTTAGAGATATCCGCAAATTGGTCGTTTAAAAAATTATCTGCATTGAACCCTGACATTAGTATGCTAATTTTACAAATATTTATTTTGACTAAGGACGAAATCGGTGTGTCATTTAAATAAAATCGTGAGTAAATTAATAATTTTCATATTTTTTCATAAGTCAGAGTCAAAAATTCTAAATATAAACTTGTGGTCAATGCTTTTAGAATTTTGATCGTAGGGTGACGGCTGATTGTAACGGTCAACCTCGTACTTAATTGTTATGAATATATTACCGGAATCTTCATACGTTTTACTTTTAAACGCACTTCTCACGAGATTACCATATTACTTATGCACTGCGTCTTAAATGGTATCTTGTAGCAGCTGTAGAATTTACATAAATATATTTCTATGTAAAACTAGTATTTTATATAATAAATGCATAATGTATGAGGCGAGTTACGATTTATACTATTTTTTTAAATAATGTAACTTGATATAAATAGATTTTATTCAACAAGAACTTTTGTATCCAGTGGCCGAAAGTCACACGGATACTGACGCTGATAATATCGACTGCGTTTCTAGAAAATACTCAAATACAGATTAGATTTCAGTATCTAAATTACTTAATTTGATTTGAAAGTCAAAATAGAATCTCAATTCGTCAAAGTTGAAAAGCTGGCTTAATTTGTCACTGATATTTATTCACGTTCTATATACTTCGTACATTTGTAGCAAAATTATCCGCTTACTCTTGTCCTGTTATTGTACGGTAATTCCATGGACTGGTTGTACAACCAGTCGACCACATCGGTAATGAGGTGACCTTGTATAGTGTAGAACAAGGACATCCCTGAAGGATATTTTTGGGGTACGAAAAGGCCTTGGACTTTTGTCTCAAGGACTTGGGAAGCTCAAATGATAAATGACATGATTTCAGTTTCTAGGTCAATTCGCCCACTACCCTGAATATAGAATATGTATGTCACACAAAAAATTGAAAATATCGTGCTTATCGCGTTTGTAACGTTTAATGATATAAAATATGTGGTTATGGAACTGCAACGTAAATTACAATTGCATTCCTCAAATATAATGATTCGCAATAAATTGTTTTAGTCTCAAAATATGTATTAAATCAATCGTTGAAAGTACTAGTAAAATAAAGAGAAATGTATTGCATTTATGTAGAAAGTACACTTTCAAAATACGTAGCTTCCTTCATTGAATACGGAAGTCCTATAATAATGGATTATACAATGTAATCAAAATTACGTAAATATATTTTCTTTTGATACGAATTACGATACAGCTTTTTATACAGATAATGTGTAACCATTCCGTTGCCAGAGTAACTTCCGCTCTCTCTTTATATTTATGCCTTCAACTAAGCCATTTCAATCCGGTATAAAATAAATATACTCCTTAGACCTCTCCGAGAGTAAAAATAAATTTATTAATGCTAATTTTGATATACTTTTTAAGGGTTTACGTCACACAGGGCGAAAGCTTCCATTTTTTTTTTATTTGAGAATATTCGAAACTTGGTGAATGTTGAAACCTTGTTACTTATAACACCTTGTTTTAGTATACTAATACATTTTCACTCCCAATTAATAAAATAAACAAATAATTAGAAAAATATTTAAATTTTTATGTAAATCGGTTAATAATGTACGTTATTCATCGATTATTTGCATACGTAAACAAAACATTGACGGTTATAAAATGTCTTAAGCACATGAAAGCCCGTCTTTCTCAAGAAAGTTCCCTTCTCTTTCATAGCTACCGGAGATTCCGTAATGTATAATAACTAAAACAAAACTGCTCGGGAGTTTGTTACGTCGTTTCTTAGTACTAAGTAAGAGCACTAGAATGCAGGAAAAACTCTTTAAACCCCGGTATTTCTTTATAATGTTGACTGTTCAGAGAAATAAAGAAAATCGCTGAAATTTTGTAAATTGAATAAAAACTGCATTACGAAAAGCAGTTTTAAGGTTTTTTTGTCACTAGGAAAAGAAACCGGTTTAAAGAATTTCAGTATTCATCCTATATTATTTTGAACTATTTTATAAAATAGGTACTACTTATTAACAAAATTATTTAAATTATAATAAATGTGACGGGTACACATGTAAACTGAAAATATTCCATGTTTTTCCGTTACTCATAACTACACAATATCTATTTACTTTATAGGTACCTATTAGTTTGTTATCTACCCGTATGTGTTCTAAACAGGCGTCCCGATCCCAATTCCTGTTACAATGTATGATTAGGCATTAGGGGCATTACCATAACCAACACGCGTTTGGCGATTGCATTAAATGAGGGCTCTATTCGTTGCCAGAATTATGTTATAACCATGTATGATTTACTTAATTATCGTAAGTGATAGTTTTTTATTTGTCATGTTTTGAATACTTAGACCTGTACACCTTTTCCTGCAATGTATTATTAAGACATATTTTATGTGTTGTACTTAAGTGTGCCGTCTAATGGCCAACTGTCGTATAATTAATTATATTTAATACCTACTTAGAAATAAGGAAACATTTTCGCTTTTATTACTCTAGCCAAAGTCACAAACGACATAATTCTAAATACGACGTTTTTATGTAATTATCCTTGTTATTAAATCATCGGCTAAATGTGTAAATTACAAAAGGTTAAATAAAATATTGATTTTATATCAAATCGTGACGGCAGATGACCCTGCAAAGCGTTCACGCGTACGAGATAACAATGTTAAAATAATACTTCCTTGTGTACTCAAGTGATTCTTGTTAGTACTATTAAGTATTTGGTACCTCATTATAACAGGGTTTCTAAGTAAACTGTTTCGCATAGTGTACACACTGATAGAAACGTTATCACACTTGTTATCGGATTTGTCATCGTTTTACCTCGATCTAATTCGGTACAACGGCACATAATCTGTGAAATGTTTTAGGGCTATCAATCGGCAGGCTAACGGTTAAACAGACATTTCACTGCGAACAGTTAGGCGACCGCGACACGAATCCTTTGAACCTGAAAGCGTTAATTACTCTGTATTTAGCGAACTAAGTACAGATTGTAGTTATCGCTGATCTAACCAATACATTCGTTACGGCACATGGCCTACGTGACATCTTGTCTGTCAATTATAATCAGACTGAAGTTACACGGAATCATAGGCACGGAGATTGAGAACAAGTAGATTACATTCTTGATTATTGTTAGGAAAAACAAGTATACAATGTAAAGCAAATGTGAATAAGTGTGTATTTTCGGCTTGAAGGATCCTAATTTTATCAAAAATGCTCACTTAGATAGTTTTTTTAGTGCATAGTTTTACTAGCAAGTTGTAAAAATGTCATGTTTATGTTGAATAAAATTGACAAAGCAAACGAAACTGCCGCAAAATCTAGTGAATATAAAATCAGTCCGTTTAACTGCTCTACAACAAGCTAGTTTCACAAATTCACACAGCGAAGGAACAACATTGATTGCTATTGCTACGCTTGCTCGGTAACGATTTCAATCGATTAATCTGATGTACTGGATTGTCCTTAATACCGGCTAGATACGTCAAAAAACATAAGTAATCATAATTTAAAAGCTGATATCACTTGTCACGTGTTTTATTGCGTCCTCGACCTTAAACCTAAATAAAATACCAACTCACTAAAGTGAATCATCATCGTATTGACACCAACAACAGATTACCTACATGAGCCACTGAACAACCTGAATTGTGAATATTTCCTGCATATTTGTCATCTGTATATTAATACCTAACAGTTTTATTGTGTTTATAGGCGTTATCCCTATTAAAACCGCAAATGCGCAAACACCAGAGGTATGCGATAAATTAGTAACATCTACAATTATTGATTTCACAGTAAAACAAACGTTTAAAGAGAGGTACTGAGCATTGTGTAGGCTGCCTAGCTTATCATGCGTTTGGAATAATAAAAGAAAATTTGGTTCCTTAGTTAGAAGTTTGTTCTTTAAAATGTACATGCGCACGTTAGGTACTTCCTGTATGAATATGCCGTTGATATCTGCTCGTATTTGAACTTTCAAAGTTGTGGACTCGTGGTTATTCTAACCGGTAGTTGGCGTATTCTAAAACAGACTTTATCCTTATGTGTATCGAGTTGCAAGTGTATTGTTGACAGTTGGGCACGAGAGGGGTCAGTATTCCGCGGTTAACTCGTCCGCCGGCAGGGCGTCGACCTCGGATTGCACGGACCCAGCTCGCCTGGACACTTGCATTGTCCCATCACCTCGCATCGCATTACACTTGTCGATACCTATACTAATAAATTATATGAGATTATTTCATTTATTTAAAGGTATTTTATGGCATTTATTTTTACCAAAAACGAACTAAAAGTGATTTAAAAGATAAGATTTAAAAGGTATTAACTAATGCAGTGATAATAGGATTATAGCTTATAGCGAAGCTTCAGGTAAACTCAAAATACGGGACTTATAAATACAATTTAAATCTTAAAAGTTCTTTAAATTCGTAAACATTATCAGGTAGATAGTTGTAATAACTACCTTGGCGGAAAAATATTATTATTTAATGTCGTATAATAAAAATGCGGTTCACATTTTATGGCATTTTAAAATTCATTACACCAAGTATCGTATCATACAATGTTAATAATTGATACAATCCTCTGTAATATTGCATATTGCGGCTCTAGGGATTGATTATGCAACTGTAAATAAATAATAGTCCGAGCATACAGTGGAATGAAATCGTATCGAGATAGGCGTGGCAACAGTGGCGTAGCGTGCATTGGCGGGGCCCCGTATAAAAAAAAATTGTTTGGGGGCCCCGTATAAAAAAAATGTTAGGTTAAAGATTTTTCACAAAAGAAAAAAAATATTGTGAAAAGAAAAAAATATTTATCATAACATAATTTAACCATTATACAAATAAAATCAAATTTTTAATATTCATTCTCGTTGCCTTTTTTTCGGCAAACTGATTTATTAAATCATTTATGGCTGATGATGATTTTTGGGGGCCTTTGGGGGCCCCTGTAGCCCGGGGGCCCCGTATAATTGATACGGCAGATACGGCGGTAGCTACGCCACTGCGTGGCAATTAAACATTAGTTAATTCGGTTATACGTCGGGTGAATCATGACCAGTGGTGTATGAGTACTGCAAATCAGGTTATCGATTTGTGGTAGTGTAAGCGACATGGGCCGGGCATCGACCCTCGGGGCTGCAGCCATGCCACTTGTACTGAAGCGCATCGTGACCCTACGAGGACTACTGCCTGTTTCGAAAGCATAAATAACACACGTTCACATGTTTATAAAAGCATTCGCGATTCGAACGCACGAAGCTACGTTAGTTAATCCAATTAAGTTCACTAAATAATTCTCTTTGTTTATTTAGAACTCTACTTATGTTTGGTTTTAACAAATTAGGGTCAATACTAAGCCGTTAGTTTCTTTCTGATGAAATAATACCTATCAATGGCATCATCAAAGTACCAATGTTTAAAGATAATTTGTTATTTTTTATGGAAATAATTTGGAACGAAGCTATTAAAGCCACATTACTTAATGGAGATAGCGTTAGGTAATCGTTCTAATTAGCAAATCTTAAAACCACTTATCTCATGATAACCATATCGAAATTAACTAGCTATTTACCGCGGCTCTGTCCACCTTAAGTTCTGATATAGATGCGCCATGATACCAAGAAAATTTAAACAATTTGACTGTTTTAGTACCAAGGGTCCAGAGTCCAGAGTGAGTGTAGCCATTTGTAACCTAAAATTGGCTCAGGTACTCAAGCACAACTTTAGCGTTGTTATTGTTGTAAGTTACAACTTTACATCCTATTTAACGCCGTTCCACGTTGACTTGCATTACAGTATTCGTCCATAAGTGTTTTCTGAGTCACTAAAGGTATTGCTTGACGTAAAAGGGACTACTTTTACAATGAGTTTAGCAACCTCATGCAAAATGTTTATTTGTTATTTATCTGCCCTGCAAAAGTTATTTCTTGTTACAGTTAAGAGGCCTAAGTAGTTATAAAATATACATTAATAATCACAATTAAATTACGTGCTTATGAGCTGGTAAGAATAAGTATATTTACGTTATAATTATCGCTACTTAATGATTTCTGTATAATCGTACACCACTTCCGAATCATGATTTAAAATTTAATAGCTGTATCAGGAAAACTGTAATCGTTAATGATTTTAATAATAAAATTCGACATTGATCAACAATTTGTTTGGAAGCTTTTAAACAAAGTTCAAGACAATGTTAATAGGAAACGGATACCTCGGAGTTGCCTTAATCATTAAGTCCGATAAAATAATATTTTTGAAATGTTTTGCGATTACAGTTATAAAATTTACCCTATAAGTACTCAAGTGCTCTCTGTAAAATTGTAGGCCACCGCATTAGTTCATTACATAAAGGTAAAAAACCTGTGAACCTAGCGTTGTTATCTAACAACGTTTGACGTAACGGGGTCCTCGAAATACAACGAGAGGTCGGAAGGGAGGGCTCTGGGTCACGAATTTTACGGGTCCGGGTGCTCTCGACCCCAGCCGTGTTGGTGTAAGTGTGCCACCGATGTATGTAGGTTAACATCAGACGCGCTCGATACACCACTGCTGCCGATGTCGACCACATAACCTAGATCAGGGTGCGGAGAGAACGCTTATGAAATCTGGCGCACGCCGACTGCATAAATGAAAAGCCACTTTGTATGTCCGTTTGTGTTAATTTTATATGCCGTTCATAACTTTGCGTCAAATGACGACCCGATAAGTGTTGTTTGGGTAATTAACGGTTTGTAAATTATAATCGATGTTAAATTAAATGTTTTCCGTACCTAATAAATGATCTCAATTTGATTTTTATATTGCGTTTTCGACTAAACTAAAACGTTTAATAGTATAAAAAGCAATAATAGTAACTACAATTATTGCTTAGAAGTTAGATAAACCTATTGTGCTCTACAAACAAACATTAATCCGGTTACATATTACTGTATCACACATTAAAAATAATAGTAGGCTTTATTTTTGTTACGCTACGAATCGCGAACGCCGCTCTTTCTAAGCCAAAATGCAAAACTAGCGAAATTATGTCACATTCTCTGTAGCGGTTAATGTAACACGAATTGCAAAAGTCGTGAGGCTTTGCGCACAACGCATGCCTATTATTTTACTAAAATAGAAAACATCAAATTTCTAATGAACACGTTTTGAAATACTCTGGCCCAAATTGTACTATCATTAGTAAGTCTTAAGACCTACTCTGTGTGTATATTGGTATAAAAAGTGAAATAGACAATTTTATTTAAATTCAGGCACCAACTTTATTATGTACAATATTCGTAATGTCAAAGTCCTAGTTTCCATGATTGTGCTCAATAAGTGAATGGCAATAGTCTTGCTCGTTATTGCACGGGTGGGACGTACACTGGTTTATGTAAAACCTGTATGTAGAAACTACAATATCGTACCTCTCCTTATTTACTACAGACTAACGATTGTGAAATATGTCAAAAAATAAACTAACAATGAGAGCGAAGCCTCAACAAAGGTCATGCTCTCTAAATTATTTGCGAAAACATTCTGCAAAACTAGAACTGTTTCATAGTTATTTAACACAGAATCTTCTATTTAATAGTCGTCAAATTTATACAAGTTACAATTACCTATCTAAATAGTACGGTTTTGAAAGTTGTCACGATCATCGATCACAGCCGGTAGAAATTCTTTTCATGACTAACTTTCAATAGTTTTGGGGAAAGAATACAAATGAAAGTTTTTACATGGTTAATTTTACTTTATTTTTGAAATCTCTTCAATAACTGCTTTTTTATTTCGCTATTTACCGATTACGTTATATGAAAGTTGGTTTGACAAAGTGATATTTGGAAATTTTGAAAGTTATAATTACTTTAATCTTCAAACACTTAATTAAGTGCTCATATGAAAATTAAATATGGTTAGGTTCTGAATTAGCATTTTAATAGAGAAACACTAAGTAGCTTGCTTTCTGAGAAGCGTTTTCTCCTGTGAGCGTTGTAGGGTTAAATGCGGTTCAAATATAATGAGATATTCAAGTCGTTTTTTGCTTAAAAGTTTTGAGTTGATTGCACAATGGAGTATAAAGCAAGGGTGTGTATGTAAGTGGCACAGGAATGCGCGGGCGAGTGCTCGGCCGAGCTGTGCACTGTGCAGCTGGTCCGCTTCTGTCTCGATACGGCCAATTGTGCGCGCCGATTTCAAAACGAAAGTACCGCGCATCTAGGACGGTGAACGTATTTCTCGCTCAGATCTCTTGCAATTTACCAGCTAGTAGGTAGGCACTTTGTCAGAGAATGCGGCATAGCCAGATTGTTAGATATTCATAACTTGCAACATATTACAACTAATCAACAGCATTAGAAACTTGCAAAACAAGCAAGTTTCTAATCTAGTACGTTTGTTTATTTAATGTGTGCTGATGTTTCGTGTAGCTACTGACCCTAAAGACGACCACGATGTCTACTTAACTACCTGCTCTATCCCTGTGTTACTAATATTGCCAACGTTGAGGAACTAAATACTAAACTATATTTAGTTCGTCAGTCGACAGAGATCTATTAAATATGCATTTATATACCGAGGTTAAATATTTTAATGAATAAAGATATTGACTTATAAGGAAGATATAATGAAGTCTAAATTATAACATTCTCTATAAGTATTTGTTAAGTTAAGCCAAAACAAATGAGAACAAAGGCACAAAGCAACCGAACCGAAATATCTGTGGACATTCGGCTGTGTCAGCCAATCCAGTGAACGAAAGCGGGTGACATAATCTGGACCGGGAGGTAAGCCGAGTTTCGCAGATATTTCGACCGACCTCCATTGATATTGTCGAACCAGGAAGTTTCTACACGTATACGATTTCATATTTCATTATTTAATACCAACACGTTACGAGTACGTTACATGTTATTAATTTCTATACGATTTACCTGATTTACCTAATTTCTATAGGATTTACCTGAGCCAGTTCTTATTTTAGAAGGGTGTTATGAAAGGTGAATGGGGCGTGAAATCGTTGTATCGTTCGGCTTATACTGCAATGAGCGGTGCGACTCGCGGTTATGTCACACGAGATATCGTAACTTTTGCTCGTTACTTTTGTTCAATGTTCTAGTAGAAAGTGCACGAGCCTCTCGCCTTTCTGTTGCTATTTATTACTTAGGATCTGAACGTTTTAGCGAGGATAATACATACTGATAGAATGTAAGCTGTAGTTTTGTCATTAAACATGATTGTTTGTATTTTGTAGAGTCAATTACTTCTTGATAGTAACTGCCCAAGTAGCTAACAATAGAGGCATTTATCGTACAAAAGGGTTATATCTCAAAGCTTTTATTTGAGATAGACCATAATTAACTATATCTTTGCTTGATATGGGGATATTTTAGAACGTAAATAAGCTTAACTCTTTCTAACCCCAATTTGCTCACACGTGAAAACGTACTGCAAAAGTTTTCTGTAAAATATAAAGGATGTGTTGTAAGAGCGCTAAGGCAGTTGATAGTTTTACTTACTACATGCTCAGTAAGAGTACCTAATACACCATTCAGTTACCGATACAACTAAACTAAAAATATTTAGGTATACAAAATTATTTAAAACCAAAATGGCTATTAAAGTAGAAATATACATTATTTGAGACTTGAGTAAGCTCACAGCGCTAAATTCGTTTAAAATTCAATTTCATATTAATTGATAACATTTTGACGTAAGCTTTAATAAAATTATTCAAAGCCAACAAAACAAAACAACAAAAACTACTTAAATCTCTCATCAAATATTCATTTTATTATTTTTAGATATCGACGTGATATTGACATTCGTCTAGATTTTCTAGGCATTTCTCTTATCATAATAAAACTATAAATAAATTATAAAAAATTGTTGCTTTTTTGACGAAAAAGAAACTAATGTTGTCTTACTTCTATTTGTAGAGGCCATTATTTCTTTTGACAGTGAATTGGTGGGTAAAATTTGTAAGAAAAATGTTTTACAAGGACGACCCCAAACCACAGCTAGTTAAATATAATACGTGACCTCATATTAAAATATTTCTAAAAAAAACCATAGAGTTCATAATTGACAATCACAACACATCTTACACCGATGAGTTAATGAGTCTTTGTGATATACGAGTGTACTAGACGTGCGTTCTCTCAACCTACTTCTTGAATGCCGCGATCTTGTACACAGAAGTCGACTCTATAATAGAGGATATAAAGATTAAAACATTATATATTCACTAACGTTCTCAATCCTACATTTAGGAACTGCTTTAGATGCGCCACTGAATTATAAACTCTATTGTCGTGGGTTAAGGTGTACGTTAAGATTGCGTCGATTGTTTGAATACTGTACATGTTCCATTCAACCATGAACTCCTTTGAGGAGCGTCCCGCGTTGAGACCTCAATTTTTTAACTCTCTCACTTATTGGTCAATCGGCGTGACATTTGTATGGCATGGCATATTACTATTATGTGGCTATAAATCGGTTGTTGCAAAAATGGGTACCTACCTAACTTTGCGAGCACGTAATTATTTAGTTACCTAAATTGATCTAGGGGTGATTAAATTTTGATTACACATCGCAATACTAATGGAGAGGTGTGCGATTATGATAGATTAAATTTTACATTTGAATATGCTAATAAAACATATTCTAGTGTAACGATTTTTATTTTTTCTTTATAAAATTGCAGAATTCAAGAACATATCTGTAATAGCCATTGTCTCCGATTTTTACTACCTTTAGGTACACAAGTAACGCATTTACGATTTATTATTATCATTGTAACACATTTTATACTGACACACGCATCCGTCGGTCTGTAAAAGCAAACAGTGTCAAGGCGGCTTATATTGATTTCAAGCTTGTAATGAGTACAAAATTACTGCACAATTGATTTTATTGTTGTGTAGTTAAATATATAGATATATCGCGGTCACTTTTGATCTCAATGATACCACAATCTAATATTTTATACGTAAAGCTGACTGCGGCATTGGCACCGAAATACATTTGGTGGTTTCATGCAACAGGAGAGTTATATTGCATTACCTTCCCTGCTCTGGCACGGCACGAGATAGTTTAGAATTTTCCTCTTGAAAATCAATATTAGATTCTGTAGTGTAGACTCCTTTCAGGAATAAACTCCTCTACCGAGCGAGCATTTACTTACGTACCAAGTAATATTGTTAAGATTTAAGTGTGTTGCGAAATTCAATTGCCTTTGTACGTCATATTATGCTTTCTCTATACAATGTCATTAGTAAATTGATATCGTTGGGTAAGACATTGAGACTTAAGAGGCACACAAATGTTAGCTCTACAGCCCACTGCACCATGCAAACTCTTCAAGGTGAGTTGTTTATGGCGCTCTCTTCCTAAGTTCTATGAAATACTTACATTGAGTGCTCAATGTAACAGACCTTCGAAACATAAGCTATAGGTAAGGCTGTTATGTAAATAAAATATTAAAATTTACATTATTCATGTATTACAATGCGGCAATTTCGCCAGCCACCATAGAATTTAGGCGTTACCTATTCAGCCAGGATATAATAAATTGATTTGTGTTTGTCCTTCTCCTTGACCTAAAATTCCCTGGCGCACATTTCATCACAAATATTCACAAACCCATGGTTACGTTAAGTTGAGAGGGCACTATTTAGTCACAAATTGATTTTAGTACTAGGCTGGGGTCAACAATGATTTAATGTTTATTTTGTGGTTTGTAAACAAAGAGTTTATATCCTAATATTTATTAATTCTCTTTCAGGTATTTACATAAGGCCTAAGCACCTGAAACGTGTAAGTAAATCTCTTAATAAAAATATATTAATAGGTACCCGCATAGTTTATGTCCAAGATGCATGTCTGTTTAACGAAGCACCTCGTCCACCGAGCCGGTGGTTGTGCAAGCGCATTGTAAAGCTGATTGCTCAATCAGATGCATCTTGTTTCGTATAGCCATGCGTGAGAGTATAATTTCCCAATGGTTAGATGTATGGTGAAGTCGAGTGCTTGTCGCGGCGGTTTCCCAATAGAAAGTCCTCAGATGCAGGAAGCGCAACACTGCAGTGCACGTGCATTTGTTCGGGCGCGGCGCCTGGTGGGGCGCCGGCCGATGCACTTTCATGCTGGTGACGTCACACCTTACCTTTCGTCAGCGTCACACCGCAGCTCGTAAGAGCTGTTACGCAATGGACGCACGCCACTCAACTTTCCAATTTCGACAACGCGCTATTGTGTAGCGCTTTCAAATTTTACTATACCTTCGCCCGCTTGAGCGGCGCTTTCTTGCATTTCTCTCTTTTTAAGCGCAACTGAAAAATGGTCTAAACTCGGTGCGCCAGCGCTGGGTACTATGCACTTTCACTGTTGCGTTCCGCCGCTCTTCTCTAATAAATAATATGTTATTAAAACATTAAATTTCTAGGAAAAATTGACTGTCATTGAAATTAATTTAAATTAAATTTGCCTCTGATGAATTAATTATAGATCAGAGTGCTTTTGTTTTACCATATTGGTTTTAATAAGCTGCAAATGTAAATAATACAAGGCTAAAAGGCAGGCAGCTAAAAGCAATAAGGTAGCGTTGGTATTGTGGGATTTTCACCAACACGAAGTGATAGCGAGCTTTCCATGTAGCGAGAGTCGAGGAGAGTGAACCGCGGCTCTCTCCCTACCTTTATATCGCATACATATTAATAAAAACATTTAGAACGACAACAGTAATGATATAAACAACTCTGCAGATATTTAACATCGTTCATGAACTTAGTGCTCTCTATAATATACTTATTGCTCAATGGCCTCCTTTCATTTATATGTAGGTTATGAGCTAAAAAAATATTTTCATAACTTATACATGCATAATATTGTTCCTTTATGATTGAACTCTACGTATATTCATTACTTAGGTTTGACTGTTAACGTACCCGGCACAACAATGAACCTAACTGTATTAAGAAAACCTCTGAGCAGAATATCCCATCTTTTCCTTATCGCTACTTTTTATATCTAACTATCGGATTGAAACTTTTTATTTATAGATTTACCCTTTTTTGGAGTGAGCGCCATAGAAACGAAAGGTCAACTCGTATTGTAAATGAGAAAGTTAATCGTGGAAAGTGCGAGCGAGCGGATCTGTGGCACCCGGTGCAGTTTCTAAAAAAAATATTATACCAGGCTGCCTTTCGCCCCGCTGCGAGATTTAAATTGCACGTCCTTATCTAGATCGCTAGTCCAAGAACTTATCCCTAATACTTCTAACGGCTTATACTTCTTTAACTTTGTCCGATGCTAGTTCTGAATTTTAAAACGAATCAGATTTTTTGGTTGTTGTGTAAATTGCCGCAAATTATGCAAAATTGCAAAACATAGAAAGCCTAATATTTTCTAGAACTCATTTCTAGTATTATGATGTGTAAAATTAATTATTTATTATGTGAATTTTTATTTGATTTTATCGTTTAGGATATCAAAACGCTCATCGTTTTCTATTTTATAACATTTTTAAACACTGTAATTAATGGTGTGACTTAGACGAAAGTGTTCTACATGTAAAACAAATTAATATGTTTTCTCCGTTTTAAATGGTATCAATTTAAAACTCAGTTCGCAATCAATAAATACACTTTCCCTTTAGATAGTCTGGCTATTTAAATAGATTTTACACGAACAAAACAGACACAAAGACATCTCTCTTTTGAAATGTTTTTGCTGTATTTTTATGTAACCTAAAAATGTGTTTTCCATAGCTGAGGGAACAGCCAGGGACACAGCAAAAGCAATTTTAGCGTCGTATACAAACAAACACAAAATTATGCAAATTGCTGACACACGCTTCGCACATAAAGTAACTAGCTGCCGATGCTACTTTGTTTCGTGTGGGGTGTTCTATAAAGTTTATGTAAATAGAGGTTCTGTATTGATTTTATAGATTACATTTACATACTATTAAATTAATCGAAATTCATTCTTTTATTATTCGATAAATATCCTGACCGTGTATCGTCCTGAATAGTTTTGTAATTCGGTTGTCAGTTCTTTTTTTCTGTGGAATACCAAAGCTGCTCCGTATTCATAAGCACAAGGTTGCGGGTTCAAGATCCTGGCAGGTATCAATGTGACTTTCAATGTCATTGTACTTTTAAAGTTATTCTAAACCCCACTGACTCCTAATAAAAAGCAAATGTCATGATATATCCTGGACTCTTAAAGTTTTGGAGCAAACTAAATCGCAACAATTGTGGATTTTTGCAATCTAGATGTTATTATCGAAAAGGGCTTTTTGTTCTACAATGTGGCCTTTAAATACACTTTTTCTTGGTTTGCTTCCCAGTCAGAATACTTCCGTATTATTATAACATCATTAGCACTGATAATTACGTTAAAACAACATTGTTATTTATTCCAAGTAAACCTTAACTCTCGCCATACTCTGATGCCAGTATTTATTACGGTGTCACATTTATTCGTCCTCTACTACAAAATTAATTCCATATTGATCCATCCAGATATTCAAACGACTACTTGGAAATTTAGACTCGCAGTATTCTGCGAAACCCTCCACAATCTCGTTTAATTTATATACGTACCTAGTATAAAACGTGTGCAGTTTCATTACCTAAATGCAGTGGAAATTTGCAAACACATATTTTCGTGCAATCAGCACAAAGTCACGTATGGTAGGCATATTTGTTTTAATAGACATATTTTTCAGTGCTGAATCATAATGCGGATGAACTTGTTTATGCTTCTCTCTGCTGAATAAGTACTGCGGCACGTTCTCAAATAATTCAGTCTTTAAGGTTATAAAAGCTATGACTCATGATCCGATAAATACGAGCCCGTGTTTGTAGTCAAAACCACGTACTTTCAGGAAATTTTACCTTGGGTTTACTTGTTATTTCATAAGCCCGAAATCGCTTTATATTTATGAAGTTCTCTTTTTGATTAACACTTTATGATGCCTAGTATTCGTAAAATCAATACGCTAATGACTAATTGTGGGCACATAATACTACTAATGGTAATTAATTAATAATCTCAATTATCAGCCATGTTTTCAACTCAATTATTCGCCACGTATCCCAAATATTTCCTTAGAAACACACCACGAAACGATTGAGTTAAAACAAAAGAGCAAATAATGTGAGCAGGTAAGGCGGGTTGTGGAATCCGAGGCCGAGGGCTTTTTCCCTTCGGGAGGTTAACCCTGAAGGCTCAAGCCAAGGTCGACAAGTGTTTGAGACGCCTTAGAGGGCGAGATGACTCGATGACTTTGACTAACCCTTGCGGTCATATTATTTATATATTCAGTTGTTGCAGCCAATGCACGCGTTATGACTGCAACTAACCTCCTGGCCTTACCAATCGACTTCTTTCGTTCAACTACCGTATCTCTCTACCTACGTATTTTAATTATGTTTTCAAGAACCGGGCTCGCTTCTAAAAGAAAATATTTTCGCCACTTGTGAAGGATTTATTCGAGTATCTTTGTTGTTGAAGAAACAAATAAAATAGCTGGTATTATCTCGAGAGTGATTGAAAATAAATTAAAAGACCTAAAACTTCTTTGTGTATGAACCAAAAAATGTGGTTAAATACATTACCTAAATTATGTACATTAATTTAAATATTAGCGCGTGTTGATTTCTATAGCCTGTCAATAAAAATTGTTTACTTGTCATTCATACTAAAATTTAAAAGATTTCGAGCAGACATTGCATTGTTTAAGAATAACCTAATGTTATTAACGTAATTCTTGATTAAAAACAAGTTATACGACACGATGCCGATTTAAAGTCCAAACAGGTATGATTAAACAGACATTTCGGTTATAAATATTCAATACCGGAACCCAACAACTTATTTTGATAAAATCGATATTTTAAGAAATCTAAGGATACATGGTAGCTAATGTAGCTATAAAACTTAACTAATCGACCCTTTCACGTAATAAACAGGCGCGGCGTAAACCAGCAATACTTTCAATTTTACTTTCTTAAGTGTGAAAATTATGCGTGGGAATTTACTGGCAATATTATGTTTTTTTTTAATAACCCGCCATACCTAAAGAATGCGATTTTAAATTGGTAATATTGACATTTGAATGTAATTCACATCTATTTGTTAGCTGTGGCGAACAGGGCGGCTCAAGGCTCCACTCGGGGGCAACAACTTCTCCTTACGTGCACTGAACAAAGCTGCAAGTCAATGCTCAAGCTTGATATCTCATTGTTCGGTGGGTTAAATATAAAGTGACATGCGGTATTTACAACATAGCAGTGTTACTTAGTAGATTTTTAAAGTAATAAACGTACTGTATAACATAAAAAATCATAGTTATTTTAAAGTATTTGACCCTTCTTAAATGTTTAACTATTAAAACCAAACCATGATACATTTTATAAAACATACATTATTCATAGCTTTTGTTATGTTTAATTAGGCTCTTTAAGTTCAACTTTGTAGTCTCACATCCGTCAAAAAATCGTATAAAGCGAGCTAAAGCTTTCACCAATACAATTGAGTCTGAACGGAGAAAGGGTCCGTGGTGCGCAGCTGTCCCGCGGGCGCCCGCTGTCGGGCGCTCCGCCCTCGCTGACCCCGCGCCTCGGCTCCGCTCGCGCCGCTCTCTGCGAGCGGCGAGAGAAGCGCTACATTCACATTACAGCCGACTCCCCGAGTCTCGGCATTCGAGACTCCAGTACACTCGCCGTACTCGGCAGTCGCCCGTCGTTCGTCGAGCGTAGCGTACGTCTGTCACGTCACCGCGCGCGTCTTACCAGCCATGTGGTGAAGTGAAACTGTCAAACGTGATACACTTTCGCATACCGGTGTTATTCGGTATTAGTGGACTATTGCACTTTTTATACATTTGACTTGTGATTGTTTGTGTTAACAAAGTGGTGCAACAATTTTGGAAAATTGGATTATACGAACGTATAATGGCCTTAGCCAGGTGAGCTATTTTGGTTGTTGGAGTCAACGCGGAACTAGTTTATTTTATAATGTTCATCGAAGGACTTTTCGTCGGTTGGGCCGTTACATGATTAGAAACAATCACGTGTACGGTGATCAGATGGAAGATGGTGGACGAAGTTCTTTGTATGGTGTACTAAGCAATGACATTAATTCAATATGTCAGGTATGCTTTCCTGAACTTCCTAAATCATAATTTCTGTTGATACCATTTAGTACTTACTATCTCTACAATGGGCGAAAGTTGCTTTGCCCCGCACGCGCATTTAACTTTCCTTGTTGTGTAAGCTGAACGTCAAACGACAGGTAGAGAGAGC
The DNA here is from genome assembly GCA_941860345.1 of Chrysodeixis includens. Classification (NCBI taxonomy): domain Eukaryota; kingdom Metazoa; phylum Arthropoda; class Insecta; order Lepidoptera; family Noctuidae; genus Chrysodeixis; species Chrysodeixis includens. The sequence goes on from OW796094.1 coordinate 4,151,424, forward strand.
AACTTAGAAATCGAGTCACTTTTACTGCAACCATTATCATTAAGAATAATAACTGTTTTAAAATTATTTCATTTACCAATTTTAGTTATTCATAAAAAATATCAAGACTGCTTTTGCCTGTCACTCCCACAACCCTCGAAATGTGTTCATTTTATGGTGTTTCGATGTTTTCTTTTATTCCTTGGCACCCTCATTCGTCACGGTTACCCCAAACAGTCGAACCCCACTGTTGCAGGCTAGACGCTTGTTTTATTTGGAACGTCGTTGGCTCTGAGCTCGCTTCGGTTTAATATCGATGCAGTTACTGTTTGTTTTGTAGTTATATTATTATTTTGGAAACTTTGTTTTCAGAAGCCATGAAGATGATGAATTATAGTTTCGCGTGCATGATTGCTTTGCTTGCAGCTGCTTTTGTAGAAAGGCGTTCCATGTTCGAGCAAATATCCCAAATGCATTTATTTTGGTACCTGTATGCTTTTAAAATGTTCCAAAACCAGATCTGTTACAAAGAAAATACTTCGAGGTAGCTATAATACAGTGTCATAACATATGGGTTCGTTCCTTTCCTTGAGCAGGTAGTCAGTCAGCCGAGGCCGGAAAGCGCTCACCTTCTTATGTCCCTATAGCCTTTTTTTCATTCATGATCCTCTTTTTGTGTTGGCAAACGGAACGTTCCTGTTTTTTGTTCAGATTATAAAGATTTGAATTATGGTCTCGCGAATTGTCACTGTTTACAATACCTTTTTGTTGGACGTAATCTTTGTTTTTATATTCATGACTACTGCACCGGCAAGATGTTTACTATGCCTTTAACGAAATTTTATTGATTTTTACTAATCTTTACTACTTTAAAGATTTCGAAAAGTATTATTCAGTAAATTAATAATTGTATCAACATTCATACTATCTCTTATGCACATGTGTAGGTACTATTACTTGCATGTAAAAGGGATACATACATTTTGGAGACGCTTTACTCTTGTTATATTTATTTCGTAGACATCACCGTGAGTCTCCCCTCAAAGCGTAACGTCTATACAATGTTAGCACCGTATTTTGTTGGACAGAATATAAAGATTTGCAGAGAAGCTCCTTCGTGGGGGTCGATGAACTTCCTTCGCGCAGAATGCACGGAAGAGCATACAAGTGTGGGTAGATGCTTCGTCTCGACCCTCTTTACTCTTATTTGTTACGAACACCTCGGAGCCCTCGCACCCCATATATATTTATAACGATCCACTTATTAAACTTGGATTTAAATCTCATTGACTTCTCAGTAATCCTTAAGATACGTCGCATTTCGGCTTTTTATTTTTGAATCGCAGTGTTCCCTCTTCCAAGTATTAGTTGCTAGATTCAGTTGTTCAATAAACCTATGTACACTAGCATTTTATTTTGTTTCTAGAATGCTTTTACTAAAAGTAATAAAAATGCTATACCTCACTAAATTATTACTCAGTAATCTAATTAGTAACAGTCATTAGTAGTTCCAAGAAAACGCTACATAACACTTGGAAAGTGCGTTTCCTAAACACTCTAGAACTCACCATTACTAAAGTTAATTGGGCCAGCGTAAAGTCTACTAAGAAATTGTTGTATTACATAGAGCGTAATGTATAGTTTTACAATCTAGTATGATTGTTTGAATAAATTGGGCGAGGTTATTTCGCAAGAATGTATCAATTTAGTCCGAGGGCCGGTGAGCGTTTACAAAGCGAAAGATTGCGGCCGAGCCCGCACTCGGTGCTCCTGTTTCGTTGACAGCGGAATGCGATAACTAAGTGGGTTTTGGCGGCACCGTTGCTGAATTTTGGTTACGATAAGGCCAGGTTAAAAGGAACTGTCTGTTATCAAAATAGAAATGGTGCTACGCTTGAATAATGAAACGTAAATCGTAAAGAATGCAGTCATTGAAAAGATAAGCTCGTTAGTTCTGGCTATAATCCAACTTGTGTTGGTGTCTTGTACGTACAGATTTACGTTATATTGTATAAGCATTAAAACGTGATCACGTGTCTCTGTCATACCGTTACACTCTACTAAAAAGAAGGTTATATTTAAGATTGCTTTTGGAGCAGGTTCTTTGTTAAAATATAATTTCGAACACATTTACAAACTCTTGGAAAGTTTAATAACATAGTTGCAGATCAGCAACACATGAACATATGACCGGATGCCCTTTAACCGATTTACGGAATTGATTACACGTGACCAGCACTAGCGATCGGAACCGTTGTAAAACTTTGTTATTAAATTAATGTACAAAATGAAGTTTTAATACAAAACGCTGCAGGAGCCACGCCTAGTTATATAATAATGTTGATATAAATAGCAAATTTATTGATATAGCGATTACACACGTATTCAAAGTCTTCCTTATTATCGTGTTGTATATTACACAAGGCCAAGGTTATCAAAATATACGCTACTAAATCTTGTTTGGGAAATCAAATGTATTCTTTTTCGTTTTTATGCCATCGTACAACTTTTATGAAGGAGAACATCGTTTGGTTTTGAACAGAATCCAATATTATGTTTGTTTATGCATGGATCGTTTTCAAATCAATGTCACGAATCCATTTGTGACTGTTTGTATTACATTATGACTTTATTTAAATTTTGAGCTGATCGGAAAGTGGTAACAGTGGTAGACCCTATACGAATAATATTCAAATCATAAAAACAATGTTGCTGCTCTATCATGTAGCTGTGACGTATATATTTATCATATGTAAATATTCTAAATATATGTATCAGGCTGATAGGTAGCCATTTAAAGTGTTTGATTGTTCGTATAAGTATGATTTTCGAAAGAAAAAGTAATGTACTAGCCAGATAACCAAAGAAACATGAAGTTTCTAATTTTCTTTATGAGGCATCCACGAAAATGATGTGACATTTCTCATATATAAAGCGACAGCCAGAAATTCTATTGTTAAACTCTTGTAAATCTTTAGAAAATAAGAAGAGAATAGCTGTAATTTGTTTTGTGGCCATTTCTAAGGTGAAACCTCATAATTTGAATATAGCGTCTTTGTCGATGGAAAGTCCGTCGCTGCGTCTTTCTTCGGTACGGTGCGTGGCGCCTTCTCTTTGTACGATGATCTCGACTAGTTTCACCAACATACGACTTTGAACGACTTAGATTTCTTTTAATATCGCATGTTCAATCAATGTAAAACATTCTGTTCTAGTCACTTTAATTTATATTATTGACTTAATGTTTTCTAGTATATGTAGGTTTTATTAGTAGACTCATGCTGTAAACAAAGTAAAATAAAAATATTGCAAGCATTAAAAATACACCTACCCTCTTTATTGATCGATCAAGTAAGCTGTTTTAAGCTCAGTTCGTCGATGTGTTGCAATGTTGCTGTAACTCTTGTCCGACGTCATTACTCAGCTGAAAGTGGCTCATAAAACTATGACAAGACCCACTCACGTAACATCTTTTAAATAATGTACCCACGCCGCTCTACATACTTTCTGAAGACTATTTTTCATAAATAATGTATGGAAAATATAGGTTAGCAACACTTACTCTCATGTATAATTAAATTAAGAAGACCATGTGTTTAAATAATGATAAACATAATGTTTACATTAAGTTTATTATCAAAATCAGAATAATTATGTAGAGCTAATATTGTTCGTTTTATTATCAGGTATATAGGTGGTATTTATTGTTTTATCCGTTGCCGATTTAGAGCACAGTAGCGTGAGGCGTTAATTTGCCGAGGGAGCAATTCGGAACGGGGACATCGCGCGCACTCCAACTTGGTCGGAGAGCCGCGCGCGTTGACCCATTTTGTGCGTAACGCGGTATGGTGCGTGGAGGAATCGATGATATAGCAACCAAATCTCGAGGCCTTCGCCGCTTTACTGATGAGTTTGGATCTGTGTCAGGGTCCTCCCCCGCTCGACGTCCCTACGCCTTTCAACCTCCCTCCGGTAGGCAGCCCCTGCCTCAGTTGACCCGTAAAACTCTAGTGTTAGCGTTATACTTTCTGCTGGCTCTTTAATGATTTGAGGTCACTTGCTCCACCATTGTATGTACCTTGAATAGGGAATAAATAACTGGGAATGTAGTATTGTTCGTCATTGATTTCATATAAACATTCCCTAATAAAGTAATTCCTAAATAACATTAATATACACAATTAGATGTCATTTACATGGCTCAATATCATCATAATTTATCATTGAAAACTCTAATATTACGGATACATTATATCATTATTTCAACGATTATAATCTAAAACAAGTGTAATAATGCGAAGATTGCGTTAGAATTGTTAAACTATTCATACTTTGTGAGAAGCTTAAGCTAACAAACATAGAGGTCACTTATTTTGGGGCGACGTATACTTGACCAAGTTTTTGTTATTCATAAATATTATACTATAATTCTTCCATAAAATACTTGACATAATAAAAACTTAAGGCCTACGCTTTTATGCAGTTATGTTGTTATGAGTGAAACCGTTGTACCGATAATGTTCTTAAAATTGGTTTGTTAATGAATAAGACTTAAAAGTTAAATTAAACATTACGTCACTAATACATTTATGGTAATACAGTTTAGGTGTCGCGCTATTGTAACTGTATCGTGACCAAATTTAAATAGTATTGAATGAGAGAGCTTCGGGTTAGCGGTGGAGTGGTGATCGACCTTTGCAGCTCCGTCACCTTCGTAGCAGCCGACAGTGCCGCTGGCATTGTCGCCTCGACGCCAATAGGAAGCAACGCGGCCGCAGATCGCTATTGGGCTTAAGGCCATTTTCAATGCACCATCTTTTACCTTGTGCCCCTTACTGTGTGGAGTGACCCGAAATCGACGTCGGCGGTTATAGAGCGCGGCGAAGATCTGCATGCCTTTACCGATATTGTTTTTATCGCACAGGTTAATATTGACCCGAATTATCAATGGAGACCTTTGCCATAAATAATCTCGATCAAATCCATAATAACTACCTATATTAAAGATCGTTCGCAATTTTTACAATTAAGCAGCCCACGAAGATAAATAAAACAAATAAGTATGCTTGCTCATAGTGCATTCAATAGCACCAAAAATACGTTCAAATAGCATTGATTCTGCAAAGCAAATCCCTGCCCTACAAATAAAGTCGTATAACACACGTAGGCCTTGCCCAATTTTTTTCAAATGCCACTCTTTTACCATGTAGGTCAAATGCATTACGATGTCAAAATTGACCTGGTTTTTTTTTCTGCTTGAAAGTCTTAAAATTATGATATAACGTTTTTATTGTTAATTGATATAATGTTTAAAAATACTGTATTCATAATAAAATTTGCACCTGCGCTAATTCATTACTTCTGACAGACATATGGTGATTAAAGAATTGTTAAGATGTAGGAAAGTAGAACGGGGGCATCAATTTCAAGGTCGGACGTAGCTGAACAAATTTATTTTAACTGGTCAAATTTAGCGTTAACTTTTAAGCACCTTGGATGTGTACGTCCTGTTTGACACACATGGATTAAGATCACTTCAGTAGATAACTCTGTATCAGAAAAAAAATTGAGGTCATCAAATGATTGCTATTGGACATTTGTATAGAAATACGAATTCAGATCACAAAGTGATTGTGTTTCAAAGGTTTTATGCTTTGTTACTATTGAATTCCACGAATGTAGAGCCACTTTACTAACATAACCTTACGTAATAATTTATAAGGTTAGTGAAAACAGCTCTACATTTTACTATACATAATAATTGGCTAGTAAATAACCTTTGTAATGACCTCTGTCTAAACATAAAAATTAAACCTTGGAAAATGTCTCCCCTTTCATTAAATACCTCTTAAATGTGTAGAACGATTAACGCATTTAACGCGAGTGTTAGGTTAAAACCTTTTCGTAATTTGACGGATGGTTTTTATAGTTTTTGCCTAGTGTTTCTTAATATACAATGTGTGCGCATACGAAGACTGAAAGTGTACGTCCGCCTGGTTGTGTGCGCGGCCTCAACCGAGTTTTGTCGATGCTTTCTCGAGCGGCGAACCGGGTCGCGTTCTCGATGCCCCTTGCTGAGCTGGCTGGTACAAAGTGCTGCCCGTGCCTCGACGAGCTTAACACACGCACACCGACGACACAACACTAGTCACTGCGTTATTACACCTACATCTTTACCAGATGTTTTGAGTCAGGGTTAGTCAATCATTTCAATAAACGCGCCGAACGAGAACTCGCTAAGAGAATATCTCACCGTACCATAGATTGTTTGCTCTGCAAAATGAGTGCTTTGTGTATTGCAAAAAGGAGGGCACGGTTACATTTACATAATTTAAGGTTAAAGGTAAAGATAGTTTTACCTGTAGGTAGAAATTGAATGTTCGAAGATAAAAATGTAGGATGAACATGTTCGGTCGCGTTTTAGAAGAGACATGTAAATCAGACATAATAAATTATGTTTTATTCAAGATTCTTTGCTATGACCCCGCTGGTGTAATAGCTTCTATTTGCTAAACAAAGCACAAGGTTTTAGTTTGTGTTCCGGCTCGGCGTGTGTGTGTATATGTGCCAACCTTGTATTCTCCTTGCCGATATTTAATCCTACTGGACTCAATGCGATTCTTGTTACGTACATCATTACAATAACCGACAAAGTCCAGTTCTCTAGCTAAATCTATAAAATTATCCTTTAGTCGTGTCGTTAGGGAAGCATAATTGTGTTTTATTGACGACTACTGACATACAAATTGATAACATTGTTTTAAACACTAACATGATAACCAAGGAATTAAATATCCATTAAATGGGTATCCGAGTGACCATCAAAATTGTTAGATAGAATTAAAGGCAATCGACAGTGACGACCCTCGCCAGTGTAGGAAGTAGGGTCATGCAATTTATATTAGGCTGAAGTCAAGGTCTCACCAATCATTTTGGCCATCTAGTATTCATAGGACAATACAAGTTAAGGCCAAATCATTTCAGCCTTCTTTGTCATTTGTAATGAGACGTCAGGACTCGCCGCGCTTCCTACTGATCTCATTCAGCCTGCCTTGATATGAAAATGAGACACTTTAATAAATATTATTACAGATTCAACGTTTATCTATTTGCGATTGCATATTCATGGCAAAACAATGTAGAACTCGTAGGGCCGAGGTGGCACAGTTTCTTGTTTGAGTTATAAATCAATCTGTCCTAGTTAGATTAGCGTTGTATGTAGCGTTGCTCAGCCATCGATGTCTTCGCTTTCCAAAGGCAGTGTTGCCAAATACTGATGGTGTATGGTGGTCAGGCGGGCGAGTTGCGCTGTTCGTGTATCGGTTTCGTTTCCCATTCGCGCACCTTTACGTGCGTATGATTCGAAGTATTACATAACCGGCTCGCGCAAACTCTACCTCACGTCACTCTTTGTATTTAAAACATGTCAAGTGTCGTGATAATTTCAAAACGATTTATTTAACTAAAACTAAATATTATATTTATTTTAGATTGCTTTAACTTAGCGACAAGGTTATGTAACATGCTTAATGTTAAAAATATTATACCTAAGTATTAAATAAGTATGAAAACTGAGTAGGTAAAAATATTCTTTCATTTAAAAAGCAATATGTGGGTTTCAATGTAACGGCGACAAGTTAAACCGCTTCAGGGTTCACATGCGAGGCATTCGGTTTGATTCAGAATTGGCCGTTCGTCCTCGTCCTCGGTCGAACGCTTCCGCCTTACAGCTTATCCTCGCCTGCGGTGCCCATGATAATCTTTTGTAGTATGAGCCTTGATCCTAGGTCTCTTCCAAAGTCACCCGTCTATTTATTACTATAACAATCTTGTAATTTCCTTTCTAGGTATAATCAGCAAACCGCGCGCGCCTCTTCGTTGAAGTACGTAATATTTTTAAGTAATTTATTTATCTTAACCATTTAAATTACTTAAGTATTTTATATTTAACAATTTTAGGTTACAGTGATATAAATATTTCCCAACTTAATAGAGCTCTACATTTTCTACATTTGCTACAAACATATGGTTGCTTCCTTTTACTTTTGATCTCATTACAATTAATAAGAGAAAAAAAAATAACTATATTTTTTGTTATAATTGCATTTCCATGTGAACAGTGGATAATAACGTTGGTTTTATTGAGCCACGTGCAAACAGGTAGGCGTGAGTGCGTCTACGTCACAGCCCAGCCTATGAAGGTCATGACGTAACAACGTAGTCTCACCATTATTCAGCTTGTCGATCCATCGCTCGGTTCCTCACGAGGCCAAACGTTCTATTACTCGACAGCAGAGGTTATGCGCGCTCGTATAATTCTGTCTCATTTCCTTAACAGCTTCAAGTTCGTCGGCGGCGCGCGGCGGCGGCACTGGATCCCGTATTAAAAGCCTAATAAGCTGATTTACAACCAGGAAATGTAGAGTCTCTGCGTAGCGAACTAAATTATGTTAATATTTACCTAGTTAAGACACTTCCAGTACATCAATGCCTTTCGCATTTAATACGGTTTAATCATGTCATATTACATTTCAATGGATTTAGAATATAACGTTGAATATTCCGCAGCGGATAGCTTTCGTAATATTTGTGTGTAAGAAGCTCTCGTTGATATCTTGTTGGAAGCTAGCCAAGTCTGACGGTGTTCTCTAGAGAAGGTCCGGAATCTAATATAAACACTACAAATTTAAAGTAATCTATACCGGTATGTCTGCTTCCTTCTTATGACCTTTGCAGGCACATTTTAGGTTTTTACTGGAACGATAAATTACGGTAGTTATATTGAAAATATTTATAGACGCAGTTAGGTGGGTTTTAATTATTAGTTTTTAAATTGGTGACGAAAACCGCAACCTTCATGGAAAACATATTAATATTATATTTTGACGTTGCTTCGTTTTCATGGCTTATACCTACAAGTAATGTTGTTTGTTTTGTTCTAATCTATTTGATATATTTGTACTTCTAACAAATTGAGGATATTGATAAATAACAGTAACACGGAAATTGCGTACACCTAGATTACAACTTGAGCCGATAAAAATTGAAGTACGTTGTTCATGTTGGCTAGTCTTATATTATTGGTGACTTTCATTGATTAATTTTATCTTTCAATGTCAAACACAAAGATAAAGTTTTGTTAAACGTGTATGAAGTTACTTACAAAGCAATCCAAAATAATAAGTTTATTTTAACTATTAGCACAAAACTGCAAATAATACGCTTACAAGTATTGAGCGAATAACCTGCGCAGTAGACTGTTAATATAGAGGTGTAAACTCGATTCACGATGTGATGCTATAGCTCAGTTGATCGCACGACTTCCCCCAACGGCGACTTGGAAGTTATGTCTCGTCTGGAGAATGAAAGAAGCATCCCCCTCTTATAATTATAATAATAAGGTAATATTTCTTTCTCTTCCCCTTTATCAGAGCAGCTATAAGATGGGTCGGTTACTTGCATTTCTGCTATATTAAAGTTTTGCACTTTTTGAAGGAATATCGCTTTTTATGATACTGAAGTTATTAGTAAGAGCAGATGTACTCAAACGTGGACAGTTTCAAGCATGTTGTTGATATAAATATAGGTATTTTACAAAGCACCTCAGATATGTAATGATAAGTTAATCACCAAGCAATATAGTTAATCAATATTTTACCGAACCAACATTAATGGGGTAATTATGTTGAAGTCGTACGACATGATAGTTATCTGTGATATGTTTTTGTACATAAAATACGCCGGTTAAAGATTCATTATGTTTTGAGGAAGTACAAATTTTACAGTTATTTCCTTAATTGATAAGAAACGTAGGATTGTTTAGATTTGTCGCGTACTTGTGATTTAATTGTTAGCCAGTAGCTCGGGCCTCGGACGCCATCGTTTGCGATGACGTAGCGTCGGAGCGCGGTCACCTTGCCCGTCCTCGCACATCGCGGGCAAATAAAGGTGGTATAAGCATTTAGTTCCGCGTTCGCTAACACGAACTACCTATTTACTTAATAATACAATAATTTATATCACAATGTGACCTATATTACACCTAAACTTTTACCATTTTAATTGGCCTCTTACGCTCTTAAGTATGTAGTCCTAAGGGATTTTATCAACAATAACGCCCGCCCTCTAGACATAATCTCTTAAGTCGTTAAGTACAGAAACGCAGACTGTTTTCTATTCTTGTAGCTATTTACTTCACACATAATGAGTATTAATGTCTGCATATGATTGTATGTCCAAGTATAATACACCAATAACCTTCTGTGTGAGTAGATAACACATACATACGTGTTTAACTAAAAATATAGTATCTTCCTACTTTGCTGTTCTTCGGTCTATAATGATCTCATAGTTCTTAGCATATGACCTATTCTGACAAAGGTATTTATTAAATTGATTGTGTACATATTAATATAATGGCTCTCAAGTTTATCGTATGGACCAACCTGTTATTGTTTTTTTTGTCGCCACAAAGTCTTGTGAATGTTATTGTCGCTAAGTTTATAAAATCGCTTCTTAAATGCATCTGCTAATAATATTATACATTTCATTATGAGCGTAGTCAACAAAGGAGAATAATAACAAATAATGTAAAGCGCGGCCACTCTGGCATCGCTCTATCGAAATGTTAGTGACTCTTTTGCTGCTTTATATAAAGACTACTTTCGTTTGAGTTGGTTTCGACTATTTTAATGTCTCTGCAGCCCCTTTGAATATGTAACTAACTGTGTTGCTATCGGCGCTGTCTGTTTTGCAGCCGTTCCTAGCTGCTCTACCTTGTCTCGACAGCGGGTGGTTAGACTTTACAAAATTGAAGCGAAATTAAATGGCATACTTTGTGGAACATGCATTTCCACAACTCATTTGTGTATATTGTCGCTTGTGAAGTTTCACTGTTTACTTTCCCATATTGCGTATGACGTTACACAAGTCACGGTTGCAAAAGCACTTTGGGGTCGCGTGCGACTGTCAAGACAGTTGACTTCTTTCGTTACTTTGACTGGGTATTAAGTTTGCATTGATCAATCCTGTTATTTATTTTGTTTTTATAATTAGACTATGAGTATTGAGTATACGTATAACGGTTATGTATACTAGATTAGTGTTTTATAATTCAATTCGAAATGCGAAGCTTAAGTAACGCTAAGTAATGCCAAATCGATTGCAGTTTGCAGTAAAGAAAACATTGCGGTAATTATAATTAATTATTGCGGTTTAACAGTAAATTATCGCGTCGATAATGTTCAACATTGAACGCACTTTTGACAGTTTTATTGTTATATTTACAACGGACTATGAGACGCCGTCGGCCACCGCAACCTTGAATACATCATGTGTTTGATTATTTCAGACGTCACACCTACAATTTGCTCTGTTTATATCTGCGTGATCCATCACATAAGCCATATATATACATACAGATATATATTTGTTATGTAATGTCTCCCCATCTCCCACTGATCTGCAGTGTAGATTCGGTCGTTCAGATTATTTTATCATTTGGCACTTCTCGTTTACGACTCATAAACGTGTAATGTAGAATCTAAAAGATGTGACAAGTTTTAAATGATGTTCCTTGTTGCTAACATGACGTTATTTATTTTTACGTGGCTTTGTTGTCGAGCAACTTAAATAAAACCATCTTTACATAAGAACCTTCTTGGCAAGAACCTACTTGCAAATTGACATGCTTTATTGTTTTATGATCGCAGCCAATTCTATAAGAGCGTATTTCTATGTTAACATTAACAAGTACCGGTACCTTTCATATGAAACTACATTCAGATAGTTACTAACTCGTGGGTTATTATATTAAGGGCATGGAAAATGTTTAATTTAATAAGAATAGAAAGTTATAGTAGATAGTTTCGTTCCTCGTTATTAATTATAGAGGTTTATTTATGAGGATAGAAATGTATTTATTACAAATTGTTATAACTAACCACAAAACGTCACAAAAGGAGGATATGGAACGTTTAATTAAAAATTACCTATATTTCATACATAAACAAACCTTATTCATATCCTTCATTAGTCAACCATAGGTATATTACTCATCGTGGTGTCCAAAATTAGGTTTTGTCATTTGGAACACTAGGTGTTTGTACCGCATAAGTAACCTCGACATCTGTACTTGTTGCGTCATCGCCGGACATGATACAATACCTCTATTATTAAAATGTCACAGCACAGAGAATTGCTTAGTCGCTTTGTGTACGAGAGGCGACCTCGCAACCACTTAAGCCGTCTTCAGTCCAACGAAGAAACGGTGTTCAACAAACAAGAACTAGCACAAAATCAATGAAACACTGCAGTGTAAATACGCCCCCCCCCTCCCCCTTTCTGCGTAACATCATAGATACTAGTCACGTTCTTAATATTCTTTGTAAAGTTTTAATTAATTAAAGACATGTGCTCGCGTCATGAATAACTCTGTTCAACAAGTATTTTTCCTGTACACCTAATATGGAACGTGTGTGCATTATGTTACTGTATTTTAATACAATTCAATGCGTATATTGCAAATAGTTTCCCATTGTTTTTGTCTCGCCGTATTTACCAACAAGCGAATGTGAAAAAATATGTGCAATAACGACGCCGATATCGTAGGACAATTTACTCGGTAAACAAGCCGTCCTTCAGATCCCAGTCGAGGACCCTATAATGTCGGGTCGTCCTCAGGGCGTCTGAGTCACAGCTCGCAGTCATCGTTAAGAGGGCATTGCTCACTTGGTTACTCCCCCCTTGGCACGCCCGCTGCATCAGCGAACCACCCGTTTAAAAAAATAAAACCAGTCATATGCGTATCAGTACATTCATTGTTCTATCGTCCTTATTCCGATTCCATTGTCTCGCAACTGTCCGCCATTATTATTATTGATCGCAAATTTATGGTTGTGCAGCCTTATTGTAAACCTTTTCAGGGTTTAACATTAATAGGACATGAAACTAATTGTAATAACAATGTCATGTGTGGCGGAAAACCGCGATGTTATTTATAATTGAACTTTTTAACCAAAATGTTATTTAGCACATGATTTAATTATAAATGCCAGAGCAATAAATATTTCACAAATTGTATTTATGTATTTAATAAACATGTGTTTATATTAAATGGAACAGTAATACATTGTAAAATAGATCACTTATTGCTCGGCGCTTAGTGTAATACAAAGGTATTGTAACATTTCTTTGTTATGCTAATAATGAGCTTTCACATGGCCACACAGTATTAAAATGCGTTGATGAATAAACTCAGATAGAGTGTTTCTCTAAATGTAAAATCAACGTGACACAACAGAAATTGATGTAAATGTGACGAAGTTTACCGCACAAGTACATAAGTCAGTCAGATAAATGTGCCAGATTTACCGTCACTCGATTTACAGCGCCTACTTACGGCTTGAGATTTACCAACCGATCCCAATAATGTAGTGAAACGACGTCGAGAGGACTTAAATATAGAAGAGGATGCGAGCTGGTCGGGTGACATCTATAATAAGACCACGGGAGACCGATGATACGTACTACGTAGATTGCTCAACATTTCACGGGTTGTTGACTCGTTAAAATCATATCAAAAACTTTCAAATGTTAAACCTTTGTGCACTCTACTTGACATTGTGCATACGTAAATATTTTTTTAACGAAACTTGTAATGTTTTGTCGTTAAAAGTTATTGCCAGTGCTAAAAACCGCTGCATCATAAATTATAGATATTATGAATATCATCTATATGCACTTTTGGTTGTTAAGTGAAGATCCTACTTGACTTTGGTTTTTTTAATACCCATAAAACTGGATACAGAACTGAAGATAATGATAATTTTTATGCCTTTTTAATTAGTTAAAATATTGTAAAACTGTTCAAACTGATTTTTAAAGATACCTGTGGGCTTTGTTAAAAATAATCTTTTTATGGTAATTCATCTTGACGAAACGCTATCGTTTACAATTCTTAATAGTATTTTTTGTCGTCGTTAGCAAGGTGGTCCCATCGGTGGGTGGTCTACCGCAAGGGCCATCAGGCCGCACGGTAACCTTAACGTCAATGTTATTATGCTACAGATCAACAAAATCCTACTCGACTTACACAAGAACACTGTATAATTATGGCTACATTTTATGTAAGCCAAAAGTAATAGATGAGTTGATATGATGATTCACCTATTGTTAATCGTCATAGGAGCGGTTTACTGAAGCTGAATGTAGGTCGGTCGGGCCGCTCCATTTGCCACAGTGGCAAATTGTTGATCGACCTCGGAGTGATCGCTGCGCGTACGATATCTTATCTGCACCCAACAGAATGACAAGTTATCCACCTATTAAAAGTTAACACAACTTCAAACAAATACATTAACCTATAATTTATGACGAATATATTCTGGAACAATTTAAAAGATTAAAAATAAAACTGCTAGAATAAAATAAAATTTAAAGATTTTTAAGACCAATCAAATCCATGACGACCGTGCAATCAAAGCTTTAAAGAAAAAGAAACGAGGTAAATTAAAATTTATTAGGTGTTAAATATTACTCTCCTTCAACATCACATCACTAGTAAAGACCCGCCTCTCCGCAGTCGCAGTTTCTGGGTCGTGTCGATTAATTCACTTAGCCTACTTTTATTTAGTGCTGTGACACTTTTTTATGTTTGACATACTTCATTTCATTGCTTGAATGCAGACCAGAACTGTCCATTTTATTCCAGCTATACGTAGGTGGCTTCCGTTGTCGACTTGTCGCACTCTATATTTCTACATGCTTCAAATTCTTAACATAGAAGAAGTCATAAATATTTGTATGCAATGATCTGGAACAACGCTTGTTTACTAATATTCCAGTTAACCCGTACCACAATATGTTTGGGTACGATGTACAATGGAATGATTATGTAGAGTTCATCAGAAGTCCACAGTATTCTATTATCAGCAAGTCGATATTAAGTGGCATGTGTTCACGAGAACGTTTGTGCTCATGGATTACGTATGACAACTTCGGAAAAATGGGAGCAAGTCAATAAAACCTTCCTTTATGAACGTCCGTAAAATCGGATTGACACGCTGAGTTTTTGCCAATTTATTAACACTTCTCGCTGAGTGTCCTTGTAGTATTACTTGTTTAAACTATTCTAAATCAAGTGATTCCATAAACAGGCTGAAATCGGTATAACCTTTGCGAAATGGTAACTAGAAACAGCATTTGCACACCGGTTTTACGATAATTTAAAATAAAACAGCATAATAATAAACCCAAAACTTAGTATAGCGTTCCGGACCGATTTCGGCCACGGCGGCCAGTGTTACTATGACACCAGCCAGCTACGCAGGACATATTATAGTGCACAAGCGTGTGCGCAAACACAAGTGCACTCTCTATTCCTTTTACTCTCATAGCCCGATGGGACGGTAATCCGACACGACCGGAGAGAGATCAGGCGCAGGACCCACATTTTTACGTGCCTTCCGAAACACGGAAGCTGTGATATTTATTTCTTAAACGCACACAACATTCGAAAAGTCGGTGCGCGCCGTGGGGATCGAACTCAAGACCTCTGACTTAGCAGTCCTACGGTCTTGCCACTAAGCTATCACAGCTTCTTAAAAAAAACTTAGTATGTCTATATAAAGAAAAAAAAATGTGACGACAAAATTGGTGTTAACAAAAGGTACAGCACAGTCTCTTGATGCTGAAAATCGGGGTGACCAAATACATATCCAGTTAACTGGCATGGTACGATTATACTTTTACAAAAACGACCGCACGCGGACTGTGAACGGATGCAGAGCGGTGATGAAACTGACACAGATTCTAACGCGTATTTGGTAATCGAAATTCAGTTCGTGAAAGTCTCGCAGGACGGTCAAATCTCGCACATTGTAAGTGTCCCACTTCGACATGCTCTCGACATTTTGACGGCACCGAAACCTAAAAGCCAAATGATACTAACGTGCAACTCTTCTTTCGCCGACCCGTCATTGTTCACGACCGACCGTCCTCGCGGCGCACGTACCGGTACATACATTTATAAAGTGTGTATAATGTATTGTGTTCGCGTCCCAGATTTGGGAAGCGAAACTACGATCGTTGATTGGCGTATTACGACGTTGCTACATTTTCGCCTTGCATTCAATTCTATGAGAATTTGCAGGTATTGCTTATCGGCCACTAGGTCACTCGTTAGCTTATTGTATTTGTTAAACGCTTCAATTTTTATCCGTGTTACAAAATTTCTGGTACGACCTGACACATTTGTTTTACGATTACGGTTAAATCTGATCGGAAGTTGTGCAGCCTTAACAATATTATTGAGGCACTGTAAAATCCCGACCAAGCCAAACCCATTACTTGAATTAAGTGCTTGTATAACACAAGCGACCACATCGTAGGTCTCGAAGCATGGCGATACGATTCCTCATACATATTAATCAATTACAAGAATGGTGCGTTATGTTACCTAGGTTTATTGAGTGGTAACCTGCACTGTGTACACAACAATTACCATCAAGTTGCGCATTACATACTTATTAGTTTGTTATATCCATAAGAATACGTAGGTCGTCGCCATAGACCAGACAAAAAGATACATAAAAGTTGGAATTCGTATAAGGCAATATAGCAAGACAAGTTGGTGACATCATGTATGCTTGCCCCGTTTGACTTACAAGTTCAGTTTGTGTCTATTTATTCTACAGAACATATAATTTATTCCTAACTCACATGTCACACTGATTCGTCTGTATCTTTAGAACTGATACCACACTAATTTAGTTGGGTACATGGGTGACCTGGAGATAAACAAAATCATGTTTTTATGTTATCGCGCATTTAGATTTTAGGACTAAACAAACTCGGTTATCGAGTGCTTTGTCTGTTATTTTTATTAGGCAAGGTTTGTTATGTAGCTCTTTAGTCGTTAGTATACGTATCTATTTCTAGTATGGACGATCTCATTAAGATAATCAATGCATTAAACACACATGGCGTTCCTTAGTTAGTGCCTACCATTAGATAAAAACGTGATACACGAGTTATTTAGTATACATACCTAATTGATTACACACGTAATACATATGCATATGCATGGATAAAATGTCACATGTAGAATAATGAAAACGGCAATTTTATACAGCTTACTAATCTGTTCATGTTCAAATTGATGGCTTTTACGCAAACCTTTTGTTCTTACAATGGACGTAGTTTTTATCAGTAACCTATTAGTCATTAGGAAATTATATCAGTAATTACGAAGTAAAATCAGCTCAGCACATTTCCTCTATAATACTGATGTGATCAAAACTTTTAGTAGAGTTGCTGCGATGCAAATGCGAAAGTTTTTTTTTTACGCTTCGCTAACTGGTTGACAGTCGCTATCCGTGTTTACCTCGCTGCTTAATATGACGCTGTCGCGTCCGGTTTATACGGGTTCAAACTTTTTAAATATTCGTGGGCTTGAGTCAAGTTTCAGTTCAGTTGGCCACACACCAAGCGTCGGGTAAAGTCGTTGGAGCGTCATGTTGTACGTGCGTCGTCTTTATTCTCAGCTCAAGTGTAGGGTGTCGTGTCAGTGTGTCTGACGGAGATGTGCATTGTTGCAGGCTCGGGTCGGGCAGCGAGTGCGGCGGTGGAGGGTCGGGCGGCGGCGCGCCCGCTCCTCAGTCGGCGCGCGTCTCCTCCAACGGCGCCGGCGGGATGGCGGTGAGCCGCGTGCCCAGCCCGCTGCACGACGGCAACACGCCCGTCGCGGAGAACTGGTGCTTCACACAGGTAACATACCCTAACATATACACATACGACATATTATGTGATACGTTTGACTACTCACACAAAACTATAATACCGTTCGCTGCTTAGAATGGACTTTTGTAACTCACATAACCCACGCACGGGCAGCGGACACTAAATGAACACGATGATGCTATACCTTACCTGAACAAATAAATTACACAGTAACCACAATAATAATAATAACGTCTATTCATTACTTTGAACAACAAATCCTACAATGAAACAGCTGTAAACACTCACGCAAATTTGTAGAGTATTAATACTAGTCATCTGTTAATGTGGTACGAATGCGCGATAATAAGTGTTTACCAAGGCTGTTATTGGTGAACTTGAAATTATTGCGCGCATATGCATATAGAGTTAACATGTACATCTATAAAGCTATGAGGAAGAGTGCAGACACGTGTCCACTGTACAAACTGGTGAGACTCGTGCGTCACGTGGTAGAGCTATGCTAACGCAAATAGACGCGGTATTTATCGATATGAAAAATCCAATTCTGAGACTATTTTTCTGATAAACAAATACCTGATGTTAGTTATGCGAACCGAAACGTCTACGCCACTCTAACGTCACTCTCTTACGCGTTACATAATTATCGTTTGTTCTCGCAGACGTCAATAAAGGGTATTAGGTGTACCAACTGTTAGACGTAGCGATAAGAGTACACGGTTGCCGGAAAGATGTTCTTATTTCCTACGTCGAGGTATCACCTCATAAAAGTGATTTTCCCGGTGGATGCTCATCAGTCATCGCTTAGGTAATTGGAACGACCGTTGTGCGACATAGACTTCGATCTGGTCTTACCTTTTTTTACCAGTTTTTGCCCAAAAATCTATTTAGTTTGATATAACGGTATTTTTTGTTGCTTTGAGTGAGACGCAGCCGCGCGTACATTTATTAAGATCTGTTTCAAGTTATAATCTCAGGGAATCTGTTTTTGGTCGTACTTTATGTATGTTCACCGTTATTTAACGGAGTCGACATCTAAATACGTGCCAGTAACGTAATTGATGGTATACTTGTATTGTACGGAGTCTTATTCAGGAGACAGGCATGTTTCCGCTTCCGCATCGGACTGTGAAGAGCTGGCTAACTTGCAACACGTGTGGATGCGCAGAGCACCCGCGACACGTGTCGCCCGCCGATAATCACGTTCTTCATTACTACTCGGAAACGCGTCAACAATAAACTTCGCATGTTATCGCGTCAATTAGAGCTCTCTTTGAAGTCAACTATACCAAACAACCGTACAAAGAATTCATTACATATTTCAAATCAACATAGCTTACGTACGTCCACAAAACTTGATGGCTACGGCGTCGTGTGAACTCGTGTGCAATGTGGCCTAGAGCGTGATTCATGAACATAGGAAGACGTTAAAGTTCTTATTTTGTCTCTTCTTTTATTATTAAAACAACATGTTTTCTACGAATCTAGAAGCTGGTTTATAAGAAACACGTATAAAAGGCTTTTATATGGCGGTGGAATCTGCAAACGGATGTTATCTATGTGTCCGCGAATGCGCGGGGACCGGGGATGATGCGGGCGGCCTTGTCGCGGGTCGGCGACCGGGCGAAGACCCCAGCAGCACCGCAAGCCAAGCAACGGTCGAGGGCAACGACCAGCGACGGCCAGGTTGCGCCCGCGACTTCGCTACTTCTATTCCTCCCGAGCCACGCTGAGGCCCAAGTGTCCACCCCGATGATGCCTCAGGGCCCCCGCCACGCCGGCAATCACGTTCACCTGACTCGCACCATGCTAATTATATCAGCACTTATAAATTGTGCCACCATAGAGCCTCTACGAACACAATGCATGAATAGACTCGAGTAGTTACAACCGTACCATATTATGATTTATGTTTATTGCAATTATTTGAACCCAAGATCAAAGACCGTCAAACTCAATATAATAAACGGTAAAAATAGCTTAACCTTGAATCATAAACTGTAATAATGAGTGTTGTCCCTTTGTTCGTGACGTTTTATTTGCTATGATTTGTTTAACCGACTGTTTGTTTTCAATAGTGGCTGTCTGTGAGGCAATTAGAGACAACGAGCACGCAGCATTAAATTGTATAGTTAGGATCCGTTCGGGCCGAGATTTATTGTTTTATAGTTGTCACCCGGCCGCCCGGGGAACCTTGTGAAAGTGTCTACTGCGCTCGGTGATAAACTCCTCCATTATTTATAAAGCCTTGCACAATGTACATCTGCCTTTGATTGTCAAACCAGTTGTCGGTACACTGCACTGTTCCACCTTTAGACTTGAATGTGTATCTATATTCAGTATGGTTACATAGCACTTGCCCTTCGCGTAGGACCTTGACGATGAATATGAAATAATGTATTAATGTATATTTCCTTTGTTTCAGGTCAAAGTGGTTAAGTTCAGTTACATGTGGACAATAAACAATTTTAGTTTTTGTAGAGAAGAAATGGGTGAAGTGTTAAAATCATCGACTTTTTCCGCTGGTGCTAGTGACAAGTTAAAGTGGTGTCTCCGTGTTAATCCTAAAGGACTCGATGAAGAGAGCAAAGACTATTTATCATTATACCTATTATTAGTATCCTGTAATAAATCAGAAGTGCGGGCAAAATTCAAGTTTTCAATATTAAATGCAAAACGAGAAGAAACAAAAGCAATGGAGTCACAGCGCGCCTACAGATTTGTTCAAGGCAAGGATTGGGGATTCAAAAAATTCATTAGGAGGTGAGTTCAAGCCATGAATAATATTATTCAACATGTTATGTCGACGATCGTTTATTTGTTCTCAGTTACAACATGTTGCGCTAATAATGTCAACAAAAGTGGAATAATATTTGTTTTGTAATGTTAAACGTTTGACAAACGTATTGGTACATAATCTATAGTTACAAGTTCACAAGGCGGTTACGACAAAGCAACAGGGAATGATAGAACGGAACCATTTTTAAGCCAGTATGGATTTTGTAGGAAGTGAAGCTTTCCGTAGCGTTCAGTTACAGGGGGCGGACCCCACGTAACGGCGCAGTCTAATATAATTTTATTCCCCACTTCAGATACTATAAGGGTAGCTTGTGCGGGGGCAATAAACACCACGTTATGTTGGCCCCCGGCGACACACGTGAAATCTTTGTAGCAACAGCTGTTACGTGAAATGTTTTACGCCATCATAGCTCCTATAATATTGGCCGGGTGTAAATCAACCCCGTTTTAAGTCACGCAGCGACTACTCACATAATAGTCACAAACTACTTACAATTTTGTTCAGAATCGTAACGACTATTGTTTATATTATTATGTTCTATTCGTAGAAGGTTTAGATAGGTCGCCGCGACCTCAAACATTGAGTACACGACAGGCAAATGGTAATGATGATAAATTGCAGCACGTGGCGTTTTCTAGCGCTCGCTAGTTTTAGCTTACCATTAGCGAAGAAAAGTGAATTACATAATTTTGCTCTACATATTATCATACAATTCGTAGAGACCTCAAAAATTAAGGCTTATAACGCTCTAGTACATAAAAGAAGTCCTAAGCTTCGCCTAATGTGATTACAGATTTTATCCTCGTCCAAAATAACGAACCTAGATTAAAACAAATGGTTCGGAAGTTGTTTTTGTGTCAAGGCCCGCGATGTTCATAAATCTAACATTGTTTGTTTTAATGCTTTGCGAACGACCATTTTATTGTTAGGTACCTGTTGTACCATAGCTGCAACCACGTGGACGTAGAACCTATAATGTTGTTTAATATTCTTACGTACCATAAATATGATATTATAGAAAGGACGATAAGTTGTTAGTGTAGCTAGAGTAGCTAGGGTCTTAATAATGAAGGAAATGAACAATAGAACGTAGTATTTAACATGATAGTGTTATAGCATTGCCTACGATACAGAGGGGATCCGTTATTTCAGAACGGGGCTTCCATTTCGTGGGTAATATAGGGGAGCCCGCGCTACTAACGACTGGCTCCGGGCTAAATCTTCCATTGCGGTGATGCGAAAACCGCAACTTATACTTGCTCGTAACTTTACCGGGTGCTAACGTTTTTACGACTGCGTAAAAAACGAGTTTTAGAATAAGAAGGGTTTCCCACAAGTCATCTCTATTATTTTATTATCTATAAAACAACGTACAGTCTATTTATTAAGTATATTAGGCCGCGGATTTACAGCACGTAAAGTGTGTCTATAAATATGTATGCTTATTACTTTCTTTCTCGTTTCCAGAGACTTCTTACTCGATGAAGCGAATGGCCTTCTACCTGAAGATAAGCTGACAATATTCTGCGAAGTGTCAGTTGTTGCGGACAGTATCAACATTAGCGGTCAGAGCAACGTAGTACAGTTCAAAGTGCCCGAGTGTCGGTTGTCCGACGACTTAGGGGCGCTCTTCGATAATGAAAGGTTTTCCGACGTCACATTAGCGGTCGGAGGAAGGGAGTTCCAAGCGCATAAAGCTATTTTAGCAGGTAAATATCTACTGCTGTAAACCAATAATATTACTTTACCTGATGTTGAAAGCAAGGCAGTTAGTTGTCTATTATATCCCAGCTGTTTACGTTCAGCTAACTGCCTCAAATAAATTGTCAAAGAAAAGAAACAATGCAACCTACATAATCAGAATAGATATTATGATCCCGTTTTTATTGCACAGCTTTGTAAATGAGTATGACTGAAAAGAATATAGACTATTGGGCCAAGGAGAGGGCATCGGTTATTTTTGTCCCATAACCCCCTGCAGTTTCCTTGTGCTACTCATTCGGCGACCGTTCTTATTAACGAATTTTGAACTTTAAAACTTCGGGTATAGAATTCATATTTGAACGAGGATTGTAGTCTTACTGTGATTTATTAAATTGGGGAATTAAATATTTAATTTATGAATGACTAAAAGATCTTGAGAAACTATTTTATAAGATTCTTCATGTTGGTTCAAAATAAAGTATAGTTCCTCACAGTATACATTGCACATATTGTTTGCGGTCCTAGTTATACTCTTTGTTTTCCTGCTTAACCAATGATGTAATAGATTGTTTTACATGCAGCTATAAAAAGGTTTTACTGTCACGTTTAAAACCAATAACTTTGCTAAGAACAATATAAATACTGTTTAATAAATAATAAGTTGTGAAACATTAAGTTACATGAAATAACATTATTATTGCAATAGTGAGAGTGACTAAACATCTCTTTATATGTATTAAATAAATGGGTATTTACTCTAAAAATATATTCGTCAGTTCCCGTTATAGACATGTTTATCTCAATTTGAACAAACAACCACAAGACCTATTAATAATACTGGTCACAATAGAACTAAAAGCATATCACTAATATGCTTCATGGGTTTTCCCAAAAAATCTTATCAAATTAGTTCAGTAAATAATGGTATAATTAAAAAATAGCTTCAATTAATAACTTAGTATTATATTATTTATTAAATGTAATGTTAAAGGAAAGGCAAAGGCTCATTGTTATACAATGTTGATAAAAGCGAGAGGCATTAAATGAAGCCACATATTCTGTATATCATTATAAGGCTACACAACAAAAATCAAATCAATGTAAGCAATAGTTTAGTCACAGGATATTTTTTCAGTTTTTTTTTTAGCTTGAACATGCTGTATCTTCCTGATTAGGTGACTAAGTTTTATAGGCATAGTTATCTAGTAGGCTCCGGTTGGGTCCGAAACTAGTCGGGCTATCCCGAAAAATACGCGTGAGTAAACCGTTATAACGTTTTAAGTATGAATCATCCTCACGAAAGTTATTATAAAAATATTGCTTACATTGATTTGATTTTTGTTGTGTAGCCTTATAATGATATACAGAATATGTGGTTTCATTTAATGCCTCTCGCTTTTATCAACGTTGTATAATTTACACTCGGGATTTTACTAAACGCTGCAAAATGTCTTTCATAATAGGCAACTAACCTTAACTGTCATTTACTGGCACTATTCCAAACGCGGCCAGCTTGAACGGATATTCCAGTAGAAAACCTATATAAAAGAGGATGTCTAAGCAAAACCTATTTCATGCTGGCATTGCATATTGCGAATATTAAAATAAATAAATCTTGAACTCTAGCTTTCAAATAAAAAATATAAGATCTGTACTTAAATTACTGTTACCAAGCAAACTTCGAATATTGATACACCTTTCCCGATTTCAATAATTCAAATTATTACAAACTATTTTCGTAAACAACTTATATCTAAGTATACGAACACGTTAACCCAATTGAAAATAGCCACAATAATAACTAGTTTTTATTAAATTTTTGTTTGAATCCAGATCACACGATTAGAATTTGTTACATTACAAATTTAATTCTCGTATGTAGGTTGGTGATAACATTACGGTAAAGCTGGGCTAATGGGATTTCCGCTGTTTTTCCTTTTGTTTAACACTGTTTGTGGCGTTAGAACTGACATCGAAACCATGTTAGCTATTCTATTTATACAGGATTATATTTATTGTTGTTTGTTAGAATACTAGCACAGTAAGAACATTATGAAACGGTTTTTAGAACGTAATGTACTCTTAGAAGTATTTTTACTTATCATACTTAACTAATTGTAATTAGCAATCAATATTAACAATGTTGTATTTAATACTTGTGTAGTGAATAGGTCCCTATTAAATCTAATGAGAGTAGTAACTTGGCTCCAAAAAACTTGGCCAATATCCATTGAGGCATCCTCACATTATATTGTGTAGTAATGACCGCATTATATCAATCATTAATTTATGTATCATCTCCTTTTCAGCGCGGAGTCCAGTATTCGCAGCGATGTTTGAGCACGAAATGGAAGAGAGGAAACGGAATCGAGTGGACATCACCGACGTGGACCACGAAGTGCTGCGGGAGATGCTGCGCTTCATCTACACTGGACGCGCGCCCAACCTAGACAAGATGGCCGACGACCTATTAGCGGCCGCTGATAAGGTGAGCATTTATTAATACCTTTAGTTATCTGGTATCACCATCTCTAAGAGACAAATGTGGTGATCAATACCCAAAACTTCCCTAGGTGGAAAGACGCATGTGTCGAACAGTAGCATACCCCAAATTTACTGAAAATCATATTAATGCCAATGCAGATGAGATAGTTACTTATTTAGAGAGAAGAGAATCATATATTTTTATCTAAGTTCCACGTTAACGTATAAAACGTTTAACCTAACAAAGAAACTGCATTTACTAGACGACGAGATCAACAGATTTCATCATTAAATAAACCGCGTATTTCTATATATTAGATGTTGACTATCCGTCACGCAGTAGAGATAAATACCAGGCAGAGATAATAAGCACGAATCACGTGCGACTAGAAATTGATAGAAAGATTCCTCGCACGATGTCTCACAACGTGATCCGAACAGTTACAACTAATAGCCGTTACAGAGTTTATGGGGTAAATTGAATTCAATAAGCGCAATATTCCGTGACATTCACGATATAAATTCTTTATTTTAATAGCGAATTACATTCTTAGAATGTATTTCTATATTTGCCTCGTGTTAAATCTACTGATTATTTTTTCTTTACTATTGTTACACTTTATTCTGTATAAGTGCATGAGTACTTAAGCAGTTTATTTTAGGGAATAATGGGAAAACGAGGTCGGATTTTTAGCTATCAGTCTAATTAAAAACATGTTACCATGTGCTTGTTTCTTTGACCCATTTACAAGTAACACGACCTCTAATGGCGTTCTGAATTGATTACGCTTTTATATTAATTGCGACCTAATTTATTTATGATCTTGTTTTTTTTTTTCAGTATGCATTGGAGCGGTTAAAAGTAATGTGCGAAGAGGCGCTGTGCCTGAGCCTATCGGTGGAGACGGCGGCGGACACACTCATACTGGCAGACCTACATTCTGCCGACCAACTCAAGGCGCAAACTATTGATTTTATTAACACGTAAGTTCTAATATTAATTATAATTATTTTCAATGAATAACGTTTTCATTTATTTTGTGTCGATACAATATGCAGTTATCTTATCGTCTTTTTTTATATTCCTCGTCACGTATTCTAAATGCCGTTTACTCCTTTTTTGTGGAGTTCCAAGATTATTTAATTGTTCTTATGGTAAAGAGATATTGACCGTATTCAAGTAACTTCCAAGTTTGGATTGTGGTGGTTACTATTGCGTAGTATTTAGTCACAGTAAGCAAATATCTGACATTACATTATTTGTAACACAGGAGTCACGCTACAGACGTGATGGACACGGCGGGCTGGAAGAACATGATCTCGTCGCACCCGCACCTGATCGCCGAGGCCTTCCGCGCGCTCGCCACGCAGCAGCAGCAGATCCCGCCCATCGGGCCGCCGCGCAAGCGCGTCAAGCAGGCCTAGACCCCCCCCAGCCCGCGAGCCCCGCACATACCAAAGACACGCCCCACGGCACACACCTATTCCAATTGTACGTGCGCCCCGCGCATCCTACACAAGGCTGCATATATTATTACTATTAGATATACACCGTGTACCATAGACTGTGAGTGAGGAGTGAGAGTGCCCGGTGGATGTGTTCGTATCGTTAGTTGTGGATCCACGGATTCAGCCCTTCGTTGTGGTCTGTTCCACTTGGTTCGCCTGCCTGATAAGCTGTAGATTTGAATGTCTCCACGTTTGTACCAGATGATGTCGCCTAGGCGAACAAAGTGGAATATACCTTCGTTTTACTATGATTGATCTCAAGACGATATTCGATCCTAATGTTTTTTTTTGTCTCTTGCGGTTAATTAGTGTACCGCTTTTAATAATTACTTTTAATGTGTATGTTACGGAGAAACGCTGGACGCTTTTTGCGCGTTGATGTAGTTTGGATGTAGGCTTCGGGTTAATATTTTATGTATGTCGTTTTTGTGAACATTCTCTTGCAGCTATGTATGTAAATTATTACTATGTATTGAATATGAAGCTCGTGTCTAAACAACTATCCATGTCATATAAATTTTATCATTAATATTATTATGATTGTAACATTCATTGGCTAACATAATGGCATAAATCGTAAATAATAGTGTTGTACAGATTTCATAATATATCAGATATATCGACTGGTTATTATGCCACAATGCAAATATTTGAATTGGTAATCTTGGTGTTTCGTGTTCCCATAGAAATTACAAACATTAATGTTAGACATTATAACGTAGGCCTTTTGAAAATATTTTGAAGTAGAATGGTAATTGAATGCAATAAAGTAATGTATGCGGCGCGGCCCCGCACGTGGGGCCGGCAGACCCCGGTCCTCGTGCGGTCGCGCGTGTGCACGCTGTAGGGGACTCGAGTGATTGTATCAGTCTATTGAAATTGTTGGTATTGTATATAGATGAGCTACGATCCCACCATTTAAATATATCTAAGTACTAACCCTTAAGTGGTATCACAGATGACACCATTAATTTTTTATTGTATCTGTAGGATGATTATTCCAATGACATATTGTGATTTTTCTATCATATTTCCATAGGTTAAAATACACGAACGCTTTTGTTTTGTTACATATGTAGATGATCACTGGAATAATTTAAATTGTAAATGTATTATTATTGTTGTTGGTTTCGCTTCATCGATTGTACATTACTTCTCATGTCCATAAAATGAAGTCGACGTCATGAGTCGCCCTTAATTTTGCTCACTTCATTACTTTTTAAATTAATATGATTCTAAATTACAAATTGATAAATGTTATTTATTAGTATTATTATCATTTTTTTCATTTTCGATGACAACTTAACAGATTTTATAAGAAAATGTTTTACTTTTAACTTTGTAATATGATGGACCTACCCATAAGTACCTATTGTAATATTACTCAATAGAAATATGTAATATACCGCGGCCAATAAATAATAATATTTAATACCATTTTATACCCACTTCCCATTTACCACAGCTGTTAGCTGTTATCATGTAATTGAATATTACAAAATGTCAAAAATAACTGTGATTTTCGAAATTGTCAGTAAGTTGAGCAAATAAATGAAATGATGATGACGTAATATTTTCTTTCGAATGGAAGTTATTTTTATGTAAAGTAGAAAAAGCTTTCATCCATCAACCTTGTTATTTTCAGCTGAACAGGTGATTGGTTCCGTTGCAGAAATGAAGAAAGGTATGGTATTATAAAATAACTTTTTTGTAAAAATAAAAAGTTATAATTATTTATATTGATCGGATTGGCTAACGGAACTGTGTTTCGTGGGTGTAACCTCAATATAACTTCACGCTGCTTTCTAGTTAGCTTTTGTCGAGGGTTTTTCCGAAACTGACCCCCTAATGTCTAACCATTACTCAAATTTTATAGAAAGTAAAACTTATTCATGCGTATAGATGAATTAAATAACCAGAAATCTGAATCTTTATAAAAAATACTTGTTAAAGAGCAAGGCTGGTCGTTGGCAAATTCACAGTAAGGTCGGAACCTCCAGGTTACCTTGAGGAAGCCTGTTTTATAATATTTTCACAGCAATGTCACGCCTTTTTCCTGCTTTTGTAATTGATCTGCACCTGGTCCCGATCTCGTTCAAATAATGTCTGAGGTCGTTGACTTTCCCTCGAAGTCGATTAAAGGCTTCGAAGATATTGTTACTTTTGAATACTTTTGAGTGAGTTAACTCAGCTTTTATATCTGACTTTTTATTAAAATAAAAAGAAATCTTATTGTGGAAAGCTCTATTTTGTGTGCTTTTTTTATTGTAGTTAAAACAATGTTTATAGACAGATGCTAAGTAAGTTAGCATTTTATTAAGGCGGTTAAGACCTAAGTATAAGCAAGTTAGTATTTTGCTATGATGTATTGATTTGTACCAGATACATATGATGCGAAAGCTTCGCTACACTAATATTATTTTTACTATGCACTAAGAAGAAATTCTATCCTACTTATATTATAAACGTGAAAGTTAGTAAGTATGGATGTTTGTTACTCTTTCACGCTCAAACGGCTAAATCAATTTTGATGAAATTTGGTATGAAGTTAACTGGCGCCGTGGAATAACACATAGGCTACTTTTTAACCGACTGCGTCAGAGAGGGGTTATGCTTTTGCCACTAAATCTGATATTTGCGCGAGCGAAGTCGCGGGCAACAGCTAGTTTGTAATAATTTGTATGCTTATCTTTTTTCGCTTTTTATTGAAAACTAAGCATGCATGTTAAACCTTTTGGATTCCTGATTTGTGAAAGAAGCTTTTTCATAAAGACCAGAGAGATTCTATCTATGTTGCTAAGTTATTGATTTAATTTAAGCTTATAGAGCTATAATAAATCTCCGTGATACAAATAAATGCTTAAATTAAATCAATAAGTCAGCAACATAGATAGAATTTTATTACATGTCCACCCAGACTGCTAGTGTCAAAGTCAAATTGACAGATGCTGCAGCCGGCCTGTCAAAAACCAATATTTATTTACGTAACTTATTATTAAGAATTACTTTAGTAAGGGCTAAAGATATGTATATTAAACTAAGACTAATTCCTAGGGTAAAAACAATAGCCATACAAGTTTCATACTTTTCTTCAAAACCTACAGCATCTGAGGTTTTATCAGCTTATTTGACGCAATGCAATGAACCTCCTTGGACTTCCTATTTTGTGAAGGTAATATCCTCTATCAAGGTGTAAAAGAAATGTATGAGCTTACTGGAATAACAAGTGAGGTAAATGTGCTAAATGATACAACGGTCTGTATTTTTTCTGCAACAGACTGTCTGTCATGCACTTGCCAATTTTTCTATTTATATACCAGTTATTAGCTACGTTCTAACTGATCACGTTTTATAATCGAATACGAAATACTAAAAATAAAAGACAATTATCCTCACAAGTTTGTTTTTCAAAGGCACCAATTTTGAGAAACAATTTTTATGTTTTGCAAAACAATTAGGTATCATTTAATTTCCTCTATATTGGTATGTGATTTCTTTCAGTACAGTAGTGTAAAGAATGACCAGTTTGGGATGTCGAATTTCAACTGGAAAGTCGGAAAGTCAAACTACCAAATATTGAGAACAGGGTGCTTTCCTTACATCAAATATCACTGTTCAAGAAGAATAGCTGAAGACCTTAACATTTCGGATAAATTTATGAGAGCCATCAAGGTTATCAATTTAGGTAAGGGTTCATTATTATTTTATTGTAACTCTTGTATGGTAAACATTGTGTAAATATTGATCACTCTGAGATCAATTCATGCACCCATTTGTTTTGACTCATCAATTTGTTTATCATCATACTTAAGGAACCCACTGCCAGGCATTGGCCTTCCTGTCTCTGAACAAAAAAAAATTGATTCCAAGTATTATCTATGAACGATTTGCTGTCTATTCAATTTAAAACCTCATACATATCTTTAATTATGTAAAATATCTATATTTTTATAAATAATTACATTATTTATATGATTTCCAGGTATTCCATGTTTACTGTATGGATTGGCAGCAACACAATTAATTAGGCATGAGGAAATAGTGCACACAGCTAATGGACCTGTCACAATATATTTTCTTCTGCCAGAAGATAAAGGATCCAGCTATTAACACCACTTATAATACCAAAATTCTATGTATAAGATATTTATTACTATGTACTAGGGCTCTATAGATTATATTGCCTAGTAAAAAATAAGATAAAAACTTGTTCTTATTAATGTTTCTGTAGATATTGCTAATATTTTTTTTATCAGGCTCTCTGTCAACTAATGCCCAAGGGACAAGGATAAAAGGATATATAAACATAAATCAGCTACTGATGATTCAGTGATTGTCAGAATAAGCTTTATTTATTTGAAATTAAGATTACTTGCATAAAATGTATTGAGTGATATTAAAATTAAGACTTCTAATCTAAAAGCATTATGAAACAGGTGTTGATTGTGAAAGATCAATAAAAGAAATATCTTCGAGCTAGTAATAGAGTATTATTTGCTGTATTGCCGCAGCATGTTAAAGTATGAATATGATGAACTCATCAGCTGAAAAAGAAGATGCAAAGATTTAGGCACAGGAATAAATTAAAGAATATGACATGCTTTAACTCTTAATTTGGTGTACTGGTCAAGGTCTACTGGTCAAGCCCTTTCATTTGAAACCCATATTTACAAAGATTTGGAAAAATAAGCAATCCATCGCCATTTTGTTTATTTGATTTTAGCCAGTATGGCTAAGAACACTACCAAGTAATACATCTTCGAAACGAAACATTTTGTTTCTTTTAACCAAACTTACAGATGAAAAAGTCTCCAACTGAACATGTGGCAATCCAGTAAACTTGATGGTCACAGGCTGCTGACAGCGCAGTATAAAGATGACGATGTCTGTGCGTACCATCAGGCCAAGCCTTGTCTCATGCCAGCCGCAAGTCCAACACGCGTCTCCTAATGCAAATGCCTTGAACAGAGATTCAAAATACCTAGTCTAGCAATAAAAAGAAGGTACCAGTTTTATGTTAGTGCTAGGATATCTTCTGAGGGTCCACGAAAGACGATCTACGACTTCTTGTCTGTTTTGTTAATGTGGTCTGTATTTGGGTATTTATTATTTAATAGTCCAGTCTAGTCCAAACACACTCAGGCTAACTACCTACATAGATGACGTACAAATATAAAGACTTTACCTTAAACCTTTCTAAGTTAATGAAAGTCACAAACCTTGTTTCGAAGCATAGTACCGAGATAGCAAGGTATCCACAGTTGCAAACAAGCAGCAATTCCGAGGAGACAAAACAATATGTCTAGTTTTCCACTGTCAAGTTTCTAAAACAAATGAAAAATACAAATTATAAAATGTTTTGTTGCTATGGGATTTAGCCAAATCAAATAAACTCAACCTCCACCCTTTATAGAAAGACTTGAACTTGAGGAAGAGGGACTCTGCGGCCTGTAGTCTTTCTTTCGCAATTTCAAGTCTACTTTAAGTGGTAGTGGTATAGACCTCCTGGTACTAAGGTACTTGCCTCTGCTATTTGGTATGCTATCAGGCAAATGGCGATTGAACTCAGCGATACTTGATACACCAACATGGGGCCGTAGACTGATGATACTGTTTTTACTGCCCTGCGTAACATGGAATAAATCTTAGTTAAAATCACAATAAAACATTGTTAAAGACAGTTTACTGAGGAATTTTTGTCATCTTCTTCCATGCTCTTATATCAGAAAGAGATTATAAACGGGTGTAATTGAGTGTTGTGGCTATGGAAAAGAAGCAGCGCCTTGCAATTCGTAAAACGGCTTCTCACTTCGAAAATACAACAATCTTAATTTATGAGAACTAATTGTTTTTCCCACGTTTAAAAAGTTCCACAATGACCTGATGGACCATTCAGTTTTTTGCAAATAAGAACTTTTAACATACTCAAAAACGGAAAGATGCCACGTAACAATTTTCTTCATTCTTTCATTGAGTATCCTCTGTACATCCATCTTACGTTCATCATATCTCGGAAGCAGGGCCACAGACTCGTCCAAACCCTCGAATATGACTTCAAAGTCCAGTATAATCATGTTCATAATGGTATCGTAATGAAGGAGAATGTGGAACAGCGTGTAGATGTATACTGCAATTTTAAATATAGGTAGTTATTAGTTGTGATAACGTTAGCTTGATAATGCCGCAGGGTAATGACCTATTTTCAGTATACAGCATTCAGATGTATGCATCTTCATCAAGTATGGTCGAGAATTTAAAGTATAGCTAGATGTTTAATAAAGATTTTACTGAATTAGTGATAATCCTTCGATCACGCAGTACTTAGGTAGCAACATCACTCCTGAATCCATTTTGCCTGTTACTTACCACAAAAAGTTTGGACAAAACAAAAACACATCATCGACTCAATAACCAAAAACATTTCGTAATTGGGAGTTCTGTATGGATCGTCGTTCGGTAGCCACATCGGGAACTGCAGAGGTCTTTGTGTATTCTCATCTTGTGTCGCGAATAGACTCTGGTAGCATAAGCCAGCTACCGGGAATAAGACGTAGAGACTGCTCACGAAGCATACGAAGGTGAACCAAGCGTAGCAGAGCTGCCATATCAGGAGTTGGCCCTCCAGGAACAGTTTTCTAAACATGACAGAAAAATATGACTTGGCAAATTATTGCGAATAGAAAAAGATCCACTGCAAAGAACCTTGGCAACAAGATAAATTGTTAAAGATATTATTTCAATGAAGATTTCGATAAAGATAAATTATTTTGGTTGCCATTATCTTAGATAGGTGCCTAATGACAATTT
This sequence comes from Chrysodeixis includens, assembly GCA_941860345.1. Lineage (NCBI taxonomy): Eukaryota > Metazoa > Arthropoda > Insecta > Lepidoptera > Noctuidae > Chrysodeixis > Chrysodeixis includens. The sequence continues at coordinate 4,184,446 of OW796094.1, forward strand.
TTAGCCTCTTCCAATGTGACGAAAAAAACAGGGGCTTATCCTCATCGCAATAGGTTTTCAAAGGCAAAAATTAAGAATCCGAGTTAAGTTACCGGTTAACATACGCATATTTACCGGGATAGCCTGACTAGTTTCGGAGCCCACCGGAGTCTTTAATCACGCGGTGGGGTCACGAGTCGAACGCGTTTGCTCATGATTGAGGACTCCGGTTGACTTAATCATAATTATTATGAATCAACTTCACGCCAGTTTTTACCATAAAATGAAGAATCTGATAAAAATGATATTTCCTTACTACAAGTAGGTGAAGTATACTTACCGATACTTCTGACTCAGACTACAAACGAAAATAAAATCTTTATTCATTTCTTCCACGATATCGTAAATCTTCTGCACATTTACTAGCACACTGCAATAGACCATCGGTATGCCTCCAAGTATCACCCAGTAACAGAAGCACTCGGTAGCGAAGGAATAGTCTTTCTCTGTCACGCCGTGCCAAATGAAGATCTCTTCGAATGTCATTGATATGATGGAGAGCTGAATGCAGATGCATGGCCATAGGAATCTGGGGGTATTGTTGTAAGGTAAGAAGGTTCTCAGTTGAAGTATTTATTTAGTCGTCGTATTGCAAATTGTCGTATTTCGTCGCATTGCAAATTAAAGGCAATTGTGTTTCGGTACGGTAAGTACAGAACAAGGAATATCTCTCTTGTAGATACGACCATAGTTCTCTGTTTATGTATAAGTAGGTGTTGGTATAAAAAAAATATCTTTCAGAGTTGACGAAAATGTGCCTTAAAATCTCATCAACGCCCAGAGCTCAATAAGCTCAATACTGGCTTAAATAAAACCGGGAAGTTTTGCCAAAATGAGGGTTAAAACTAACCTTACTAACGAGTCCTTATTATTGAAAAAGACGCCATTGCTAGCAAGAAAAATGCGCAATTGTGGGTGAAAATTATAAAGATTGATATCCGGCCGATCAAAGTCATATGTTTCTTTAAGAAGAAATTTCTTCACAGCTAGTATATAGGAATACATTTTGCAACGATTGCCACGGTTTGCGGTGTAATAAAGGAATAAAAAACTGGATCAATCTTACTTCATATTAAGCCTCGTAGATGTAATGGGTCTTATTAGCAGAATTAAAGTAATGCGAGGTAATTATCGAGTAAGTAGTTAATATATGGGACAACTGGTTATTATGTAATTTGCGGAAACTCACATTTTGTAGTCGCATATCTCTTGACTATACAGGATGGTTAGAGACGGCACAGGTAAATTGAAATGGAATAAGGACAAATGGGGAACGTCACATCCCTAGGGAAGTACCTACATTTTAATATCTAGGCAGTTAGCTTAAGCGCAGGCTTTGAACGCTTCACCCGAGTATGTTTTCCAAAATTGCTGATCGTTTTGTAGTAAGCATAAAATTAAGTCATGGAAGTCCCATCGAAAAAATATATGTAGGACGACATCCTAAGGACGTTGAAAAGTATGGACTTTTGGGACAATTTCTACCAGAAATGTTACTTGCTTGCGGGAAAGTTATTAGGAAAATTAGGACGTAGTAATATCAAATAAATTAGGCCTACACCTAGTTGTGAGTGCGACCTTGCCCTCAAAAGACAACGCTAAGCCCATTTGACGACCGTGACATTTTCATATTTAGGTTATTTTATCATTTTCACCAAATTAGTATGACGTTAGATAAGTCGTTGTGGATATAAACATGCTGTATACATGCGGTTTGCCTATAATCGCATTAAAGTAAGTAGCTAGCTAGACTAATTACGGGATATGTCGTCCTTGGTCTAATGAATCAGGAGAAATGAGGGTTTATTCTAGTTTTCTGAATACTATTAAGTATTTTTGTATAAGGTTCTTTTTCCATTCGTAAAATGTCTTTAAGGAAATTTTACCTAATGCCATCCAGCTTTCACTGTCCGATGCACCCAATTAATTTTCATTTCATTAGCCGGTTTATTTCTTATTTATTTCTTAAAGATATATCTATCAGTAGCTACTTATTAACTGATAATTTATAATGGAATATGATAATAATATAAAATAAAAGAAAAACGATTCGAAAAAAAAACAAAAAAAGACATTTACAAGCGTAATCGAGGCGTGACAGTTTCTCATTTACGTGCGTTGTGTTTTGCGTAATTAGATTAATATTTAATTATATTGATTGTAATGCCACATCGATTAGCTTCACAATCTCATTGTCAGCAGGTGTTTTAGGTCTTTAAGATATAATTGGATGAATGCATTTTAACGTATAATACTAAGATAAGAAAAGTAATGCATCAGTAGAGATTGGACTTTGACATTGCACGATAAAAAATACCTAAAAAAGGATTGCATTTCTGAAATAATTTTAAAACCTTTTTGTCTTTCTCTCAAATTGTGCTTATATTTAAATATTCAGTCTATGACTCTTGCAGTTTTGGAAAAAAGACGACGCGACACAACGTAGAGCGGTCTCTGTATTCTATTACTTTAGTGATATTACTCTAAGAAATGGCTTTTTAAGTATAAGAGGTATTGCTAGAATTCACGCATTATTACTTTGAAATTGAAATGGAAAAAAATAATTTATTCTGTAAATATATCTCTCATACATGTCATTTCCTAACTGGCTACTCTGACAAGAAACAAGAACACCCCTGACATCCCTGACAAGAAAGGGGTCATTGCCTCTTTTAAAGTCCAGACAATGAAGTGTTTTCACATCGAGTAAACGATGCAGCATATTTCCTGGACTGGCTTTCTGAAGAAAGAGCCAGATCGATCTGAGGAAGCCTGTGCCAATAAGCGGCACGCAAGCCCCGAATAGCTCATACAGTTCAACCATTTTTTGAGGGAGGTGCACAACCCGACACATGACGATACCCCCAGTGGCAAGACAAAACATGTTGGGCAATAACTTACTCAGATCGCCAGATTGTGTTAAATACGTTTATTAATTATGATAAGAATAATAAAGATAGTATTGAAATAGACCTGCACTATATTAAAATTTACATAGCCATATTAATATTGGTCTGATTATTCTAACATTTTGAAATGGTCTATGGTCTGGGCGTAAGCCTGGTCTGCTTCACCGCTATTGTTAACAAGACTTAAGCAGCCTGTAGTTGGAGAGAACCTTCAGACAGCGGAGTCCTTGCGAGTAGATAATAAAGCTTAAGTGTGACATGCAGAAAGAATTGCCTTAAAAAACCTATTCTCAAGAAGATATTCGCGTTTCTAATATTTGAATTACAAATGTTTGGGGATAAAGCACGAGTGACAGTTAACAATAAATAGCAAAGTATTTAAGACGTAAAGGTGTTCTTTTTAATGTTTTTTTTTTCAGTATTTGGATTTAATCTAACGAACCGTTTTCAAGGTAAAGATGAGATTATCATATTTCGAAATATCATTGTTTTGTTTTAAATTGTAACTACTTAACATTAAGATAAGTTTTGCCTTGTATAAAATGTTTAATGTACATTAAGTATTTAAGATTAATTTGAGGTTGTGTGGGTCAAAGCACAGATAAAATATGAACTAAAATGTAGCTTAGACGTCTTTTAAATGTAAATATTTGCGCACAACACGTGCTTAGATTTTCTTGATCGTTTTCCTGTTAATATGAAATAAGATTAGTTTTAATTATTTACTACAATGTGTGACAGAAAATATACTAAACAAAAAATATCTATAGGTATTTAAAACTAAATCTGTATAACTAGAAAATAACATATTACAAAGCGTCATAAAATATGTGGTCATCTCCGTTAATAGGGAGAAAGGTACCCAGGAAACTGGCGGCATTACCACGTTGAATGGTAATTTCAATTCTTTGTGAAAAATACAGCCCAGCCTTCTGATCACGGATGGAGTCAACCAAGCGCTTTGCGAGTTCCTTATACAGAGCTTGTGCACTTGGCCCCATGTCCAGTGCGTTTCAACCCCAAAAGGCTCAAAATATAATTGCCTGTAAGGTGCTTGCCGCTTAAGGGTTTCCGCGGCTCCAGCAGCAGCGCTGGGCGCAACTGCCGAACTTAGAACATAGGATGGCAAGGGTGTCCACGCTCGTTGCCTTACGATTGAAATTGCAGCAATGTATGTAAAGATCTTTTAGTTCTCAAAAACTATGGGCTAACTAAGATAAATTGTCTTCAGCCGATCAAAAATGTATGGGGAAAATCTACGAATCGTGTTCGTGAAAAAAAAAACCGTCTACACGGAATCGGAAACACGTTGCATAGTTGCGCGATTATATGTGTACAATATAAGTTGACATTTCGGTCCTACAGCTCCACCTAGTACCATAGACCACCTAGTAGCACCAAGGTACCGCAACTAGTAAAACCTCATCGTTTGCTATGAGAACTAACCTATGCCTAAACTATTCATCTACATTGTAAGTAATGAGATGTTCCACTGCTGGACACATTCCTTAATTTTCCTATATAAGAAAGGTTTGAGAATTGATCACCACGCTAGCTCACTGCGCATTCGTAGTTTCAGATTGAAATATTTGGATTCCAGGTTTCCTACACCGTTTGTAACATTGTGGATCGAACCTGCTCCTCGTGCATACAAAGAACTGCAAAGCCACTGGCCACCACGATCCTTCTTTCAGGAAAATCGAGTGAAGCCGCCGGGCGTACTAGACTGTTATAATCCCAAAGAACAACAGAAGGTCAACCACTGATAAGGCAATAGTATCGGCTTGACGCTATGGAGATACCAGACAACATAAAGCAAAGTACAGGTATAGGTAAATGTGAAATCATTGTACATATATTTCATATATGTACAATGTGAAAATATTTAAATTAGGATTTCTGATAACAAAAAAAAACGATTATATAGGTACATAAAATACCTGAATAAATGTCACTTAAATTTGCACGATTTCTTTTTTTTATAGATATACAGATGACTGTTACATGCTCTGCGAATTGGGGTAAAGGAAAGGTCTTTTTCTTCATAAGAAACGGGAATTTAATAAAAAAAAATACGGAAAAGCACTAAGATTTTGGAATAAGTCATAAAAGAGAAAAAAAATCACATAGCAAAAGTGATCTTTTAATTCAAAATCGATACAGACAGAGTCACCGAAAAGCGCCAAGTGACAAAAAAACGTGATGCCAAAATTATCATCTGCCGATATTTGTTTTACAACACATTTATAACGATACTTATTACGAGTACTTATCACAGGTCTCGATTCACAAGTCTTTAGTGTCCTGATGTTAGTGCAGTCCATGTTTATTCGGTCTACGGTCGTTTCTAAGTGTTTTAGTAATTAATTAAATAGATTGTTGTTGTGCGCAGGCGCTTGTGTAGCTATGATTGCGGCAATAGTATTTGCCGTGTTAATTCCTGTTTTAATAGCGTATTGTTACAAAAATGCGTATGCTAGGCCGCCGAATTTTCCGCCAGGTAAGGAAATTCTTATACGAGTACCTGTCGTTGAAGTTTTTATACATATAAAAAAAATCAACATTTGTAACTTTTTCTATTTAAAACGTAACATAATTAAGCATTCTAATTGATAAATTAAATGTGAAATATAAATTTGTTATAACATTTTTGTCGACAGATGAGGTGTGCAAATGCTTTTTGTACTTCCTTACTAGTTATTATATTCTTATTCTCTACTTTTTCGAGTAGGTACTGAAAGTTATTTAAGACCTGTATGCGCTAACACGGGTCGTGAAAGTCTGAGAAGTAGATACTATATACTACTACAATAGTCTATATTTCTTTTGGTTTGTTACTATATAGCTTGGGGAGAGGCTATGCAGTTCTTTGTTATTTAAAAATTACGAATATCGTTAAAACATTTACGGTCTAAGATGATTCAAGGTATCTTAAATACCTTACTCGTGTATAAAAGCTATAAATTATCGTTTTCATATTTATAATTTAGTGTTATAATTCTCGCAGACAAGCAACAATTTACGCCGATAACATTATTTACATGCAATTTATTCTCCGTATTACAATAACAAAACGCGTTTAAAAACAGATGACAGTCGCATATAAAACTTACATTTCTTAAGGCAAAAGTTTCGATTAACTGATGATTTTTATAATTGTGAATGAAAACAATATTTTGGTTTGTAAATTAACTAGTTTACTCGAAGAACTGTATTTTTTTCATTCGTAGACCTACCATCCTCTTATTGCAATGTTATTACATTAGTAAGAGCGATAAACTGCTCTACATTGTGTAGAACACTATCTTGTTTCCACAATTGCCTCCCCCTTACTTAAAGATATGGTAGTAGGTCCCCAGAAGCGATATATTATTATGGATACTTAAATTTTGACCGGGCTTGAATACCAAAATAACCCCCGAATGGTCTCTCATACATACGAGTGTTGCTTGCGAGATGACGTCTGATAGGAACGTGTGGCAGAAGAAGACATGCTGCGCCGACCCCAAATAATAATTGGGATAAGGGCAGGGAAATGATGAATGATGATGGTCTCTTATACACCATAAACGTCTGCGAGGCAGACCCAGGCGGAGATGGCGAGGTGAACTGGATTCATTTTTACCGAACTGGTCACTCGTGGCTCTTGAGAGAGACAAGTGGACGAAGAGCAGGCAGGCCTTCGCCCAGCCGTGGGACATTTCAGGGATGGATTGGTTTTCGGGAATACCAAAAACACTTAAAGTTTGACGTCAAAACCGAAAGAGTTTTTGTTTAAAAAATAGTGATAATTATTCAATTAATTGCTGATCAATCTTTGCGATGTGATTATACCGTTGTAGACCTGTTTTTAGAAATTAGTGTTTATCTTTAGAAATTACCATTCCTCAGATACTTAATTAACTTAATCTCAAAATTGTCATGATTATGGACACGTGATTGTATAGTATGTAAGTCTAATTCAAAGTACACAAGCACGTAGGAGTAAAGTTAAATTATTGAAACAAAAAACGAATGCGACTCAGAATTTAGAATGAGAAAAAAGAACCAAAGTAACGCCAAAAACTGCAAACTAGGCTATCCTATAGCTAGATTGTGTATCTAGCTTGTGGTTCAAATACTTTTTTCCTAGGCGGTAGTGCCCCGCACGGCTAAGCAAAGGCCCAAAATACTCCCCAAAATACTTCAACGATTCTCTATCTTGCGCTGCTTCGAAATAGTCAGTTCAAAAAATAATTAGGGGCCTGCCACCAACTAAACACACTCAATTCTTTATTGCGTACCATAATGTATACAGGTTGTTGGTATATAAATAATTTAGTCACACTTATGGACCCTGACGGGCACAGCATAAACAATAGTAGGAGAGAGGAGGAAGAGCACTAAGTGTTTAATGTACTATGAATTACGGAAGTGCAAGCGAGATAGCGATCTACCGAACGTAGAGCGGCGTCTCTCTTGCGCGGTGGCAGTAGACTTCAGTACTATAGCTGATTATAACAATGTTTATAACAATTGGCGTCCTTTGTCTGAAAACAATCTTATTTTGCTTTACATTTTTATGATTATCTATCTACTCACGTGTACTACGTATGTGTATTGTTCAGTTTTTTATCTAATCAGAAACGTGTTGTTTTAATTTTGATTGTTATGTAAAGCAGATCTTAAACGTAACGTAGCATGTTACTATGGACATTGTCGATTCTTTTCAATAGCAATTTAACCTACAGAATCCTACTAAAAACACACGACTGCCCTCTGAATAATAAGCATAAAACAAATTCTCAAACATTCTCATATCTAAAATCTCGAGGCCATCTATAGGCTATTGTCTAAGCTCATTCTGATTTTCCTCATGAAACCGTTTACTTTCTTCATCAGGGCCACCAAGTCTACCAGTATACGGTGCTTTCTGGATAGTCCTGGCCCATGGCTTCAACGACCTTGCCACAGCATTCCGCAAGATCGGAGAGAAGTACAATACCGACATCATTGGCCTGTTCATGGGCCCCGTGCCGACAGTCGTCGTGAATGACTCTAAACTGATCAAGGAGGTTCTAAACCGAGAGGAACTTGATGGGCGTATGGACATCATTCTGTTCAGGCTGAGGTCGTATTGGAAGAAACTTGGTAAGTAAACGAGCATAGTAATTAGATTCTTAAGGTTCGATCACGACTTCTCTCATTACAGATTTTTTATTAAATTTATAATGTACCGATAATTATTCATTTAAACTTTCCTCTTGAAACAATTTTTCTATAAAAAAACCACATTACTCCTTTGCGTAGGTTTAAAGATCTAAGCATGAGGGCAGATAGACAGCTACAGGGGACTTTAAATTTTTGCGGCTTGTGTATATTATACACATAATATGTATTATATTTTTGGTTTTCAAGCCTTTTCTATTTATGACCACCAGAAACGTAAGGTTAGACATTCTTACATTAAAAGTTTAGCGTAGACCAGGGTCTCTCTTTAATAATTGCAATAGCATCCGATACTTTAAAAAATAGTGATAAGCCTTTTAAACTTTATCGTGTCGAAAATAAATGCAGAGCAAAGTGCCCTCGGTTAATTTTAATGAGCAGTGGAACTAGATTTTAGGTTAATTGTTTGTGAATCATTAATATGATTTTAATACGTTTTCGATGTGATAGAATGACTAAATAACATGACTTTTACCGACTTCTATATAAACATCATGACATGAAAAATGATAAAATAAATGCGTTGTTATTACGAATCTGGGGCTTTCGAGATAACTTTGTAAGTGCCAATGTACAGTCGACCACACCTTACGCGCAACACTTTGATATTAAAAGCATCTTTATAACAATGGGATAAAGTCGATTTTTGTGTAACACCGGTACAAATGCCGCGGTTTACTGTATTAAAGCAACTTAATTATACTAATGTGTCGGGTTTAAATACTTATTTAGATAATTTAGTGGCAAATAGCAATGTTTTAGTTAGATACTGATAAAACTAACAGTTCATTAAAAAGTCAGAGGTTATTTCTGAATTAGCTATTTACATTTTTTTTTTGTTACTTATTTAATGATACAAGAATGGGTCAGAATTTCGCTTTTTCTTGGAACATAGAAACCTACTTAGACACAGTAAAGCAGCAAAAAAAAATTAAACTGCGAGTGAAAATTACTATAGTGTAATTTTAAGAAAGAGGAGAACGAAAGAGCATTTACAGTATGTTTGAAAAGCAGTGTTGGGGCGGCGATCTTGTTCTTCGGGACTTTCAATAATTATTTTATTCGTTTTTATAATAATCGTTTAATTATAATCGTATATTATATTACAGAAAATTAAGAAAATATGTGACTCAACATGACGCTGTTTTTTCTGAGTGACGTTTAAATTTTTCCTCCGTGCGCGTCATGACGCCACATGTTACCGCCAGCGCCATCCACAGTACACACAAACATTTGTCCTGGGTGAGAATCGAACCCACGACCTTTGGTATAGCATTCAGGGCCACTAGCCACTAGACCAAAAAGCCCATCATCGCCTTGCCTCGCATTTGACAAAGCATCGTCAAAGATTAAAGAGGTTCACCTCTTTTGTGTGCTGTAGACAAGACCATTAGTCACATCAAATTCTGACACGTTTTTGGTAACATCAGGTGTTCCACAAGGTTCTATCCTCGGTCCTCTTCTGTTCACAATCTTTATAAACGACATAGGCGACTGTTTTCGAAATAGTGAATTTTTATTATACGCAGATGATCTTAAAGTCTTTCAAGTCAGTCAAAACAACACAAAACAGTAAGTTAAGGTAAGGAACGAACGAACGGAGGTAACGTTTTACCATTTTAGTTCATCCGCTAATTGTTATTAAAAAAGAAATTAAAAATTACACATATTATTATGCGATATGAAGATATACTAACGCCACAAAGTAAGTATGCGGCGATTATAGCAAATTCACAAAAATTTTGTACGTAGACAAGTAAAAAGTTTGGTAAATATAACATTGCTATGTTTTATTTGAAAGGTTGTGCGCTAAATTTGTAATCTTGTAGGCGCTTCTGTTCCGAATGTATTAGGTAAATAAAGGTATTCTAAAGGTGGCAAATATAGCTACCTACAAGGATTTTTGGGCATGTGGCTAAAAGAAAAACTGTGCACGTATAATCTTATTTCATGATGGAAAGACGGGCTTTTTATGTACGTCGATGTTGGTCCCGATTTGGGCCACGTACCAAAAGATCCTTTAAGTACTAAATCTTGGATTTTTATGCTATTAATTACGACGAGTAGTCTTTCCGGAAGGTGATCAATTGAATCTACTGCCAAATCAACTGATCACGACTGTGATTGGTTGACCATAAAACTTACAACGATTCACAGAGGTTGACATGAGATTTAACTGACGATTAACAATTAAAAATGACAGCTTGTGGGTACATCTTTTCTACGCTTCACTCTATGCTAAGTAGCAAACAGAAAAGATCTTTTATTTAGTCGTACTGTTAATGCATGTCGCAACTACAAATCTTTTAAACCGTTTTTACCGTTAGTTTAGTTTTTACTTCACCGTTCACTTATGACCCTATTTGATCTACAGACTACCATAGCTAAAAGAAGTACATTCAGTACAGTCGGCAACGAAAGTCTTGTAACAATCCAATTTTAAAAGTTTCGGTATTTTTCAATAATAACAAGTACCAGCCTTTAAATATCCTACTTGCTTGGCACAGGGCTATTTCGATATAGGGAAGGTTTGAGCATTGATCACTACGCTAGCTCACTGTGGATTGGTGATTTCAAATTGCAATATAAGGAATCCATGTTTCCTCTCGATGTTTTCATTGACCGTTCGTCATTGTACCTTAGAATAATTAAGAAAGTACATATAACTTTGATGCAGTCCAATGAGTACTTAGCTTGCTTTGCAATCGACTCTCCACCTCGTGCAAATAGAACCGCAAGGCCACCCTGATCATTTTCTTTTAACTATACTAGGTAACAAGCCCATTTTATTACCACCTAACAGCAACTAGGCTGTGTACAATTGATTTGAAAATCCGATTGCTTCTCGACTTCTGTTGCCGACTATACACTGTGAGGCATTCGTCATGTAGGCAATTTAAAGCTAAAAGTATGTGAAAAAGCTTAATTGGCTGTAAAGATTGTTCATTTGTTTTTATTTCGTTCTGGCATGCTCATAAATGTTTTGGTAATGAGAATTTGTTGTTTTGGAACAATTAGTACACTTTTTAAACTTTTATAGTAGGTACTCATCTCCCGAATTACATTTAGTGTATAGGTCTTCGCCTCGCTAATTACCACTGTGTTTAACGTGTCGTGGGTTTGATCCCGGGTAGGAGTATTTGTGCGCTTTACAAATGTTTGTTCTTTAGTCCGGTTGTCTTGTGCATGTGAAATCGCTCGTGGCACGAGGATTAAAGTCCTCAGTGCTGGAGACGTTTTTTTTTAATTTAAAAAAATCGCTTATCTGTCTTTACCAAAATTTGGTATGATAACATGAACTCCAAAGAAGACATCGCATTTAGGATATTAGCGTGGCATTAGAAATGTAAGAACTTCATGTCGCCACTGTTTTTATTATCCGCGGAAACACAAAAAATATTATTAATATATAGGTATCTATCTATCTCTATATTCTATATGGATGCCAAGAAATACTTCTATAGAATCAATTAGACACGCCAACAGCAATCAACAAGTTATTATTTTAATACCTACAACAAAAATAAAGCATGTTATACGATCTTTATTACCAAACCTTTTTTTATGTACTAATTAAAGCACAAATTATTGATTGATTATGTTTTTTGTGCATTACCTCAATAAAATTACTTATGATTGATTTATTTGCATCTAATTATAGACATTTGGTTGTCGGTCATCGAAATCGAGTTATTGACAACCTAAAACCAATTAATAAACCAATTGTTTTATTTATTATTCATGGCTTACTGGTAGCAAAAAATGTGGTTCATTAACTTTTGTGTTTAGTTTAATTTGTTGTAATAGTTCTCTTTTATTCCCACTAGATGGCGGTGTACCGCGAGAGCCTAGATCGCGGTACGGTTTGGTCACATTACAGGTCCACACAAAAGTTATCGGTGAACTTACAAATAGCTTTGTTCTTAGTTATATAAGTATATATTTTATTGTCAGGTATTTTCTTCACTGATGGCTACTTCTGGCACGTGCAGAGGAGGTTCTCCCTCCGTTACCTTCGGGACTACGGCTTCGGTAGACGAGACAACACTTTGGAGACAGTCATGGAAGGCGAAATCAAAGAAATGCTGGATATCAGAATGGGTGGTCCTAAATACCCTGCTGAAAAGGTAATTGAACCGTTTGTAATGTTAATATTTAGAGTTGAAGTCTAGGGATCCACCTTTGTGTCTCGCAGAGCATGCTCAAGCGATCCCGCGACTGTGGCTTTGGTAATAGAAAGGGCTCGGGGTGTTTTTGGTCGGTATGAGTACGACATATCCCCACACCGTGCCCTCGACGTGGGTTGAAGTCATTAGAGTTTTACCCTGGAAAACAGGATCCACCCCTGTAGTAATTTCGCAGTAGTGAAAACGAGATGTGTGGTAGGTGCTATATTTACGACGGCAACAGTCTTACTATAAGCGTCGTTATAGCCCTTCTCCTCCCGAGATAATTTTACAGATAAGTTTCCTTACTACTCTACACTTTGGATACGATGTACATATATTACTGTAACGTAACTGTAATGTAACGATAATTACTGTAGCGTAATAGGTAGCCTAATTACTTAAATCATTATTACCTATTACCTTCAAATAGTTGAACGTCTCCCTGTTGCCCTCATTTCCAATTACCCGTTTCCTCATTAATTCCTAACCATTTTGTGAACTTTGAACTGGAAACTGGTTCATAAAGATTAATAAAAGAAATTTCCATGCTATCATTTAATAGAATTTAAATCAACAAATATTATCAACCTCGAAACTCGAATATTCTATAAATAAAATAATAAATACGTAAGACAGAAATTATGATATGAAACGAGTTTCTGCTGCGTTGTAAATTAATTATAACTCACATAATATTTAGATTGATTGATTTGTTTCGACGAACTTAAACTTAGACAATAATTATACAAAATCAGAAGAAACATGCACATGACTATTTAAAATCTTTATCTTTTATCGTGATCAGAAGGCTGGACTGTATTTCGCGCAAAGAATTGGCATTGCCATTCAGCGTGGTAATGCGGCCAGTCTCCTGGGCATGTTTTCTGCCATTGACGGAGATGAGCATATATTTTTCGACGCTTTGTAAATATGTAATTTTTTAGTTACATAAGTTTAGTTATAAATATCTTTATTGTGTTTTCAGGAAATCGTCAAAGGCGACCTAGTCTACATGCCGTACTACTTCTCGGTTCCCTTCATCAACGGCATGGTGCAGGTTCTGTCAAGGAGTACTCTGCCACGGTCGGACTACCACGCCCTCTGGGCCCTTTCCAGAGGGACGGTCCTCTTCCAGAGGAGTTCCACCGACATGGGAGGAGCCCTCTCACTGACTCCCTGGCTGAAGGATGTCTTGCCGAATTACAGTGGTTACAACACACTGGTGAAAGGAAACCAGTACTTGTTGGATTTCTATAGGGTATGTCACATTCTTCGTAATAACTTAATTTCGGATCTCTCGTTTTAGTTCTTTAATATAAGTCTATAGATCAAATTTGGTTTATTATATCTCATATTCGAGCACATGATCGAAACCAAGCTGCCAGTATATGCCAGGGTGCCGCCGTCGACGGAAACGTCTAGGGGGGCATCATCATCATTAGTCTGGATGCAACGTTTAACAACAACAAGCGTATATTAACAGTTGTTTTTGGATCCCAATTGAATGATGTCACTACTCTTGCCTGAGCTAAAACTATATTACTTACTTACGGACAGTATTGAACTTAGTATTTATTTTGAAATTTAATATTTCAGACGCTCGTGGAGGATGCATTGAAGACCCACGACGAGACCTACGACCGTCACTTCTTAGACATGTACATCACTAAGATGAAGCAGGAAATGAAAGAGGTCGAACGTACCACTTATTCCGGTAAATATAAACTTACCTACAAATTTACCCTTACTTATTTAAATGGTAGTCCTCACAGTTTTTGGTAAGTTAGGAATGTAGAGCAGAAAATTATGGTCAAGTAGATAGTCTATTAGAATAATTTATAGCCCTGGAGAATGGTTTAGAATAAACCTGCATTGTCTTCAAGAAATGAAAAGTAGTGTCTAAAGGTCTAGAGCCCAAAATTTGTTAATTCTCAATCGTTGCGGACTGAAAAATATAGAGTTAGGATTTTGTGTTTCTGTAAAATAAAAGATTGTTTTATAGACCAGGAGAATGGTCAGGGTAACGTATTTCGTCCAGACAATAGAAAGTAAGTGTTCAATGCACTAAGTACACACATTATGTAACATGATTAATGTCTGCGAAAGTAAGTCTGTCTGTTACGCTTTCGAGACACACAACCAAAAACAACAAACAAAACAACATCGGTTGGGTGGTACACGGATTTCGTTAACATTTTGTAGGTAAATATAATTTAAGTAGATTAAACTCCAAAAGGGGATACTGGCTACTTTTAGTCACAATATTCGATTGAACGTTCCCACGTTCGATTATCGCGAAAAAAAAGCCCGCATATTTTGAAGTGTTTGCAGTAATCTATTAATGTTAGAAAGAAAATAATAATTATACAACTGACGCATAAGAATTTGTCAAGTCATTCCATAAATTGAAAAGAAACAGGTGTAATTATTATCAAAATATTATTCATAAATTCTTTATCCGTTTTAGAGTATAATTATAGACCATGAATATGTTATTATTACTTATTATATTCTAGGGGCTTATCTACTATCTAGTAAGACAGAGAGGCGTGAACGACATCTCTCATCTCATATCTTTTAATACTGCAACAATAGTTTAGGTGTAGGTGGCGTTTTTACTGGTTGAACAAAATGGAGATTGTACCGGAGCAGATCATAAATTTAGTAGGCAAACTTTACTCCATATCTGTCAAAAACAGTGTATAAATAGTTTTATCATTGTAATTAGTCAATTCATGATTCACTCCGCCTAAATGCACTTTACGACTTAGTGTTATATTGGGTAGTCGCATAAGCAAGTAATTCAATAATATAATTAATAAATTTTGCTCCAAATTGCGATTTATGGTATTACATTGTATTTATCTCGGCCCAAGACTTTTCCTCTCAGTATAATTAAGCATTAAATAAATGGAGTACATTACTAATTATAATTATCAAGTATTATGATCAAACAACACATTTAGAATAATCACTTCACACATTGAGGTCAGTGCTTGAACCAAGACATTTTAAAACAAGTCTATAATCATTGTGCAATTGAGATAGCGCACTACACTGTTCCTAGCGGGGTCTCGCTCTCACAGTGAGACTGGGTACAATAACTGCAGATGTTTTGTATCAAACCGACATAGCCGCATAAATATGCAATTATCTGTAATTAACACATGTAGAAACATTAAACTTTCAATGAACTACGGAGACAGATAAACAGGATAAAGTGGAGACATTGTTTATATTCATACGAGGTTTATTACTTTTTGTTTAAGGACACTTCCGACTTGCTTTTGCAGATACTTTCCTAAAGCATTCTTCTTCTTTTTTTAAGACTCTCGCACTAAGGACTTTAATTGTACCTACTTATATCAAGGGGGGTTCCACTGTCAACACACCTAGACTCAGAACAAACATTTGTGGAACGCACAAATTCTTTTCCTACGCGGGGATCGAACCCGCAACACGTCGCACACAGTGGTAATTGGCGTGGTGACCTATACCACTCGGCTATCCGTGCAGTCATACATTAGTTTCTATCTAAGGAATACGCCTACGACAATATATGTGTGACTGGATTAAAAATGCAGAAATTTATTTAGTCCGTCAAAAAGATAATAACAAAATTCTAGAAACGTATTTGGCTTAATCTGAGCAATAAAATTTTTAGAGATCTTGAACTATTTTATAGTTTAAGAGGCTTATGACATAATACTTTAGAAAAATTGTCAAGTTGCAACTACTACACTGACTATATTTTGATCATTCTTTGTTTGTGGGCCAAAAGATTTTAGTGAGTATACAGAATTAAACATTCATTAAGCTTCATGTCGGAGATTAAAAAGAATTGTCATTGTTCCAATTAATGGTTTATAGAAGTAATAGTCGCGGTCATTAACCCTGATTCCGGAGTGTGTCAGATTAGTCCCTTTGATAGCTTATTATAGATATGACGATATATTTCTTTTAATTACCGAAATAACTTCGAGGGAAGATACACAGGGGTTCTTTTTAAAGGCTTACACGGGTACACAGGTCCAACATGCACAGGCCTTGTTGAGAACTTTAATCTAAAATGTGATGCGGCATCTACCAAGGGCCATCCACCCCTGCTCTATGAAAGAACAGACATGGACGGCTTAAGGTAGCTACAAAACTATAATTAATTACGAATTTGGGCTATTGGTAGGATATGTTAGATATGTTTGATGATCTTATGTTATAAAGTTAATTATTCCGGTCAATTAATACTTTGCGGTTAAAATGATGCAATATATAGAATTATTAAGTTCAGAAGTTAACATTTAAATCTTAGACGCATTTTATCAAATGTTACCATTGACGTAGATACAATCATTAAAATTCAGAGTTATAGCACAGTATAATAATATAATATACAGTATGTAGTCTTTATATAAACAGGCACAACCTGAGTTTTGCCCACGCTTTAGGTTCGTGGCATGATCGTGGCGTGATATAGTCGCGAGCGTGTCTTGTTAGAAACAGCCGAGTTAGGCTCTAGATAGACGGACTGCATTTCAACTGCAAATTGCAGTTTAAGGGCAGTTTGAATGCAGTTCTGCAACTGCAAATTAAACTGCACGCCGACTGCAATTCAACTATTGCAGTCGTGTCAACTGCATTCAAACTGCCCTTAAACTGCAATTTGCAGTTGAAATGCAGTCTGTCTGTCTAGAGCCTTGAACAACTGTATTACTTAGCTGTAGCCTTAAACTTGAAATTAAACATTTTCTTTTTACCTTACAATATCAGGAATATTCTATAACAACTTCAGAAATTTCGCATAAGAAATCTACTGTATTTAAAATGATGACAGTTCTACTTTATTTTAACTGCATAATTAAAATTCACGGATTGGACAGTTTTATTATTTTTATTTTATTGCTTAAAAATTTCCAGTTTGGTTTCAACATAATAATATTTAAAAATAAACAGATATTTTATGTTTAAACTAAATATGAGACGAGTACGCTACGTACCTACTGTAGATTCGAACATGGCACTTCAGCATTCGAAGGGTGCATTTCCAGTGACGCAGAGCTGGGCAGAGTACAAAGGGTCAGACTGTTAATTCTAAATGCAGAAATTATTCTGCCAGTGGCGTGGAAACAGAGAGACATATTGAGAGATTTTAAAACTTTTAAAAGCAAAAGCCCGCGTCTATCGGAAAGTCTCTTTGACTGAATGTTATAATTACGTAAAATTTGACAAAACCTCGCAAAAAAAGAGGCTGGAGTTACAGAAGCTCAAAACAATATCTTAGTACTATTACATTTCTCAATAAACAGAATACAACAAATTTTGAACCTGTCATAACAGTTTTCATTTGTTTCAGTGGACCAGCTGATCCTCACGTGCACAGACTACACCTTCCCCGCGGCGTCAGCTGTGGAGTTCGTGCTGGCGATGTTGGTGGAGCGACTGCTGTTGCAGCCAGAGGTCCAGGACAAGATCCATGAGGAAATAGACAGGGTCGTCGGCAGAGACCGACTCCCAACCTTGGATGATAGGGTGAAGTAAGTTACTTTATGTAAGCCAATTTTTTTAAAGCGAAGCGCGACGTCAAATAAGGAGAAGGTTCGCAGTTCGTCGGAATCTTTTTTTTATCTTCTGGGGTTGTTGACTTGGTGTGCCAAGTGAGAATTTGTTTCAGCTCTTACTTAGACAAAAAATAAATAACGAAGGACACGTTCGCTTTGGCAAAGAAAAAGCAACTTTGTTTCATAGCTTCAAATCTACAGGAGTGACAGTCGTTTTCGACAAAAATGCGTACCAATATTTTTTTTAAGCTAGATAAAAAAAAATGGTTGGCCTAGTAAGTGGTTTAATGTCGCGGTAGTTTGCGAAAGTGTTCTAACCTGGCCCTTGGCGATGGCAAAATGGAACTGAGAAGCACTTCCGTAGTTTTAACCGGTAAGAATCCAGCACACCTCTCCGTCTCCTCCCCATGGCGGAGAAAGTCCTTGTAGGATTTCCTCCGGAGGCCAAAAGAGTAAAAGAGTAAGCGGTTCAATAATCAATTGTATGCGCGCAGAGTATACAAATATTATATGACACGTGGACAAAAATATACGTAGTTTGAGTTTACTTATTTTGAGTACAATAGGGAGTATAGGTAGGTATATTATTGTCTGCAAAATGATAAGCGTTCATGATATGCCTTTTTGCTTCCTGTATCGAGGGCCGAGGTAACCTCAATACAAAAATGGAATTCAATATTGATAAATGCATTTGTTATTGTTAGGCATGTATCTTCATACATAGGTAGGTATGTTTACATCAGCCAGAGTCACACAGAGCATGCGCGAGCGATCCCGTGACTCTAGCTTAGGTAGTAGAAGGGGCCCAGGGTGATTTTAGTCTTTGGGAGTCCGACATATTCCCATGCCGTGCCCTCGGCGTGGTTTGAAGTCATTAGCGTTTCACCCCTGAAAGCAAAAAAAAGTATGTTTACAAAAAACATTACGAATTTTCTGACAGCCAAACTTATGTCTGATCTTTCATTGAATAGAGCAAGGGGGGGGGGGACCTTGGTAGATTTGCCTCATCACATTTTAGATTAAAGTTCTCAACAAGGCCTCTGCATGTTGGACCTGTGTCCCCGTGTACCTAAGCTTTTAAAAAGTTCCGGGTTTGTTCCCTTGAAGTTAGCCCGGCGTTAGGCGATTTTGATGAGATTTGGTAATTAGTAAGCTAATACCCTGAATAAGCTAGATTTTTAATCGAATTCGTCAGAGTGGGGTAATGTTCGATATTCAGGCGGGCAAAGTCGCGAGCAACAGCTAGTCTAAAATACCTTTAGTGCAGCAAGTACTGATAAACCTATTAGAAACAGGTTTTAAAAGTATTGAACAATCGAAATCGAGCCCTACCTTTGTCTAATAAAACGTAACAGTTCACATTGCGTAAAGACACAGTATAAATACATACAGTAGCTTATCTCGGCCGTCTCGGGTATACGTAACAGCTGCCCACCTACATCATAATAGCAACATCAACCATCAACACCATCTGTACGTCACTGCGACACCCTCGCAACTGATTTATGCCACGGTCATGCCACGATCCGATAGCGTAGGCATAACTCACGTTGCGCCTGTTTGTATGAAGACTTCATACTGTATATATTATTGTACTGTGATTGCAGACACGTAAATAAATATAATCTTTCACGTGTATACGCGCACGCGTACATGTGGTTTCGAGCGTTGTTAACAAGATTATTATTTATTATCGTAATTAGTATTATGAAAATTAAAATCCTTATTTGATGGATGAATCCTTAAATTCAAGAGGTAGCATTTTCAAACGGAATAGAACAAAATAGGTACTAGAATAGTGCTATTTGTGCGTAAAAAATTGCAACGCACTCTCGTGCCAAAACGCAGAAGACGTAGTACGGTGGTTCAGGTTTAGTTTGACACTACCCGCTCCACCCCCCTTGGCTTGGCTTGACAACACATCTTTTTATTAAACTCAACTTTCGGATACAACGACATCCAGAAGGAGTTTAATTCTTGTTTTAGCGGGAGGTTTCAAAGACATTCAGTTCACACGCGCAAACTCACCCAGACTCAGAACAAGCAATTGTGGATCGTACAAATTCTTGTATTACACGGGAATAGAAACCGCGACACGTCGCCGATAGTCGTTATTGGCGTGATGACCATGCCACTTGGCTAAACTTTGTACGTCCTAAAATAAAAATATGCAGTTCTGAAAGTGGCGTTGACTGACCATCTTGCCTCCACAGCAGCAATAGTCTAGAATTAAGGCCAAAAGGTCCTTGGTTTCTAAATAACATAACATCAAAGTCGTTTCCCCATAGATTGGGGATCGTGACCATCATTAGTCTCTGTCAGCATTGAGGTTGGGTTAGGACAATTTTCTAAATAAAGTTAGTAGTTTAAAAAAACGTACTCGTTTCATGAACGTCAAGACTATTGAGACAGTTAGTTTTATGCTCATGATGTTTAATAAAGGGACCCATATTGTTTCTTTTTTCGACATTCATTAATGAATGAATCCTTTTAATGGAAATTTTGGAGAAATAGGTGTGGTGATTTTCTTTACTATTATACTACAATGAAATGGCATTACAACTGTAATTGGCAATAAATTAATTATTCTGTAATAGCATGGGAATGTTCAGAATTTGTTAAACCGTGTATATGACGTCATGATGCTTGTTTTCGTTTTATTTTTTTTTCTCCAAAATCATCATCATTCCCCTGGCCTTATCCCAATTTTTACTTGGGGTCGGCGCAGTATGTCTTCTTCTTCCATACATTCCTATCTGACGTCATCTCGGAAGCAACCCTTTGCATCCATATCATCTTTCACAAAATCCATCCATCGTTTCTTTGGTCGTCCTCTGCCTCTATATCCATCCACATTCCATGTCCAGCACCTTCCTAACCACGTGATTCTCTATTCATGACATGGCCATAACATGACAACCGGTTACCACGAAGCTTTTCTGTTACCGGTGCCACTTTCAAACTTCCTCTTCTATGTATACTAATTTCGTACTCTATCCGCTCTCGTAACACCGCACATTCCTCTTAACATTCTCATCATTTCTGTTGCATGCAATTGTTTTTCATTCGTCCCTTTTGTTTTTGATCTGAAAGTAAAGCTTTTTTTTTGTTTTAGATACTTTCAAATGTTGTCAATTAATCGACATTAGGGACATTCGGTACGTGATGTCGCTGAACTTAATCAAATTGGATTATTGCCCTAGTTCGATAAACAATTAACATATCAGTCGCCTAGATTATGTAGCTACCACATAATCTGTCCTAGTTGATTACACTGGATATCTTTGGTACCAATGTGGATCACGTTGTGATAGGTTAGCGAAACGGTACTTTGTGCGTCTAATAGGTATGCTGTATCTGTCGTGGTGGCCTTGCGGTTCTATGTGTGGATTTGTATGCACGAGGTGCAAGTTCGATCCCCAGCGCAGGCAAGTACCAATGTGACTCTTTAAAAGTTATATGTACTTTCTTAATCATTCTAAGACACTACTGACAAACGGTGAAGGAGAACATCGTGAGGAAACCTGGTTTCTAATATTGGAATCTGAAATCTCCAATCCGCAGTGAGCTAGCGTGGTGATCAATGCTCAAACCTTCCCTATATGGGAAAAGGCCTGTGCCCAGCAGTGGGACGTGTATAGGCTGGTTTATTAATAGGTATGCTAGAGACAGCTAAGACACTCAATCAGCATAGATTATATTAATCTAAAGAGGATTTCTTTACAAAATTTGACAACTTCGTGTTAATTTAATGGGACGTCATCTGTCCTAATTGATTACACTGGATATCTTTGGTAGCAATGTGGATCACGTTATGATAGGTTAGCGAAACGGTATTTTGTGCGTCTAATAGGTACGCTGTATCTGTCGTGGTGGCCTTGCGGTTCTATGTGTGGATTTGTATGCACGAGGTGCAAGTTCGATCCCTAGCGCAGGCAAGTACCAATGTGACTTTTTAAAAGTTATATGTACTTTCTTAATCATTCTAAGACACTACTGACAAACGGTGAAGGAAAACATCGTGAGGAAACCTGGATTCTAATATTGGAATCTGAAATCTCTAATCCGCAGTGAGCTAGCGTGGTGATCAATGCTCAAACCTTCTCTATATGGGAAGAGGCCTGTGCCCAGCAGTGGGACGTATATAGGCTGGTTTATTATAGTTTATTAATAGGTATGCTAGAGACAGCTAAGACAGCATCAATCACCATAGATTAGATTAATCAAAAAAGGATTTCTCAAACTTTGACAACTTCGTTGTAATTTAATGAGTCATCATCTGTCCTAGATGATTACACTGGATATCTTTGGCACCAATGTGGAACAGGTTGTGATAGGTTAGCGAACGGTATTTTGTTCATCTAATCATGTAATAAATTCCGGACCGATTTCGGCCAAGGCGGCCAGTGTTACTATGACACCAGTCAGCTACGCAATCATAGTGCACAAACGTGTGTGCAAACACACGTGCACTCTCTTTTTTTACACTCATAGCTTGATGGGACAGCAATCAGACACGACCAGTGAGAGACCAGGCGCAGGACCCACATTTTAGGGTGCCTTTCGAAACACGGAAGCTGTGATTAGTGATATTACCTAATTTCTAAAACGCCCACAATAATTGAAAAGTCGGTGCACGCCGTGGAGGAAGGAGAAAGAGAGGAGTATCAATTCGAGACCTTTGACTTGGCAGTTCTGCGGTCTTACCACTAGGCTATATTATATAGGCTAGGCTATACAACAACTTTAAAAGTTGTGCATCTAATAGGAATTCCAGTGACACCATCAATCAACATAGATTATAATAATCTAAAGGGATTTTTTTTAACAAAATTACAAAACTTTGATTTAACTTAATGAGGCCGTTGAAACCTTTAGGCTGGTTGAGCAGTGGTTCGGGATCCCCTTGAGGGAACATGCCACCTTTGACAGTAATATTATTGTAGTTGCAACAGAGACGCCAGTCTACGCTATGACGTGAAGCTGTTACGCTTGCACAACTGTTACAAAATTGCTTTCAGAGGTAGTGGTAGGCTCACAGGTAGCACCCATAGTGTTCTGAAAGGATAATACGCGGTATCAAAATTAAAAATCATTTATTCAAATTAGACTACAATGTAGCACTTTTTGAACGTCGTACGCGTATCGCACGCGTTTGAGCATCGCCCACCCTTCACTGCTTCTTGTGCTATTGCTACGGGAGAAGAAACAGCGCAACAAACTCTGGGAACGCTGCGTGTCATAGTTGTAAAACGATTCTCTCTCACACGATCATTTGTTCTGTGTCTGGTTGTAATTTATCTATTATATGTATGTATCAGCTGGGTGTATTTATCAGTTGTCTAGTATTCATAGTACAAGCTCTGATTAGTTTGATACTAGATGGCGTTGTGTGAAAGTCGTGGAATACTATTATTATTATATTATATAGTATCAAATACGAGTAGGTACATGTAGCTACGACATAATCTGTCCTAGTTGATTACACTGGATATCTTTGGTACCAATGTGAATCACGTTGTGATAGGTTAGCAAATCCGTATTTTGTAGTCTCATCTAATAGATTTAGATAAAGCTAGAGTCGCCAGCAATCAATAAAGATTGTGGTAATCTTAAGAGGATTTGTTAACTATTATTGACATTCTAGTTATTACTGTATGATATTGCTGAACAGTTTTAAAAGTCTATAACGCAAATAGTATCATTAATAGTGTTTTAGTTTAAAATATTGCCCACGACTTCGAAGTCACCCTTTAGAAGAGAAGCGATAAAATTCAGGCAAGAGTTTGTTTGAGACATTGCTATACAAAAACGCGCAAACTAGAAGAAAATGGCTCAGATTTAAAAATATGCCAAATACTTAGGTATAAGAATACGGTGACCATTAATAATGGTGTGTCTATTTAAGACAAAATTGCCTGACAATCTTAAAAGTATGAATTCTTCTTTTTCTTGGTTGCTACACTCCTGACAGAGTGGGCGTCATTTATATAAAATAACTGATGAAATTTCTTACAAATAAATGACATTTTACTAAGAGATCGGAAGAACAGAACCTTGTGAAGTCATACAAATATTTACTACTACTTAGTTCAAGAGCAATGTAAACCGTCTAAGTGCATTGTGTACGTAATGAAACGCATTTAATATATTCAATTAACAGTGTTTACGGAACATAATTCATTTGATTAACCTTCCGTGTTAACAGGCTCTTTCAAGCGATTTGGTCGTTTTTCTAGAGGCGAGACAATGCCCTGCATTGTGTCACGCTAATTATTGTAGTTGTCGCAAGTTGTTTCACAATTCAACAGAGATAGTACCTAAGTGTACAATGTGATCAATTAGAACTGTTATATTCCAATAACAGCACCAATGTTCAGTGGATAAAGATCACTGACGAAAATAAAGCAGTTTCTCTTTGAGAACTGATCGATTCCCAAAAATTGGGCTTCCCATATCTATACACATCTATCTATCTATACTATAATAAAAATGGTCGGGGTCAAATTCTGTACATTGAAGATATTTAAAAAAAAATGAGTGGGGGGCGTTTTATTATCGATACTGAAGTATAAAATGCAATTAAAAAAAAATTTGTCTGTCTGTCTGTCTGTCTGTCTGTATCTTGAACGCGAATCACGCAAAAACTACTGAACGGATTTTGATGAAACTTGGTATGGTTATAGTACCTACTCCGAGGAAGGATCATATCTACTTTTCATCCCGGAAACCGATATAGGGGGGGAGGGAGGAGAGGTGAAAGTCCCTCCCCCATCAGGCTCATTAAAGGTCAATACATTGAATAATATTTCGTTTTTGTTTTATCTAAATTGGTTTACTCTACCAAAAGATATGATTAATTTAGTGAATTCAAGAAGTAAAATAATTACGTTACGCAATTCAGTGTAGTACTTGCAACGACATCTTATGACAAAAAATAGAACTAATGTTGATAGTTAAATTCGAAATCCGATAGATGGCGTTGTGCAAATTTCGTCGTTTTCTGAATCGCGGTGTTAAGATTTGACACCATTATATTATTGCTGAAGGTCGGGCTAACATAATTACTATATATTATTGTGCTATCCTATACAGGGGGTGATCAATCACAAATTTTCGTAACTGTTCTACTGTCACCATAGCGACCAAAATACTGTTGCTATGGTTTATGTTTTTACATTAATATGTATTAACATTGTTATTTGGCTTACAACATAGCAATCAACACAAAATAGCCGGGTTCGAGAATTGCGAGCTTCGTATTTTTTCACTTCAAGTTCAAATTTCATTTCGACTTACACTTTTTGAATTTATTTTTTAATATTTTTTAAATACAAATTTTACTAAACAAACATATTTTAGTTTTCTTCTATCGTTTTTGATAGTACAAAAGTATTGTATGAAGTACCTGGTTTTTTCAACATAAAATTGTTTTTCAAAATAAACAAAAACAATAGTTTGGAGTTGGACGGTAAATGATTTACTATATTTTATTGACTAGCTGTTGACTGCAATTTTGTTGTGTGTTACGCGTGGTTTTGAAGATTTGATAGTACTTATACACTACTACAATTGTGCACCAATTGCGATGGTATACAATTGCATTGGTAAAAGTGTGTTGATAGACTGTTATTAATATCATTAATCTCGCGTACGAGTATGCCCCGTTCACATTCTCCCGCAAATGTTTTGTTACGTGTGCATAACATTACCCTTCTTCAGGCTCAGTTGGCTCAGCTCAAACTATCATAATTAGAAACTTGAAACATTGATAACCATATGACACTAAGAAGGGATTTTTGAAAATTCGTCCGTCAAGGAGTAGAAAGAAAACGAAATAGAAGATCGGTGCCCGGAATAATCTGCTGCGCCCGCATAAAATACCATGCAGACAAAGTCGCGGGCA
Source organism: Chrysodeixis includens (assembly GCA_941860345.1). Taxonomy (NCBI): domain Eukaryota; kingdom Metazoa; phylum Arthropoda; class Insecta; order Lepidoptera; family Noctuidae; genus Chrysodeixis; species Chrysodeixis includens. The sequence goes on from OW796094.1 coordinate 4,210,232, forward strand.
ACAGCTATTTCTATTTCAATTAATTTAGGTACTACAATCTCATTTACCACTTTTGTATTTTTAGTAATAACAAGTAGTAGTAAAAATCTATTTTGAAGAGTTTCGAGTTTATCTCAGTGAGTTTTGAATGTTAACCCATAGCTCTGACATAAAAAAAAAACTTAAAATAATAATAGGAACCTTAAAGCTTAGGTAGTACATTTTTTACTTAATAATATTCTTAGTTCGTCATCTATTTTCACGCCAAGGTATATGTATATAGCCTACTCTAATCTAAACGACATTGTTTTGTTTCGACAACCACGCGAACGAAGTCGCGGGCACAGCTAGTAATATATATTTTGGTGTTACTTCATTACATCAGCCTCTGCAGCCAAGTTGCATTTCTTGTCGCCAGCGGTAATTACAATAGAAAACGCTCAAATGTATGAAAATGACATTTCGTTTCGTGTAGACTGGCTAAGATGGCAGGGCCAGGTCACATTTCAACTGAGGTTTGTCTATTGCTCGTACCACCGCTAAATATTCATCATTTAAAATGTATTTAAATCAACAGCATGCCATACCTGGAGGCGTGTATCCGCGAGCAGATGAGGGTAGACACCGTGGTGCCTCTGGGCGTGCCGCACCGAGCCATGACTGATGTCAAACTAGGAGGATACGATGTTCCAGAGGTAACAAACAATACTTATTACTTACCTATTCAATTTTAATAAGTCTTAAAGAGACCCGGACACAAGTCATACTTTTACAAAGGTGGATCGCATCGCTCAGATGTATGGAAATGTCAGTCCTCTTCGACAAACGAGTGACTTTGATTTGTCAATTAAGTGATTCGATCATATTCTGAGCTCGGAGAAAAGTAACTTTTCAGTCCCTAAAACAGTTTTAGAGTTAAATGAAACTTCATGGACGTGCAATAAGTTACTTGTATTGTTCCCCAGGGCTCGATGATCAGCGTTAACCTAACTATGTTGAGTATGGATAAGGAGATATGGGGCGATCCGGAAAACTTCCGACCAGAGAGGTACATCAAGAATGGAATGTTGGACGTCGCCAGTGACAAGAACTTACCATTTGGTGCAGGTAACTAACTTAACCTACTTCTTCATAATTAGTTCTCCAGTTTTATTTTGTTGTGAACCCACAATGAGATGGATGAAGTGGATTTCTTTGGGGAACACCGAGCTTAAGTGCTGAGTCAGTTTGGTGGCTTTTCAAATTCGTTTCAAATTTCAATTCGTTGATTTTGGGACCTGGTGTACAGGAATTGCATTAATGGGGATGTGAGGTGCGATTTTTCCATTAATAATAAAACTTCATAAATGATATTGATCAAAAAGTAAGTTTCTGTCTCGGTAGATGGTAGAACCACATAGGATTGTGCTATAAGTATCCTTCTGCAAAGCCAGAGTCTTAGAAAATGGTCAAAATTTACTCGTAGGTGAATTAGTACGGTCAATAACGTTTTTATGTTCAGAATGTCATATCTCAATTTCAATGTCAGCGGATGGCAATTAAGAAGAGTGCAATGACTTGGATTATATTCACAAATTTATTATTGTTTGTGCATGAGCAATTTCAGTACTATAATCTTTATATTTCTCCGTCTTTTTTCTATCTCAAAGATACCGAAATAAAATAAGTGCAATATAACTTCTAAAACCTAACAAAGATAATAACTAATTCTAATTCACCGATTACACCTAGCTTATCGGGTACTTCTGCAAAAAATAGGCAATTTTTACTGCCGTTACGCATTATCGTAAAGGAAAATTTAGATAGTTATCTAAATCTTACAAAACGTGATGATTAGATTATTTTGTGTTCAATTTCATGATTAGAAATGTGTTACTGTGCTGGTACGTAGGTTCTTGAATTATTATAGTACGAAGCTATAAAAGTGCAGACAATCGTATGTACGGTAAACACGTGATGATAAGAAATATTATCTATCACACTAATTTCGTTTATTTTATTCGTTAGTTGGTATTGTAGAACCAATAAAAAACTCCTTTAAACGTACCGAAATTAAGTGCCACTGATCATGTTTTTTCTTTCGTGGGAAATCATCAAATGACCCCGCTGTGAGTGCAGCAGGAGGGAGTCTCAGATTTTTACCGACTAAATCCCACTGTCTTCGTCTTGGAAGCCTTAGAGTGCCAGGGTCGTGGTCACTTTTACGAACATCCCGCAGTCCAGGCCAGGTCACTGACTATGCCTCCTAATAAAAATGAGAAGTGGCCAGCCGGGGGGTTTAATATACCTAGTATAAATAAATTCAACTAGCTGTTACCCGCGACTTCGTCCACGCGAATGTCAGTTATAGCTGCAAAAACATTACTCCCGTCTGACGCTGTCGGTTAAAATATAACCTGGGTTAATCCTGGCTGTCAATCAACTCTGTACCAAATTTAATTGAAGTTGCTCTTAAACTTCAATTGTTTGGACGTGTACACATGTAATTAGTCGTTACTGTACTTTTAAAGTGTAGTAAGTAAATTGGTTTCTTAACAGTAATATAACATTCAGAACGTCTGGCTAGAAACTAGTCCATAAACATGCCACAGCTGACTCGATAACCTCATTATACTTGCAACACTTAATGTTTTACTATACTTCAATGTACGGTTATGTGGTAAAGTCGATGTTAATGCAACAAATGGCAACAACAGTAGATTAATTTATATCTATCTGTGTAATCTCCTGGCTAGAATATATTTTCAATGTGTTACTGTTTAGTTTTCACAACTGTTACTACGGTGTACAATAAAGGGTATTCTCTTCTATTTTAACCTTTCTAACTGAAATCCAAAGTATCCTCCTTCATGATCTTTTTTTTCCTGTAAGAGGGGCATCCTCTCGGACAACTACATATTCGTGGGAGGGAGTAGGCAGTATCAGACTCTTCCTGACTAATCCCGAACTGTTTGATCAGTGCGTTGCAATTCATCACGCACCGACCGCGTTGCACCTTCAGCCAATAAGGGCCGATATTATAGAACCTTTTATTTTAGAACCTTCTCATTTTGGAGCCGACGTGATGTGGTCCCCATCGATGACCTGGATGGTTAACTTGTTAAATGGCCAACCCCCTTAGCCAAGTAATGTTTCGACAGTTGTTAGCGTTGATAGGAAAAGTCTAGTGTATGGTGATGACAGGTCAAAATCATGTGACTAAATGAAATGTCATTTTCATACATTTGAGTCTTTTACATTAACATTGAGTAGAAACGTAATTTGTTTACAGCGATCAAACGCGGTTTTGACTCCTGCCTGAGATTAGATTTTTTCCTATTGAAATTTAATTGAAAATATTAACTGCTTCGCAGCGTTTGTTGAGTAATAATAGTAATTATATAAGTAATTAAGATTAAAACCCAAGGCTATGATTTTAAATCAACTTTAAATAAGGTGTTCATGTGAAATTTTGGTATTCTGTGCAGATAATCGTTAAAGATTAAATTATAATTATACTTAAGTATATTATTTTCGTTGCTAAATAACCCGCAATGACGTCAAATACCAGTAAAAAATTGACAAAGCGATTGTTAGAAGCTAACATTTAACAAAGATTAAAAGCAAATTATCGTAATAAATAATTATATCAACATAGTGTTAAAGGCTACATTCTTATAACAAGGGACATATGAGGACAGTTTAGAATGAAAATAGAAAATAAGAGCATTCAGACAATTCTGACACATTGATCACTATCGTTGATAAAGATCTTCAAATAATATTAGCTAGGATCTGCAATGATCCAACCAAAGTTTTAACTTTTCGAAAAATTAAATGATGTTGTTAGCAGTTAGAAGAATTAGAGAATATTTTCTTTGTTTCGTTTTGATCCAATGGATTTATTAGAAATAACTTTCTCAAAGATTTCTTCTTTTGGAGTATAATTAAATTCATTTAACTAAATTTAGAAGTTCCTTTTGGACAAAAAGACATGTGTTTTTTGATTCGTTCATTTGTGACGTTCTAGAAATTCAGAAAAAAAATCTAGGTACATCGTTTTATTTTTCTTTACAGGGAGAAGATTATGCGCCGGTGAGACTTACGCCCGTCAATCAATGTTCCAAGTGTTTGCAGCCTTCATGCAAGCATTTAGCGTGTCAACCGCTGATGGGAAACCCCTTCTGAAGCCAGCTCCCAGGATCCAAGGCATCATCACCACAATACCAGAGTTCTGGGTCAAACTTACCCCCAGGACATGAATGCCAAATTCTTCAAAAGTTTAAAGCTTTTTATCAGTACTGGTGTGCGATAGAAAGTTTTAGATCGAGATTTTTTATACCCGTCATAAGATTTTTAACTTGAAACGTTTTCTCAATGGTTATCTATTTTTAGACTTTAAAGATAAGTCGTCTTGGAGATGGGAGTTAAGTTAAATAAGATTAAGTAATAATTTATATGAGCCCAAATATGTATACGCTAGATGTTGTAATATATTTTGAAAATACGACAAGGACCAGTAGTGATTTCTTTCTGACCTAATACTAAAACGACACGTGGATTTAAATCGCCGTTAAGTATGTCACTTTTAAGAGTAAATTAGTGGCCAATACATATTTTGGAACGTTTAAAGGATGAAACCCGATACAATGAACCTATTTGATTCAACACGTAGATTATATCTCGATAGACACATTAGCGCCAATTCTGACACGAAATGAAACGCTCAGTTTTAGATCCGTGCAGAATAATTTGTATGAATATGAACGTTTAGTCATCCGCGCGATAATTCAAGCCACAATTTTTGCTTACTTAATTACTTTCCTCCGGTTTCTGGAAGGCTGATTAATTGAATCTGCTGTCAAATCAACTGATCACGACGATTGTTTGACCATTAAATTACAACCTATCACCGAACTTAAAATGAGATTCGACTAACTACTAACAAATTTTTGTGTTGATCAGCGTTTGAAAAACCAGGGGTAAGTTTTTCAAATCCAACGATTTGTAAACGTGCAGTTTCCGTGTTTTAAAGATTTTTGAGCTCTGTTTCAGTTTTTTATGTTTCAGTACTTCGGCGATTAGTGATATAATGTTTAATAGATCAATGTCTGCTACTAGACGTTGATAAGTATATGATTATCAAACACGTGATTAGGTACACAGGTGCGAATGTCAATTCTAATTATTAGATTAGGCAACAACATTACAATACAATTTTGTTGCTTTTATTTTATGCCTTTGACAATGAAAATTACAGGTACTTTTAATGACAATAGATGGTTAGAAGCTCCATTATATAAATGAATATTAAAATACATATTATGATAAGAATATTTTGTAGGTAATTTTTGTAATTTTAATAATAAAGTTTTGTATAATTAGACCATTTAATTTTATTGTGTGTGTTTTATTCAATATTGTAATTAAAATATAATAAACAGTAAAAAGTTTTTTGTTTTTGCCATTTTATCCTATAAAGCAAGTAAATCTCTGCAATAGTAGCTCTATACAAAGCTCACATTGAGAACTTTTTAAAATTATTTAAAAGGTTTACTATTTATGACGCATGCGCAGTAAATAAAAATGTAGATAGTTAAAACGATTGAGGCGTAAACAAGTAGTAGCAGGTTCAAGTTTTGGGGGCCTATTCCACTATTAATGTAGTTGTGGAAGCCTGATAGCGCGATTAATATATTTGCATCATTTCATAATATTTGCATTTTAATATAGAGGCCTGTGCCTGTGATATTTTTTTCCTGCGCAATTAAGATTAAGTTGCGTCTTAGAATTTTAGATATTTACAAAGAGATCGATCAATTACTTCCTGTTAAAACCAGTCTATATTTCTATCTTTAATAAATAATGTTTTATCTTTTATCTATCTAACACTAATTAACAGAAACGAAATAGTGTCTATTAATCCGATGATTACATGTTTTTAAATCGATAGGAAAATAAAGCCACCTATAATTTTTTGAGTATTGCTTAACTTCGATGATTATTCTGCTCATTTGCGCTGTAGCGGCAACAGAAATATGTAATCTGTGACAATTTCTGCAGCCTAGCTGTCATAGTTCATTGGATAAAGCCTGGTGAGTGGTAACAGACTGACAGACAGTAGAACCTTAGTAATAGGGTTCCATTTTTACCCTTTGGGTAGGAAAGCCTCAAAAGGCCTAGGTACTCTTCTAATTGTCTTAAGAATACAAAGAAATTCCACAATATTAACATCGAGTCGAAAGCAGTAAAACGGGGAATTACCTATATCGCGCCAGATTAAAAATGTTTCGCAACAATTTAATTATTTTATTAAATCATGACAATCGTAATTTTGGGTCATGATAAGATAATTATTATAGGACCATATCACCTACTTACCGCATTAATATTATAATGGCGAAAGCTTGTGAAGGTGTGTATCTTTCTTAATTCTTTAATCTAAAAGAAGCAAAGCAATTTTGATTAAATTTATTGAAGAGGTAGCCGATACAATGGAGTACCTCTTTGCCTGAAGCTAGTAAGTAAATAGGAGATTTTCGTGCTATTTTTAGGTTAACTATATTTTAAATTTCAAAAATATAGTCAGCGACGCCATCACTTGATTAACTTAATTTGAGGATTGAGGCCAAACAAGTTTATCTAATATCTGTTTTTGAATAATAATTCGAAATACACAAATTATGTAATAGAAAAGTAACTTTAAACTAAAAACGACTCCTGCACCAAGGCATTGAGTCGCGCGGGGTTTCACAGACATTCAATAAGCATACACAAACAAAGACATCCAGACAAAACAAGCATTGATAGATCGCACAAATCCTTGTGTTACGCGGGGATCGAAACCGCACATTGGCTATTGGCACGGTGACCTATAACCACTCGGCTATCCGAGCAGTCATGCCAATCTATGTTTTTTTTTAAACATATACTATTTGAACAGTTACTTTCAGCACCGGGTCCACTGCATCGGTCTTTCAAAGTATTCCCAGTACCTAAATATCTCCCGGTTTTCAACATCTACAACAGTTTTGAGCATTTACAAGGAAATCCTCCATTTAAGCTTTCTCACGTCGAAAAAAAATAAAATTAGGTGGAAAATGTCGAAAAATGTGAAGGTAGGGAAGTTTCCATTATCAAAAACTTTAAATTCATTTAACGTTTCTAACCCTGACCCCAGGTTAACGGGTAGCAAACACGATGTGTTTTTGTTTTTAACGACACAGTTATCTTTTTATAGCAACTGTCGTAATTTTGAGGTATGTAATATGGATGTTTTTTGTGCATTCTGAGAAAATTGGTGGACACTTTACATGCCTGGTATATGTATGATGTTTATGTAGCCATGTACTACATCTAATGGGCTAGTTTTCACTTTTATAATAACTTTCGTGAGAATGATTCATATTTAAGAGATATATAACGGTTTACTCACGCGTATTTATCGGGATAGCCCGACTAGTTTCGGACCCAACCGGCAACCGGAGTCCTTAATCATAAGCTCGAGTCGAACTGGTATGTAATAAAGTGAAAATGATGGCGAAATATCCCTTTTCTTGGTATCCAGTGGACATCCTCATAGACTATCCTCCGTTGGAGGGGCGCGAAGACTCTTACCGGATGAAACCACTGGATCGTCCTCAGACAGACGCATGGCAGAATATTCTCGACTCTATTAATATCTATATTTATCATTATTTTTCTGGTTGTTGCTAATTTCTAGGTTTATACCATTAGTTCAGTACATACAATCCTCATATCACAAAACAATTTCTGTTTCTACGCAACCACGGCACATAATTGTTGCAGCAAAACTAACAATGTTTTTGCTAAGCAACTAAGAAAGCAATATGACATTGCATCACACAGTTAAGAGGAAAATATATTGCTTTAGACTTTAATAAGTATGTTTAACTTCGAGACATCATGTCACTTTACTGATCAAAGGAACACAGTACGTACGTTTAGTACAAATTATATGGCATAAAAATTATATGATGTCAAGCAAAATTACAGACTAGCTCACTCAGGGGCTAAACTCTGCTATTTATGCTGGTTAGTAAATGACTAAATTATGAGGAAAAAATGCTTGATGATAATGTAGTACTTTGATTGATAGACACTTATATAGACAGTTATCTTTGTGGACCCACTATTAGTACGACATATCATGGAACCCTTAAACGCACTACCTAACATATTCTTTTTTCGAAACGTTTGTTGAAGAGTCTTCGGAAATACATAGGTGTGTTTACAGACAACACCCCAGCAGCCTGTGGGCTACTTTTAACTCGTAAAATAAGATAGTTTCAGTTGTAGAACCGTGAAAATATGTATTCCTGAGACGGCGCTCTACATTGTAGGGCACCGTCTCGCTCGTATTTTTGCTCGCAGCTGTACGCGTCTCGCTCGTAGCTGTACGGTCATAGCGTGGCTTTTTGCATACTATTTAAATTCGTATTTAGAAATACACCGTTAACTACTGTCCACAACTTTTTTACGTTGATTACATATAGTAAGTTCAAACAAACATTATACCTATGCCGAGACGATAGTCGGAGCGGGAATTAAACTCCTTTGAAAGTTCCTGCTCCAAAGCTGATCGCTTGGCTATCAACATATACTTGTTAATTTGACAACTAAACATTACTTTTAACACTTCATGGATAAATGAGAAATACATTATGCCGCTGATGTGACTAAAAGCAAGTAACGTGAAAAGTGCTTTTTAATATTGTCGATAAAAAATATTATGCAGTATTTTTTAGGTATTAATAATGGCAATTATATCTTCCTGAAACTGGTACTATTCGTTATGTTCTTGGGGCCGGCGCAACACGTTTTTTTCATCCATTCTCCCCTATCAGACGTCACACTATCATACTAGGGTAAACGCAGGTATTAACGACCCCCTTAAGGCAATTTCAAAATCAACTGTATTTTTTAAGTATACTGGTTCGATTGAAGATTAATATTTTAATTTTATATGCTAGTATTATGTGTAAAAAACAATATTTACTAAATCAAATACTTTTAAATATATGATTATCTAGTAAAAAATAAATTAGAATGTGACTTAGTCGACTGTTGCCATTACCGACCCATTAAAACGGCTGTGAGGCTATTAACGATTTTTATGCAGCTATTACCGATCATGTATAATAGGGGATTGATCCAGCAATTAAATTTATATAAACTAGTGATGATGATGATTACCGATCTTAATAAAATAAAACAAAATAAAAAGGTAAAATTTTTATTCGTATTTTTTGAATACCGGTATTTTTAATAAAACAAATTAGTACATCTTAATACCTATGAACTAAATAATTATAAACTTTTAAATTAATTAATATAATACTGTTAATACATATTATATATTTTAATTTAAGGATTCCAAACTCTAGGATATATCCTTATGATATCGCGATCATGATCATTTTTAGAAAATTATAATATTAATCATATTAAAGATTTATTTATTGACCGTTTAACAAGTATCTGTGCTCATGACAAAAATGTTAGCTGTTTATGAAGAAAACAGACGGCCAAAATTGAGATTTGGTACATAATTATATACCTAGGAACTCTTGTAAGATTCTACCTGATGTTATAGACGGTGCGTTGACATTTTTGAAAACGCAAAAAGTTAATTATAGTTGTAAAAAACTTTAGAAAAACAATCTCTGTATTATGACAGAATAAAATGAAGTACCTCGTTTGTCCTCCGTAACATTGACGTTAGGTAACGCAAAAACTAAATTCCTAATGATATAAAACATCACGTGTCTTTAAATATGAAAAAGGAAAAAATTAAATTACAAAAAAGGCTAAATCTTATCTTGTCACCTATGTGTATGAAGTAGAATAATTTCGTCGGTTTAACTATTGTTTTACTTTTGTTATTCAAGATTACGTTAGATTATAAATAGATCTCGGATAAACGGTTCCCATTTGTCGACTCGATGTCAACGGTACATCACTATTATGCGGTAAAAAGTTGTCGAAGACTGCATTAAGGCCACAACCACATAAACGTTATAACGGACGAATAATTGTCTGTTAAAAACCAAATGTTCTTGTATTTTGACTCTTCTTGTACAATTGACTTGACAGGCCTGTTGGTCTAGTGGTTAGTGGCCCTGACTGCTATAGGTACCGGAAGTTCGGGTAGTGTTCCGTAGTAATGTTCGGAAGTGGGTTCGATCCCGACCCAGAACAAATGTTTCTGTGATGAGCACAATCATTTGTTCTGTGTCTGGGTGTAATTTGTCTATGTATTTAAGAACGTTTATCAGTTATCTAATAATCACAATACAAGCTCTGCTTAGTTTGAGACTAGATGACGTCGTGTGAAAGTTTTGGAACATTTATTTGTTTTATTTATCTAATTTCATTTTCTAAAGAGCAAGAAACTCTCTTGAGTTCTTATAAGAATGCAACCTCACAGAGAGCCTCAAACGACAACTGTGAGTCAAAGACAACAACTTCAACTTCAACAAAAAGGGAAATAAATATTTGTGACTAAATAAGTAGGTAATCATAAATACTTAAGAAACTGTTGGTGATTCTATGTTTAATAGCTGCATTGTCTATATGCGATCGATCATTGTTCTTAAAATAACTTGGACTTATGAAATAGGTACTAAAAATGTGTTATAGTGCTTTGTTGCATGTTTGACTCGAGAATAGTCAAGATTTAGGTTGTATAACTTGCTTTTCCCGCGGCTTTGTCTGCCTGTCGGTTATAGTTAACATTAACCATTTTGTTTTCGACGTGAAACTCTGATGACTTCAACGCACGCCGAGGGTACGGCATGGGGATATGTCGCACTCCCACCCACTAAAATCCCCCAGCGTCACGCCGGCATTGCTCTAGAGGAAAGGGCCTGGGCAACTAGATCAGGAGGCCTACCGTGACTTCTTAAGAAAATACTGTCTCAGCCGATGAAGAGTAACAACTCACTATATCGCGTAGAACGAGGGATCGCCGTACCTATGGCAATAATATTAGAGTTTAGGCAGTTGACCTAATAATTGATACCAAATCGTCAAGTTTAAATACATTTCCATCACTACGTGCCAAGCGAAGTTTGATATCCCGTTAGCTTAGTGCCCGCCTGTCAAAACGCGGTCAGTTTTATTTTTCTTTGTCGAATTACCCATCAGTTACTTTCCTATTTCTTCTGAATTATGATTCGAAAACCTAAACCAGATCCGGAACAAGTAACGGTAGTTATTGCAAAAAATGATAGTTTTTTCAGACTTCTAGGCTATACTTACTAACTTAATCGTAGGTGATATTAGATTACAAAATTAAAGTTAGTGACGTGTCTTTTTTGGAGTACCTATAACAATTGATTTATTATTAACCAGCTGTTACATTCATTTCACGTTTTTGTTTATCTGGATATGAGTTTATACATATTAGCCCAGTCAAATTAGGGGTTTCACCTCGGAATGAAAGATAATAAGCTAAAAATTGGTGAGAACCTTTGTTTGGTCGCCCTAAATATTGTCTCAAAAGTCACAAGTTCTATCGTGTCCGCGTCTTAAGATATTCAAGGTCAAAGGTCACGAAAAACAATTTTTCGCTAATATCGCGGTTCCTATTGCTTAAATGATATTTTCACCAATATCAAAGTTGTAGAGTATAAAATTCTCTACAACTTTTGGCTTAACTTTTTTTTTATACGATCAACCATTTTTGAGGTAGAGCGCGACGAGTGCGCAGCGTACAGTCATATAATATATGAGGTAATGCAGGGTCAAGCGTGAGTTTCGGTTATCAGTACGTTGTATAAAGTCAATTATTGACAAAAAAAAAGATAATTATTTAGCAATGCCCATTATTTCTGTACATAATAGGTCGGGGAAAAAGTCTTTTCGCATTATAGTATGTATGAATTTGTAATATTTTTTTTTTGGCTATAGTATTTGTATCAGGCTGGTTTTGGTACAATTGATAGTTAAAATTTTAAAGAACATAATTCGAAATCCTAATTTTATTAGAGAGAGAAAGATTTTATTACAAATTCATACATACTATAATGCGAAAAGACTTTTTCCCCGACCTTATTATGTGCAGAAATAATGGGCATTACTTAATAATTATATTTTTTTCGTCAATAATTGATTTTTTACAACGGACTGATAACTGAAACTCGCGCTTGACCCTGCATTACCTCATTATATTATATGACTGTACGCTGCGCACTCGTCGCGCTCTACCTCAAAAATGGTTGATCGTATAAAAAAAATGTTGAGACAAAAGTTGTAGAGAATTTTATACTCTACAACTTTGATATTGGTGAAAATATCATTTAAGCAATAAGAACCGAGATATTCGCGAAAAATTGTTTTTCGTGACCTTTGACCTTGAATATCTTAAGACGCGGACACGATAGAACTTGTGACTTTTGAGACAATATTTAGGGCGACCAAACAAAGGTTCTCACCAATTTTCAGCTTATTATCTTTCATTCCGAGGTTGACCCCTTATTTTACCTAATTTGACTGGGCTATATTGTGTTTTGGTGTGTCGATCCTGTGGCTGGGTGACTTTCGCGTTATTAATATTTGTGAGGATCTAAAGAACGCCCGATAAAACACTCGACTAATCCGCTAACTGGTCGTCGTACCAGTTGTCCACCCACCTCCACAGATGGCGCTGTACTTGGCTTCCTGAATCGCGCTATGGTTGTGTTACGCAGGCTTCCCTACTCAGTGCGATCGACGTATATCCTTCACATACATAAACTTAATTAAATCTTAAATTTTTGAAAAGATCTCGCTTCCGAGATTTTGTAAAACATTTAAATCGCTTACTAACTACATAGTAGCACAATAAACCGGCCGCTTTACTGTTTGCGTACGAAATCCAAAAAATGAGGCAACTTTAATACCCTAGTAGGATCTCATTAGCCGTGGTAAAACTTAATAGTAATTTCAAAATGCACACATGTTATAAAAAAAAATACACCCAGACACAAAACAAATATGATCGTGCTCATCACACCAACATTTGTCTTAGGTGGGGATCGAACCCACGACCTATGGTGTAGCAGTCAAGGCCACTAACCACTAGACTAGACCAACAGGCCAAATAAAATAATTAACATTACAAACTTTACAGACAGATTAATGAGTTTATACACATCTAAAGATTAAATTAAAAACATTATGTATACTTTTTTAGGATTATTGCGGTTTCTGCTCATTTATTTCGTTGTCGTACATATCATTTCGTTGTATAAAATTGCTGCTTCCATAGTGTCAAATTTTCTGTGTAAATGCCAAACATTGTGGTCGAATCCGCTAATCTGAAACTCGTGATCATCAGCCAAGATACTGTATATTTGTGCAATTAAATCGTATTTGTATCATAATATGATTATTATTAACGAATCAACAAGAAATTTATCTAATCTGTTACGCAATTGCACCTTAGTAATCTAAAGTACTTCACCTGTTTCTGTTAATCACAATTAAGCACAAATACCAGGTCATTTTCTGTCGCCTTTTTGGATAAGAAAACGGTACCTTTAAATAATAACATTTTTAGCCTTGCAGCTGTGATAGTCTAGCGATAAGGCAAGACTATCACAGCTTCAAGCTATCCTAGCGGTAAGAACGCGAGACTGTCGAGTCAATAATAAAGTGAAGTTCTATCCCCAGACGCGCATCGAGTTTTCGAATGTTATTTGCATTTTAGAAATAAATGTCACAGGCTTGTGCACTATTAATAGTATCACTCAATCTAAGAGATATATTATTATATTCCGCGTAGATCAGTATAATTTATTTTTATTAGTAGATTTCATTCATAAGTTGGTTTAGTTCATTCATTCATAAGCCGTGGCCGAAATCGGACAGGACATTATTTTTAGTGTTGAACAAGTTAGTTGCAATATTGACATCATGGTCAAAAACTAAATAGTTCACCTATACCATGATTTAAGTATAAATCGGTGTAGATTTTTTTTTTTATAATACCTAATAGGCGATAGAATTCGATAAAATTTGTTCTTTAAATTGTATCCATCTGGCATTGTTGATGTTGTTAAACTTATTTGTTTTTGCAAAATAAGCTTAACCGTTTTTAAACGGATGCTTCGAGGACATAATAAATCTCGTTCAATTCGAAAGAGGATTTCGTCTACAAATTTCTATAGTTAGGAGGAGTGTACGTTCTCCTTGATTGTGCGTTTCATGCTGATTTTATAATGTACCTACCCACATAATAGATTAATACTAAATTAACTCTAAAGCTCCCATTGCACGCACTTTTAGTGAAAATCCCTGGACTTCGTTGACCTGCAGAAGTTAGACGAGGTCAGATAGTGATGACCGTGAATGTCTGCTCGTATCTCAGGAACGTGTAACATCGTTAATCGCCAATTAATTATATTTATCGGTGTTAAATCTGACCCAGTTATTGGAGGAAAGGTGGTTGATATTCAGTTAGTCATATGCAGTTAATTCATACAGGAAATATTAGTGAGATTAGTGAGATAAGCTTCATTCTTGATGATAATGGTGAAGGTGATATATCTTTTATTTTGGTCTCGCATGACAACAAAAACAATTGTCATAAAAAAGGTAAACAGATTTCTTCAGACTCAGATTTTACAAGCGTAAGCTGGTTTCTTTTCAGCGTTGAGAATTGAGAATCATATTAAACCAGAGAACTTACGTTTGAGCGATATTTTTCTTTCTCAACTGCAATAATATAGGCGGTCGCAAACAGCTGTTCAAAGGCAGTAAGGGATTTTCTGTCCTATCGATCACTAAAAAACAATAGATAGATAGTAGGCTAGAAAGAACTAGACTCCTTTAACGACGAAATCGCTTAATATTTCTCCGATTTTATCTGTAATACTTAGTTGCAAAAATACATTCTAGATAGAATAAACAATAAATCGAACCTTATCTCATCCATTAGGCATCATTTGCTTTACGCGGTGCATACGTCACAAATCTATTTTTAGTGTTAAATTCCAAATATGGACTGATAGATTATGATTATTTATTTTAGTCGTACGAGGTGAATTTTGTCTGCGAGTCGCTTGCAGCAAGAAAATGGCATTGTGAGAAAGAGATGGTGCTTCTGGCATAATGCACCATTTCGTTTATAATTTGGCAAATATTGTTTTAACAACTAATAGTACAGGCATAAGTATATTTAGACTGTGTAGCCCAGTCAAATTAGGTAAAATAAGGGGTCAACCTCGGAATGAAAGATAATAAGCTGAAAATTGGTGAGAACCTTTGTTTGGTTGCCCTAAATATTGTCTCAAAAGTCACAAGTTCTATCGTGTACGCGTCTTAAGATATTCAAGGTCAAAGGTCACGAAAAAACATTTTTCGCGAATATCTCGGTTCCTATTGCTTAAATGATATTTTCACCAATATCAAAGTTGTAGAGTATAAAATTCTCTATAACTTTTGACTGAACTTTTTTTTTATACGGTCAACCGTTTTTGAGGTAGAGCGCGACGAGTGCGCAGCGTACAGTCATTTAATATATGAGGTAATGCAGGGTCAAGCGTGAGTTTAGGTTGTCAGTACGTTGTATAAAATCAATTATTGACAAAAAAAAATGTATTTATTAAGCAATGCCCATTATTTCTGTACATAATAGGTCGGGGAAAAAGTCTTTTCGCATTATAGTATGTATGAACTTGTAATAAAATCTTTCTCCCTCTAATAAAATTAGAATTTGGAATTATGTTTTTTTTTAATTTTAACTTTCAATTGAACCAAAACCAGCCAGATACAAATACTATAGCCAAAAAAAAATTATCACAAGTTCATACATACTGTAATGCGAAAAGACTTTTTCCCCGACCTATTATGTACAGAAATAATGGGCATTGCTTAATAATTATATTTTTTTTTGTCAATAATTGGCTTTATACAACGTACTGATAACCGAAACTCACGCTTGAGCCTGCATTACCTTTATATTATATGACTGTACGCTGAGCACTTGTCGCGCTCTACCTCAAAAACGGTTGATCGTATAAAAAAAAGTTTAAACAAAAGTTGTAGAGAATTTTATACTCTACAACTTTGATATTGGTGAAAATATCATTTAAGCAATAGTAACCGAGATATTCGCGAAGAATTGTTTTTCGTGACCTTTGACCTTGAATATCTTAAGACGCGGACACGATAGAACTTGTGACTTTTGAGACAATATTTAAGGCGACCAAACAAAGGTTCTCACCAATTTTCAGCTTATTATCTTTCATTCCGAGGTGAAACCCCTAATTTGACTGGGCTAGTGGTACAGGGTGAAACGTAACAGATCTTAATCCCTATGCAACTGTTTATTGTTTATCAATCAGGAAAATATTAACAGTAAATGACGTGTTTTGTCAATGTCGGTGATAAGCTGTTTTGTTAATCAATTTGTCATTTTTATGATACTGTAAATATTTACACGTGTAACAATAAAACTAGGTCATTGTCTTAAAGACCTAGATCTTAATATTTAAGAGTTTATAGATATAATTAAACTTTTTAAAGGTTATTATTTTTATCTGAGTGTACCTACTGGCATGACGTAAGTATTTTATTATCCGACGATAAAAGGAGTCTTAAGGGAACTAGGGGCATGATGGGGCCATGAGGTAAGACGAGGTCACGCACTCATACGAAAATCCCAACGTTCCTATGACACGGCGCATTAGCCAATCAGAAGCTGCTATCGAACAATACTCAGTGCGGCCATAACAGTAGGTGAGAGTGCGTGCGTTCTTCGTTTATAAACTAATTACTGCTACAGTGCATCTAATAATCTAATTAATATAATATTATGTGCACGTGAACGACATCAGAAAAAGGTAAGAAAAACAGTTGAACTCATTGTGTTTATGGACTTTGTTTTTACATTTTACTTGCTGTTGATAGGCACATCCAAAATCATTCTAGTCCCAAGCACTTATTTTAAAAATTTTAATATTTAAAAAAATAGTGACAGGGGCAAGATGGTGTAGGTCCTACGGGGAATAATGAGATTCATCATGGCCCATCGATTTTCAAACAAGTTATTACTTAAACATTACTAGGTTGTGTTTTGTTTTTCAATTTACAGCTAGATTGATTCACAAAAAGAAATTCATCATCACAGCCTAAAATATTGACCTCATTACATTTTTCTTTTTCAGATAAAAATGGTTAGAATCTACAAGAAAAAGACAAAAAGTCTTAATAGATAAAGTTATGACAAAAAAGTCAGGATACAGGAAGGCGGCCTTAGACCATAGTACCCTAGACCCATCTTGCCGCATTTATCGTAAACCATCTTACCCCGTACGTGGGGTAAGATGGTTTTTTTTATGTGTTATTAAAAAAAAATTAATAATGAAAAATTGTGATGACATGTCCGTCCAAAGAATATGCCAATTTGTAGTTGATTAAGTAACTAATGTGCCATAAATAAATGAAAACATTATATTAATTAGATCTGTGTATTTTTGTAGTTTTCCCTTAGCGTCACCATCATGCCCCTAGTTCCCCTATAAGTTTGACTGCCATGTGTGTTGGTACCTACTTATTTTGGAAAAGTTTTTTTTTAATATTTGCTTGTGTACTTTCGAATGAAAGATTAAAAAAAAACCGGCTTTTTATAATACAGAGAACGAGAAAGGATTGAAAAGTACTGAAGTTTTTATCTATTTTCACCACCTTTTCTCGGGAGTTTTCCAATTCTGTTTTTTTTATCTTGGTAAAGGTGAAGCTCCTATATTGAAAATCACTTTTACATAACAAATCATCAACAAAAGATCATAGAATTTCCAGTTGGATCATAATTTACATAATTACTAGATTATGAGCTTGTAACAAGAGTTTTATGATATTTGTAAACTCGTCGCGTACGAAATAACGAGCTTGTTAAATACGGAAATACGGCCTGTATTCATAATTATTCGTAATAAAGAACTGTATCTGATTATGATGCTTTTAAAACCATGCAACATAAACATGTAGAGGGAAGAGCACTTATACACTAAAGAGTACTAAAAGCGGTGGTTCAATAGTCGTTTCTTATCGTTTGCGGAAAAACGTAAAATATTAAAAATATGCCTAGTTACTTTGTTTATAAAAACCGACGGCCCGCGGCAGACGGTTAATGTATTTTGAGGTCAGTTAAAATAAATTTCCACAAAATTCACACAATGCCATCTAGTCACAAATTAAATATAAGAGTAACTTGTATTATGAGTACTAGACAACTAATAAATATACGTATATATTTATTAATACATACATATTATTATAGATAAATTATACCCAGACACAGAACGAATGATCGTGCCATAAGTTGCCATAACACAAACATTTGTTCTGGGTAGAAATTGAACCCACGTCCTCCGGTATAGCAGTCAGGGCTACTAACCACTAAAGCGACAGGTCAGTCAAAAGTTTCTTTGTTTTAAATCCGTTCTGTTCGAATCTAAGGGCGTTGCATTTTCGCTGCGTTCGTTTGAAATTTGAACAACATGCCTACATAACATATGCGTCAGTGTAGTATTCAATAGTATGTAGGTACATTTTGGACAGCTGCAATGACGCAACACGTGTGGCATGGTCTGCGTTAAAATCGTCAGATACGATAACGCAGCTCAGATAAAACGTTCTTGAATTGAAATAAAATGAAATTATTTATTCAGCAAATAGGACAAATGTTATCTCTTTGTATTTTATTTTTATATAAGCTCGCTGGAATTGTCATTTCCTAACTGGCTACAACGAACAAACTCGGGCATCAGCTTTTTTTTTAATATACTTAGGTGACTGCCATCTAAGAGCTTTCACATGATCCGATCCGATATCGGTGGAAGTAATATGTATGAATGAAATATGTAGCTCCGATGTCGGATCATCGTCCTTCACCGTTATTGGAATGAATAATGTGAAAAGGCACTAATGATTTGCGCTCGTTTTTGACAGCTTTCTTATTGTGTCTGTGGACTTAGCAGATCAAAATCTAGCATAGACAAACAACCGAGAGTTCTCTTCGCATGCACATGAGTTCCATAGTTCCTGATAACTTTAAAAACTTGTCCGGCGGCGCGACCCAGAAAAAAACTAATTGCAAAAATGTTCACGTAACAGATAATTTTCCAAAAAATACACTTCCTTCTTCTCTATATTCCACAATTAAACTAAGCAAACATGACGCAGTTTCGTTATGAAATGCTATATCATCGCAATCACCAGACCGCCATATCTATTTGGACTATCAACAAAAAAAGAAACGAAAAATCCGACCATAGTCGTCGGCGAACGAATTTCTTTGCCAATTTTTTCTGGGATTTTAAACAATGACCTGTACTCGCTGTGCATTCTATAAAACTTTTTTGATTTGTTATAGTAACTGTAAAAATATAACGGGAATGATGTTAGTAATCTAAGTTCGATGATTAGAAGAAGGCCATAGCGAAATCGAATCTCTCTTCTACCGTTGAATGGTTAATCGAAATATCTTCCGATTTTAGTTTTGAAAAAACTTTTAAGTGCCTATTTCTCTTTGACTTGTGCAGAAAACCTTCAAAGAGAATATTTGTTTTAATCATTTTGACAACGTTATTATTCATCATCATCATCTTCCTGTCCTTATCCCATTTTACTTGGGATCGGCGCAACACGTTGTTTTTTCTTCCATTCTCCCTTATCAGACGTATTATTATTGTTAGGTTTTTATCGTCTCACAATAAAGTCACGCAAACACGTAATGATACACCTCACAGATTTACCAGCCTCAGCCCAAATGACATTTCTAATATAAATAGCGTCACCAAATAACATTTCTATTATAATAAGTGTCAACTAAAAAGCGGCCAAGTGCGAGTCGGACTCGCGCACGAAGGGTTTCGTTATGTCATCAAGTGATGTTTTTATGTATTCGATTAGGTATTTATTTTTATGGTTAGTATATTTATAAAAAATTACTTACAAATATTCAAGTTTCTACCTGTTTAAGATCGAGTAAAAATTTCGTTTATTGTATGGGGATCCTTTAATATTTTTTATTTTATTTTATTTTTTGTTGTTATAGTAGTTTTAGCTATCACTGTTTATATGATACAGCTTGGAGACAGACAGCGGAGGCTTAGTAATAGGGTCCCATTTTACCCTTTGGGTAAGGAACCGTTTTACCCTTTAGGTAAGGAACCGTTTTACTCTTTGGGTACGAAACCCTAAAAACGGTCAAATATATGGAAATGACATTTCGTTTTGATGAGTCACGTGACTTTGAACTGTCACGGCCATATTATTCGAGCGTTTCTATTAAAGCCACTGTCAAAATGTCATTCGGCACGAGGGACTGTACTGTTAAATTTTGGCAGGCCAACCTGGGCTAGTTAATAATACCTGTATCACGAGAGTTACACTGATTCTAACAATGTCGGTATACCTACTTATATCACGCGGTTTTTTTTAGTAGTTGTTAGGCGGTTATCTTAATTGACCTTCTATTTATTAAGTTGATATTTAATTATTGTGAAATATCTGAACTTTACATCTCCACGCAAATATCTTATTTTGATGTGAGAGTTAGATTCAAGTTCTTAACAAACATCATCATCAACCTATCGCAGTCCACTACTGGATATAGGCATTTTCAAGTGCATGCCACTGAGATCTGTTTTCAGCAACTCGCATCCAGCCCCTACCAGAACAATAACAAAAATAATTATATAGTTTTTCAAAGGTTTATGGCGCATGGCGTCGATCTTGCACGGCTGTAAGACTTGTAGATACTAACAAAGCCCAATACAATTTATAAAAACTGTACACAAAAAAATATCAAAAAGCATGTTTTTTTATTGTTAATGCAGCGAAGGAACTCAAAATTATATTCAAATGTTCGAACTTAAAGTTGTTGAATAAATCATTTTTCATTTTACTGACAAAAAACACGCAATTACCAAATGATCTAAGGTGATCATAAATATTCATGGTCATAAATTAATTTGCTTGTATTCCTTAACGACAACAAATAAATCTTTGAGAGTATTGTATATAAATATGTTTGTTGAGGAGCTCAAAATTAAATTTTGGAGACGCTTGTAATACCTATTGTACATAATTATTGGAACTGCATTATTCATATTGACATATGTAAGTAGGTACTTATGTTGTAAGTCCACAGATTTTTCTGAATGTATTGATCAGAAAGTGACCCTTGTTTATTTATTGTAATTTTTTCAAAAACCAACAAAATCCATTGCGTAGTTTTGATGTAGGTATTCATACATAGGGAGAGACACACAGCGGCAAACGATATTGTTTTATACTACGTAGTGATGAAAGCAAATATTAAAGCACTCAGAGATATACCTGATAATATATAGAAATCTACACTTAGTCTAAATTTTGCTGAAAAAATTACAAAATGAACATAAATTTAACACGAAAATGCATTCAATTGATCGCTAATAAATCTTTTGAAGTAGCGTCGTGTTTAACAGACCGGCACATTGGTATGTACACACCTCATCTTGATTAATGCCATTTATTCGTTCTACTACAATTGCTTGCACTTACCGAAATTACCTCTTTTGTTCTTCGATTAAAGTTATAATAGTATAACTATGTCCGGACCCATTTCGTCCACGGTGGTTAGTGTTACTATGACAACAGCCAGCTACGCGGGACATATTATAGAGCACAAGCGTGTGCGCAAACACAGGTGCACTCTCGTTTCCTTTACTCTCATAGTCCGATGGGACAGTAATCCGACACGACCAGTGAGAGATCAGGCGAAGGACCCACATTTTTACGTGAATTTCGAAACACGGAAACTGTGATATTTATTTCTAAAACGCATACATTTGAAAAGTCGGTGCGCCCTGTGGGGATCGATCTCGAGACCTTAACCTTGCAGCCCTACGGTCTTACCACTAGGTTATCACAGCTTCTAGATTCAGATTAAAGTGTTATCTAGTGGTGTTACATAACTGAAAATTTATACAACAACTGAATTCCTTTGTCATTAATATTGTGTTAGTCACAGATTTAGAAGGAAGCATTCGAAACGTTCCTTTTCTAAGTATGTATGTCCTAGAAGTCCAGTTTTTATAGTGGTTCAATATACCTCTTTATTTATTTAGCAAATTGCAAGAACGTGTTCGGAACTCGAAAAGACGACTCAGCGCGCGGTAAAGCAGTCGATGTTATAAAAAGAGTAACGGATCGTGAAAGGTGCTGAGCAGGACACTTAGCAAGATGTCATAAGAGTAGAAGGATGGAGGAATCGCGGTGGACCTGGTAAGAAGTCCATAGAAAAGAAAGCAGGCATAGAATGGATTCCAAAGGCAAGAGACAATAGCATAAACCGAGGGTCACTACAATAAGTATTAACAAAACAACCATTTTTGTGAATGCATTATCGCAGCGCAGTATGTGGCCTTGCCGTTAGTTCTAAGTCTAGTCTAGTCTAACCGTATTTAGGCGGTCCTTATGCGTAGCTGTCGCACATAAGAGTAGCAAAAACTACATGAATTTTGTATAGCTGTATTGGCAGTGCAATTTTATTTCAAGATATTCCAAAAATAAGTACATATTTTAAATATCGCAACATATAACTGCACAGGCAGACAGTCGAGGGCTAGAGTTATAGTCATCACGCGTGTCGCAATACTGTCGCGGGTACGATACCCGCATAAGAAAAGAATTGGTGCGATCCACAAATGCTTGTTCTGAGTCTGGGTGTATTTGTGCACGTGAATCAGTTGTCTGTAACCCCGACAAAAAGAGTAAATACATTAAAGTCATTAAAAAAGTAACATAGTATTAAAGCTTAGACCTTGACTAAATAGTTTTTTACGCCAGCGATTTCGGCTCGCACGTGACTGGATATTTTTTGTATAACAATATACATGCTCGTGTGAGAGTTTTTTTTTATTTCACGAATGACTATCGGTGACAAATCGAAGGGTACGACCTTCCATGGTATGATAAATAAGTTAACCTTATTGAACTGTTAACGACCTCAGCAGACGTAATAGATTTATAACTTTGTTTGTGTTTTATCAGTTTCTAATGTATTGCGTTTATTTGATGTTCAAAACACGCAGAATTATATAATTTTAGGTTTTATTTTACTTTACAAAGTATTGGTTCTTTGTTTGAAACCTCTTTGGTTATGCAGTTACTGCACGATATATACTGATGTGTCGAACTCTATAATTCGGTCATTGAATATCCATTAGATTTATTAAACATTCATTATTCATTTATGTAGTTCATTTACATTTATTATGATTTAAATCCCATTAAAAATCTAATATGCAGAATAACTAAATCTTGTAACTTAACGAAAATATTATTCAATAATAATTTTATTATTATTAATATTTTATACAAATTTATTATCATATGACTATTTTAATCTTATTTACTATCTAAGTGACTTGATAGTGCATAATTTAGTTAATTAATAAAGTTAATTAACAAATTGCCGTCATAAATTCAATTATCTTTGTAAAGGAAATGTGTAGGTAGCTTCTGTTTATCGCAATTACTTATTTAACTACACTCTACCGCGATTTGCACTAGATAAAAGATCAAAGGTCAGTTCACGTTTTATCGATGTCGTATTTTAAAAAGGAACTTGTAAACAAAACGGACATACATTTCCGTCCCTTCCGTTTGTCAGTTTGATATTGGCATACCATTGATTGGTATTTAATATTTAAAAGGGAAATTACACCGCACCCACGACGAAAACTTGTCCTAAGTACCCGATATGTATAAGGTCGGTAAGTGGAACAAGAATGTCTTGCTAAGGCACGCTTAGCGACCCTGAACGTAAATATTTTGTTTTTTAGGGGACACATGTCGCATAAATCTTCGTAGATTTATTTCAATATTAGTTACTGATTTAATTGGTACCTAATTCATGGTTTTTGGTTTGTGGCATACTTGTTCAACCTGTATTAAGTACCAAGGCGCATTTGCATATTAAGTACTTAGGTTGTCAAGGATGTAGAGGTTAGATAGATTGTTGAATAGTAAAGATAGTTAGTTTTCATTGTATTTTTCATTTTTTTTAAAA
Source organism: Chrysodeixis includens (assembly GCA_941860345.1). NCBI lineage: Eukaryota > Metazoa > Arthropoda > Insecta > Lepidoptera > Noctuidae > Chrysodeixis > Chrysodeixis includens. The sequence goes on from OW796094.1 coordinate 4,234,263, forward strand.
GCTTTTATTTAACTTGCAATGTATGGATATTTGTGTGTTCGGGTGAAATCTTTGAACTCGATTTTGAAGGAGATATATTCAACCGTTTGTGCTGAAATTTTGTGGACGCATTTTGTTTGGATGACAATATATGATAAGATATGTGACGTCATTCTAAATTCAATATGGCGGATCATACAAGATGTCAGAACAGTTATATTTAATCCACTTATACAATATGGGTATCAAATAAAAGGGCTTGTTAAGAGTGACTAGAAAAAGAATATGACGTCATTCTGAATCCAATATGGCGGACCATGCAGGATGGCGGAATAGTTACCTTTAGTCTACTTCTACAATATGGGTATCAAATGAAAGGGCTTGTTAAGAGTGACTAGAAAAAGAATATGACGTCATTCTGAATCCAATATGGCGGACCATGCAGGATGGCGGAATAGTTACCTTTAGTCTATTTCTTTAATATGGGTATCAAATGAAAGGGCTTGTTAAGAGTGACTAGAAAAAGAATATGACGTCATTCTGAATCCAATATGGCGGACCATGCAGGATGGCGGAATAGTTACCTTTAGTCTATTTCTTTAATATGGGTATCAAATGAAAGGGCTTGTTAAGAGTGACTAGAAAAAGAATATGACGTCATTCTGAATCCAATATGGCGGACCATGCAGGATGGCGGAATAGTTACCTTTAGTCTACTTCTACAATATGGGTATCAAATGAGAGGGCTCAAAATTTTGAGAGTAATAATAACTTGAAAAAAGAATGTGTCGTTAATTTCGAACCTAGCCAGCGATAACTAAAAAGTAAAAAATAAAAAAAATAAGTAAAAAAACTTTTTAAGAAAAAGCTTTTATTTAAACGCTCTAAAAAGAAGAAAATAAAATATTCCTTTTGAATTATACTAACAACTCCTCATTATACACAATTTATATATAATAATAAAAGCTTGTCGCGAGGTTTACATACCTATCAACATTCCTTTATATCATAATAATTTGTGGTAAATCGAGAGACAAGCTTTTATTATTATATATAAATTGTGTATAATGAGGAGTTGTTAGTATAATTCAAAAGGAATATTTTATTTTCTTCTTTTTAGAGCGTTTAAATAAAAGCTTTTTCTTAAAAAGTTTTTTTACTTATTTTTTCACTGCATAAAATCTATTGACTTTCCTTATCATACTTCTCACCACCACCACGTGGAGAAATATTAAATCAGGCACTGGTTGAGTATAAAAATCCAGGACCGATGTTTCTGTTTTGATCTGCGTGGCGCCCTTATGACTTCAACCCACGCCGGGGACATGGTGCGGGTTCAGACTCCCGCGGACAAAGAACACCCCGAGTATGGGGCTCTTGCCTAAGCCGGGGACGCTCGCGCATTTTGCGCTACTCTGACCAATGTCCTGTCATTACTTTAACCAGAACCACGGGATCGGTTACTTATGTATGCTCTAAAGAACTTCGGCGTAAAGATAATTCAACTCATCTTTACGCACTGCCCTACGTGCGCTTGCGATATTGCAGCCATTTTTTGTCATGGAAGCCTTAATTTTTGTGACAGTGACGTACAAATGACAGTTGTATTACAACACAACGCCACTACATATCCACGCGGGTTACCTGCACGACATACGCGCAACGACGAGTTCAATTGACTATGCCATTGAGGCATGAAATTACATAATTTAAAGCAAGATTTATCTATTCTCAGTGCAGACGCACTGGCTTTGAATAGAGAAACAACTGTAACTTGTAGTTACAGTGCAATACCCATTAAATTCATCGGATTAACTTTATTGTCTAGACGCAAGAACTTTTACAATCAATTATAAATGTGATAAGATAGTTTTGCCGTGTATTTTTTTGCGATATACGGTACATATTTCATGGTCATGAGAGATGAAGTAAAGTATTATGTAATAAGATACTTCAATACGAATCTCTTACTTTTTTGAAGAGTTCACTTATAAGGGCGTAGTTATTTAATAATACGAGAGTTATTGACAATTCAGGTATAATTAAACCGGTGCAGCGGTGCTTCGGATTACATTATCCATACTTATATGGAGTGCGGTGAAATTGAAAGCCATAACGATCACATTAATGTTTTGCAGGCAAAAAACCATTTATGTTTAAATATGTTTGTGCATATGTTTAAATACGTATGTGTGTACACAAAGATCAAATTAGAGAAGGTCGTTAACATCTTGGATTAAAACAATGGGTAGGTAAGTTTTGCAGCAACCGATAGATATCAACGCGGGAAAACCCGCGAGTAACAGATAGTATAGTTGTCGTGTGTTTTTCTTATTTTCCTACTATATCATAAGTTACCGAGATAAGGCGAAGTATGTAAATTTGTTATTGTTATGAAATAATTTCCTATATAAATAAATAATCCGATTAACCCTTTATCTATCTGAGGTAATTAGGTATTTAGGTAATTAATTATTCATACAAGGTCGCAAAATTGTTTGATATTTATTATAGCCTGCGTTTTAAGAGAGTAATATGTAAATTCTGTTGGTTGGTACTGCCACATACTATGTGTCCATAACTATAAATTATTTTATACGTAACTACTTATTATGTGTAGGTACCTACCTACAATATATTTTACCTCTAGAAAACTTACCTATACTAATTATAAAATGCTGTTTGATAGGTCAATAGTTATCGTTACCTGACATACAGTAGGTACCTACTTATAAGCATGCAGTAATCAACGCCAATGTAAGTAGATATTCCATAATCCTAAGACAGTTCGGACACTAATGAATTCTTATATGACAACGTAGAATAATTACCTAGGTGGGTGCGATAAGTTTTAATTTAAAATAAAATTATCTTGGCTGTCAAGATTTAGTGCCTTTGAATGGTGCTTCGTTAATTGACATTTACGTAATTAATATAAATGATACAGAGGCCACTGCATTTTATCTCGTAATAATAATAATTGCGGACATTCTCATAATGTTAACGATAGCATAATCAATAAAATACAGTGACTTAGTGTTTACTTTAATCAGAGGTACCATTGTTGACTGTGTCATTTTAAGTGCAAAAACGAAAATACAACACTTGATAAGACATCAGATAATCCGTAATAATATGTAGCAAACGTGAGGATAATACATTTATAATGGCTCTTCATATTCAACGCTTATAACGAAGTCTATAATGTCAATGGCAACAAGGTATTACGAAAGTCAAGACTCCTGCTACAAGCTTAAAACACATGTAATACTTGGTATGTAGGTAACTATACCAAGGAGAACGTAAAGTAAGGGAGCGCCGACTAAAAACACCCCGGGCCCCTTCTACTGTCTTAGTCACAGTCACGGGATCTGGCTGGAAACTGCCCATAGTGTATTAGGGAAAACAAGATACCTCATACTCATTTTTATTTGTACGTATGTTACCAGCTGCTAGCTGCTGTCGTTGTTGTATGTCAGTAGGTAGGTGCCTTCTAAACGCCGACGAGTTTTGGGCAAACAACTGGTTCTATTGCTTACCATGTAGTAAGTAGAGATGCGTGTTTACTCAAATTTCATTTACCGTTGTTTTGTTTTCCTGTCTATGCTAGCGCATAGCACGCGTACTGTGAACCCTCTTTATCTTAACATAAAAGATTAGACAGCTACGTCGGCTTACCTGTGTATGCGTTTAACTTACATGTTACCGTATGAATTAATCAAATTATCAAGTCATTCGACATAAATTATAGAGGAAATGCGACAGGAAATAAGTTATCTTCTTACTAGAACAAAAAATATGTAAGTAAACATATTTTTTTTACATTCGAAGGGCAAATGCAAAATTATATTTTTGGACATGTCAACAGTAAATATTATTTCTTAAGTAAATCCATAAACAGGCAGCTATTTCATTATCATCATACATTGTTTACGACACCTTATTTTTTTTTTCAACACCATTACCAGTATAAGTTTAAAGCTATTTTAGAATGGATTTTTGCAAACACAGTTCTTATTCAACAAATTAAGTAGGTGTACTGGTTTGATTACATCTAACCTATTCGGTAAGTGCACCCGTTGATCAAGTATCAAAAGACTTCCTTGTGGAAATTCATAATAGACTAGATTTGCTCATGTTTAGAGAGACTAAAAATATAACGTGCAACTTACTACCTTTAGACATGATAGTTGATACGACTTCCACTGAACATAAATCAAAAAAGATATATTAAGTTTTCACTTTTATTAACAAAACGTGCTGTGTTTTAAAGCTACCTTGTCGATTTACCTGATCTTAGGTTGTAAAATACGCCATTTAAAGTGCTTGTCTGAAGTCTAAATCTAAGTAAGCTCAAGGCGTGCCTCGAACGTCTTATTAGGCTGGTCGTTTCCTACTTACCACACTGATTTCGTGCCAAGTGATATAATCTTAAAGTTGCTAACAAAAACTTACTCGGCTATTTTATAGTAGAATACTAGCTCTAATAAGGACAAATTATATTTGTAGAAAGTCACGAAGCTTTAGAGTGATGAATGAGATGATGTCACCAGCTAAACTGTATCTAAATATTTTAATGTACCTAATCATGCGCCAACACAAGTAATCTTTATATGAATCATATTCGTACTTGATTGGGAGTAATCCTCGATATTGTAAATGCTTGTGAAGAAGTTTGTTCATAATATAAAAGCAAATACAATTACGAAGGAATCGCAGAAACTATTTGAATTATGAATGCAAAGCTATCTCTATGAATGCAAAGTCTTATCGCTTCCGCTTTTTCTTTGGCGGAAAAAAATCCATTAAGCATTTTAGAACACAGAACCGTTATCAAAACAGCTGCAGATACAGAAAACAAGGCAGGCAAAAGTCCATTCTCGCTCCGAGAACTGAAGGATAAATTAAAATTTCTTTCGTTACCAATCAGTCCTATAGTCGTGGCAGGACGTGAGCTCATCTCCTTCGCCTTGACTCAAGTGGGGGAATCAATGCAGCGGCCATTGAGGCAGCGAGGAGCGCTTGTAACGGTGCGTAAGAGTGTCAGGGCCATGGTCAACTAACAGACGACTATTACAACATCAACCAGTTTTTTTATGGATCAGATAATCAAAAAGAGCAATATAACAAAATGTTGTGATCGAGTCATGGTTAAAATTAACTATGAGACATTTAAACATCAATTATTATTGAACTAGTTTATGAAAAGTGCCAAAACCATTGACGTTTGAAAGCCTTGCTCTAGATTAAAAGCCGTGTGTTATTAAGTGTTAAGGAAAGGGTACCTTTATCAGATTACAGGAAAACTAAAAAGATAATATTTTTAAATCTTTTAAAGAATGCCTAGCACTGAATTTTATAATCACTCATGATTCATCCCTATATAGAAATGCAAATTAAATGAACAAAACGACAAAGCCCGCATGAGAACCAAATCATCTCGAGTTTCACGATTTAAGGATGTTTTTGATGAATGATATAAATTGAAATTCTAAAATACGAAATACCAAACTAGCTTCCGCAAAAATACTGCGAAGTGTGATGACAAGTTCGAAGAACAACAAAAGCATGTTTTATTTAAAAATATGCTAAAATTAGGCAACGAATAACTCATGGATTAAACAAATATGTATATTAATGTACATTTATAATTTAACTACTTAGCTGTCGATAAAAATATTTTTATAGTCCATTTACGAAGGCCTACAGTATGTAGAGCTACAAAATAATCGACAACTGCGTGAGGTAGGTATCTGATAACAGTTTTATGATGTTTGAGCTACATTTATTCGCAGGTTACTGCACCCAATGATATCATTTTCGCGCCGAAATTGATATATGAGGTAGCCATTATCAATAACGAATATATCCTGCTGATTGTCAGTGATATTATGCGTTAACAGTTGCAAGTCATTCGATTACAGCTAAACATACGGTCTACCGTTTTCTTTTTTATTCTTGGTAGGCAATACTTGCTTTAAATTGAAACTGTGCCGACAATTAAGGCTCTTCATTTATAAGCCAACGGGACTCTTCGACACCCTACGATTTATCATCTGAGTGACAATCGATATTCGAACTCATTAGAGGTTCGTACTTAGTTACGTGTCATTGGGTTTCATAGACTAGCGTTTCGTTGCTACGTGTACGAAGGTCCAAGATAAATTCAAGTCATTTCTAGAAAACCCGGACACAAATGGTTATTATCTATATATATAAAAATGAAACCCGTTTTCCTTGGTCACGGCATCACGCGTGAATGGCTGGACCGATTTCACTAATTCTTTTTTTGTTGTATTTGTTATTATTAGGAGAAGGTTCTTACGGTAAAAAATATTAAGAAAAGACCTTGGTTTTTTTGTCCCTTTACCACGCGGGCGAAGCCGCGGGCAGAAGCTAGTTAGTACATATTTTACATATTAAAACAATTATATGCAATAAACTGACAAACTGCTATGATATTATTATAATTTAATGTTTATATCAAGGCTGTGTTAACGACATATTTTTTAGATTTTATAAACATATTCAGTTCCTTGTGTATGGTGCTTGCTTATTTAATATAGGTATATGCTAATCGCATGTGAAATAGGATATGGGCAGGAAGATGATGATATGCTAATCGCATGTTCTCTCGTAATAAAAATCAGGAGCAATAGGAAATTTCCGAAAGGGCTATCTAAGTTGACGTCTGGCACATGCCACTGATAACCATACAAAAAGAAAGAATTAAGATAAATGGATTTCGAGGATTTGGAATTGAAATTTTAGCGATTCATTTGTTTATAGTGTATATTAATTAAATTAAATAACGTGGCCAGATGTGAATGATATGGTATACAATGTTGTGGATATTTCTAGAATGACACACAGAATTAGAGATAAACAAGTGGAACAAACGTTTCATATGGCTTAAAATTGTGAAATAACGAAACTCGAATGGCCCGTATTATCTGCAAACAGGTCAAAGAGCAATTTCTCAGTTAGACAAGTTGTTTGCTAATCAGGAACACATCAAAGGCATCCTGTTTCTTCCACGTTATCGTTTGATGATATCAGCAGTTCCTATGTGCTCTTAATTCCAGCATTTGCAAGGTCGAATGAGAAACTAAGGTGACAGGAACTCATTCATTCCACTATCGTTGTTAGATGGCAGTCGAGATGACGATAGACGCGGGAAATACGTTACAGACATTATGTAATTCTGATAGAGGAGACTTTGCAAAGATTATCGTATTAGATAGCAAAATAATGATTGATCCTTTAAAACTTGATAAGAGAAGCTATTCATTTCAACTTTTACGGAGAAAATGTGTTTACTAAAAAAAATAACATAACTTTGGAATTTTCTATTCTTTTTTTTTATGTTTCAGATAACACAAAACTAGCCGTAGGAGGTACGTGATAAAATTAGTTTCTGGACTTTATGTTCTTTGATTACAATTAGGTATGTATTAGGATAGTAGCCGTACACATTAGTGTCCTAATTTTGCTACTAAATGGTATGTACCACTGTTACAAAAATGACCAGACGGAAAAGGGTCATTGTATTTGGAGACGACTGGGGGACTGAAATGGCTGTACACAGAAATTGGTATATAGGGTTACCTCGAAGACAATGTGCAATTACTTTGAGTATCATAGTGAATGAGATGTTGGCTTTAGTGTCATTTCACAAAAAAAACACGTTTATACTTTTTATCCGTCAGAAAATTTTATTACTGGACATGAAATCTTTTATTTCTGAAAATAGGATAATTCTATCACTTTTACGTATCTTGAATAAAGCATTTATGTGTGCTCACTCACAAAAATGCTATATTTCAAGGAGTCGAAATTTCCTATCTGACTACCCTGAGAAGAAACATTTTAAGCAAACTCCGACTACATTTTAACGTTCCTGGTAAAGCTTAAAAATAGGCAACAAAATTAAGATCAAATGATGTATAGTCGATATGACAACTGTGTTGATAGTATTCAGATTTTTGGAAATCTTTATTTATCAAAATATTTCATATTTTTATGAATATTTTGTACCTAAACCAAACTTGTGCAGTCTGATAACCCTACATAAGCAAGTCGCATTTGGAACATTGACAAGGACGTAGAAAGTCCAGCTAATGACAGTGTGATTACTGTGCGTCAATTACACTCAATTAAATCAGGATATATTGATAAGTGTGGTAATCTTTCAACCGATTTGTCACCTACGTAAGTAATTTGGCCTATCTAATTTACAAAACGCCTATCGAAGGCTTAGGATTACTAAAAAACATTTCAAGATTAAAAACAATTATAACTAAAATTAATGAAGTACCTACGGATTTACATAGGTATGATAATGTTCCTTGTTGTTATAGGCTTACAGATAAAATGTATTTGAAACAAACTTTGTTAATATCGGATTTAGACATTATTTTGTCGTCTCATGTTGATCACTTCCTCAAAATGTTGTCAAAGCTGTAAAACTGTATGTTTCTATAAGTCTAGTATTTTTTTTATTTTCTCAGTATGCATATAGGGAAAAATAAAAATCCAGGTCACGGTAAAAAATGCAATATTTTTTATTCCATTACTCACATATTCTATCAGCATGTTTCTTATCTTACACAGTTATATTAATACAGAGAGTCCTAAGTACATTTATGCTAATTGTACATGATTAAATTCAGTTTTCAACACAATTAAATCGTGCTTCACAGATAATTACACAACATTGGATCATAAAAGACAGTTCTGCTTACATTAATTTGTAAGTTTAATTCTAAATGAACACCATAAACAATTTTACATGTTCCGGTTTTTAATAATAGTACCCAGGAGGGTCATTATAAAACACACCGTTAACTCAAAGAGCCAACACCAATTAAATCGTAAACAACGTTATAAAGCGGGCCCCTTGTTTGTGGATAAGCTTATAACAATTTTTTTGGACACCATAACTTCTTATAACACAGGTATGTAAAACTAAGTATTTTTGAATTGGTACTTTAGTATAAATATACACAAATGCATTATCAGAAATTTAATCTGTTATCATGCCTATAGATTGTAACATGTCTCGCTTGGTTTGTCCAATACAAGTGGTTAACGTACTCAAATCTGCACGCTTATGACGCATGCGATATAAGGATTGTATATTTCATAAAGACGATCAATTTTACTTATTTCATTAAGCCCTGATTTGCAGTCCGACAGAAATGTACAATTGACACAAGATAACTTTCTAGCGATGTGTACCAAATACCAATTGCATTTTTTGCCAGTCACTTTTTACGTAGAGTTCGATTCACCCTTTACGATACGATTTAGTTGGCTAGAAGCCAATACGTTCTAAAAGGTGATAAAGTTGGCAATGAAAATAATCAAATCACATATTGTATGTTTTCTTTGTCATACATTCTTGTACGAAGTGTAATTTTCCATCCGTATTCGTTACAAAAAATCTAAATACATATATTTAGATACATCGACAAGAGAAATGGCTTTTGCCAAAAGAAAAACAAAAAAGTACAAGAAAAATAAAGATGACAATTAAAAGACAGCTGCATCACCTATCTTCGAGACTTGTAATGACCGTGAACCGAAACAAAGAACCCAAAACGCGACATACTGTATTAGTCATAGTCAATATCTACAAAACAATTACAAAAATAGGTACTAGGCCAACGAAACAATACACTGTATAATCGTAAATCCACATTTAAACCAGCTGAATGCAAGGAACAGAAAATTAAGAGTCACATTACATTTAAATTGAATACATAGTTACTGTTTAATCAAATTACGCCGTTTCCCTCATCGCTAAAATAGTTGAGAGTATTCAAATCTTATCTCTTATCACAATAGTTTGAGTCTTTGCTAATTACAGTAGCTTATCCATACATCGACCCAATTATATTATATTTTTAAAATAATGTCGTTTGGTATCCTCAAACCTTAGAAACGCATGGCCGTTTGAGTATTGCGCCAGTGAGTTACTACTAAGTAGATTATTGTCAATATTATCAGTAACACGAGACAGCGCAACAATAGCGATTCTGCCAAAGTTCTGGCCCATGTAACATAGCAATAGGCTTTTACCCCTAAACTCGAGCACCAACGTAGTTACACTAATGAAGACAATCTTTAAACATTTTAAGTCTTAGATTAATTATATTATTATCAATTAATTTTCATCTTGAAAAACTTTTTGCTTCCAGTTGCGCAGTTGCAGTAAGTGATAAGTATATTGAAGTGAATACTGTAAAGCGTCATTCACCTTGACCTATTATAACTATGTATATTATTATATTCTCGAAACCGTTCCTTAGCTATCTTGTTTTGTTTGTGATAATGAACTGTCCTCTTTTTCCGGTCTAATAATAGATATATACTCTCTGTTTTATGTAGTCTAACCTGTTCTACAGTACATTTTGTATCTATTTCGGTACGAATACTTAATTAAATCGTAATATTATCACATAATTAGGTGAACAGCAAGAGCATTTCAGTTGAATGACATAACTTTACATAATAGGTACCTACTGCTTTACATATTTATTTCTTAGAAATAAGATTGTATTACTATAATTATAGATTCGACATGTCTAAAAATAAAATATATAAATATCATTGTCATTGCAAGGTCGATCCAAAGCTTTAGCTAATCCGATTAGATTTTTTTTTGGATAAATCTGGTCACACAGACTGTGGATCCACTTGCAATATTGCTGTACGTGACTTAATATAAATACATGCGACTACTTAAGCCTTACAAATTACCTCTTTGTTATTTAGTACCTATAGTGCCTCAAACCTATGTGTTCTCATATCATCGCTCATTCAAATTTTATCTTTATTCATCATTTAAAAGATATAACTCGTGTTATCGTCCTAACGTACTTCATGGTATAAAACAGTTATACAAACAAGTATACTTGCAAATTGTAAAGGCACACGACTGAACAATGATAATGTATCATCGAATAGTCTGCTTAATTATTTGTGACAGTTAGTGCTGTCATTATAAATTGTATCACATATAAAATACATTAAAACCATTCGTAAACGTCTTTATAAATCATCCGTCCTCTAATTGCTTTTCAACAACTTCGTGCTTGCCGTTCAGCTCAACCATTTCAGTGGTTTTATGCTTATTCGGCCTATATGCTCCTGGACCTATTAATGATAGAGTTACTGGTAGAAAGACCAAGCCATTAAATAAACCAAATAGTATTACCAGAAGGAATATTTTGAAAAATGATTGGAATGTGTACGCTTTAGACATACTTAGTAGAGATAACGATAGGAATGTAGAACCTCCGCCTAACAACACTGCAGATCCAATAGATGTTACTGTTTTAAATGCTCTTTCTGAATTTGTACCTTCCGTCAAAGTTAAAAATGTGTGACCAACATGAGCCGCATAATCTACACACAAACCAGTGGCAAGTTCAAGACCTATACAACACACTATATCTACAGTCATACCCCATCTTTGCATACATCCCAACACATTAACTATTGTTAGCAGCACACATACGAATATCCACAGACACATTTGCAGATTTGTTATCAATATCACAGTGCAAACCATTACGCATAGTAAAGCCAGCTCTATATTCCTCTCAACTTCGACAGCTATGATTTCATCTGTGACCCAGTTTGCGAATACCTTTGACCAGACACTACGATAACCATCGCCACTGGTTATATTTGCACTTTTGACAATACTTCGAACGTTATTCATCGCTGGCAAGTATACATCAGGACCGCTAAACCTAGCGAGTTTGAATAACATTGTCGATGCCTGTATTTGTGTTGCAGGGTCACCACAAGAAAAATGTTCAGAGAATTTAAAATTAGCTTGAAATCTGCCTCCTATTGGGCTGTACAAAAATCTGGACAAATGACGGTTAAAGTCGTCGTCCGAAAAGCTTGAAGCATTTTTAATCAAGTCTTTATTGAAATTTTGTAAAACGTATTGATGGAAGTGTTCAACCCAACAGCTAACATCATAAACATAATCTTGTTTACGTAAATTTTGCATCATGTCATAAAGTTGTACGAACTCTTTGGTGTAGTTCATCTCTCCTAAGAACACCATGGCCATACTTCCCTCCTCGGGATAGTAGTAATCGTGCGTGTCAATGAAATGTTTGAAATAAGTGTCCTCAGGAATAAACCATTTGGGATCAAATCTCTGTTCTAAGAGGAATATTGCTTGAACGCTAAATCCAGTAATTATAAAGGTAAATAAAATTACTATTGTTTTACCGGGAATCGTAAACACGCAATGTTTGTAAAACTTGTCCATTAAATTCTGGAATACAGTTTTACCTGTTGATGTCTTTATTTCTTTTTTATGTTTATAACAAAACAAAACTCCATTTCTATTGTCCTGTATCCTTCTAATATCTAAAGAGAGAACTGCGACATAAAATGTAACAGAGTAGCAAAATATGAAAAACACACCAGTAGCGGCGTAAATACAAAAGGACTTTAACGACGGAAGTATCGTAATGGCTCCAATAAGTAAGGCAACAATGTCCGTGAATGACGTTATTACAATGGACACGCCAGCGTGCTTTAGCATCAGTCCTATTTTAACTGGCAGACTTTTTTCTGCTGCTGCTTCAGGCAAATTATTCCAGCAAGCATTCATAACGAACATGTCGTCTATTCCCAGACCCATCAGAAGAAACGGTAAAGAACTGTGGATAGGACCAAATGATATACCGAAAATGGAACACCAGCCGACAGAAGTTGCATAGGCCAATCCTACAACTAGCAAACCTACACTACCTAATGTAAGTCTGATTTCCAACCAGTTGTTACGAGATAAAGCAAATTGTATGTATAAAAACATTAACATAATACCTAAGAACAATTTATCTAATTCATTAAACATGGCACTTCCACTAACATCTGCGAAACTTCTTCCAGCTTCATAAAACAATTTGACATCTAAGAGATTTTGAGACAAATTATTCATTGATTCTAAAAATTCATTTTCCCACAATGCCAGGGGGATAGAGACCCAGTCTTCAGTGCCAACCAAATTGCCTACTTCATTAATATCTATGCTACTCATATTCACCTGTGTGTACCATGTTAACATAACTGATCCAGCAGACACTATATTGCCATGTTCATCATACTTTACAGCACCAAACAATTTTGTATAATCAACAGGGTGACCGGTAGTAGGATTTGTTTTTATGGTATTAATTTTATCTATAATATCCTTTTTAGTTGCTTGATTTATTTTTTCTTGGTCATTCTTCCACAAATCCAAAACATTATTTTGCAAACAACTAAATTGAAAACTTTCTAAGAAGTCACAATAAAACTCATCGTTTACCCATAGTGTTGGGTCTGAAAAATCACTGGGTGCACTTGTGTTAGTCCGCCCACTATCATCAATGACTGGATTCAGAGATCTTTTGTTCCGGTTTGAACTATAAAAATTCACAATAGGTACTTTGTAGCACAAGTCACTGAGAGTATAATCCTTATTTTCGTATGTCACTTTTATTGAATTTACTGCGTTTGTAACATTGTTTAATGCAATTAAAACTTCTGGCTCGAGAACATTATCTGCAGTTATAATAACCTTCTGAAGTCTGAAGCCGGTGCCAAATTTATCTATGTACCAGTTTGTGTCATAGTAAAAGTCTGACTCTGTAGGCACCCATAAGTTCATTGGATTTTTTTCAATATGAAATCCAATAAATCCAAGACAACTCAGCACAACAAAAGATAATGTTAAAATTACTGTCTTCCATGGATGTCTTGCCACAAGCACACCAAGTCTGAAGAAGAGTCCCTCAACAAGATGGACAGACTTTGATGAAATGGATTCCCATAGTTGTTGAGGAGACCGCACCGACTTATTTTTGGACATTTTCTTTTAAAAATATTTTATCACTTGAGTTATGTATCTAATATTATTTATTAAACTGGAACTGTTGAAATCACTAACTGTCAGTTTTCACAGTGATATATTGCATTTTGTATTGGTAAATTTATTTGCAATATAAATTTATAGGAGCCGGCATATCGAGCGTGCGAGATAAGCGGTTGGCGGAGGCGGGCCGCGTCCGTTCGCTGCGCGCCACACGACTGATATATTTATCTACAGTCTACTGCTACGGCCTACGCGACTCGAGAAGCAATTATTCAATCTTTTATTTGATAGCACGCCGGTAACTTGTCATTGACTTGCCATGGTTACTTAATGCCAAATATTTACCAAAGATATCTACAAACTAATATGTACTTAATACGTACTTAATATTATATCAAATGAAAATTAATTTACATTTGATTTTCTACTTACCTGAAAATAATAAACAACCTCTCTGTAGTGTAGATAAATAGTAATAGCGTAAAATGTAGGCTAGAATTTAAAATTAGGTATCCATTCATAAATCAAAATGCATTTCTGCATGTAAATTGTAAAAGTAAAACATAAAACATTGAAGATGTTTACTTTGAATAGTTCACCGTTGTCATTCGGTGATTCGGTCAAACATTCATCGTTATTGACAGTAAATTGCAATTATAACAACAGTCTGTATTTTGTCTTTTGTTTTATAAAAAAAAATATTTTTCAAATTTGGAAGTTCAAGTTTTGAAACTCAAAAAAGAAGTATAAAATTATAGTCCAGGCTGCTTAACAAAGAGTTTACCTATATCAAATTATTATAATAAACTGATATAGTAAAAGAAATAATCGATATAGTGATTTTTGGAGTAACATTTTTAATGTTAAAAAACGACCCTAAACATCCACCAATGTCGCAATCAAATATAGTACTTTCTTAGGCCTTTTGTAGATAGATAAATTGTATAGTTACCTAAGAAGTCGCCGGCACCAACCCTAAATATTATAACATTTGCCTCGAAGATATCAATGTCTTTTTCATGGATTCCCCTACAATACTATAATATATGACAAACGACTGTTTGAATAAAGTCAAAACAAGCTAACTTGTTGTTAGCCTAACTGACCTAAAATTTGTTCAAAGTAGAGAATATTCATTTGAAAATAAGTAGGACGTACGAAACAATTGAAAACGGAAAGTAGAAAGGCAAGGGTAACTACTTCTTTCTATTTTCTGGTCATTACAGCATTACGTATTTTATTCTGTGGTATTTTGGAATTGATGAAGTCTGTGGTTCGCTAAAGTTCGCTTCACTGACGTATTCAATGTTTATTATTGTAAATTAAACACATTGTGTTTTAGTTACTTGTTTTAAGAATAAAACCTATGAGGTTTATTATCGAAGTTATAAAAATAATAAGAATACATGAACGATAATCATGTGGACTACAAAAACTTTCTTGACTAAAACAAAGCGCGGTAACATTATAAAAGTAAGGTTATGTTGTAATAGGTTATTGTAGCACCAAATACAAAAGTTCTGATGAAAGTTTATACATTTATGTTGTATTACAGATTGTGAGGGAACATTACTTGCGCGATGATCTTCTGTGTGGATCTGCAGCTTGTAACACTTGCCCTCATAGAGATGACGAGTTAGTTTTGGATAGCAAACCGGAGTCTATTTGCGCCTTGTTTGACTATCCTCATTATTTAATACTCGATACTAATGTTGTGCTGCATCAAATCGATGTTTTAGAAGAAGATGCACTTCAAAATGTAATCATACTACAAACTGTGCTAGAAGAAGTTAAACATCAAAACACAGCCATATTCCAAAGGCTTTTGGAAGTTATTGGAAACAGAAAAAGGAAATTCTTTTCATTTGTCAATGAGCATCACAAGTAGGTTCTAATCGCTATATATATCTGTATTTATAAGTAATAGAAAGTTCCCTTATAGACATTTAAAATTAATTCTACCTAATACTCACCTGATAGTTTAAGAAACAGGTTTTTAAACTGTACGTTACCATATTTCATCACTTACAGTAACAAAATCAATAATTTCATCTTCTAGAGACACTTATGTTGAGAGAAATCCAGGCGAGAAGGCAAATGACCGCAATGACAGGGCTATACGTAAAGCATCAGCTTGGTACGAGTCTCATCTCAGTATCAACGGTGCGGTTGGACAGTCTCCCAAGGTCGTGCTGCTTACAGATGATGAAAATAACCGCAAACTTGCTCAAGAAGAAGGCATTGTTTGTTGCTCTGGTAATAATTATATTTTAGTTTTGTATTATAATTTTTTTACATTTTTATATTGTTTTTTAATTTGTAACTCTATTGGGTAAATTTTTATTGACTTGTCAACATTAAACTTGCCAGTATTGAAAATAATTACGTCGAAACCTTGTGCAATTAAAAAAAAAATTGTAAGTCTTTTGTCTTAATATTAAACTTTTTTTTTACAGTAAAAGATTATGTAGAAAATGTTACCAACTTTGTTGGACTTATTGACAAGCTATCCAAGAATGTGATACCGGAAAGTGTGGCTAAAGATGCATTGTACCCTGCACATCTGACTCCAGCACAGATACATACTGGTGTTAGAAATGGGAAGCTGCATCAGGGAACATTCCGGGCATCCCGGTACAACTTCCTTGAGGGTACTGCATCGGTCAATGGGTATGAGAAACCTGTAAGTACCTATACAATCTTTATTTTTGTTCTTTATGTTGTTGTTTCAGTAATTACTTTAGAAAATTTGGAGCTAATGAAAACTTTGATGCATAGAATTTAGATTAAATAAACAAATACCTAGTATTTAATGTGTAAATCCTTCAGCTATTTACCACTAATTGGGTAATCATAACTTATGATGCAGATTAAAATGATATATCTTATGAAAATTACTTTTTCATTAAAACAGAATTTTTCTTAGTTATTCTATCCTGAAGTTTCCATGACTGTATTAAATTTACATGATACTAAATTACTTATTCCAGATTCTCCTACAAGGCCACATAGGCATAAACAGAGCTGTAGATGGCGACTCTGTAGCCATAGAAATATTCCCTGAAGAAGAATGGAGAAGACCCAGTGACATAGTTCTAGAAGACAAAGCTGATGACCCCGGTGACCTTCTAGAAGAAGAGGGAGTGTTGCTCAGTACTGCTAAACCAGTTGATAAGAGTGATGATGAAATAACACCAACTGGGAAAGTTGTCGGGATTATAAGAAGGAAATGGAGGCAGTATTGTGGTATACTTATGCCAAGTCAGTTACCAGGTAATAATAATAATAATTCTAGTTTGTATTCCTTAGCATAGTTGTGAAATACTTTAATGACAGTATTCATATTCAGGTAATTTAATTTGATTAAAGAGGAAAATTGAATGAAAAAAGCCATAATTATAGGACACATATTTTTGTATTTCTAGGTATTGTTAAAATTTCTACTACGATACTTTAAAATAGACTGACATACATTCATAACGTAAAGTGCATAATTGTTTGAAGACTGTGGCTTTAAGAAAGCGCTTTTTGTCCTTGTTAAACATTTATGAATGTTAAAACAATAAGTTTAAAGTCGATTTTCAAGTGACAAAACATCCACTACGGTTCATCAAAAGATCGCCGGGGCCTAAAGTGCGGCCGAAAAGTTACACTAAAACTATAAAATTTCTGTGTCAATATATTATTTATAACGCACAACGGGCCACAGGCCACAGGAGGCTACGTGCGGAAAAATTGAGCCCACGACCAAGTAACAAATACCAAGTATTATTTCTTATTCATGTAAGTATATTACAACCCCCAGGCGCGACCCGTCATTTATTTACACCGGCGGAGAAGTGCATCCCGCGCGTGCGCATCGAGACCCGCCAGAGCCACGTGCTCGCCTCGCAGCGGATACTCGTGGCGCTCGACTCCTGGCCTAGGAACAGCAGATACCCGCTCGGACACTTTGTTAGAGCTCTTGGACCTATTGGTAAGGGTTTTGAGAATTTTATATGTCATATTTGCTGTGCTAGCGACTTTTTTCGCGTGGAATTTAGTAAAAAGGTTGATTAATTTATTTTCTATAAAAATTTTTTTTCCTGAAATAATAGTAGCCTTAGTTACTCCTCATGGCATCAGCCTGCCCATCTGCTAGAAAAAATTTCGTCATAATCGGTCTAGCCGTTTCAGAGATTAGCAGGGACAAACAGGCAAACAAAAATTGAAAAATATGTAGTAAAAAACGGTTATTTCAATATTACAAACTAAACATCAAATTTTATTTATATCATATAACTCCTCAAAGCTATAATATTTTAAAATTATTCTTTAAACAACTCAATTTCTCTAAATCACAGTATTTTATTTGACTATTAAACATATATTTTCCTACCACAGGTGACAAGGACGCTGAGAACGAGGTGATATTGTTAGAACACGACGTGCCGCACGCGCGGTTCAGCGAGGCGGTGCTCTCCTGCCTGCCGCCCGACGACTGGACCATACCCGATGAGGTATATCTAAACAGATTCTCCTACAAAAACAAATAGACATAAACAGAGTTGTAGATGGCGACTCTGTAGCCATAGATAGGTTATATAGGTTTTATTTACACTAGAAACAGTATTAAAGACTTAATTTATCTAGTAGTAAAGATCAGAGAAGAAAACTGTTACCTAACACCGGTCAAAACTTATTTTATGAACTGTGACCACAATCACAGCATTCTTCGGTAGATTTGGCAACAGATTAAAGTGAACAGCCTTATACAACAAAGACTTACAGTTGCATGATTGATGTTACGAAAATGAACCTTACTGCTAAAATTTACTTGTACGCTTTTTGTTATAATTTTTTTTTAGTTTTAGTTTTTAACGAAGAAATATACCTATGGTATCCAAAATTTGTCACAAGACTCCAAAAAAAAATTAAAAACCATTAGTTAACCAACTGTTATTTGAAACCCACCAGGAAATCAAAAAACGCGTCGATCTCCGTTCAGAAATCATATGCTCGGTAGACCCGCCCGGGTGCACGGATATCGATGACGCGTTACACGCCAAGACCATACCCGGGCAGACGGCCGACGGCCTCGACAAGTACGAGGTCGGCGTCCATATTGCTGACGTCACGTACTTCGTGAGGCCCAACACTGCGCTCGATAAGGAGGCCGCGAGTAGATCTACTACGGTGTATCTTGTTGATAGAAGAATTGATATGGTTCCAGGTATGATTGTGGTAATTTGAAGTACTCTGTTTTTTGTGATATTAGTGTCATTGTTACAATAAAACCTTATCAATCTATCTTAAATATTCAATAAAATACTAGGTTTTGATGGGATTTAGTCAATTGATTATAAGTTACTATATTTACATATTTTTTAAACAGTAAACCAAGAATTCTGTGCCAAAGGTGATATTACCTACTTTAGAAAATATAATACTAGATTTTGATGGGATTTAGTTACCATCGACTATAAGTTAGTATATTTTTTAGACAGTAAACCAAGAATTTTGTGCAAGCGCGACATTACCTACTTAAGAAAATATATGTAAAATGATAATCAAGTAATTGTATCAGTTATCAAGTTATCAATTTTCCAAATGAATGCACCCTGTTAATAATACAGCCTTCTTTTTCGACTACCCTCTATTTATTTGTACTTGTTACAGAATTGCTCAGTTCCAATTTATGTTCGCTGCGTGGTGGTGAGGAGCGCTTAGCATTCTCCTGCGTTTGGGAGATAGACGAGAACGCCAACATTTTGAACACAAAGTTCCACAAGAGTGTCATTAAAGTAAGTACCATAATTATATGGCATATCAGACTATTTTTGAAAAAGTCAAATTTGATGCTTTTTTGTATTGCCTTGCATTTGTGTAAAGAGGCTCAAGACAGAACAGTCTGTAGTACAATGGGGCAACTTTTGCTCAGCCCATCTTTCTACGTTTTTGCAATGTATCAAGTATCGTGAGTACTATGCAAATAGATCAAGCTTATTTAGTTTTATTATTGTGTACCATGCAAGGCGATATATACTGATTCTCATCATACTTACCATGTGCTTACAAATAATATTTTGCTTCTTTGTAGTCGGCATCTGCAATGACTTACGAGGAGGCTCAGATTGCGATCGACGACAAATCCCGTAAAGATAAAATAGTTTCCTCACTACGTATTCTCAATGCGTTAGCCAAGAAACTCAAGAAGAAACGTCTGGACAATGGAGCACTGCTACTTGCGTCCCCAGAAATCAGATTCCAGGTAATTATCGTCACATAAACTTATATCATGTCGTAGCATAATTATGATTCGTAGCATATTATTAGAAGCATGTGATTCATAGCACGTATGATTCGTAGCACATATGATTCGTAGCACGTATGATTCGTAGCACGTATGATTCGTTTCACGTATGATTCGTAGCACGCGTGATTCTTAGCAGGTATGATTCATAGCACATATGATTCGTAGCATATTTTTCGCAGCATGTATGATTCGTAGCACGTATCTTTCGTAGCATAAGATTCGTAGCGTTTAATTCGTAGTATATGATTCATTGTCATACGCAACTGTCTGCAGTTGACTTAACATTTGTAGCAAACTTGACTTGATATTCGTAGCAAAAGTATCGTTTGAAGCCTATTTGATATTCGAAGCCACGTCGACTGTTGGGCTGTTTAGTGGTTATGTACCTACTTTGTAAAGCCTAAGACGTCAAGAAGACCTCTATCAGATTTGTCTATTGGATATTGTTATTATTTGTATATTTTTTGGATATTGTCCCAAGATATTTAATTATTAATTTCCTAACCAGGTGGACTCTGAAACTCACGACCCAGTTGAAGTGGAAGCTAAGAAGATAATGGACACTAACTCGATGGTGGAAGAGTTCATGTTGCTGGCCAACACGAGCGTGGCGCAGCGCCTGGCCGCGGAGTTCCCGCAGAGCGCGCTGCTGAGGAGGCATCCCGCGCCGCCGCCCGCTAACTTCGCTGCATTCCTTAAAGCTGCTAAGCAACAGGTAATAACCATGATTGAATGTATAGTACGACGTGCTTCTCACAAAATGAATATGTTACAAAGTATTTTTCAGAGTTGATGAGATGATTGGGTTAAATATGCTAGCACGTTTTGTGTTTACGTAGTTAGGTGATAACGAAAAAAATGCTGTTATTGGGATTGAATATCGGTTCTATGAAGTACCCTATACCTATCCTACCTTTTTACCTACCCTATTTTAAACGTTAGTAAAAACTATGTCCCTTAAGGCACAAAATTAAAAATACAGTTAATAATCTTTCTTTAATAGTATAGTCAATCCAATTTTTAAGCATCTTACATAAACATCAATACTTATTTCAATAATTTTGAAACAGGTCAAAACAAAACACTCAATTTAAAACACCTTTTATATCTTCAATAGGGTTTCGAATTGGACGTTTCCACGAACAAATCGTTCTCCGCATCGTTGGACAAGGCAGTGATCCCAGGGCGTCCGTTCTTCAACACGTTGCTGCGTATCATGGCTACTCGGTGCATGCAACAAGCGCAATACTTCTCAAGTGGTACTAAGGCGTTTGAAGAGTATTATCACTACGGTCTCGCCTGCCCGATATACACGCACTTTACCTCGCCTATTAGACGGTTAGTATTTTGAATACATTTTTTTTTGATATTCATTAGCCTTACACACTATTTTGGAGTCCGATGCTGATGTAAGTCAGATAGTTATTTTTGAAGATACTCAAAACTCAATTATTTCTTGCATTCCATGTGTTGCAGAGATGGTATAAAATTAAAACAAGTTAAGATCAATATGGACCTGTAATATACTGTCGGGCATGCAAAAATTTAGGAGAAAGGAAGGGGGCCGAGATTTTAACTTATTAAAATCAATTTTGTTATAAATTATTATCTTTCATTGTGCTCTTTACATTACGAGGTTCTTCATATCTTGTTACTCTCAGTTGCCTTTCTATTTGGCTCATATTATATGCCAACTTTGCTTAGCCTTTTCTGGAGCTATTTTGTGGCCCGACCTCAGTCTTACCGAGTATAACTGACCACTATATTTACCTACCTCCATACTTAGCCATGTCTTAATCTATCGTATCCCACAGTTACGCCGACGTGATAGTCCATCGCCTGCTAGCCGCCAGTATAGGTTGTGACGCGACTCACGCGGAGCTGCTAGACACGCGCGCGGCCAACGCGCTGTGCGACAACCTCAACTACAGGCATCGGCAGGCGCAGTACGCCGGCAGGGCCTCTGTAGCGCTTAATACACATGTATGTACTTGCTTTACTTTACTGCTCTACTTGTGACCATGTGTTCAAGGCCAAATTTGGTTTCGCGAATCATATTCGAGCACTTGATCGAAACCAAACTACTAGTATATGCCAGGGTGTCGCCGTCGACGGAAACGTCTAGGAAGACATCATAGCATATCATGTACCTGCTTATCTATATATCTATTGATTTACTATTCTCGGCATGTAACGTGACAGAGAGAGAGAGAGAGAAGAAATGCGCAGAAGTTATTTTACATACATACTTGTATTCTACGCATCTCTCCTCTCGATCTAACTCTTGCCAAGTTACATGCCGGCATTATACTTAGCATATTATGTTGGCTTGGTTTGTAGATTTTAAACAAGCATATGATGGGGGTATAGTATCTGTTTTTTTTGTATAACTGGGGTCTTTAACCCAGGTGAAGGTATATCTTGAAGCTATGAGGGACTTTTACTTTCTAGGAATACTTCAGGCGCCCGAATTCTATTTTGCATAGATTTTATTCTTCATATTTCCAATGTTTCTTAAAAATAAGGTCTTATAATCAGGACAGACTGATTGCTGTAAAGACATTGCTACTATTACACATTGTTTTGTATAAAAAAGAATATTCACTTATCTTTTATGCCCTACTTATCACTCTTAATATTTCAGATTCTATTCAACCAGCGGGTTGAAATTGATGCAGCGGTGGTGTTGTCCGTCAAACGTAACGCGTTACAAGTGCTCATACCGAAGTACGGGCTTGAAGGACCGCTCTACCTACCATCGGACAAATTTATCTATAATGAAGAGGTGCGTATTAAATAATAATAAATTAAGATTAAAGTATTTATTCCTTGAATTTGAGTTTTTTAAGAGATATGTCAGCAATAAGAATGGTTTCGACACTATGGAGTTGAGTATTACGAATGATAACGGTTTAGCATTGTAAAAATATCTTTAAGACATGTGTGTAAGGTTGAATTTACGACAACATTTGTTCGTGTCATCCTATAACTACTAACGTTTCATTCCAGACAATTTTGACTGTTAATTTTGTTCGGAACTGTAGGCAACACTGGCAACTTATGTAAGAAATTCCGATATAGGTATATCGAAATTTCTTACATAAGTTGCCAGTGTACATTTCGCAACAGTGACATAAGAATTAAATTTATTGGAAAACCATTTTTTTTATACAATATACCTTTGTAATTCACAGGAGCATACACAAACATGCGATGCGGTGGTTCTAAAGACATTTGACGAGCTAACAGTCCGTCTCAGCCTCGATAGTACCAACCTACAGCACAGGAAACTGCTCATACAACTAGTCAAGCCTCACATACCTGGCTTTAGTTACGAAGAAGGACAGGAACAAACTGACAAACAAACCAAGGCACAAGCCATGGAAGTCATAGAAATTGAAGACGACACGCCGGAGGTCAAAGACCCTAAAAAGCGGAAAGAAAAGCCAGTACACAAAGGAAATAAGAAGAAATCTAAAAAGTAGGGTAGGATAGTACTCTATGTATAAATAAATGTTTTTGTATGATCATTTTATGTGCTGTTTTTTTTACCAAACCATAATAGAACATAAATTATTATTGCATGAAGCTATACACCCTGTTGCTGATAGTAGCATCTGAAGAAAATTGTCCTGGCCCAAGCTCAATGCTGAGAGAGACTAATGATGGTCTCTATCCCGGACTATCCCCAATCTATGGGTGAATGACTTCGATGATGATGATAATATGTAGTACAAATTCTAAATTTTGTTTTGAATTTGGATATAAGATTAATGTATAATTATAGAAGTTAGCTAAAATATTTTGATGTTTACTATTAAAAGTAATTAAATTGATTCTAAGTGATAATTTACGAAGATCTTTCAACTTATACGAACTAACAATTTTTCAAAAGCAGTTACAGTTTTTGTTGTTCAATATATTTAGGTAGCTATTATATCTATTTCATGTGAAATAAATATAATTCAACATAAGTACGTAGAAATATAATAATAGATTACCGGTATCATGTAGTAACCTAGAAAATTCTTATTATAATGTTTTATTCTCTTTGTAATTCCTCTATAAGTATAAAGCTAAGTGTTAATGATTGATTGACAATATAAATCGAATGCTTAGCTTTGATGTAAATGCATAAAGGATAGCTATAAATGTAAGTACATTTATACAGAGTATGGGTAACTTAAAGCATTATTTTCTAAACATAGATAGCTGGTAGAAGTCTATTTTGCGTTGTTGTAAATGAACAACTGAAAATGTTTTTGTACGCAGATGATGCCGTTATGTAAGGACATTTCATATTATATATTCCTTTTCTATTACAATGAATTCGTTTAAAAATATTCCTATATAGTGTATTATGTATTCTTGAATTTCGAATGCACGCTCTGCTTCTAAACGGCTTTTAAGGCTATCTACATTTGTCAACACAAATTCCTTAATCAAAACGCTAAACTTAATTCATTGTTCTTTTATACAACTAACAATAGTTGTGCGTCAGTATATTTCAGACATTTTAAGAGCTTTTGTGTAACTAAAAGTATTTAAAGCTCTTGTTATATTATAATCAGGATTATAATATAATAAGAGCAGACAGGATTAATCGGACAAAATTTTTATTTAAATTACATTTACAGCGGCATCAACGGTCCTATGGACTACAAATACATGAAATGGCTTCGTTTTGTACTCCGGATCATCAGCGGCTGGCCCGGCAAGGCTCTTGGGGAGAAAACTATCAGGATTGAGGGCATGGGCCACGCGTACTACAACACTATACTGTCACTTGTATACTTGGCTCTGGGCATTGCCTTTATATCTAAGAACTCGTATAGGTTTACTTTTTTGCAGCTTGGTCATCTGTATATTGTTTTACTTATGAATATGTTATCTACAGTAAGTATAATCATCAGAATATGTTTTTTTTTATCTAAAACCATCTAACCTTATATATTGTATATTTTTTTTTACAGTCCAGGGCTTTGACCTTGTGTCTGTCCCAAAAATACCGGAGTGTAGCCAAGATTTTCATCCAGAAAGTGCATTTGTTTTACTATAAAGAAAGGTCAGATTTTGCAATGGAAGTAAGTAAAGTCTTTATTTTAAATATCTCAGAATTTAGACTTTATTCTATCGATTCTAGTCTTCAATTGCAGCAGTTAATTATATTTACGATTGGTGTCCGGATATAAAGAATAGCACCACCCCATATCCTCCACTGGGTGTCGTAAAAGGCGACTAATGGACCTTAAGACCCAGTGCACTTTGCAAGCACCTTGGGTCACCCGAATGGTGGCGGGTAAACAACCAACAATCGCATTCCCAAAGAGGGTTAGTGTCAGGCAGGCGGCCGACTATAAAACCATAGCCAAAACTTTAAGCAACACGTCTAGAAGACGTGTTGCGCCGACCCCAAAATATAATAATTGGGATAAGGGCAGGGGAATGATGAATTGTATTTACGAGTAGGTAGGTCGAAAACCTAGGAACACTAGGTCTGGTAGAAAACTGAAAACTAGAAATATGAATTAGATTCTACATCGTTTCGGCAGCCTTGGGTGAACGCCAAACTTACTCTCCCTTTCGCTTTTGATTTTAGATTCACGTGAAGGTGCACAAGCTATCTCACATATTCTCCATCTACCTCGCTGGCATGCTGTGGCTGACAGTGATGCTGTTCAACCTTATTCCTATGTACAACAACTACAGCGCTGGTAACTTCGACACTTTGGGACCTCTGGTCAACACCACGTACGAGCACGCCGTCTATTGCTTGTACCCGTTCAATTCTGACACGAATTTTAAAGGATATATAGGAGGCATGCTAAGCGGGTGGTAAGACAGAAATAAAAAACAAGAAAATAGTACCGATTGTCGAAAATTTTAGCTTACATTAATTTTATCTATAAATTACAGGTATGGATCGATTCTGTGTGGAAGCAGTGTTTGCATGTTTGATCTTTTCCTGTGCCTGATGATTTTTAATCTTTGGGGTCACTTCAAAATTTTGATTTATGATTTGGACAACTTCCCCCGGCCGGCGACGGCTGTGAGTAATGAAGCTGGTCGTCAGGATAACGCGGCCATTGCAGGAACCGAAATGTACTCGGAGGCAGAATTAGAAATGGTTACGGTTAAATTGAAGGAATTCATCCAGTACCATATGGTTATTGTAGAGTAAGTTACTTTTCATTCAGCTCAAATCTAATGTCGAGAGAATATGAGCTAAACCGTTAATTGTTTCCAGTTTTACGGACCGCATGTCGGATGCATTCGGAATGGCACTTTTCGTATATTACGGATTCCATCAAATTTGTGGATGTTTGTTACTCTTGGAATGCTCGGACGTGGTAAGTGATTTACAACATAGGTAGGTACATAAGTCTTTTATTTGATTAGATTGGGGTTCTGTTAAGACAACTTTTTATAGGTACTTAAAAAACTCAAATAAGTCATGTTCTATGGTATGTTTCAGTCGGCTGCGGCCCTTACCCGTTACCTGCCTCTCACCTTTATATTGTTTGGAGAGCTGATTCTGTTGTCTATAATCTTCGAAACTATCGGTTCTATGGTAATTATATTATTTCTGCAGTGCATTAAAGAAGGTGCTGGACATGAATGTGGATGGATATGGGGGAAGGGGACGACCAAAGAAATGATGGATGGATTGGGTGAAAGATGATATGGCTGCAAAGAGTGTTACTTGTGAGATGACGTCAGATAGGAACGTGTGGAAGAAGAGGACATGCAGCGTAGACCACAAATAATTCGGATAAGGACAGGGAATTATGAACTACTACTTGAGCGTTGTAATTTTCTACATAATTTACCCTATTCTCCTATCAGAGTGAAAAGCTAAAGGACGCAGTTTACAACATGCCGTGGGAGTACATGGATACGAAGAACCGTCGAACTGTCCTCATTTTCCTGATCAGAGTGCAGGAGCCGATACACGTGAAGGCCGGGGGTTTGGTCAACGTGGGCGTCACGACTATGGCTTCGGTAAGCTAAACATCATACCGGAAACTTTAAAACGACAATTTATGAAACGGATTCGCATATTGAGACCAGCTTTGATGCTTAAACAACTAATTTAACGGTAGAACAGCTTTTTGATTTCTACTTTATTAAGTCAGGCCATTTTTGTGTACCCTAGTCACTATTTTATCTTCTTAAATATGAAAACGTAGGTTGGTCTATTTTTGTAAAAATCTTCCTAATTTGAGTTCTTACTAACAGTTATTCCTTCTTTTCAGATCATGAAAACGTCATTCTCATACTTCGCATTTCTTCGCACGTTTTAAGACAAATTACTTTTTCAATGTCTTTATCAAGGTTATGTGCAATTGATTATTTAAATGTCTCCATGGTAATTACTGTATTACGAACATTGCACAGTATTCTTTGAACTTCTTTGACTCATCGACACGTCTCGTTATAATTCTACACCTGTCACGTACTTTGAAATATATCTTCATTAAAGTTCTATAATATAATAGCGTTTTAATTTTCTTTTACCTTCATTGTTTTCTAATTAAATAACTGTAAGTAGGTATATAATATTCATCTAGCAAGCGTAGTAAGCAAAGTTTTTTTGGCAAGATGGGGGGGGGGGGTGGTTCCTCATGACCTCCTCGACTATAGAAGAAATTGGGAATGGTGAGATATCCTCCAGCATTGATTGACCAACTACTTGAAAAAGGTGTATGTCTAGGTTGACTTAGGCGGTAGGCGAAGGCCCGGATGATGTAGCGCAAATTGAGAGACCCTATTATAAAAAAAATCTTTTTTTTTTTAATTAGTACAGTAGTAGGTACTTAGTATTTTTCTGGACGAATTAACGATACACTACAATTTCGCCGGCTGATCATAGCTTTCTGCAGGTCTAGCTGAATGACCTAGGCGTCACTATGACCGATGGCCACATACCTATGCTCATCTTTTCATCGTCGTGATTTCCTTTCTCGATTTTCAGTTGTATCTTTGAATTGTTATTGGGATGATAATTATTTTCCAGTATGTTAGGTCTTAAAAGATCGGACAGAGGATTAAAAAAAATTGTATTCAAGAAAAAACACTCAACATGCACGTGGATGAGGCGACACGTGGGCATGAGGCGGCACCTGAAAAATAAATTCACTTTCTTTAAGCCATTTCCTCGAATTAAAGTTATTGCCATATTTAATTCCCTTTTTTCTTATCGGTACTTCACGAAAGGTTAATAATTAGTTGTCAGTTTAATTGAAGATATAATTTTACTTTAAAATACGTAAGTATGAACTTCTTATAAATACTTATCTAAAAGTTCAATGTGAATCATTTCTTATGGTACAAGAAAGCTCTAAGGAGTGTGTCTGGCTTTGAAATATTTCAATTTATTTCTACAAATCTGATATGTTTTGGAACCTAGATGATGCCGTTATGTAAGTATTTGTTTTACGCAAACTTATATTATCTAAGATTATCTTGAAATACCTAGTTATAATTTTCCTCTTTTTTCCTCTGCCCATTAAATTTGCCTATATAAAAATAGTTACTTAATTATGCAGGTACATACTGTCCCTGAATCTTTTTTTGGCATTTTTTCAGTGGTATCAACAGTCCTATGGATTATAAATACATGAAATGGCTTCGTTTTATACTCCGTATCTTAAGCAGTTGGCCAAGCAAAGAGCTCGGAGAGGAGACCCTGATGATAGAAGGCATGGGCTTAGCGTACTTCCACACGACGACTTCCACGACTTTCTTGGTTTCAGGCGTCTGTTATTTGAAATTTAGCTCAGGCCATTTTTCATTTTTTGAGTTGTGTAATTTATGTCTTATGTTGCTTATGAATTTGTTAACTATGGTGAGTGTTATTCTGTTACCTTGTTAATAGCAAAATCACAGCTTCCGTGTTTCGGAAGACACGTAAAAATGTGGGTCCTGCGCCTGATCTCTCTCCGGTCGTGTCAGATTACCGTCCCATCGGGCTATGAGAGTAAAGGAATAGAGAGTGCACCTGTGCTTGCGCACACGCTTGTGCACTATTATAATATGTCCTGCGTAGCTGGCTGGTGTCATAGTAACACTGGCCGCCGGGGCCGAAATTGGTCCGGACACATTATTATTATAGTAATAGCAAAATCGTTCGAAATTAATATTATCGGGTATCTCATGGCGACCCTGGCTACTCGCATTGGTGTTGCCCCTTGGCAGATCAGTAGTGTTTTTATTAGGCTTCCTGCCTGTTGAACTGGTGAGATGACCATTAGATTTACCTTGTCGCGTATAAGTTTTATAATTTTTCAGCTAATCTCATGAACAAACTCATTTAACATATTTAGAACTTATTTAGCCTAATCCCTGTTCTCCTACTACAAAATAAGAAGACTAAATAGCATTTTGTTGCCAGTGGATATAATTTTAATGTTTGAACTAGATATACGCATAAGAGAAATAATTTCTTTACGCAACCGAAAAGAATCCTACCTTGCGAAATATTTTTTTTGGCACAATAGTAATGCTTCCCTGTACTTTAGATAATACATTCCTGAGGGAATATCACTACCTCAGAAATATTATTGCAGTTGTGGGAAAGGGACGCAGCTAAGTTTAGTGAAATGTGCTGTCTCGCTTTTAATCTTTACCTTTTCATTTTAGTCTAGAGCTTACGCTCTGTGTTTGACTAAAAAATATCGGACAGTATCGGCGTACTTTATCCAGAAAATACATTTGTTTTACCACAAAGAGAAATCTGATTTTGCAATGAAAGTAAGTAAATTTCATTGAAATAGATACTTTACAATTTTACAAGATATTTTTTTTTCCTAGCCTGTAGTGTCCCACTGCTGAGCAAAGGTCTCCCCCAGATCCTTCCATGATTTTCTGTCATGCGCCACCTCGAACCAGCCCTCGCGGTTTACGTTTACATCATCCCGCCACCGCAAAAAGCAATAAATTAATAAAAGCTAAGACAAAGATGGATAAGGTATTATGTTATAATTCGATTTTTATTTTTTTTAGATGCACATGAAGGTACACTTAGTGTCTCATATAATGTCAGTCTACTTGCTTACCGCCATGTTTATAGCTGTAGTGGTGTGTATCACAATGCCTATATATAACAACTACGCGGCTGGTTACTTCGACACTCCAGGCCCTCTGGTCAACGCTTCGTTCCAGCACACCATTTATTTGATGTATCCTTTCGATTTTGAGAAAACTATTAACGGATACATTGCAGGCGCAACTATCGGAGCGTAAGGCATTTTCTTTCTGCAATTTTTTTGTAATATTTGCACAACTTGCGATCCACGGATGCCTCTCAAGTTAAAGGGAAAAATATATAAATCTGTGATTAGACCTGTCGTATTTGATGAATCTGAATGATGGGCTGTGAAAAGATGGATGAGAAACAATTGCACGAAGCGGAGATGAGGATGTTGAGATGGTTGTGTGGAGTGACAAGAATGGATAAAGTAAGGAATGAGTTTATAAGGTGAAGTTTGAAAGTATCACCTGTTACAGAAAAAATGAAAGGATATCGTCTATCTTGGCATGGACATGTGATGAGGAGCGTTGCTAAGAGATGAGAGAGATGAGTTTCATGTTGCTAAGAGAGTGATGAGCCAAGGCCAAAAAAAAGATGGATGACTGTATAAGGAAAGCAGTATCAATCTCTTCCCTATCAATTTCTTGAGGTTGGTTTAATAAAAAAAGGATAATAATTCTGAGTCTTATCAATTACAGGTATGGAACAATTTTATGTGGTTGCTGTATTTGCGTGTTCGATCTTTTCCTATGTCTGATGATCTTTAACCTTTGGGGTCACTTTAAAATTTTGATTCATCATCTAGACTCTTTCCCTCTCCCGGCGACGATCATGGAAGACGAAACAGAACGACCCAACCACGCGACTATACCGGGATCCGAAATGTACTCAAAGTCAGAATTAGAAGGCATTGCTGTTGAATTGAAGGAATGCATTGAGTACCACAAACTCATTTCAGAGTGAGTCACTTTGTACACAAATCGTTCTCATCACACAAACATTTGTCCTGGGTGGGAATCGAACCCACGACCTCCGGTATAACAGTCAGGGCCGCTAACCACTAGACCAACAGGCCCGTCAAGCTTACAACCGCTATGGCTTAAGTGTAATCAAATGTTGCAAGAAAATAACTTAAACCAGTATTCATTTGTTTTCAGTTTCACGGACGGTATGTCAGAGGCATTCGGATTGGCAATGGCATGCAACTACATGTTCCATCAAATCGCTGATTGTTTGTTACTCTTGCAGTGTTCAGATTTGGTGAGTCAATCAAGACCATACAAATGTTATGACAGATTTAGCTCATAAATCCAGAAATGGCAAAAAGCCGATATTTTTGAATTTAAGCGCGCAGTACAAAACAATTATCAGTCATGCTAAAAATGGTGAAGGAAAGCATCTTAAGGAAACCAGTATGCCTACCTTAAAATGTTTCAAGGGTGTGTTAAGCCACCTCAAGTTTTCGGGCGGTAAATTCTGTACCTAGGCTATAGGCACATCACGTATGAAACGAAATAAATCATCTGCCGGGGGCGCGGTGAATGTGAAAACGAATCCCGTACCCTCGGCCATAGGCAGATGAGGACGCTCCAGTGGTTTTAGCCGGTAAAAGTCCAGCACACCCCCTCGTCAACCCCCTGACGAGGGCCGTCCTTGAAGATTTCCTCTGGGTTAAAAAAAAGTAACTAAATCATGTATCGTGTTATGTTTCAGTCGCCTGCGTCCCTCACACGCTATGTGCCAGTCAGTGCGATCATCTTTGGAGAGCTGATCGTAATTTCAGTGGTCTTTGAAACCATCGGCTCAATGGTAATTATATTTTACGTTTAAATTTAGCTCATATTGTTATATTGGAATAACTCCAGTAACTATTAAATGTGAGATCTATTGGAGCTTCCAGACCTTTCATTGAAGATGTCCTTTTACAGAGTGAAAGACTAAGGGATGCGGTTTACAACGTCCCGTGGGAGTACATGGATAAAAAAACCGCAAAACTGTCCTCATTTTTATGATCAGAGTGCAGGAGCCGAAACACGTGAAAGCCGGGGGGATGATCAAGGTCGGCGTCACGACTATGGCTGCGGTGAGTCAGAAGAACGAGTAACTCTAATGTCTATAGGTAAATCTGGGAAACAAAGCATTGAGGATAACGGGATGCGGAAAGTAAAAATTTATGTATTCCGTCAGATAGATTAGTAAAACATATTTGACACGTTGCGTTAATCTTAACAATAAAAATTGACAAATATAAGCCGGTTGAAGTTTAGGAGAGGATGCTTGTGACGCATTTCGCAAAAATTCTACGAAAAAGTGACATGACGTATAAGTTTCATTCACTGTATTTTGGTCAACTTGTGTTTGTGAGACAAAAGAATTAATACATATCCAATATTAATTAATAATTCGTTAAACTAAATGAAGGTCATGAAAAACACACAGGACGCACTGACATTAAGACTTAACCTATGCAGGCTGATACAAATTAAAACCTATGCTACTACTTTCATTAAAATAATTATTATTATTTGCACTCACAATGATGGGAGATATTTTTCTTTTTCAGATATTAAAGACATCATTCTCATACTACGCTTTTATTCGAAAGTTTTCTTGAAAATAATCTAGGTTTCAAAATTTTTTTTTTACATGTTCAAATTCTACATCGACCCTTAAAAAGGCACTTTTTGAAATGTTGTGTGTTACTTTGCCAAGCTTAAAGGACTGGAATAATTTTGATAAAATAGGCATAGGGATGGCTGATGACGCTAATTACACACATACAACATACACACAGGTTTTTGCAGCTATAACTGTCGGCCACACGGGCGAAGCCGCAGGCATAGACGAGTTACTTTTACTGCACATCTTTTGAGAAATACCCATAATTTCGATATCACTAATTATGTTACTGTCATCTATTGAAATTATAATTATTATTGATTGAGTTGTACTTTGTTTTCTTTACCTTATTTCATTAAATGCGTGAGCGAAAAATCTGTCGACCGAAAAGGAAGACTACTTTCATGTGCTTAGTAATATTCGATTCCAATGTAAGGAATATTAAAACCAATACCGGTAAAGTATACAAAAAATAATCAGTTCATATTTTGTATTATTCTTATTACAACAATGAATCGACAATAGTTTACATTACGATCACAGTTTGTTAGTATGACTTTGGTACCATATACCTAAAAGTAAGTACATAACATATCCCTGAAAATCATCATCATTCCCCTGCCCTTATCCCAATTTTTACTTGGGGTCGGCGCAACAAGTCTTCTAGACATGTTGCTTAAAGTTTTGGCTATGGTTTTATAGTCGGCCGCCTGCCTGACACTAACCCTCTTTGGGAATGCGATTGTTGGTTGTTTACCCGCCACCATTCGGGCGACCCAAGGTGCTTGGTACAGTGCACTGGGTCTTAAAGTCCATTAGTCGCCTTTTACGACACCCAGTGGAGGATATGGGGTGGTGCTATTCTTTATATCCGGACACCACACGGACGGATATCCCTGAAAATGTTAACTATTATAAAACAGCACATTATTAACAATATAAGTACTTATAACTAGCAGTCATTTCGAATAAGTCTAAAACTGACGTTCTCTACGTCCAATCAGAAAATCATTCAAGCTCCTATACAATCTCGTAGTCGGAATGTCCTCCCAGAATCACAACCACTCCTCGGCTCCCCCCGGGGTCGCGGGTGTCCATGAGGATTCCCCCGCTTTACCAAAAAAAAAAAAAAAGCTTTGGTTTTTAGTTAGGTTAGGTTTGGTTCTTAGTTAGGTTCGGTTTGGTTTTTAGTTAGGTTTTTAGTTAGGTTAGGTTAGGTTTGGTTTTGAGTTAGGTTAGGATTGGTTTTTAATTAGGTTTGGTTTGGTTTTGAGTTAGGTTAGGTTAGGTTTGGTTTTTAGTTAGGTTAGGTTAGGTAGGTTTTTAGTTAGGTTAGGTTTGGTTTTTAGTTAGGCTAGGTTAGGTTATTAGTAAGTTTAGGTTAGGTTTTGAGTTAGGTTAGGTTAGGTTTGGTTTTTAGTTAGGTTAGGTTAGGTTTTGTTTTTAGTTATGTTAGGTTAGGTTTGGCTTTTAATTAGGTTAGGTTTGGTTTTTAGTTAGGTTAGGTTAGGTTAGGTTTGGTTTTTAATTAGGTTAGGTTTGGTTTTTAGTTAGGTTAGGTTAGGTTTGGTTTTTAGTTAGGTTAGGTTAGGTTTTTAGTAAGTTTAGGTTAGGTTTTGAGTTAGGTTAGGTTAGGTTTGGTTTTTAGTTAGGTTAGGTTAGGTTTGGTTTTTAGTTAGGTTAGGTTTGGTTTTTAATTAGGTTAGGTTTGGTTTTTAGTTAGGTTAGGTTAGGTTTGGTTTTTAGTTAGGTTAGGTTAGGTTTTTAGTAAGTTTAGGTTAGGTTTTGAGTTAGGTTAGGTTAGGTTTGGTTTTTAGTTAGGTTAGGTTAGGTTTGGTTTTTGGTTAGGTTAGGTTAGGTTTGGTTTTTAGTTAGGTTAGGTTAGGTTTTGAGTTAGGTTAGGTTAGGTTTGGTTTTTAGTTAGGTTAGGTTAGGTTTGGTTTTTAATTAGGTTAGGTTTGGTTTTTAGTTAGGCTAGGTTAGGTTATTAGTAAGTTTAGGTTAGGTTTTGAGTTAGGTTAGGTTAGGTTTGGTTTTTAGTTAGGTTAGGTTAGGTTTTGTTTTTAGTTAGGTTAGGTTAGGTTTGGTTTTTAATTAGGTTAGGTTTGGTTTTTAGTTAGGTTAGGTTAGGTTTGGTTTTTAATTAGGTTAGGTTTGGTTTTTAGTTAGGTTAGGTTAGGTTTTTAGTAAGTTTAGGTTAGGTTTTGAGTTAGGTTAGGTTAGGTTTGGTTTTTAGTTAGGTTAGGTTAGGTTTGGTTTTTAGTTAAGTTAGGTTTGGTTTTTAATTAGGTTAGGTTTGGTTTTTAGTTAGGTTAGGTTAGGTTTTTAGTAAGTTTAGGTTAGGTTTTGAGTTAGGTTAGGTTAGGTTTGGTTTTTAGTTAGGTTAGGTTAGGTTTGGTTTTTAATTAGGTTAGGTTAGGTTAGGTTTTGAGTTAGGTTAGGTTAGGTTTGGTTTTTAGTTAGGTTAGGTTAGGTTAGGTTTTTAGTAAGGTTAGGTTAGGTTTGGTTCTTAATTAGGTTCGGTTTGGTTTTTAGTTATGTTAGGTCAGGTTTTGAGTTAGGTTAGGTTAGGTTTGGTTTTTAGTTAGGTTAGGTTAGATTTGGTTTTAAGTTAGGTTAGGTTAGGTTTTAAGTTAGGTTAGGTTTGGTTTTTAGTTAGGTTAGGTTAGGTTTGGTTTTTAGTTAGGTTAGGTTAGGTTTGGTTTTTAGTTAGGTTAGGTTAGGTTTGGTTTTTAGTTAGGTTAGGTTAGGTTTGGTTTTTAGTTAGATTAGGTTAGGTTTTTAGTTAGGTTAGGTTTGGTTTTGAGTTAGGTTAGGTTTAGTTTAACTAAAAACCAAACCTAACCTAACTAAAAACCAAACCTAACCTAACCTAACTAAAAACCAAACCTAACCTAACCAAAAACCAAACCTAACCTAACCTTACTAAAAACGAAACCTAATCTAACCTAACTCAAAACCAAACCGAACCTAATTAAAAACCAATCCTAACCTAACTCAAAACCAAACTTAACCTAACCTAACTAAAAACCTAACCTAACCTTACTAAAAACCAAACCTACCTAACGTAACTGAAAACCAAACCTAACCTAACCTAACTAAAAACCAAACCTAACCTAACCTAACTAAAAATCAAACCTAACCTAACCTAACTAAAAACCAAACCTAACCTAACCTAACTAAAAACCAAACCTAACATAACTAAAAACCTAACCTAACCTAACTAAAAACCAAACCGAACCTAAGTAAGAACCAAACCTAACCTAACTAAAAACCAAACCTAACCTAACCTAACTAAAAACCAAACCTAACCTAACCTAACTAAAAACCAAACCTAACCTAACCTAACTAAAAACCAAACCAAACCTAACCTAACTCAAAACCTAACCTAATCTAACTAAAAACCAAACCAAACCTAACCTAACTAAAAACCTAACCTAACCTAACTTAAAACCTAACCTAACCTAACTCAAAACCAAACATAACCTAACCTAACTAAAAACCAAACCTAACCTAA
The DNA here is from genome assembly GCA_941860345.1 of Chrysodeixis includens. Taxonomy (NCBI): domain Eukaryota; kingdom Metazoa; phylum Arthropoda; class Insecta; order Lepidoptera; family Noctuidae; genus Chrysodeixis; species Chrysodeixis includens. The sequence goes on from OW796094.1 coordinate 4,270,597, forward strand.
CTAAAAACCTAACCTAACCTAACTTAAAACCAAACCTAACCTAACCTAACTAAAAACCAAACCTAACCTAACCTAACCTAACTAAAAACCAAACCTAACCTAACTTAACTCAAAACCTAACCTAACCTAACTAAAAACCAAACCGAACCTAAGTAAGAACCAAACCTAACCTAACTAAAAACCAAACCTAACCTAACCTAACTAAAAACCAAACCTAACCTAACCTAACTAAAAACCAAACCTAACCTAACCTAACTAAAAACCAAACCTAACATAACTAAAAACCTAACCTAACCTAACTAAAAACCAAACCGAACCTAAGTAAGAACCAAACCTAACCTAACTAAAAACCAAACCTAACCTAACCTAACTAAAAACCAAACCTAACCTAACCTAACTAAAAACCAAACCTAACCTAACCTAACTCAAAACCTAACCTAATCTAACTAAAAACCAAACCAAACCTAACCTAACTAAAAACCTAACCTAACCTAACTTAAAACCTAACCTAACCTAACCTAACTCAAAACCAAACATAACGTAACGTAACTGAAAACCAAACCTAACCTAAACTTACTAAAAACCTAACCTAACCTACCTAAAAACCAAACCTAACCTAACCTAACTCAAAACCAAACATAACCTAACCTAACTAAAAACCAAACCTAACCTAACTAAAAACCTAACCTAACCTAACTTAAAACCAAACCTAACCTAACCTAACTAAAAACCAAACCTAACCTAACCTAACCTAACTAAAAACCAAACCTAACCTAACTTAACTCAAAACCTAACCTAACCTAACTAAAAACCAAACCGAACCTAAGTAAGAACCAAACCTAACCTAACTAAAAACCAAACCTAACCTAACCTAACTAAAAACCAAACCTAACCTAACCTAACTAAAAACCAAACCTAACCTAACCTAACTTAAAACCAAACCTAACCTAACCAAAAACCAAACATAACCTAACCTTACTAAAAACGAAACCTAATCTCACCTAACTCAAAACCAAACCAAACTTATTAAAAACCAATCCTAACCTAACTCAAAACCAAACCTAACCTAACCTAACTAAAAACCTAACCTAACCTAACTGAAAACCAAACCTAACCTAACGTAACTGAAAACCAAACCTAACCTAAACTTACTAAAAACCTAACCTAACCTAACTAAAAACCAAACCTAACCTAACCTAACTAAAAACCAAACCTAACTAAAAACCTAACCTAACCTTACTAAAAACCAAACCTAACCTAACCTAACTAAAAACCAAACCTAACCTAACCTAACTAAAAACCTAACCTAACCTTACTAAAAATCAAACTTAACCTAACCTAACTCAAAACCAAACCGAACCTAATTAAAAACCAATCCTAACCTAACTCAAAACCAAACTTAACCTAACCTAACTAAAAACCTAACCTAACCTTACTAAAAACCAAACCTACCTAACGTAACTGAAAACCAAACCTAACCTAACCTAACTAAAAACCAAACCTAACCTAACCTAACTAAAAATCAAACCTAACCTAACCTAACTAAAAACCAAACCTAACCTAACCTAACTAAAAACCAAACCTAACATAACTAAAAACCTAACCTAACCTAACTAAAAACCAAACCTAACCTAACCTAACCTAACTAAAAACCAAACCTAACATAACTAAAAACCTAACCTAACCTAACTAAAAACCAAACCTAACCTAACCTAACTAAAAACCAAACCTAACATAACTAAAAACCTAACCTAACCTAACTAAAAACCAAACCGAACCTAAGTAAGAACCAAACCTAACCTAACTAAAATCCAAACCTAACCTAACCTAACTAAAAACCAAACCTAACCTAACCTAACTAAAAACCAAACCTAACCTAACCTAACTAAAAACCAAACCAAACCTAACCTAACTCAAAACCTAACCTAATCTAACTAAAAACCAAACCAAACCTAACCTAACTAAAAACCTAACCTAACCTAACTTAAAACCTAACCTAACCTAACTCAAAACCAAACATAACCTAACCTAACTAAAAACCAAACCTAACCTAACTAAAAACCTAACCTAACCTAACTTAAAACCAAACCTAACCTAACCTAACTAAAAACCAAACCTAACCTAACCTAACCTAACTAAAAACCAAACCTAACCTAACTTAACTCAAAACCTAACCTAACCTAACTAAAAACCAAACCGAACCTAAGTAAGAACCAAACCTAACCTAACTAAAAACCAAACCTAACCTAACCTAACTAAAAACCAAACCTAACCTAACCTAACTAAAAACCAAACCTAACCTAACCTAACTAAAAACCAAACCTAACCTAACCTAACTAAAAACCAAACCTAACATAACTAAAAACCTAACCTAACCTAACTAAAAACCAAACCGAACCTAAGTAAGAACCAAACCTAACCTAACTAAAAACCAAACCTAACCTAACCTAACTAAAAACCAAACCTAACCTAACCTAACTAAAAACCAAACCTAACCTAACCTAACTAAAAACCAAACCTAACCTAACCTAACTCAAAACCAAACATAACGTAACGTAACTGAAAACCAAACCTAACCTAAACTTACTAAAAACCTAACCTAACCTACCTAAAAACCAAACCTAACCTAACTCAAAACCAAACATAACCTAACCTAACTAAAAACCAAACCTAACCTAACTAAAAACCTAACCTAACCTAACTTAAAACCAAACCTAACCTAACCAAAAACCAAACATAACCTTACCTTACTAAAAACGAAACCTAATCTCACCTAACTCAAAACCAAACCAAACCTAATTAAAAACCAATCCTAACCTAACTCAAAACCAAACCTAACCTAACCTAACTAAAAACCTAACCTAACCTAACTAAAAACCAAACCTAACCTAACGTAACTGAAAACCAAACCTAACCTAAACTTACTAAAAACCTAACCTAACCTAACTAAAAACCAAACCTAACCTAACCTAACTAAAAACCAAACCGAACCTAAGTAAGAACCAAACCTAACCTAACTAAAAACCAAACCTAACCTAACCTAACTAAAAACCAAACCTAACCTAACCTAACTAAAAACCAAACCTAACCTAACCTAACTAAAAACCAAACCTAACATAACTAAAAACCTAACCTAACCTAACTAAAAACCAAACCGAACCTAAGTAAGAACCAAACCTAACCTAACTAAAAACCAAACCTAACCTAACCTAACTAAAAACCAAACCTAACCTAACCTAACTAAAAACCAAACCTAACCTAACCTAACTAAAAACCAAACCTAATCTAACTAAAAACCAAACCAAACCTAACCTAACTAAAAACCTAACCTAACCTAACTTAAAACCTAACCTAACCTAACCTAACTCAAAACCAAACATAACGTAACGTAACTGAAAACCAAACCTAACCTAAACTTACTAAAAACCTAACCTAACCTACCTAAAAACCAAACCTAACCTAACCTAACTCAAAACCAAACATAACCTAACCTAACTAAAAACCAAACCTAACCTAACTAAAAACCTAACCTAACCTAACTTAAAACCAAACCTAACCTAACCTAACTAAAAACCAAACCTAACCTAACCTAACCTAACTAAAAACCAAACCTAACCTAACTTAACTCAAAACCTAACCTAACCTAACTAAAAACCAAACCGAACCTAAGTAAGAACCAAACCTAACCTAACTAAAAACCAAACCTAACCTAACCTAACTAAAAACCAAACCTAACCTAACCTAACTAAAAACCAAACCTAACCTAACCTAACTTAAAACCAAACCTAACCTAACCAAAAACCAAACATAACCTAACCTTACTAAAAACGAAACCTAATCTCACCTAACTCAAAACCAAACCAAACCTAATTAAAAACCAATCCTAACCTAACTCAAAACCAAACCTAACCTAACCTAACTAAAAACCTAACCTAACCTAACTGAAAACCAAACCTAACCTAACGTAACTGAAAACCAAACCTAACCTAAACTTACTAAAAACCTAACCTAACCTAACTAAAAACCAAACCTAACCTAACCTAACTAAAAACCAAACCTAACTAAAAACCTAACCTAACCTTACTAAAAACCAAACCTAACCTAACCTAACTAAAAACCAAACCTAACCTAACCTAACTAAAAACCTAACCTAACCTTACTAAAAATCAAACTTAACCTAACCTAACTCAAAACCAAACCGAACCTAATTAAAAACCAATCCTAACCTAACTCAAAACCAAACTTAACCTAACCTAACTAAAAACCTAACCTAACCTTACTAAAAACCAAACCTACCTAACGTAACTGAAAACCAAACCTAACCTAACCTAACTAAAAACCAAACCTAACCTAACCTAACTAAAAATCAAACCTAACCTAACCTAACTAAAAACCAAACCTAACCTAACCTAACTAAAAACCAAACCTAACATAACTAAAAACCTAACCTAACCTAACTAAAAACCAAACCTAACCTAACCTAACTAAAAACCAAACCTAACCTAACCTAACTAAAAACCAAACCTAACATAACTAAAAACCTAACCTAACCTAACTAAAAACCAAACCTAACCTAACCTAACTAAAAACCAAACCTAACATAACTAAAAACCTAACCTAACCTAACTAAAAACCAAACCGAACCTAAGTAAGAACCAAACCTAACCTAACTAAAAACCAAACCTAACCTAACCTAACTAAAAACCAAACCTAACCTAACCTAACTAAAAACCAAACCTAACCTAACCTAACTAAAAACCAAACCAAACCTAACCTAACTCAAAACCTAACCTAATCTAACTAAAAACCAAACCAAACCTAACCTAACTAAAAACCTAACCTAACCTAACTTAAAACCTAACCTAACCTAACTCAAAACCAAACATAACCTAACCTAACTAAAAACCAAACCTAACCTAACTAAAAACCTAACCTAACCTAACTTAAAACCAAACCTAACCTAACCTAACTAAAAACCAAACCTAACCTAACCTAACCTAACTAAAAACCAAACCTAACCTAACTTAACTCAAAACCTAACCTAACCTAACTAAAAACCAAACCGAACCTAAGTAAGAACCAAACCTAACCTAACTAAAAACCAAACCTAACCTAACCTAACTAAAAACCAAACCTAACCTAACCTAACTAAAAACCAAACCTAACCTAACCTAACTAAAAACCAAACCTAACCTAACCTAACTAAAAACCAAACCTAACCTAACCTAACTAAAAACCAAACCTAACCTAACCTAACTAAAAACCAAACCTAACCTAACCTAACTCAAAACCTAACCTAATCTAACTAAAAACCAAACCAAACCTAACCTAACTAAAAACCTAACCTAACCTAACTTAAAACCTAACCTAACCTAACCTAACTCAAAACCAAACATAACGTAACGTAACTGAAAACCAAACCTAACCTAAACTTACTAAAAACCTAACCTAACCTACCTACAAACCAAACCTAACCTAACTCAAAACCAAACATAACCTAACCTAACTAAAAACCAAACCTAACCTAACTAAAAACCTAACCTAACCTAACCTAACTAAAAACCAAACCTAACCTAACCTAACTAAAAACCAAACCTAACCTAACCTAACTAAAAACCAAACCTAACATAACTAAAAACCTAACCTAACCTAACTAAAAACCAAACCGAACCTAAGTAAGAACCAAACCTAACCTAACTAAAAACCAAACCTAACCTAACCTAACTAAAAACCAAACCTAACCTAACCTAACTAAAAACCAAACCTAACCTAACCTAACTAAAAACCAAACCTAACCTAACCTAACTCAAAACCTAACCTAATCTAACTAAAAACCAAACCAAACCTAACCTAACTAAAAACCTAACCTAACCTAACTTAAAACCTAACCTAACCTAAACTTACTAAAAACCTAACCTAACCTAACTAAAAACCAAACCTAACCTAACCTAACTAAAAACCAAACCGAACCTAAGTAAGAACCAAACCTAACCTAACTAAAAACCAAACCTAACCTAACCTAACTAAAAACCAAACCTAACCTAACCTAACTAAAAACCAAACCTAACATAACTAAAAACCTAACCTAACCTAACTAAAAACCAAACCGAACCTAAGTAAGAACCAAACCTAACCTAACTAAAAACCAAACCTAACCTAACCTAACTAAAAACCAAACCTAACCTAACCTAACTAAAAACCAAACCTAACCTAACCTAACTAAAAACCAAACCTAACCTAACCTAACTCAAAACCTAACCTAATCTAACTAAAAACCAAACCAAACCTAACCTAACTAAAAACCTAACCTAACCTAACTTAAAACCTAACCTAACCTAACCTAACTCAAAACCAAACATAACGTAACGTAACTGAAAACCAAACCTAACCTAAACTTACTAAAAACCTAACCTAACCTACCTAAAAACCAAACCTAACCTAACCTAACTCAAAACCAAACATAACCTAACCTAACTAAAAACCAAACCTAACCTAACTAAAAACCTAACCTAACCTAACTTAAAACCAAACCTAACCTAACCTAACTAAAAACCAAACCTAACCTAACCTAACCTAACTAAAAACCAAACCTAACCTAACTTAACTCAAAACCTAACCTAACCTAACTAAAAACCAAACCGAACCTAAGTAAGAACCAAACCTAACCTAACTAAAAACCAAACCTAACCTAACCTAACTAAAAACCAAACCTAACCTAACCTAACTAAAAACCAAACCTAACCTAACCTAACTTAAAACCAAACCTAACCTAACCAAAAACCAAACATAACCTAACCTTACTAAAAACGAAACCTAATCTCACCTAACTCAAAACCAAACCAAACCTAATTAAAAACCAATCCTAACCTAACTCAAAACCAAACCTAACCTAACCTAACTAAAAACCTAACCTAACCTAACTGAAAACCAAACCTAACCTAACGTAACTGAAAACCAAACCTAACCTAAACTTACTAAAAACCTAACCTAACCTAACTAAAAACCAAACCTAACCTAACCTAACTAAAAACCAAACCTAACTAAAAACCTAACCTAACCTTACTAAAAACCAAACCTAACCTAACCTAACTAAAAACCAAACCTAACCTAACCTAACTAAAAACCTAACCTAACCTTACTAAAAATCAAACTTAACCTAACCTAACTCAAAACCAAACCGAACCTAATTAAAAACCAATCCTAACCTAACTCAAAACCAAACTTAACCTAACCTAACTAAAAACCTAACCTAACCTTACTAAAAACCAAACCTACCTAACGTAACTGAAAACCAAACCTAACCTAACCTAACTAAAAACCAAACCTAACCTAACCTAACTAAAAATCAAACCTAACCTAACCTAACTAAAAACCAAACCTAACCTAACCTAACTAAAAACCAAACCTAACATAACTAAAAACCTAACCTAACCTAACTAAAAACCAAACCTAACCTAACCTAACTAAAAACCAAACCTAACCTAACCTAACTAAAAACCAAACCTAACATAACTAAAAACCTAACCTAACCTAACTAAAAACCAAACCTAACCTAACCTAACTAAAAACCAAACCTAACATAACTAAAAACCTAACCTAACCTAACTAAAAACCAAACCGAACCTAAGTAAGAACCAAACCTAACCTAACTAAAAACCAAACCTAACCTAACCTAACTAAAAACCAAACCTAACCTAACCTAACTAAAAACCAAACCTAACCTAACCTAACTAAAAACCAAACCAAACCTAACCTAACTCAAAACCTAACCTAATCTAACTAAAAACCAAACCAAACCTAACCTAACTAAAAACCTAACCTAACCTAACTTAAAACCTAACCTAACCTAACTCAAAACCAAACATAACCTAACCTAACTAAAAACCAAACCTAACCTAACTAAAAACCTAACCTAACCTAACTTAAAACCAAACCTAACCTAACCTAACTAAAAACCAAACCTAACCTAACCTAACCTAACTAAAAACCAAACCTAACCTAACTTAACTCAAAACCTAACCTAACCTAACTAAAAACCAAACCGAACCTAAGTAAGAACCAAACCTAACCTAACTAAAAACCAAACCTAACCTAACCTAACTAAAAACCAAACCTAACCTAACCTAACTAAAAACCAAACCTAACCTAACCTAACTAAAAACCAAACCTAACCTAACCTAACTAAAAACCAAACCTAACCTAACCTAACTAAAAACCAAACCTAACATAACTAAAAACCTAACCTAACCTAACTAAAAACCAAACCGAACCTAAGTAAGAACCAAACCTAACCTAACTAAAAACCAAACCTAACCTAACCTAACTAAAAACCAAACCTAACCTAACCTAACTAAAAACCAAACCTAACCTAACCTAACTAAAAACCAAACCTAACCTAACCTAACTCAAAACCTAACCTAATCTAACTAAAAACCAAACCAAACCTAACCTAACTAAAAACCTAACCTAACCTAACTTAAAACCTAACCTAACCTAACCTAACTCAAAACCAAACATAACGTAACGTAACTGAAAACCAAACCTAACCTAAACTTACTAAAAACCTAACCTAACCTACCTAAAAACCAAACCTAACCTAACTCAAAACCAAACATAACCTAACCTAACTAAAAACCAAACCTAACCTAACTAAAAACCTAACCTAACCTAACTTAAAACCAAACCTAACCTAACCTAACTAAAAACCAAACCTAACCTAACCTAACCTAACTAAAAACCAAACCTAACCTAACTTAACTCAAAACCTAACCTAACCTAACTAAAAACCAAACCGAACCTAAGTAAGAACCAAACCTAACCTAACTAAAAACCAAACCTAACCTAACCTAACTAAAAACCAAACCTAACCTAACCTAACTAAAAACCAAACCTAACCTAACCTAACTTAAAACCAAACCTAACCTAACCAAAAACCAAACATAACCTTACCTTACTAAAAACGAAACCTTATCTCACCTAACTCAAAACCAAACCAAACCTAATTAAAAACCAATCCTAACCTAACTCAAAACCAAACCTAACCTAACCTAACTAAAAACCTAACCTAACCTAACTAAAAACCAAACCTAACCTAACGTAACTGAAAACCAAACCTAACCTAAACTTACTAAAAACCTAACCTAACCTAACTAAAAACCAAACCTAACCTAACCTAACTAAAAACCAAACCTAACTAAAAACCTAACCTAACCTTACTAAAAACCAAACCTAACCTAACCTAACTAAAAACCAAACCTAACCTAACCTAACTAAAAACCTAACCTAACCTTACTAAAAATCAAACTTAACCTAACCTAACTCAAAACCAAACCTAACCTAACCTAACTAAAAACCAAACCTAACCTAACCTAACTAAAAACCAAACCTAACCTAACCTAACTAAAAACCAAACCTAACATAACTAAAAACCTAACCTAACCTAACTAAAAACCAAACCGAACCTAAGTAAGAACCAAACCTAACCTAACTAAAAACCAAACCTAACCTAACCTAACTAAAAACCAAACCTAACCTAACCTAACTAAAAACCAAACCTAACCTAACCTAACTAAAAACCAAACCTAACCTAACCTAACTCAAAACCTAACCTAATCTAACTAAAAACCAAACCAAACCTAACCTAACTAAAAACCTAACCTAACCTAACTTAAAACCTAACCTAACCTAACCTAACTCAAAACCAAACATAACGTAACGTAACTGAAAACCAAACCTAACCTAAACTTACTAAAAACCTAACCTAACCTACCTAAAAACCAAACCTAACCTAACCTAACTCAAAACCAAACATAACCTAACCTAACTAAAAACCAAACCTAACCTAACTAAAAACCTAACCTAACCTAACTTAAAACCAAACCTAACCTAACCTAACTAAAAACCAAACCTAACCTAACCTAACCTAACTAAAAACCAAACCTAACCTAACTTAACTCAAAACCTAACCTAACCTAACTAAAAACCAAACCGAACCTAACCTAACTAAAAACCAAACCTAACCTAACCTAACTAAAAACCAAACCTAACCTAACCTAACTTAAAACCAAACCTAACCTAACCAAAAACCAAACATAACCTAACCTTACTAAAAACGAAACCTAATCTCACCTAACTCAAAACCAAACCAAACCTAATTAAAAACCAATCCTAACCTAACTCAAAACCAAACCTAACCTAACCTAACTAAAAACCTAACCTAACCTAACTGAAAACCAAACCTAACCTAAACTTACTAAAAACCTAACCTAACCTAACTAAAAACCAAACCTAACCTAACCTAACTAAAAACCAAACCTAACTAAAAACCTAACCTAACCTTACTAAAAACCAAACCTAACCTAACCTAACTAAAAACCAAACCTAACCTTACTAAAAATCAAACTTAACCTAACCTAACTCAAAACCAAACCTAACCTAACCTAACTAAAAACCAAACCTAACCTAACCTAACCTAACCTAACTCAAAACCAAACCTAACCTAACCTAAGTAAAAATCTTTTTGTTTTTTCTTTTTTTGATAAAGCGGGGTATCCTCATGGACACCCGCGACCCCGGGGGAGCCGCGGGTAGTGTCAGACTCTTACTGATTAAACCTGAACCGCTGTGCTACGTCATCCGCGTTTTGGTGTCGGTGCATGGTAGCACATAGCATTACTTGATGCACCGACCGCGGGCTTCCGCTGGCCTCGTTTTTCGGCCAGCGGGTTGCTCTTTCGCAAAATATGTTGGAGGCCGACGTGTAAAGGGCGTCGGCCTCCTCGCCTGATACTGGGACCACACCCATAGCACCGAATGTGGCCCCCCGTCGTGGGTCCTCTACTACAGACGGTGGCACCCCCGTGCTACCGCCCGGACCCTGGTTAGGGCGGAGGGCGCGCTCATGAGCGGCCCTTCGCCGCCCCACCCGACGTCGGCGTATTTGGGGCGCGTCCGGATCGTTTTCCCGGACGCACTCTGCGGCCTCCTTCTGCGACATAACGGTCTCGCAGAAGGAGGCCAGTGCGTCCCACGCTGCGCGGCTGCTGAGCACGGCTGCGACAACAGCCGGCAGCGCGGAGACGTCTACTCCGCCCAGCGCAGACACGAGGACGGCGCGAGGCCCATCGAAGGCCGGACACAGGGCCAGCGTGTGCAGTGTGGTGTCGTCAGGATCACCACACTGGTGACACGCTGTGGTGGCCTCTCTGCGGGCCACCCGGCACAAGTAGTGCCCGAAGGCCCCATGTCCGGTCAACACCTGCGTGAGGCGGTACGTCAGTTTTCCGTACCGCCTCTCCGCCCACTGTTGCAGATGTGGGCGGATCGCAAAAGAGTTCTAGCCTGTGAGCAATTTTACAAATGATAAAAATGATATTTTTTGAGTTTTCAGGTTTTCGCACATGCTCTGCTGGCACTAAGACGTGAGTTCTGGACTCGAATCGAATTTTGCATTGCAGTTCTGCTATAGTTCTGTCTAAAACAAAAGAGTTCTAGCCTGTGAGCAATTTTACAAGTGATAAAAATGATATTTTTTGAGTTTTTAAACATTCTCACATGCTCTGCTGGCACTGGGACGTGAGTTCTGGACTCGAATCGAATTGTGCATTGCAGTTCTGCTATAGTTCTGTCTAAAACGAAAGAGTTCTAGCCTGTGACCAGTTTTACAAATGATATTTTTTGAGTTTTCAAGTTTTCGCACATGCTCTGCTGGCACTAAGACGTGAGTTCTGGACTCGAATCGAATTGTGAATTGCAGTTCTGCTATAGTTCTGTCTAAAACAAAAGAGTTCTAGGCTGTGGGAATATATGATAAGGCAATGAAAATGATATTTTCGAGTTTTTGATCTGCTACGAGAAGTTAGCAGACCATTTTTAAAATTGTCTTTTTTGGGACAAAAACGTCAGAACTATTTTTGAAATCTATCAGGAACTATAGAACTTACCTGCATGCGAAAGGAACTCTCTTTTTTTTTGATCTGCTGGACATTGATCTGCTAAGTTCACCCACATAGTTTGATTCCTAATGAAATACCTAAGGTTTGAAAAGTAACCACTTAGAATTAAAGCTTATAGATGAGGCTTGTTTTTAATGTGTTTACTTAAAATTATAAAAAGGACACTGAAGGGAATGAAATTTTGACCAGTTTTTTGTTTTTTTTTTTAAAATTGATTTAACCATAATCATACTATACTTATTGCAGCAAGTATATCTTATAGTTATACCAACAACATACAAAAATATTGGTTCGCATTACGTACTTAAAATCGTAAATTATTAACCGGACATGCGATTTGCACGAAATCTGAGAAGTACCCATAAAGGAAAATATCACAGATGGCCTCAGTATGACTAATGGCTACATACTTATGCTCATTTTTTCACCATCGTGTTTCCCTTCCTCGATTTTCAGTTCCAGCTTAAGAATTGTTACTGTTCTTCGTTCCAACCTGAGCAAGTTGAAATTTGTTTGTTTAACTACAAGACTGCCACAACTAAGTCTTACAGCCTAGAGAAAGGCTTTTAAATAGGTATAGGTATGTATTTTAGATATTCAAAATACAAAAGCGCTATCAATCTTGTCCACTCTGTGGTAAATGTATCTAGAAAATACCTTACACTGAAGTAATAATTAGTTAAACTTGTTAGATTTTACTAATTAAACGTACTTTTGGCGGCAAAGTTGCACTATTTTTCAACAGCATCCGGAAGGATGGTTGCTGTCTTTAATGTGGACTGGGATGATGATAAATTTTTAGTAGGTTTGGCCTAACAGCATCGGACAGAGGATTATGTATTCAAGGAAAAACGCCCAACAGGCACGTGGATGGTGCGACACGTGTGCATGAGGCGGCACGTGAAAATAAATTCACTTTCTTTAAGCCATTTCCTGGAATTAAAATTAGTACCATATTTAATTCCCTTTTTCCTATCGGTGCTTCACGAAAGGTTAATAATTAGTTGTCAGTTTTAATTGAAAATATAATTTTAATTTGAAATACCTAGCGTAAGTTTGAACGTATTATAAATACTTACCTAAAAGTTCAACGTGAATCATTTGTTATGATACTGGAAAGCTACGAAGAAGTGTGTCTGGCTTTAAAATATTTCAATTTATTTAAACAAATCTTATAATGTTTTGGAACTTAGATGATGCCGTTATGTAAGTATTTGTTTTACGCAAACTTCTTTCGGCCCTCGTCCAATATTTTCTCGAAATAGTTATAATTTTCCTGTTTTTTAATCTGTCCAATACATAAATATCAGTCATATATCAATATTTAATTATGCACTGTCCCTAAATCTTTTTCTTTGCATTTTTCAGTGGCATTTACAGTCCTATGGATTATAAATATATGAAGTTGCTTCGTTTCATACTCCGTATCTTAAGCAGTTGGCCAGGCAAAGAGCTCGGAGAGGAGACCCTGATGATAGAAGGCATGGGCTTAGCGTACTTCCACATAACGGTGTCCACGTCTTGCTTGGTTTTAGGCGTCTGTTATTTGAAATTTAGCTCAGGCCATTTTACATTTTTTGAGTTGTGTGACTTATGTCTTCTATTGCTTATGAATTTGTTAACTATGGTGAGTGTTATTCAGTGTTACCTAGTATCGAAATATCATACAAAAATGTTATCGGGTATCTCTCGGCAACCCTGGCTACTCGTATTGGTGTTGCCTCTTGCCGCCATTAGAAGTGTTTAATTATTTATTTTAAATATTGGTCGGCCTGCCTGTTGAACTGGCGAGGTCATACGCGAGGTGATACTTTACCTTGCCATGTGTCAGTTTTTATATATTTCATTTAGCTAAAATTATTTAGAACCTATTTAGCCCGATCACTGTTCTCCTACCATAACATAAAAGTCTGATCATAAATACTATTACAACAATAAAATAACAAGACTCAAAAGAACTGTGTTGCCTGTGGTGATCATTTTAAAATATGTAGGTACACTATGTACTAGATATACATAAGATAAATAAATTCTTTATGCAACCGAAAAAAATCCTTCCTTACAAAATATTTTAGGGCAAATTAGTTATGCATTTTGTATTTGGGGTAATACATTTCTAAGGGAATATCACTCTCTTAGAAATATTATTGCAGTTGTAGAAATGGGACGCAGCTTAGTCTAGTGTAATGTGCTGTTTTGCTTTTAATCTTTACCTTTCCATTTTAGTCTAGAGGTTACGCTCTGTGTTTGACAAAAAAATATCGGAATGTATCGGCGTATTTTATTCAGAAAATACATTTGTTTTACCACAAAGAAAAATCTGATTTTGCAATGAAAGTAAGTAAATTTTATTGAAATAGACACTTTATTTGTGTGTTGTATCTAGAACTCTGAGACTGTAAATTTACCTTGCAAGTTGTAGAAGAAATAATATAATAATAGGTAATATCGTAGCAGTACTAAATCTAAAATTCTATTTGTGAAGTAAATATTAAGCCAAAGCTTGATAAGACAGGTCCCATAACACAGGTTTTTCCTAGTAAATGGCTCTTTGTTCAACTATATTTTAGCACACTATTTATTAAAGTAACTGTTTTTTTTTGTTTTAGATGCACATGAAAGTGCACTTAGTGTCTCATATAATGTCAGTCTACTTGCTAACCGCGACGTTTATAGCTGTAATGGTGTGTATCACAATGCCTATATATAACAACTACGCGGCTGGTTACTTCGACACTCCAGGCCCTCTGGTCAACGCTTCGTTCCAGCACACCATCTATTTGATGTATCCTTTCGATTTTGAGAAAACTATTAACGGATACATTGCAGGCGCAACTATCGGAGCGTAAGGCGTTCATTTTCTTTTCGCAAATTATGTGTAATAATAATATTGTCCAGACCAATTTCGGCCACGGCGGCTAGTGTTACTATGACACCAGCCAGCTACGCGGGACATAATTATAGTGCACAAGCGTGTGCGCAAACACAGGTGCACTCTCTATTCCTTTACTCTCATAGCCCGATGGGACGGTAATCCGACACGAACGGAGAGAGATCAGGTCCACATTTTTACATGTCTTCCGAAACACGGAAGCTGTGATATTTATTTCTAAAAACGCACATAACATACGAATAGTCGGTGCGCGCCGTGGGGATCGAACTCGAGACCTTTGACTTGACAGTCCTACGGTCATACCACTAGGCTATCACAGCTTCAATTCTGTAATATTAATAATCTGCACAGTTTTAATTTTATTTTAGAACAAGCATAGAGCAATAGAAACCCATGACACATATGCGGTCCCGTATCAATTTATTTAGGTTGTTTCAATTAAAAGACCAGGAAGGTAACTCTACGTCTCTCTTACAGGTATGGAACAATACTAGGTGGATACACTATTTGCGTGTTCGATCTTTTCCTTTGTCTGATGAGCTTTAACCTATGGGGTCACTTTAAAATTTTGATTCATCATCTTGACTCCTTCCCTCTCCCGGCGACGATCATGGAAGACGAATCAGACCGACCCAACCACGCGACTATACCGGGATCCGAAATGTACTCAAAGTCAGAATTAGAAGGCATTGCTGTTGAATTGAAGGAATGCATTGAGTACCACAAGCTTATTTCAGAGTGAGTCACTTTTCTTATAGATAAATATTCCTCAACATTCCCACAACGGCGTCTAGTCACAAATATTAATTAAGTATACTAGAGTACCTTGTGTTATGAGTACTGGACAACTGATAAACATACTCATATATTTCTAAATACATACTATAGACAAATTACACTCAGGCACAGAACAATTGATCGTGCTCATCAGTCATCACAGAAACATTTGTCCTGGGTGGGAATCGAACCCACGACCTCCGGTATAACAGTCAGGGCCGCTAACCACTAGACCAATAGGCCCGTCAAGCTTACAACCGCTATAGCTTCAGTGTGATCAAATGTTGCAAGAATATAACTTAATCTAGTATTCATTTGTTTTCAGTTTCACGGACGGTATGTCAGAGGCATTCGGATTGGCAATGGCATGCAACTACATGTTCCATCAAATTGCTGATTGTTTGTTACTCTTGCAGTGTTCAGATTTGGTGAGTCATCCAAAATCATTCAAATGTTACGACAGATTTAGCTCATAAAACCTGATATGGTGAAAATCAGAAATTTTCCAATTCATCGCGTACCAAGTAATTAACACATGATAAAACGGCGAAGGAAAGCATCGTAAGGAAACCAGTGCATCTTAGAATGTTTCAAGGGGCTTAGAGTGTTTTAAGCCACTTAAGCTGTTTCAGAGTGGTAAATTCTGAACCTAGGTTATAGGTACATCACGTATGAAAAGGAAATGGTTCATTAAGTCTTGTTTTGTGTTATGTTTCAGTCACCTGCGTCCCTCACACGCTATGCGCCAGTCAGTGCGATCATCATTGGAGAGCTGATCCTAATTTCAGTGGTATTTGAAACCATCGGCTCAGTGGTAATTATATTACACTATACGTTTAAATTTAGCTCATATTGTGATATAGGAATAACTCGAAAACTCCAGTAATTATTAAATGTGAGATCTATTGGAGCTTCCAGACCTTTCATTCAAGATGTTCTTTTACAGAGTGAAAGACTAAGGGATGCGGTTTACAACGTCCCGTGGGAGTACATGGATAAAAAAAACCGCAAAACTGTCCTCATTTTTATGATCAGAGTGCAGGAGCCGAAACACGTGAAAGCCGGAGGGATGATCAAAGTCGGCGTCACGACTATGGCTGCGGTGAGTCAGAAGAACAATGACCTCTTAAGGCCATTGGCAAATATAAGAAGCAAAGTATTAGGTATGACGACAGGGTACGAAAAGTAAAAATCTAATCAGTGTGTCAGATAGATTAGTAAAAACTATTAGACATGTTTTTTGCGTTAATCACAACAATAAAAATTGACAAAGCTGCTTTACAGTTTAGAACGGATTCCCAAAATTTGTACGAAAAAGTAGTCATTATGTGTTTGCAAGACAAAATAGAAATTAGCAATCCATTATTATTCCTTAAACTATATGAAGGACACTAAGAACACACAGGACACACTGAAATGAAGACTTAACCTACGAAGACTACTATTATATTAATTAAAACTGTTATTATTTGCACTCATAATTATGGGAGATTTTATTCTTTTTCAGATATTAAAAACATCGTTCTCATACTACATTTTTATTCGAAAGTTTTCTTGAAAATAATCTAGGGTTTTTAAAATTCAAAATTATTTTTTTTTTAAATATGTTCAAATTCTCTATTGATCTTAGCCCAGTCAAATTAGGTAAAATAAGGGGTCAACCTCGGAATGAAAGATAATAAACTGAAAATTGGTGAGAACCTTTGTTTTATCACCCTAAATATTGTCTCAAAAGTCACAAGTTCTATCGTGTCCGCGTCTTAAGATATTCAAGGTCAAAAGGTCACGAAAAACA
This sequence comes from Chrysodeixis includens, assembly GCA_941860345.1. Classification (NCBI taxonomy): domain Eukaryota; kingdom Metazoa; phylum Arthropoda; class Insecta; order Lepidoptera; family Noctuidae; genus Chrysodeixis; species Chrysodeixis includens. Next base: position 4,288,016 of record OW796094.1, read on the forward strand.
ATTTTTCGTGAATATCTCGGTTCCTATTGCTTAAATGATATTTTCACCAATATCAAAGTTGTAGACTATAATCTAAATATAATCGTATAAAAAAAAAGTTTTAACAAAAGTTGTAGAGAATTTTATAGTCTACAACTTTGATATTGGTGAAAATATCATTTAAGCAATAGGAACCGAGATATTCACGAAAAATTGTTTTTCGTGACCTTGAATATCTTAAGACGCGGACACGATAGAACTTGTGACTTTTGAGACAATATTTAGGGTGACCAAACAAAGGTTCTCACCAATTTTCAGCTTATAATTTTTCATTCCGAGGTGAAACCCCTAATTTGACTGGGCTATCTATAAAAAATCGCTTTCTTTGAGATGTTCTTTGTTACTTTGTCTCTCAAATTTCTTAGTCTTGACAGGCGAGTTATATAATTTTATTGCTCGTCTATTGACCAATGGTGAATTTTATGAAATACCTATCACTCCGAGTATATTATCGATAATGTTATAATAATTATTCAAATAAAATTGAATGTGCTCGTCGTTTTCTTAACCTTTTTTTATGAAGTGGGTGAATAATCTAAGTGATGGAAGTTCGAGGAAGACAAGATAATTCCACTATTTTATTGTGCGTGCGTATTTGTGTGCTTGGTGATTTCCGATTCCTATGTTAGGAATATGAAAAGGAATATACCCAAACTCAGTAAGTTATACCTACAAAGAAACAGTTCATATTTTGAATTATTTTTATTACAACAATGAATCGACAATAGTTTACATCACGATCACAGTTTGTTAGTATGACTTTGGTACCATATACTTAAAAGTAAGTACATAACATATCCCTGAAAATGTTAACTATTATAAAACAGCACATTATTAACAATATAAGTACTTATAACTAGCAGTCATTTCGAATAAGTCTAAAACTGACGTTCTCTACGTCCAATCAGAAAATCATTCAAGCTCCTATACAATCTCGTAGTCGGAATGTCCTCACAGTATCACAACCACTCCTCGGTAAGTAGTCGAAGCCGACCGTTTGTCCCGAGCCGACGCAGAATTAGCCTGGCTTATGTAAAGCTAGCCTCAGTTGTGGGTGATACGTCGTCGCATCGGAGGCGGGCTAACAACCGCCGTCGCCGGAGGTCTCAGAGTATCAGTACCCGAGTCACTCTCCTCTTCGGGCGTTTGAACAACTTCACTACTTGTGCTGGGCAATTCCTCTGGCGTAATAATAACCGGTACAGTTCCAGCGGCTAGGTTAGCTCTAGCGGTTATCTTTGCGATTTCCTGATCGATTTTGGCGACGAGCTGTTCTATAGCAGCTGGCCAACGAGTGGCCGGGATGGTGTGGGCGGGTCCTAGACGCGCGTCAGCCATCACTGCGAGACGTACCGTGTCCGCGTACTGGATAACCGTCAGTGACATACCTGATAAGAAAAAAAAAACAAATGATAAAGAGTTTAGAGTTCTGTTAACATTTTATTTGGACCCAGATCTCAAATTGTATTTTAGGACACTTACTTATATTCGCCTGTGGTGGACGCCAGTACACGACGGCGTCTACGTCATGACCCCAGAGTGTTCGTCGCGCGGGAGCATTCACGGGCGCGTTGATCTCTGCGTAAGACAGCGCGTACCGTCGCGACACGACGTTGAGGATGAGCCTCGCGAGAGGTGAGGGTAGCGCGCGTGTGAGCGCCCCGCAGCGCGCCTGCGCGGCCCAGCCCGCCGCCAGCGCGCGCTGCCGCTCGCACGCGCGATCTACTGCCGCACTCACACGGCGAGGACTAGCTCCCAATGCCAAAGGTAGACAAACCATTCCTGGAAAAACAAAAAGTTATTCAATTCGATTTTTTTTTTGCTTAAGATGATTCCTTTGAACTAGAGAGTGAATGATTAACTTAGGCAAATCATTCAATCATAATCAAAAGGTTTTTATTTCGAGAAGGCCTTTTCAGGAACTTTTAAAACGTTACTGACTCTAATTGTTCCAAAATGTAATTTTTATGGAGAAGAACCGACAAGAAACACCATAAATTTAATTTTCGTTTAAATACACAATAACTTACCCCCAGTCTGTGATTTCTTGTAAGTTTTGCCGTTACCCTCGGCAAAGGTGTAGAGGAAGTCCTCGTGAGCTGCGCGTGCGGTGCTGAGCACGATGTCGGGGGGCAGGGCCTGCGCCTGCTCGAAGAAGGCGCGCAGGGCCTCGGTGGCGGCGTACAGCGCGATGTCCGTGGGCGACACGGCCAGCGCCCGCGCCGCGCGCTCGATACCCGCGCGTGGGACTGGCCGCGAGCAAGCTGTCACCTATACATGAGAAAATTGCAGTAACGTTTAAAAGTATGCGGAGAAATGAAGTCACCTACAAGGCAAGGACCAAATATATATACAGATTCTCTCAGATTTAGGGGAGTTTGTTGCGCCGTTTCTTCTCCCGCAGCAGTAGCACAGGAAGCGGTGAAGGGTGGGCGATGGGGTGCTGTCAATCATTTATAAATTTTTACGTTCAAAAAGTGCGACACTCACTTTACGTCCACACAACGACACAGTCTGTAACAGATGTCTCTTCCCATCATCAGCGCCGACAATATCGGTCCACAGCCTGGCGGGGGCGCGGTACACCTCGAGCGCGCCTCGCTGCACCTCGCCGAACGCCCCCAAACACAGCTGAGCCAGCTCCGTGTACTTCCACGTCAGTGTGTCGGGCTGCCTCACGTGACCGCAAGTCCTCAACTCGTTTAAGGCCACTATCTCATTGCGAATCTTCAACGGCATCGTGACGAATTGGCGGATGGAAGTGTATGCGGCGCCGAATACCAGTCCCGGCCACTTTCTCGGATCAGCAGTTACGAGTGGTGACAAAATTATCTGTAAACACAAATTGTAAAACTAAGTAATGTTGAAGTATAACATAATTTAGAGAATCATTGAATTTGTACCTTTGGTATGGTCAAATTTCTTCGGTTACATTCTCGTTGTATAGCTGCTAAGAGAGTGAGGGCAGTCACTGGCGCTTCTGAGGTCGTGTCTCTACCGTTAGACTTCTTGTTGAGTTCTCTCAACGCACTCACTGTGGCTATCAATACCAGCCCAGCTACGTGAAAGGCTCCTGGTAAAGTTTTCAAGGCCCGAGGACTTTCTACGGGATCGTACTCAGAGACGAATTCATTCCAAGAGTTGGATAGGTTTTCGTTTAGCTTGCCCCAAAGTTCTGGGATAGCCGAAGGTGTGGGGAAGAGTTTTGTTAAAGGGCTTTGTTGCGCGAACTCATTCTGAGACGTGATCCTGTCTGAAGGGTTCAGCTGTTCCAATAGGAGAAGGTCGCCGATGTTGATGGACTTCTTGCCCGTGAGCAAGAGGTGGTGAACGCGGACCAACACGTAGTACTTAGGTTCTGGTCCGACGCAGGATACTATTACGTACTGCCACGGAGACTGGTCACTCGGTAGATACTTGGAGACGATTTCACTGACGTACTCCTGAAAGATAGAATAAGTCAATTTTAAAGTGTTTAAATTTTTGGCTGTTATGTTTGTTACTTTGACTAAGATAGAAACTAGACCTCCACTAAAAGATGAAGTTATGAATCGTAACGACTAATATTATTATTAACCAAAAGTAGAAGACGTAATATAGTCGTATGCCTGAACGACGCACAGCAAAAAGGCATGCGGCCTGTGTTGACATTGTCAAGTGAAATTTAGGGACATTTTAAAACAAAACTTAGCGAAATATCTTCTTACTTATTGCTGGTAGTTACTTTTTTTACCTGAATATTATTCTCGCCGACTTGCCGCCCTCTATACACAGCGCCGGTGATGACGAAGTGGTTCTCTGGGCGGAAGGGGGCGTGCCGGTCCCAGGCGTAGTTGCCCCAACACGAGACCAAGACGTGGCGCAGGCGAGGGAACATCAGGTCACCATTCTTATCTCGTTTGTTGATCACGTGCTCTGTCACATGGTGCTTCAATTCCTCTGGGTCGAAAGTGCCTGAAAAAGGTTTGCAATACTTAAGTTTTGGGAAAAAGACGTTGGATCTGTCAAAGCGAAGTTAAATATGGACAGAACATGGATTGGGATCTGTAAACCTAGTAAAATAATGTGTTCTTTAAATAACCGGAATCTACTATTGATAAAAACTACTTACTACTTAATAGAAAAGTAAATACGCTGATTATCTGTTCACATACCTTTTACAGAAAGCAGTACATTGATAATCCCTTGGTTTCTATGCGTGTCAAGCAACGAACGTACTGTGTCGGTTCTGATGAACTCCAGATGAGGGTATCTACTTGATAACAACTTCAGCCAAAGCCACTTGCAAGCCCGCACCACTGAAACATAATTATTCTAATTAAAGAAAAACTAAAAGACTAGAAATATCCATGCATGTTAACAAGGCTATATGATTAAAATAGAATATCGATTGAACATTATTGATATTCAAGGCAATAGAAATCAAATGAATACCAGTAGATGATTTGACGTTGCCTAACATTTGCTAGTTTCCTTAGCTATGGGTACTAGTACAATTATAATATAGTATAATTATAATGGTACCAGTCTGTAACCATCGCACAGCTGGACAATAACCTTTTTTAATGTAGATAAGTATGACCAAGGCTCATTGCATTGGTCACCTCATTTTATCATCAGCCCAACGTAGTCCACTGCCGGACATAGGCCTCTCCAAGTGCAAGCCACCTCGTTTGCTCATGGTGAAACCCAAATAGTGTTCTAACTGTTCGTCAGAATGATTTTGAAATGGCAAATTACTTGCGTTGAGTTCGATCCGTCTATCTTGTGCATTTAAATTCTTTTTAGAACCGCAAAGCCTTTGAGACGATTAGGACCTATACTATACCTTCACGTAGGATTAAACTTACCAATGTAAGAAAAAGCCAGCACTTGCAAAACAGACACTGCGACGCAGAAGGCACAATACGTGAAGAACTCCTCGGCGATGCGCGAGCGCAGGCTGCGCCGCGCCGGTACCATCCTGGACTTGTAGCTGATGCTACCTGAAAGTAATGAAAAGATTTTTATAATTTAAAATAACAATAAGACAGGAAATGTCGAGCCAGCGATATAATGGAATGGAATCTGATATGATTTTCTTATAAGTGTAATTGTGATCCATATGAACTAGGTATCTATCTTAAGAGGGCCTGTTTTGGTGTTCATAAACTCTTTACGTTTCAAGTGGATTCAACCCATGCTTGTTTTTATGTATTTAAAATATACCATGTTATCATCTTAAGATCAAGTGTAGTTTAACAAAATATCTAATTATGATTTTTCTTTGCCGTTCGTCTACAACCTCGTCAAAGTGACTTTCGTTTCCCGGATCTTAACGGTCGACAATACCTACAAGAAGACTAGATATATTTGTTGTTTAATTTAGCGAATAATAATAATAAGGTCAATAATTAAATATATGACGTCATGATAATTGTTTACCCGTCCTACTGCATTACCAGCTTATCGGGAGTTTAGAAATGGACGCAACGAACCGTGGCTAATCGTAAATATTTACGTCATATGCGTAGCTTTTACGTGCACACTTACAATTATAATGTTGTTATCCAAATGCATCGATGATTCAATGCCTTGATGCATGCGTCAAAGAAAGAACTTCAAGAGTTTATGCTTAACTAACTTCAATTATCTTTGAGTTTAAAAATGTAGAGTCACAGTATGTGGAGTGCTCAAACATGATTGCAGGCTGCTCTACAAATTTACAACTGACTCTAATTTCTTTGAATTTAAATATGATTTAATATGGGGACGGTATGTAATTAAAAAAAGTAACTTAATTTATAATAATGTGGGTGTGGCTAATTACAAAATCAAAAAGGTTTTTTTTAAGTACTGACTGTTCCAAAATGTCATTGCTATGGAAAACAACTAAGTAAACTAAACGTACTCCTAAAAATACTAAGCCTTTGTTCCTTAATCTTGATAAGAAACTCGGACATAATTTGGTAATTACCTAAAATGCTACATCGGTACTTTTGTTGTTATTTCGTGTGCATTCGCATGGAATCATTAACCCCGATACTTGTTACGAAATTTCGCAAGCAGTGTGTTAAAACTGAATTTTAATGTGGGTAACAGTTTTAGCAGGTTTTCTTTCTGTTAATCTACACTAATATTATAAAGAGGAAAACTTTGTTTGTTTGTAATGAATAGGCTCAAAAACTACTGGACCGATTTTAAAAATTCTTTCACCATTCGAAAGCTACATTATCCACGAGTAACATAAACTATATTTTATTTTGAATAAAATAGGGTTCCGTAAGATATTTGGATTTTTCGTCATAAATAAAATGAACTCTCATTTTATTTATGACGAAAAATCCATATTATTTTTGTCAGCGAAACGAAGTTTGCAGGGACAGCTAGTTTAATATATGGAGGGTAAGAAAATCTATACTGCAAATTAGAAGGAGAATGAAACACCAGATGAGGATCGAAGAAGATTAAACATAGAAATGTAAGGGACTAACACCAATTCCTAAAGCAAGACTTGCATTTCTTGAAGAGAGAAGGCATATTACACGGCGTAGAGCAGCTTCTCTCTTTCACAGTCCCCTAACTGGTAATCCGCAACAAACAACAAATTTTGCAAAACGATTGCTACAAAACGATGATTCACGATTGCAATACATATTAAAATATTGTATTATCCGGTTAAAGATTGACCCATAATTTTTTATTACCTACCAAAACTGCTAGACATAATAAATTGATTGATAACAAGATCTGGGTCCGTTTCAATTCACCAAATAATAAACAAATCACACAGTAACATACATAATAATATGCTGCAATTAAAAAAAAATGTTTCTCATTTGTTATTCTAATTTTAAGGGACGCGTGTGTGCCTAAATCTTATGCACGATACTAATTACTTGTATCTGTTTTTATAATGTAAACGTTATGATTTCCTGCTTAGTTATTCGCTGGATACCTAATAATTAAAAGAGCTGTTTTAAATTTAGACTTTCTATCTGTTCCTGCCGGATAATGTTCAAAACGTAATTTTGTTGGCAGGTGTTTGTACAAGGCATCCGTGATGAATTGCAATGATTATGCTTTGTTATACACAGTCCAAATGCCAGAAACTTTGCACGGCGGTTCACGTGTAGTCAGTAAATGTCTGACTCTTTCCCCTTCCGCTTCTGAGGAGGCTGCAGCTCCTGAAGATTTCCTCGTCATATAAAAAAAAGAGTCGGTATAAGGAGTAACTAAGGTCAATTTTCTGTTAAAAACTTGAGAGTAGGTAAGATGTAGAGCTAAGAGCAGTAATACTTGGAACAATATGGTAAACCGCGTATTACAAAACAAAGTATCTTTATCTTCATGAAATTATATCACACGAGAATGGAAAAAAGCGTTCAAAAAGCCGCAGAGTTAAGCAAGTATTAAATTAAATGTCTAGGTTAAGGTTGGCTCTACTTGTGCCGTCAGTCCGTCAGATACCTGAGAGTTATACACCGGACGGCGCGACGACAAGACCACTTTCACTTCGCTTAGTGAAAGGTTATGTTAATACCCAAATAAAATCGAATCGAACTGTTTGATTCTCAACCGAAATTGATGCTTAATATGTAGGTAGAGTCAGTAAGAAAAGTTGATGAAAGCAATTAGGTTTAAATACGAATTAGTGATAATTAATGCAAAGTTGCTGGAGTTAGATACCTAACTAAATATATTATTATTATATAGTCTTATAATCTGTTACAGTTTCTATGAAGTTGATTTGTTTGGAAAGATAAACGTATTTATTAAACCTAAAAGACAATTTTAAACAAATAAAGTTTATTGTCGTCTGTACTTAAACAATTAATGTCAAAAGTTAATGTATACGAATATTGACTTTGTTTAAAAATAGTTGATTGTTTTTGTAAGGTTTCGAAAGTAGCAAACAATATAAATTACATAACTGAATAATTATTACAACATCAAGGACTTCAAATTTGAAGATAATGTATAGTGCGCGTTTTTAGATTCCAATTAAAATATACCCATTTATTTTATATTAATAACAACTATTTAATTACTTTAAAACGATTCAAGAGATCCTGTTTCAAGTTAAAGCTATCTAAATGAGAGTATCCTGCAAAACGAAAACTCTACTTAGTTACTTTATTAGGTATCCATAATACATAAAGAATTTATTATTACTATTTTAAGGCTTTCTTGACTGTCCTTTAGTGGCAACTTAAACCCTAAAGTGGCTAAACGACTCAAGGCTGAACAGCAACTCAAAAATAATTCCTCATTCGGTTAAAAGACAAGAAATTTAACGACAACTCAATATTGAATTAGATTCTTTAGTCATAAGTGTAGATTAAATTACAAGTAGGTTATTTCAAGGCAATTAAAACGAGAGAGGGCAACGACCAAGATTTAGATATATTTGTTATCATAATCTCTGATTACGGATTTCGTATTGGTGTTAGACGATTGCTAAATACAATAACTAATAACTAATTAAGTAAATGTATTAACATATCTATGTAATCTCATGTCTAGTAGATATATATTAAATTATGTTACTAACCTCTCTTACTGCAAAACGAAGGCTTTTTATTCAAAAAATATAATTGTGATGAAAATTTGTATTTTTTTGTACCTATTTCACCCTTTTTATGACGACTTTTTTGTTGTAAGATTAAATAATTAATTATTCGAATACTTTATAATTAATTGACGATGATGACATTATAATTAAATGTTATTATTTCGTTGCTAAGCAACAGTGTCGGCAACGTCACACAAATACGAGGCAAAGGAATTGTGAGGAGTTCAACATTCAGCCAACGTTTTACGTAAGTATAAAGAAGTCGTCATAATATCATCAACATCATGATAAAGTCCATCTTATTGTACCTGGGATGACCCCAATTATGACGTTTTAGAATTATGGAGAAATTAAATCATATAGACAAATTTGCTACATATTTTATGACCACCACTGCAACTTCTATATTCCGTATATTTGGATCCATCAAGGAAACCTGCTAGACAGATCCTTTGAATGGGTGCAAGTCTAATATATCCCCATGCTTCGTGTTCTCGTTAAGGCCTGAAGTACATAATTCGCGATTCCCAACGACTATAATACCAATCGCGGGCCTTCTCGGTCTTCAGATTTCTATAGAAATGAGCAGAACCCTTGTACATCCTATTCGCTAAGTGGTTTTCTTGTCCTTTTGTATTAATTTGTTGTCCTTATTGCTACTCTTTTAACTTGTAGCTTATACTCCTAGATACTATACGTAAAATTAATGAATAACGTAATGTTTAAAACTAAACCACGGAGGCACTGAATCTTAGCAGGGCTAGATGCAAGAAATCCGCAACCAATTTAACCAGCAGTAAACTCACTGGAGAAAAAAGCTTCTCAAACAAATAGGATGACAACTAATTAGCAATGTTTTATTTATTATTCCCAGAAAGCAATGATAACTGTCAACAGTCACCTACCTACTGGTTATTGTTTATTAAAGTACGATGCTAATTAATTGTAACGGTACAATCACGAAAATATTTATTACGGAGGCGGACTTCCACTGTCTTGACACCACTCTATCACCAGTGACCCTATTGCACGCGATAATGAACTTATCAACGACTGTCTCATCCTTTGTAATACGTTATGTAAAGTTTTATTGTTTTTGTACTAACGCACCCCTCTAATAAATGTGTATCACGGTAAACATTGATGCAAATGACTCTACATTTTGTACGAGAAATTATGTTAGTAACATTTGCATATTTAAACTAATTTATTATGAAACAAACTCTATTCAGTTGTCAAGTCGTTGTAAAGTTTCTAAAATGTTTTTGTTACTTGCCTTTTTTTTAATAAAAAAAAATATAATTGAATTCTATTTGCTTTGACGTCATAAGTCGTTTTAATAAGTATTTATTTTTTATAGTAAGGAATAAATCATACCATTAATTAAAATTAATTTAAAGCAACACTTAATTTAATTTCAAAATATTTTTAAAGCTCTCTTCAATCCGAAATATCTTCGACAAATGAAGTTCACGTAAATAATACTACATATAAACACACCAACCTTTAATATATCATTATCTTCAAGTCATCAAATGTTAACTAAAGTCCGGTATTTGTTTTGGCACCTTCGAAACGAATTTGTAGTTTTTTGGAACACGCGCTTTTAGCGACGTCGGTACGCGCGTTGCGGGTCGCAAGTCTCGCGAGTGACTGATCATGAGCGGGCATCGCAGCCCCGGCCACACACCGACACGACAAGACGTGATTCCCTAGCTTATCGACTTGACGTCCAAGGTCCAAATGTAAACACTAACAATGTCCAGTTATTGTAAAACTATTAAATATAGAAACAAGGTGATTGTGTCGTGAGCTATGACATGAGATTTTATAGTAAGTAGGTTGATACGTAACGCTTATTAAATGTATGTCATATAATCATGTTAACCTATTTTTTTGGTTTGCAGTTTTAAAGCAGATGCATTTTAGGGCTGAGGGCACTGTAAGGAAATAAAGGAATTTAATTAATATCCCTGTTTTTTTCTTCTGCCTTGATTTGCTAAGGATCGCTTGCACATCCCCCGAGCAAGTCCGAAAAGAAAAAGCATAAAGTCCTGCATTATTGCGGTTTTAGTGTTCTCGGGGCATGTAACAATGTACTTTTATTATTTGGGTACCTAGTTACTTACCTGATCCTAAAATGAACACAAACAATACAAAAGACCAACCACTTTCTTTGTTTCCCAAAATTACCTGTTATTCCTTGAAGTCGTGAGCTTGGTCAAAATTATTCTACAAAGGTTTTGTTCTCCTTTGCTTTAAGAGAGCTTTAAAGGGATTGCACTAGGGCCTGACTTAGCACGGTTTCGATTATCCATCCTTTAAAACGTTTTTTTAAAACGTTTTCAGCTATTTCCTACCCCGAAGTGGCCCTAAGAGCCCTAAAGTTTATGTATGAGTACTAATCCGAGTATAATTCAAAACCTAGCAGGTATACTTGATAATAATGTATAGTTATTAGTGAAGTGGTTTATTACAGATTTTATTTATAGGTTCTAATAGTAAAATACCAAGTAAACCAAAATTTAAAGGCTCTGCAAATATGCTTGCTGTTGTGTGTAAATTTAATTACACAGTTCTGCTAAAATAAAACACCACATCTGAAACAAATATTAATATGTTCTTGTGCGGGAATCGAACCCAGTTAAGTATAACCTACCTGCAGGTGTTGAGAGGTATTTAGATACATACAAAGGAATAAGGAACACAGAAGAAAATTAAAATTATTTATTGAAACAACTTCAATTTTTTAAGTTAAATAATCTTTACTAAAGCTAGTGGGCTTAACTTACATAAGTAACGTAGGATAGCGCAATATAATTGATCGATACAAGTAGCCATAAGTACACAATAGAGATATATCTGTTACAGTACATTGGATATCTTCTAGGTATCAATATAGGATAATGTTAGGCTCTGCACAAGATTATGTTCCACTAATTTTAACATTAAATTACATTAACATTGATTTGACAAATGCTTTAAAATGACATCTGGATAGTTAAAATGCCTTACAAGCGAGTGATGTTTGTACCTATTTGATACCTACACAGCTCTGTCTAAATAACTTTACATAGCAAACAATTATTCGTAAAACATTCATAAAAGTTATTTTTTTTGTGGCGTACATACACAAGTAATAAATACTTAATTAGTGATTAATTAGGGAAGATATCATGTCGTAGGTTTAAATTAAATGTTGTAAGATCTTACAGCCACTCTTATCACATATTACAGCTTTAATTACTAGTTTGTCTACCATAGAAAATCTAAGATATTTTTATCGCCTGTATACAAATTTGTAAATTAAATCTACAAAATTATTTCCCGTTTAAGGTAGTCCACTAACTGTATAATACAGGAGGTCAAAGTTTGTTTGAAGAATAAAAAGAAAATGCACAAAGCATCGGTTTAAGAAATACTAAATTTCACGTCAAAGTAAAAAAAAAAAAAAAAACATGTTTACACGGCATTAGATCAAAATATAACATCGATATAATTTGGCATCGTTCAACTAAATTAGCTTACTTAATTAGCTTTACGATGAGTGGAAATAAATGCGAACAAGCGTAGCTGTAGCGACTCGCTGGGTGATGACGTCACGGGGATGACGTCACCGTCGCACACACACACCGCCACACTCCGGACAGACGTCGCGCATTCAACAACAGATGAACAACTAATCAACAGTTACATGAAGCCTATAGCAGCTACACTGACCGACAATGTCTGCCCAGAGGGCTTAGACAATGTTACATCGCATGACAATATAAACAAAACAGGAACCTTTAATTGTATAGGATTGACATTTCATTTCGACAAGTGAGATGACTTTGACTTGTCAATTCAATACATTAGAGCGGCTCAATCAACATTACCGCTCGGAGAAATGTAACATGTCTACAGCCCCAGCAATCAATTCAAAAAAATATATCACAACATTGAGGAAACTGACTCATAAACAGAATTTTCAAATAGCGCTCGCTTTGACATGTTTGGTAGAAATGAATTTTTGTTCGATGGACCGCCTCGGGATCCCGCTGACCTTCTTGGGCGAGATGTTACAGTTGATGGAGGAGGGAAGGGACTTGTAGCCGCCGTCCGAGCTGTAGTCCGTGTCCGTGGACTGTCCCGTCAGGCTCGGGCTCACGCTCTCCTTGCTACTGATCCGCCCGTTGTACAGGTCCCCGTACGACGTATGGTGCTTCATCAACGGATTCTCTTCTATGACAGCACTCCTGTTCAGCGAACGCTCTGTGCTCGTGTATTGGTTCTGAAAGTTCTCTATCGAGCGAGATCTGTTGGAGTACAACGCGCGACGATCAGTCTTGTCCCCCACGGATGAGTCACGTTTGATGTACCGTCGCGTGACGTCACTATTCGCGAGCGCCTGTAGGTACTTGCTGCCGACGCGCGAGTTGGTCTTCAGATGCACGGGGTCGCGGTCAGTCCGCTTGTCTGTCACATTGTCATCTCCGTTGTGTCCATTCACTTTCCTAACACCACACTGGCATTTGATCACAGTCCCGTTGGTAACAGGTCTCTTAGTCTTTTGTGCTTCACTGTAAGACGGCAGCTTCCTCACGCTAGCTTGTTCATTCCAACTGGAAAATGAGATGCATTTTTATATTTGGTATTAAAGACATGGACAATTTGTTAAGTACATTTAAGGCTCATGCCGGAATCTGAAAGTGAGACAGCGGTATGTTTTATCACATTTATTGCTATATCTAAACTACCTGAATGAACATTAGAATTGGAAGGGCACTTAGTGTGGAAGCTGTGCAAGTGTTTAAAACCTCACCTTTAAGTTCTGTCGGGCAGCGTGTAACACAGAGACATGTTTCTTAATCATAGTATATTACAAAATTGCGTAAGTTGTTATATATAATGAAATAATGAGAGGAAAAAACGCACACGACTACCTACAATCACACCTACAACACAAAAACTGTCACTAACGGTTTGAACCAAGCCAATTGATTGCCAAACCAGTACGTGCCAATAGTGCCGTGCTTCCAAACCAACTCACTGACCCATGCTTAGTCTCTGTATACTAGCACCGTTAATCTCATATCACAACAATCTTCCTAATTTGCGTTATTAAGTGACAAATTATATTAAGCCTCCCAGTGAAACGCTTAGGCACATTACGTATTATTTACAATTTGTTATATTAGGCCTATTACCGCATCGTATAGTAAAACTCCTCATGCAAACTAGCGGCTTGCGTCACTTGATGTACTTGTAGCAATAGTCGTCGATGTCCCTATCAGAGACGAGGAAGACGCCGTCCTCGTTGGTCTTGTACAAGAGATGCAGTAAGCACAACACATTGACGGAACACAAGAGGCATACAGCGAGCAAGCAGTCGAGCCACGCTACCTGATCCGACGGACGAACCCTCCCGCCACCCAAGTGGAAACTGCCGCATCCAATATCCAATATGATGGGAATTTTCAATGAAAATCCAATTCGGAATTTAAAGCAGCATGTGAGGAATTAGAAACAAAATGAAATTTTTGAAGGACCTGATAATGATGTCAAATTATAGATGGTACACAGATGATACGTCAGTTCTTTTTGCAATACTTACACTTAAATGAAATCAAATAAATATACCAGTGAAATATGGAGATAATGTTAGAGTGACTCTACACATGGATGTCGGTGCAAATGTCATTTTTTTAGTCATGTACTCTTTGAAAATCATGATCCATTTGGCATTGTTAAATTGTAATACCATGTCTTGACTTTTGTAGTAGGTATTCTGTACGAGGGATGAGCAACGATCTTTATACTGTGACATGTATGAAGGGATAATGGGCGGTATATACATGAGGATGATATTTGAGTGCAGTGAATGTAAAATGGACTTTATTGTAGCGAAGATTAACCTAAAACAATAAATAAAAATGTTGGAATAAATAAAAGTGAATATCTGATACATAAAGGAATATTAAAATGAGTAAGTAAATAGATAGTGGAGGAGTTGTATGAGAGACAGAAGTGGATAGTGTGATAGTGTTTGGAACAAGAGTGCGGTGTATTCAGTTAGCATGTGGTTACCTCACTAATCCGGAATTGTCAGAACTCGTTAACGCCGAGCTCATCGGCGGCCGCAACTGGAATTAAAACACACGAGAATTGTTTTTTGTTTGAATTTAAGGCAACTTTCTTTTATGACATGTTTGGTATATATTTTAAGTTTACTCATTACGTTCTGGTTACTTTACTTTGCAAAATGTGGAGTTTTATACAGTTAACTTTCTATTTCGAATTTTGAAGATAATTTCGCTTTTCTAATATCTCGTTTTCATCGGGCAGCTCTAAATCGTTGAATGGATCCAAAGTGGTTGGAAAAAGGAAATGCCGTGTCCAAGAAAAAAACCCGAGTGAAATATATCACCCATAAGTCAAAAGAAGAAAATTTGTTTGCTTGTGAATTAATCAATCACTTGTGCTTTGAAGAAATTTCTCTATAACATGCGTTAATAAAATTTATTTTTAGGTTCATTATCATAATGGTTACGTTCAAGAACAGTCTGGTGATTGAAATCTTTATTGTGTGCAATGGGAATTATTTAATTTTCTTTGATTATTGTAATTTGTTTTTCCTTCGGTGTACGTACCCGGTCAGTCTGCGTGGCGACGTTGCAGGTGTCGTCCTGGCGCGGCTCGTGGCTCTCGGCCATGCGCAACATCTGTTGCTGGAGCACGCGGACTAACCGGTCACGCTCCTCCAGTTGACTCTGAAAACAGACAATATTCATAAGCATTTATGACACTTTGCTAAAAGTAGTTTTTTGGCGCTTTTTTAATGTTATTTTTTTCGCTTAGTTATTCATCTATTTCTGCCTACTTGATGACACTTTTACCCAGTAGGGTCTTATTTTTCTCGCAATTTCATTTTTTTATTTGTAAAAAGTTCATATTGTTTGTGTTTTTTGTTTATGCATTAAGTGTTGCAATTATTAGATTAAAAAACGAAATTTTGAATACTGTTTTCTGGATTTCGGAAGTCTAGCTTCAATAGATAGTTGTTGGCACAATTAAGAGTAACGACTCTTTATAGGGCCAACGATATCCTCTTATGCAGGGCAAAACTATTTCTCTTTTTATTCCTGTATTTAGCATAACTTTTCTGAAGTGTAATTAATTTGAAGAACCTCATTCAGTGTCCAATGATTTCTAAAATACTTCGCTGGTATGCTTTAAAAAGGATTTTAAGCATGTTGAAAATAACTGTAAAAGAAATGGTCGACTTTATCTTCCGCTGTCACGGATAGTCGCGTGATTGAGACCGAATTAGATTAGCCTTTCACTTTAGTTGCCTTATTCGAGAAGTAATTGCTGTAGTCTTCATTGTATCAGTTCTGATATAGAAAACCCTAAGGACACTTTTCTTAAGTTAACATTAACAGCTTATTGATGCCTCACTGTATCCATTGTCGTCGGCTTCTCACAGTAAACTCTCATAGCTTTCGCCGTATGACAAACGACAGATCAGATTAACTCTTATCTGTTGCTTCATTTAATTCAAACTTATAAACGCTTTGATATTGTGCTTTTTATTCATAAAATCATAATTGACATCAACATGGATTGGATTGCTTTGTATCGATTCTAATCTTTTATCTAAACTCGTCTAAAATGTGCTATTGACGCACGATTCTTTGTTTATTCTACTAATTGGTTATTTTTGTATGCCTTTAAGCCAGATTATCACTATCTACATAAAAAAAAATGTCGTTCGTAACCCGCGTACATCGTTATCGTGAGATATTCTGTAAACAATGTATATTTAGAACACCTTAATATGTATCGATAAGAAATCTTTATCGATAGAATTTGTGCTAGAATCTTTGATCAATGGTTTCTTCGCTTATAGAAGGACAATTGTGATGGTTTTTTTAATGGGTAAACTAAACAATAGTGTAATATTAGAAGATGTTGGTCACGTTATTTCTGCTTCATTTGGTTTAATTCGAGTCGGCAGGCAAGATTTTTTTGCGCCACCCTATGAAAGAAACAGAGGTTTTGACTCGAAACTAAATGGAGGAGAAATTACTTATAAACACTCCTTGCATGCTGAAATATGCGCGCTGGTCTTTTCTCTACTGTGTTTAAAAAACATTGATCAGAGTCCAGAGATCCTAGCCAGAATCCCGGTGGTCTTCTTGCTATACCAAAGCAAAGAGATCTATATCTTCACCCATGATTTATTCTTCACGAGTGTTTGATGGCTTCAGCCACCTCGGAAGCCTACGAGCCTTTTAAACCTATACACCAGATTTTACATCAGGTGTATGACTCAAATAGGGTATTTATCAAGGTAGTTATGTAATAATGTCCGGACCGATTTCGGCCACGGCGGCTAGTGCTACTATGACACCAGCCAGCTAAGCAGGACATATTATAGTGCAGTGCGTGTGAGCAAACACAGGAGCACTCTTTATTCCTTTACTCTCATAACCCGATGGGACGGTAATCCGACACGACCGGAGAGAGATCAGGCGCAGGACCCACACTTTTACGTGCCTTCCGAATCACGGAAGCTGTGATATTTCTTTCTTAAGCGCACACAACATTCGAAAAGTCAGTGCGCGCGCGGGGATCGATCTCAAGACCTCCGACTTAGCAGTCCTACGGTCTTGCCACTAAGCTATCACAGCAAAAGCACAGCACAGAAGGTAGTTATGTACGTAGATGGGTGTACTGACCTGCAGGTAGAGTATCTGGCGGCGCATCTCGGCGCAGGCGTCGGGGTGCAGCGGCGAGGCGGGGGGGCGGCGCCCGTTGCCGCGCGCGGGACTCTCCGCGCACGCCGCCAGCAACGGGTCGAGAGTTTCGCTCTGACATTTATAAATATTTCTATTACTTCAATGTTACTTGAAGGTTTACGCACCCTTCACCAGATTGCAAAAAAACACACGGTATTTAAGTAAATCTCTTAAGGTAATAGATAAATCCTTCACCAGAGATAGAGAGAAGAAGTTCCGCCAAAAATAATACCCAAAACCTTAGTTGAATGTTGATTCAATAAAGAATGATTTGTAATATTAGTTTACAAAATAGATAGACTGTAAAAGATTAAATACATAGAAATATATTTTACACCAGCACCTCTTCATTTTTTAAAACACCTACTGAATAAAAGCTGAAGAAAATTGATTGATTTTAAATATAGGTTCGTATTAGATACATCAGCTAAATAAAACTATAACTAAAGTATTGAACACACATAACAGACTAAAAAGTAATTAAAAACGAATTATAATTGTTTATTAACAGACTTCAGATGAAAATTACGAGTACGATCGCTACTATTTTCCGTTATTTCCTCCTATAAATGTTAGGCAGTAATATTCCATTCTTATATAATTATGTACCTTTCCTTCAAAAAGACATAGGTGCTGTCCCAATAGTCGCTATAAAATGTAAATTAATTTCTACCATTAATCAAACATGTTGTCACTAACAGCAATTATTATTTTAATACCGTCTAACGTGGAACTGGTTTATCTTTATCAATATTACATAACATAATAGGTGTGGATATTAACTAAATATTTAAATAAAATGTAGGTCAATTCACGTAATCATTTGACTGTAATTTAGTATAATAATTCAAAGGCCAAACCCTTTGAATATTATAATTTTGTATATTATAATAGTTAAAAATTGTAACGTATTTTATTGTTTTTGATGCAGTTTGTGCCCAAAACCTCAATAACTGAATATCTCGTTTTTAAAAGATGTTTGCCATAACAACAATAGCTGAAGAATCAACGTAAGACAAAAGATGTTCTGGAAAAATATAATTGAGCTAAAATACAAATAAAAATCAAAGTTTTTCTTTAAGAATAGACTGGATAGGAAAAACACCTACTAGACTCATTATTAGATTTGTATATCTAGATAATTGTATCTATCGTAAGTCTCTTAACTCGGATGATAATTTAAAACATTAATAAAAAGACAAGATTGGGCACAATGTACCTGTCATTAGTCATATATCGTTTGTTTTGTTCACACAATCAATCGAGGTTATCTACTCTTATCTATTACAAAGAAAATGAGTGCATATTTATAACATATTTAGTTCAATTTACAATCTAGAATAAACTACTTATATTATGTATTTTGTTTAATAGTTGTGACATAAGAAAAGTAGAAGTAAAATGAAGAAGGGAAATAGATCATTAATTGATTGCCTTATTAATATCGCCGTAATTTTGTAATGAAAAGACAATTCATTTCCATCAAGAATAAAGAGACAGGTACTTATATAAATCTCGTACATACTTTTACAATAATAAAGTAATCGTGAAGTGTTTTGCGTCATCAATTGTCTTCAAACCAAGAATACAAGTCCCACCACATTACAAGTGATTTAAAGCAACAAATTAATAGAGATTGTGATAATACAAAAGTAATTTTGCTAGGTGATGAGAAAATATAGCTATTTGCAGAAACAAATGTCTTGCAACATTACCTTGATATTTATCAGGAAGTAATCTTATTTCGCTTATGCGTGCTTTTACAGTTCACGTTGCAATAAATTTGAAGGATAATGCGTTTTGTTAGTTTAGTTTCAAAACAACACGAAACAGATGCAAATGTATGTTAAGTTTCTATTTACACGTGCATTCTGCGTGTGATGCAAACTTAGTGGCGACTGTGCGTTTTGAGGCGAGTTACTTGGCAGATATAGATACAAATGCAGTATGAGGGTATAATAGGGCATTGCGTTTTAGGTCTTTTTACAGCCGCCAATAAGTTTGTTCAGTACATAACAGTGCAGTGCAAAGGTGCCTGTTAGCGAAGGCGGGTTACTTACACTCATCGAATGATGCTCCTCCCCGGGCTGCGTGCGGCAAACAAGGCAATGCAACCAAATAAACATATACGTTACAACACGCCAAACAAAAGTGCCAAATACAAGCGAACAAAATCGATTTAGTGGAAACCTCTGTTCACTGAAAGACAACACGATTTACACATCGAACAAAAGTGGAATTTGTCAACGAATTGCCTCAGTGAACATTGGAATAAAACATTGAAATAAAACACTAAAGATTAGAACTACTGACACAAATAAAATAAAATCTGAAACTTATGAAACTACATTTTTGTCTACCAAGGATAGTCAGATACAAAAACAGCGTCTTTTATGTTAAGTTCATTTTAATGCAACTGAGTCAATGTCAGATTTGTATCTATAGTAACAAGACTAGATATTAATCAGTGCAATGGAAAGCTAACTGTAGGTAACAGTCTGGGATGGGAAACACTATAGAAAGGGGTCGGCTAGGTCATGCTAACTATGAAACGTTGAAAAATTATAAGGAGCGATTACCAGTTAATGTTTCTACATCAATAAAGGCTACGCTAATTATTCAAACGCACATACATGCATGCCATTTCGTTATGCTTAACCAAACTAGTAACGTGTAATTTGAAACTATTTATATACATTTGCTATTCTGAAAGAAGGAAAATCCTATTTAACATAATTAGACTAATATTAATGTTAACATTTACATGTATACTTTTTACATAGATATAACTACGGAATCTACAAGTTTGTATAACGATACACTTTCTGTAGAACATTATTGTAGCGACCTAAATATTAAACATGGCACGAAAGTAAAATCCGCATTAATTGGTTTAATTGATTCACTATCTCTGAATGGGAACAATGAATGTATATGGTACACCGGTGAGAAACACCAGCACAAATGGTTAGGATGCGTGTGCACTGGCTCAGATAATTTAGATAGACACAGTTTCATTTAACATGATATACTTGCACGCACGTCTTGCAAACAGAAAATGACTATTGTAATCATACCAGACACTATTATATCTTATATAACAGCCAAAGTCATTTGGAAAGCGAGATTTTTAAGTAAAGCAGAATAAAATAATGGCGACTTCATATTTTGTATTTATTTGGCTTCCGTCAAAACGACTGTTTTTTTTTTGTTAAAATGTAGAACGTAACTGTTTTCCATTATTGACTGAGTAAGTAGACAAGTTTGGTCATTTACTGGCATTAAGAAATTTAATGGTTATGAATACTGCAGTTAAAAAGGAGGACGTGCATTTCAGTAGCAATTAGCCAGTAAAAGGTACATTAAAGTTTTATTTAAGGTTAATGAATTCTTGTCTCAATTGATTGATTAGTTATTAGTTTCAACGAAGATGAAAATGACATTCACATTTAAATTGTTTCCTTATCTTCAGACCTTGAATTTCCTGCTTGTAGAGGCCCTACATATATGGGAACATCATTCGCTGTAAAGGAAATACATTAAAACGTCATACACAAAAAGTGAAGGTTGTATAGGTAACTGACCTCCTGTAAGACCCGCTTAAGCTGCAGCAGCAGCGTCTTGATATCGACCACGTCTTGCAACAGCGAGGCGGGCGCGGGCGCCGGCGACGCACTGCCATCGCTGATCCCAACATCTGATGGCGTCTGCGTCCTGGATCGCTGGAGAAGCCGCGCCGTGCGGACTGGCAGACTAGCCCTGGAATTATACATCACCGTTGTAACATTACGTCTTCAAGTTATAGGTACTGAAGTGTCTCCCTCTCCACAAGTAAAACTTTATAATGTACCAACGTACCAACTCCTCCCGGCTGTAGCTAATACGTTGGTCTATAAACGCTGTAATTGCGCGGACGGTGATAAACGTGGTATGAAGAATGTGTGGACTGAGAGCACAGAGCCAGCTGTGTTTTCTGGTGAGGTGAGTTTTGTCACCATTGTAGTATTAAGTCTATGTTTTCCTGAAGTCTAGCTACAAGTAAAACTTTATGATGGACCAACTGCTACCGGTTGTAGCTATTACGCCTATGATGTCAAGAAATTCAGCGAGGTAGAAAAACCTATTTTATTATAACTTGTTAGATATGGAATTGCAATATTAACGTGAAGTAATATGGTATAGTTTTAATTGGTGTTCACATTCGGTTTTATTTGGTACTAGATCCTGTTTCGTGCAATCTTATACTGCCGATGTCACTTATAATCGTTGTAACTTCTGTTTTTACCATAAAACACATTGAAACGACTTGCTTAGCCTTTATTTATCATCTTGCGAGAGTTCTTATCGAATAGGGCAGAAACGTTATCGATTTCAAGTCAAAGTCAATAGTCCGAGGACAGATGTGTGCAATAATATATTTCATCATTTGCACGCTTAAATCATAAAAGGTCCAATGGTAAGTAGTAGTAAGGTTACTACCGATCTCAGACTGAAATTACTGGTTTATGATTCTATAAGATCAGTAAATTGGAACTGTAGCAAAATAAAAACAAAGGGTATGGCGTGTTTTGTCACTATCGACTGATTTTGCTTTATTATGACTGCATTACCCATTGTTACTGAAACAATCATGGTAATAAAACGTAAAAATGTGGCCTCTGTATCTAGATAAAGGCATGATAATAATTCAGTAACCTTAATACTTCCGGTAACTTGCAAGTATAATCCCCAAAATTAAATAGTATTGCTGATTCCATTAGAGTCATAACGATGGGCGTGAGCGACCAACCCACACAAATTAATTAGCTAAAATAGGACGACAAGTTACAATATAGGCGTAGTTATACTACAGCCACCTGTTAGTGTAACTTTCTAGATTATGGTAATTAATAAGAGTCAACCAACTAATTGTGTTTATTATTCATTGTAGAATTCGGTGAATGAAGCAATTTATTTGGACTCTATTAGACCCTAACTACTATTAACAGTATATTATTATCCAGTTCCTCCACTACTGTTCATATGAAACTTTGGATGTATCTACCTCGTTAGTTTACAAATAGGCTATACCGAAACAGGATTGTTTTGTTAACACTAATTCCAATAATAAGTGTAATAACTACCAATTAAAGTTGCTAAAACGGAAATCACAATTTGATGTTGTAAATTAATGAATATTCAATTATTTACAAAACGTAAAATGTATCCTTAGAAGTGGATTTTCTATATGTTTTCATGCATGTTGCATGTAACAGAGGTTTAGATAATGTAGAGAAAGGAGGAGATGAAAATTAGCTAATGCAATATCATAACAAATCAACGTGTAACAGTAAGATTGTGTAATACATGATTATAGGCTGTAATGGATAACTACAATAAAATGACGTTTCTATTGGGAAAGAAAACCAATAACATCCGGTTACGAAATCGTTATTAACCAATAGAGCGAGCAATAACCAATAGGAAAGTAAATGTTAAAGAAAATAAATGCGATAAAACAGGATTAGAAGCATACGAGAAAATTTTACGGTTTCACATAATCATATTATTCAGTTACTACACTTGTTAGCTTGTAGGTAAGAGTAGGTATGTGTCATCACTATTTTCGATTTGCAATATACTGCGCAATGATGTGGGGGCAAGCAAATAAGGATAATTCCAATTGTTTTGTGTATGAAAACAACAAACTGTAGCGCTTTGTGATCCTAAACCGTTGCCTCTCCATTGGCCTTGCGATGTTGCTTGGCCGCGATGCTTACTTGGCCTTTTGATGCACGAAACTACATATTACTCATAGTCTGGCGAGGTTTTTTAATACAGTAACATTAATTTCAATTCGTCTATTGCTACCTAAATAAGGAACCCTACCTATGAACTTTTTATAGAAGTTTGCATTTTTTGTTTTGTATGTTCCGCTTTATCGCGTATTAAACCGTTTTTGACAGGTTATGGTACATGGTTACTCACAAACCACTTGATACACTAAGATAACGCTCATGTTTTATTTAACTGATACGATATCGACTCGATTTTCAGTCGAATTATTATTCAAGATATCAAATTCTTACGAAAACATAGGTATTACTGCTGCTTTTTGTAAAAAAGACGTATTATATGATGTATCACTTTCTATTTTGAATATAAAACGCGCACTCGACACCGATTAATGGTCACTTTAAAATTTGTTTTTTGTTTTTGTTGAGCCACCTGTATTGCTTGGCCCTCTGGCTGCGCAGGCTGGGCGCGGGGCTGGCGGAGCGCGCGGCGGCGGGCTCGGCGACGTGCAGGTCGGTCTTCTGGCGACGCGCGCCCAGGTGCAGCGCGGGCCCGGCCGGCCCGGCGCTCGCAGACGTGGCCGAAACTGACCGCATGTCGCGCGGGAGACTTTCACAGCGCGCACGCACGCGGACAACTGAAGTTCGGCGGCGGCTCGCGCTATCGGCGCCGCCACCGCCGCACCAGCCGCACCAGCTCGCGCGGAAAAATCAGATCTCGTGGCGTCGACCCTATCCATTCATGCCGAACGGATCATAATCATCACGCAGTTTTCTTTTTGTTACACTCTATTTGTATCCGTGTACTGTTAAACCTACTAGTCTACGAACCGTGATAACAATGACATTATTTCACAAAATGTTATCGGCGTTTATCATAACATTCCCCACAGCGGCAACATTTCGCGGGATATAATCGCGGGGCCGCTGACATTTAGTTTGGCAACAGGGGCATGTCAAATGCGTCAGCGAGGTGTGTCGGAAAGGGAGAAGGCTGAACGAGCGCTTCTAATGTCTGAGCCGTCACACCGGGCGTCACGCTTGCTGGTCGCGCACTGTCACCGCAAGCACTTTCTTTTGCACGTGACTATGTTTATTTTGTGTCACACACACATCGTTTTTGGCCGCTTGAATGTACTGTATTTCAGTATCGTTTTTTATCACACAAATCGACAGTAGTTTACACTATATTCGTACGTAGCTGGCACACTACAATATTTCACACTTCATTTGGACGGAGAATAATCGGAGGGTGCGTAATAATCGGGGATATTTTAGGTCACTGCCAATGTCTCGCCGAGTTTGTTTGTTTTGTACTGAGTCGCCGGTCTGGATGGCATCTGCTAGTGAGTGAGACCCTACCGCGCATGCGTGCCGCCGTTCAATAATCACACTCGTACAGCTGATATAATTCCTGTTCCCTGCAGCCACGATAAGGTGGATGAATACACGAGACTGATTCTTTTGAACTGTATCTGTTCCATCGTTGTAATGTGAACAATATAAATACTAATTTACAGTTACTCATGAATGATACTATTATGACGTCACAATTCATGGTGACGTAATTTTATGACTGAATACTACGGTATTTATTGTTATTACTAGACGTTCCTGCTTGCAATATCACTTAATGGCCATAATCTATGGTATAATGAAATCTATTGCCCATTATTGCATTCTAAGGAAGTTTGAGTACGTTTGTATCAAAACAAAAAAAAAAAAAAATACCGTTATTATTCGCGGTGTGTACCTATATAATTGTATATGCAGGTATATACAGTAGAATTACGAACGGGTAAAGGAACCGAGCAAAGTCGTTTGTTTCGGTCACGGTTTAGGCTGGCGATGATGGCGGCCAAGCAAAACGCAATTGTACAAAACTACGGTAACTTACAGGTAACCATGACAACGAAAAAAATAGATAGTCCGTAGTCCATTTTGGTATTATTGCTACTTCTAAATCTTACTTGGGACTACATTATAAAATATACCTACACTTCTTCATTATTTAAAATTACCACTGCGGCTTTTCTTTATTCCATTAATATAAAAACCCACGAAACAAAAATCCACATTTATAATTTAATTAGCAAAAGAAAGCATTTCAATTAATTTGAAAGAGCAGACAATTCGTAATTAGAATGATACAATTAGTGCCTCCAGTTGAACATTAAGTAAGTAATACTGAATTATTTACGTTTATTATGTGTGTGTTTAGGTATATAACGTATGCAAATACGATACATTACATCTGAGGGTTGTATGTAACGAAAGGCGTGATCATGCGTAGCTTGCGTTTTGTAGGAGCCACGAAGACACAGTAACTATTAGCTTTAATTTTATACAAATATCACTCGTATACCTTTGTAATACAGGCTGTATTATTGTCAATTGCTCTTTAGTATTGTACGGATGGTTGTAGCTTAGGGGAACGCCCGCATAACAGCTAAGACATGTTCCACTAATTATTAGTTTCATTATAATGCTGGCTAAGAATGCGTGCTTAGCGATACAATGTTAAACACTTCCTGTTTCCCATACTGAAGAACGTTAATAATGTTATTTATTTAACTGTTTGTCCAGAGCAATAATATAGGAATGCTCACATAAATGCTGCTGGTTCGTGTTAATTATAAGCATCCTCAAGAGAGTAATAAAACGCCCAAATTTGTTATTCTGGACATCGAAACACAAAAGGTAAAGTCTATCTAAAACAGTTAGATAGATAAAACCCATGTGATATACAGAAATATGTATACAGAAATGTGAACATTATACAGATATCTAAGTGTACAAGAACAACAAAAAAATATACATAATTTGTTTTAACGTGCGTGTAAGTAAAATACGAAGTCTATACGCGTGTAATAACGATAATAGTCAGTTACAATTAATACTTTTTACATCGTATCATAATTCGAAGCCGTCAGTTTAGTTGTAGCAATTAATCAAACTGGCACAATTTGCTATTACACGTTTATTATAACTAGTAACCACGCCCAGTATACTCTTGCCTGCAGTAAATCATTTCGGAGTAGGTCGGGCTTAGAGCTAATATAGTCAAATGAAATGGCAATTTATGATGGTGACATTTTCTAATACTAGGTTGCGAGGTACATATTTCAGTAATAAGGTTTAGATATAATCAAGTTGAACATCATTTTGCACTTAGCAATATGATTTGTATTGCGATAATGTTGTTCAAATATACTTCCTATACTAGTAAACAGAGTTATGTTGACAATAGATGTTTGATAATTCAATAGATACATAATGGCAAAATAGGAATTAGGTCCTAAAAATGTCTTTCAGTTCAATTCTAATTCAGTTTTCCTACAGTAATAAGAAAATCTATTATTTTTTAAAAAATTTCATGCAAGAAATATTATTTACAGAGAAATCGTAAAGTTAACGAATAGCAATTACGCACGACCGCCGGTTACACAATTAGACTCCGCTGCCCCGGTGCCAT
The DNA here is from genome assembly GCA_941860345.1 of Chrysodeixis includens. Taxonomy (NCBI): domain Eukaryota; kingdom Metazoa; phylum Arthropoda; class Insecta; order Lepidoptera; family Noctuidae; genus Chrysodeixis; species Chrysodeixis includens. The sequence continues at coordinate 4,314,641 of OW796094.1, forward strand.
TTGCGCTGCTAATAACCGACTTCAGTGGTCCAGATATTATGAAAATACGTGAAATATTATACACTGAAGCAGATTAAGAATTCATATTTAGATTAAAACAAAAACCTGCCTACACTAGTTTAATGTAGTGTTATAATTTTATGTATAAAGTATAACAGGCTCAGTGACGTACCTTGGGAGATGCCTATTTTAATAGACTGCAACAGGCTGATGATGCTGATACGAAATAACTAAACACGACGCTAGAGAATGTACAATGCTATAATATTCAACATCATTTTCTATATGGATACAATTTTAAAAGTTCCAGTTTCAACTACAGCCTTCTAGGCTAACAAAAGAACCAAGGTCGGGAACATCAGGAATTTATAATGCTACCTACTTAGCCAACCTTTTATAAATACAAAATAGGTCGCGTATAAAACTCGCTGTTGAAAGCTGATTTCGTATTTCAAGTGACTTTAGAATGCACTTTGAACGACCACGAAATATGCATAGTTGTGAAAATATTGAGAGGTATGCAACTACAGCGAAGAATGCGCATTTAACAAAAACAACATCGAATGCAGTTATTCCAAAATAGTTCAAAACGTTTATAAGGATTTCTCTTGGATGTGTATTTAAACAGCTAAATATCAAATTATTGCATTTATTTCTTTTAATGAGTATTTAAATATTGATTGCATTACTTAAACTGTAAATGCAATATTACGTGTCGAGCATCACGTCATTTTAAAATAAACGTTTGCGTATTAAAAACATCGATAAGGTAAACGTAATAATGCTATTGTTTTACTTTTATTGTTATTTCAATATGCAATATCGCAATATGCTAGGGATCATAAAGTGCTCGAGTCAATAACTCGCGTACACATGTCCCTGTTCATGGGCCATGACCGAAATTTAAAGGGATCACCTCTGTTACAGATGGAGCAAAGAGACGTGACTCTACACGATGTAGAGCGGCGTCTCTTTTCCTCAGTCTTACTAAGAGTGGGAGGCCTAAAACTGACACTTGCGATTTTTATCGTGACGAGAACGCGAACAATTCTAATAACCTAGATATATTGGTCATATCGTAGTATCATGTTCTATTGCTCTACATTGCAATGGACCTTGAAATAATTGCTTATGTAATATCAATTTACATTTGTAGTGCAAATTGTACCTTCCTTACTTTATTGTACTAAATGAAGTCGTACGTGTAAATTAGGAGGTTAATTATTAATGTAGTGTGGAGTAGATGTCTCCATGTGGCCTCGGTGTGACCACAAGCGGAGCATGAGTTTCAAATAATGATATGGTACCCACTACACACGCTCTTTCTCACCGGCCTACTCGGATTACCGTGGTTTGCTTTGTTGATTGATACAATACAGGAATTTTGTGGTGATATTCCTTACATTTACGCAAGACTATACATATTGCTGGGATTTTGTAGAATTTGAATCTGATAAATCTTTTAAAAATAGGTCTATCATTTGGTAAACGTGTTTTGCTCTACCCTAACATTGGAGTCAGATTTTTATAATAATGAAATGTTTTCCGCAAACGAAAAAAATACGTGTTAGGTATTTGACTAATTGTAAGTATCACCGTTTTTATACATATATTAAGTTAGTAGAAGTTAAAATCTACCATTAAATAATAACGACAATGTAGTACAAAAACTCATATTATTTTTAAAGGGAAGTAAGTTGTTAGAGATAATACCAATTCAGGTACAATTTTTTGCACCAAATTCGTGAGTCGGTGTATTACAGGCATAACAACAACACAACAGACCCGGAAGTAAGTTTTAATAGGCTAAGCGATACACAGTAATCGTTTATTTTCGAGTTTAGACCACAACAATAAATCGCTATCAACAATTTCAACGTTACGAATTCCATGATTCGCCATAACGGTTGCATTTGCTATGTGCTCACTGCTCTGTTACAAAAAGGGGTCTGTGTTTCCCTGCTATAATGTATGGCTCACTATTTTATTATATTCACCTACAGCAAAAACTTGCAAATCAATTATTTATGCTCTGCTAGTAGAAGGCTAGTAGATATTTCACTAGAATTGAAGTCAGTCCAGTACTTATTGCATGCTATTATAGTTACGAGTATGTTTGATTGTAGAGCTTCTTTTACCGTTGTAGCATTACCTTTTTATATTGCAGTGATACGTAATTTAATTATGCAGTCTACAAGCAGAATACCTTATTTCAAAATCCACCTATCTCTACATCAACCAATTGTAATTTGAGAGCTTTTGAATATGAAAAAGAAATCACTTTGTACTGACACTTGATCATTTAGACAATAATGAGTCTAGATTCATGTTATTGTCTAGAATAAGGCAGTAAAATAGTCTGCTGGTCGTAACACTCGTAACTGTAATAACTCACAGGCGGGAACGCCTATAGCTAATAAACCTGTCAATCAATCAATTGAAGCATCATGTACGATATTAAAACAAGATTCTTCGCATATATCTATCCAACGAATATAGGTATAATTATATAATAATACCTATTACCTATGGTCATTACGTGGCACATTAAAAGGCACCGACCAACCTGCGGTCGTTAACTTTCGAACTTTTGTTCATAATTACTCGTCAACAGTGAAAAATGATTTTAAGTATACCTTCTATAGAATTTTATACCATGCTTAAGTGTTAATTACTGGATGGGAAGCTTTGGTGTGTTCAAATGTGTGTTTTGGTGTTTTCTTCAGCTTTTCTCGCTTTTTTTTCTAAGAGGTAGAGTCAACATACAGATAGAATAAACATTGGAATAATGTAAATCCGAGTAATACAAATCTAAGTTAAGAGTTGACTCCTTCGGAATCTATTATGTGACATCGGTCTAAATAATTCTATAGATTGTATTTTAATTCATTATATTTTTTATCGTTAAATATCAAGTATGAAATATAATGCTAATGATAGAGTAAAATGAATAATAATATTGGTTAAACTTTTAAATTAATCTCTTGCGGGTTTAAATTGCCCTAACGGGCTTAATCGCTTTAAAAGTCCATGACACCATTAAAATTATAATCGATTTTCGATCAAAACAGCACCATAAAAGTATTGTTATTAGTTTAAACAATTTAGTGGGCGTTAAATGGCTCAGCCACCAAAACTAGAGCCCACGATAGAACCTTGATACAAAACGGTTCTCGAGTTCTATTTGAAATTATTACATTCTCCCATTAACTTCAAATTGTTTTGAACGAAGTCCACAGATTATGAATTCATGTATTAGTACAGTGAGACCTACTACCTATCATAACTTTTGATAGCAAGATTTGTTAAAAGGCGTAAATTTTAATAAACTTGAGTTACGGTTTACGCCGAGAGTCTAGCAACAGTTTTTAGGAGCCCATAAAGTTTTTTATGCGTGTAAACTAGCCACACAGTAATTACTGGGATGAAACCAGCAACGATTCCGATTACACCGAGATCTGGTCCTAAACAAAACTCGCGAATATATGTAATTTTGTTCAAAGCCTCTGTACTTCGAGTCCAAAATTTTGAACTGCTAAAGCCAAGTCAAAATTGCATTTTTTTGATCGATGGTAACCGAAACAGGTTTAGTAGTAGGAGATTAATCAGGCCTCTAGGCCACATATTCAGACACTTGATATGGGAATGGGAATCGAGCATAGAAACCTAGATGAGCGAGTTTCTCGGCAAGTGCAGTGCTCTTGACCGGTTTTAAGTGTTTGTGTCATTATGCGAGATGATGTCATTTGGATTCGAAAGTAGGTTCTGTGATATTTATTTATTATACCGCTACTTACAATGAAAATTATGCATCGGATGTTGAAGACTAAGTTGGACAAAGTTCATAATATATGGAGATAGGACTTGGTAGCTACCCCACGTGTGCAGACTTTATGAAGTCGTTATTGTTTGCAGGTGTAAAGTAACTATTTGAATACCTTAAAATACCACCCGAGGTTCAATTAACAGCGTTGGCTAGCGTGTTTATTATAAATTGTACTTGCTAGGGTCGCATGTTACGAGCGTACCCCTATAAAAAATTATACCTACATTTAATTTACAAACATTTGGAAAAGGGTTGAAAAGGTCACAATATTTCCTATGTAATTACTTTTATTAAATGCCACCACTTTATATAACATGCGACCTAAATAAATTCACGTTATTTTAGTACAACATGAAACTCACTTTTATTTTTTAGTATTACATAAGTTTCTCACACCATAATAACGGTTAATTATTGGCCTATTCAACTATTTAATGACTTTATGTAATATTGTGACTAAGTTAAAAACTTCAATGGCATAGAACGTCAACATTTTTTTATGATCCAATCAATTTGGGTAGATTTTTTCCTCTTGTAACGTCAAATTCATGCTTTTAGTAACAGCTGATGTTATTTTTCAAACTTAGCATGATGAAATAAAGCTGTCGGCGTCGAAGTTTAGCTATTGATATGCGGCCAACTGTATTTATGAGATGTTTCTATACGTACAGGAATGTAGTTAGAATACCTGTAATTCAATTTAAATAATTTACACGGCTGTGGAGCAACAGTTAACTGAATAAAATAACTATTCATTGCACCGTCTGTTGCTGTCGGTCTGTTTTGCCGAACAACAAATTGCCTAGCCTAAAAAACTGTTGACGTTTATAACACCGAATATAATAGACTACATTAATTTAAATACGAGTCAACGACACGACGTAGGTATAATACAGTATTGTATCTTCCTTGCATAACTGTTTTCACTTATCTGCAATTGTTTAAGGAATCAAAATGCAAGCAATATTGTAAGGTAGAAAGTTGTTCTCCTTTAAAAACAATATAAACATTTTTATTGGCAATTTTATGAGCAATTATTATTAACAATTACGATCATTATAATTTAGTAAGATTATCTCTGGTGATTATGTTTATTTCCTTATAGTGAGGGGTCAACGTACCTTTGTGCTTGGCCGTTGAGCATAGTGACCACTTGGGCCACGATGCCTTTGACTGGAGCCTCCTTCTCCAGCATCACGACTGGCTTTTCCATCGTCATCACTACACAGGTTTTATTCACTGTTGTCTCTAAACACTGCTGTTTTCACACTCCGAGAGATTTCACGTTTATTCGATATTGTGTTTATTCTGGTTGTCAAAGCGAAGGAGCCCCTAAAGTTGGTTTAAATTATTCATTTGTTTATGAATTATTTACGTTTCATTGTGACTTAAAGCTTTAGACAACTGAATGAATAGTATATTTTGCTGAATCCGTTGCTACTCAAGCCTGGCTTGTGTTACGCAGGTACTAATACACACATGCTTGAAGGCTTAACGTTTTGTACCTAGGTGTCAATAAACGTTAACAGGATTAGTGCGACGACACACTACACATGGATAATTAATTTGCAATCAGGGACAATTGGGTTACTAAAAGCAAACGCGGACATGATACCGGTCTCAATTAAAATATAAAAGTCAATCGGTACAGGTGTTGCAGGTGGGTTCATTATATATACACCGTTACCGGTCGGTTACTCTATGTAACATGTCACTAACACATGTCATCGTACACGAATATAAGTAATTTATTAAATAACTGCCTACAGTTTAGCAAGCTTTTATGTAACGTAGACGGTTGGTACTAGAAGCGACTAAAAACTTTTGACAGTCAGCTGAAATTGTTTTTGTTTGTTACGAAACAATTTCAGAGCTAATTAGTTCCAACGAGATCCTTTCATAATATTTGTGTTTTTACCTATTTTTCTGTAGATGTCAGTGGTTGAATAGGTAGGTCTCAAGATTTGCGTAAACAAACGATTGCATAAAATCAATGGGTGTTTCATTGTAAACGAAAGTTAGCCTTGCAAAAATTATTGTTTTTTAAAAACCTTTTTACGACCTCTAACTGCGATATTTAGATTTTTGCAGTTGTGTACACATCAAGTTGTTATTGTGATATCTATAAATTGTTGTTAGTCATTATGTTCCCTAAAAGAACTTTAAGATGAATCCAATGTTACACGGCTGTCTAAAATAAATTTTAGTACCTACTAAAATAATGTAGGCAGTTAATCATCTATCTTTAGATACATAAAGTTTACGAACTTTTTACTATCAAAGGCCCGCGTCCATCGCATAAATCTGCTGGGTCTATTATTTTTTTTATTTGTGGGTAGACGAACTAAAAAGACAAAGGTCACTATGAAAGTTTTATATCTAATGGCCCGTGAATACTATCATTTAGGTACGTTTAAACAGAAGCTAAACGTGAAAGTTATTTTAACTTTATAGGCCGAAGCAGTTACAACGAATGCCATGTAGTTAACTTTAATACTGTATCAAGATATAAACACCTCTTAAGTTTTTAACCTACAAAGTCTGTTAATTAACTATTTTTATGAGAAAGTTAAGCACGGAAACACTAGCCAGATATCTCAAATAGCGAACTCAGAAACCATTTAATTTACAAAAAATATAAAATTCATAAAGCATGTAAGTAGCCAGCATTAATTACGAAGCTCCAAGAAACGGTTTCATGCGGCTGGAATGACTTGCTCATAAATAATGGTTACTATAGGTATGTAGATACTAGTAGATAGCTACACGAAAATAAACTGGTTTAAGATTTAACAAATATGAAGAATGTACGATCACTTTTTTAAAATAACTCACATGGTTTGACAACACAATCACAGTTTTCGTAATACTTTTTTTTATAAAACTAAATCAAGTAGCTACGACATTTTCGTAGCGGACCGAAGCACATACTAAAAGCTGTCAGCAAAGCTATTCAATGTTGCCATGGCAACGCGTTTTGGACAACAATAGCTCATTGAACCGTGTATCAATTGAATTGTATAGCTATAAATCTTTCAAACAATAGATCGGCTTCAGTACTATTAGTGTTCTCATCCCATCAATGAAATATTCATCAATTGATTTCTGGCTGAGTTTACAAATGTTTAATGTTCTAGCAGATATTCTCGTCCTACATCAAAATTAAATATATGCATGACAAATTTTAACTTAAAGAAAATGTATAGTGATCTTATCAAGAATTTATTGCAATTATAATTATGTATAAGAGAACCAAAAATTCTTCTGTTTTTGCATACTATTTTATTTGTCAAAAATATTATCATAAAACTAATAATTCTTAGACACCGTGGCAATTAGCTTCACTTATTAAATAATAATAGAAGGTAGTTTCTTAACTAATAAAGAATACCTATTTTTATGACATTATAATTAAAAATTACATGAAAATACTGTCCCTGTGCATGACTAATGCAATTTATTGTTAAAACGTTATAAACAGATCGGAATTCATTTTATTTATCAGTGATATGATAAGATAGTACTAAAACAAAGAACTGAGGGTAGATAGATACGAACTTATACAAACATAATAAAGCTTATAACTATTTTGTTATTGTTGGATTTATAGTAAGAATATACTGAGTATACTTGGATAATAAAATTAGAATTTAAAAATATACCTACGGTAGTTGGTTAGTGTAATTTCATACTGCATTATTCTATCCAATGAATAAAGTGGTAGGGGAATGGAAATATCGTATTACCATACTTATTATAAAAATAGAGGTCTGTGGCCGATTTTATGGACTGTATCGTGTAGTGGGATGATATTATAGAAGGTTTAGCCTCTTTATTAATTTAAATTACCCTCGTGTAGTATTGTACATAGCTATTTAGGAGAAGGAGTTGTAACAACAATTGTGGGGTAATTTTAATACTTTATAGTTGATAGTATTGATATTTGGTGATAGAAGCTGTTAATGTTTGCTCTAAATACCTTAAACGATAGATCAGCTAAATAAATAATGAACCCAAAATAGATCGGTATATAGACATGACCTACTCTTCCATTAGCACTAAATAAATATTTTGGAGTATTGTATACGTACGTTATCTCATTTAGTTTCCGTTGTCAAACATGATTGCATTTATCACTTTGATTAACAAAGGAAATGCATAATTATCATCCTTCATTCACAACAATTGAAGCTCCGATAGCAAGTCGGTAATTGAAGGGTCAATAACCACTAGGTTCTGAAAATATTGTGTACAGAAAGCCCTATACTAAAGCCAATTGGTTTGTAGGTACCAAACTGTTTTTGTTTGACGTAACTATGTATGTCGTAGGTCACGTATTCTAAGTTAAAAATAAATCAATGTATAGTACGCTTGCAGCTGCTAATTGAATTATCCGCATTGGCTGGGTATCACACACTTCACGTAAAGAATAATAACCATCCTTAGGGGCCGTTACCCTGCTTTGAAATTCACGCGAGTCACAGAAGCATCAGCATTAGTACGTAATGTAAACATAGGAAATGTGCGATTAACCGCAGCTGCACATTAAAGCTCGTTGAATTACGATCGTTCAGTGACCCGTACGTTCGATATCGGCAGATAATAATCTCGATCGGATCGTGTCGTGTTCCGCGAGGTCGCCGGCACGTGTCGTGGTCGTGCTGCGTGCCGGCTACGTACGTCCGCGTGCGCGACGAGTTACAGACTAACATCCGACCGGGCTCGGCATGGCACGCGGGACGCGGCCGCGGGCGCAAACACGCGGCGAGATGAACCGAAGCCCCGAGCCAGCTGCGCCGCTTGCTACTTTATCTGATTACCTCATGGAGCAAGGACCTTTCGACACAAAAAGCTCGCCCGTAAAATTTACCTTGAAAATTGATGGCAGCACAGCGAAACTTTTACGAAATCTGTCTTAGACTGATGGATTGGAACGTTTTCACAATGGCGAGTAGTTAAGCAAGTAAACGATGGAACCTAATTACTTTTCAAGCGTTGTTATTATAAACGGCATTAATTAAACATCAACGGTGGTTGAGTAGCATTTGGGACAAAACTGTTTAGGATCAATTTTAAATCAAAACTTCAAAAGCTGCAAAAGAATTACGTTTACGGACCGCCAATAAGGAGAACTCCACGAACTGTGAAATGTACTGGTTCAGAGGAAGTGTACCATTAAAAAGTTCTATTATCTTGAATGAATGGGGTTTTATCATCCCAGTGCAAGGTTGTCGAGCCCAGGTGCAAGTCACTCGCAAGGAAACAATTTCCCATTGTCGTAAATATCTATTGTGGTGTCATGCAACGGCGCGAGCGCATGGAGGTCAGACATATACCCACACAATTAATCTGATAATTGGAACTGGAACGGTTCTTTGGCATTGTTTTCATTTTTACTAACACTTGCGCAAACACTAGAGTAGAAGTAATTTGTTAGTATAAGTCTAACAGTATACGCAAACGATCGAAATATTTTCTAAATATGAATATGAAATAAGACGATAGCGTAATAGTTTATTCAGCATGTATCAAAACATCCCTTTGATATAAATGGGAAAAATGTCGCTAATCCTCCATCACAACGATAAATGAAAAATATCTAAACAATAGAATTTATTATAATAACACCGACTTAAGTAGCGGGTTACAAACGTCATGCCTGCATAAAACGATACTGCGGAACAGTCACGTAGAACCGCACCTTGATATTTGCAATATAAACCGAAAGTAACTTTAAATATTTTATAATTGACATGACCTTAATATAACCCAGTAAAAGTATGGAATAAATGACTAAGAACAGTGGCTTAGCAATTAAGTAAATTATAACTGGAGTGCGTTTGAACTTGAAGTAAATTGGTACTTAGTATTGTGTTCCATATCTTAAACGCTTTATTTTTGGATCAGGCCGACAGTTGAGTATACATAAACAGCAGGGTTCATTATACATTACATTCCATTAAAGAACATTAGGGAAGGGCAGTAGATAAAGAGAACATTAAGCTTTTTACTGGCCTAACGAAGCAACATTACATTTGATGATTGCACAAAGTTACTTGAACATTTTTGGCGACGTGATGAAGAGGATTTTTCGGTAATCTGAGATCTCAATGTCTGGTCACGTAAAGCAAATAACATACCATTGTATTGTTAAACGAAATATAACAAAAACAACAATGTGGGACCGTGATTGTGCCGATACATCTTGTTTACGTACTTCGAGATGATAGGGACAAGTTTAAAAAGGATAAAAATATTATATTATCACCCCTGTTAATGTCAACGTCATTTTTAAACCTGTTTTTACTTCGAGGGAACGGTTTTTTCTAATAACCATTTTTAAAAGAATTTATGAATGAGGAAGTTAGTTAAATCGGACTAGGTGCAGAATGTTAAGAATATCTTTTACGCGTGGTACGGCTTGGAATAGGCCCATGTCCTTGGTCCTCTCACCGAAGCCTTTAATCCTTTACAATCGCATCTTACTTTCACATAGGTAACATAAGACGCGTTCACGTTAGTAGTATTGTTTGTTGTGATGGAATACAATTCTTGGCATCACTTCCTGCGTGTACCAGCGACGCTGTCAACAGGCCTTTTGTTCGATTGTTTCAGTATCTATGAGCACGAACAATACTCACAATAAAACGAGTTTACATCCAGCGTAATCGTAAACAAAAGCCACAGCAGTTTTATCAGAATGTGTGTTTAATTGTTTATTACTTTACTTTAATTAAATACGTGAATGCTAGGTTATCTAAGAACAATGAATTTGGAAAAAGTTGATTAATGAAGGCATCAAATGTTCATTTGAGTCTGAGATACGGTCGCGTGTTCCCATACGCTGTAAATAGATTTTCATCTGGTAATATGTTTAAACATATCTAATTTCTTTGATGCAATTGTGTTTGATGGATCGTTTGCATATTTTAAGGTTCGTTGTAATTCTTATGAAATTTCTCAAAATCGGAAAGGGAGAGGATAATGAGGTATTGCATTTACTGAAGCAAATCTTTCGAAAATTTAAACGTGAGTAAAAGTTTTTGATAATTTTGTGATATATTTTTCACTGGGTCTGGTCATCCAAGCTAATCATCGGGCAAATAACATGGCAAAATGCAGTGTAGGGACCCAATGCATAATGTTAGCAGTACCTATGCAGTCAAGCTTGCGAAGTGGCCTCGAGTACATACTTGTACCGTTGTCGGTTTACCTTAGCCAATGAAGCATGACAATCACGTCAAACTAATGTAGCATGCGTGAACGACGCTTATATTCCCTAAGGAGATAGGCAGAAGTGTCATATTAATATATCTCTACGAAGCTGGCCGGCCGTCAATAATGAAAAGTTTATTAAGAAATGAAAATTATTTATTCCATAAATGGTGACTTATAAGCACTTATGATCATCATACGAGAAAGCTATCATCGAACACAGCTACTTTTATTTGTCTAAACTTTCTGAAATGTTCATAAATGTTTTTACAGCCAATTATGTACTATAATACAAATATGGGAAGTTAATTAGAAATTAAATTGCGGGAATGTAAATGGCGGTGTACTTACTCTACCAATTAAATTAAACATTATAATCTGGATTTAATTCCTTAATTAAGCTGCTGTAGTAAATAAGGTGAAAGGTCCTGAGTTTTGTTCCGAGGTCAAGGATAAAGTTAAACGGATTATAGTTGACAATCCAATAAGCCGTTTTGTTGGTTAATGGGATTAAATAGATCTATTAAAATAACGGTAAACAAAAATATTAAAAAACCACTACGAGATTTGGTGGCATTTATAGTTCAATGCTCATAAAAATGTTTATACCAAATCTGAAACGGAAACATGTGTAAATAAATTATACTTTACGTTTTTGGCGAAATCAAATAAAAACATATGTTTATTTGGGTTTGTACTATAAAATGAGACCGATGACAAGTAACCGGATATTTCAAAAATAATTATGAGCTTTAAATTTAATGCGTAATAGTCACTTTGCGCCTCTCACTGGGCCGACAGACCGACATAGACCGACATACTTCACACTATGACATCTGAATAGCCGCTTCATTTGCTGTAAACAAAGGTCTTAGCCTTTCACATTGTTATCCAACGTAATATTATGAGGAATTACATAAAATAATATCTTTATTATCTTAAAAGCGTCATTATAAGACTGAAGCTTTTGGGACGCCAAAATAAGGTTAATTGCGGATGCAATGTTACGCGTTTTATTTGCAAGCTCTCTCTTCATTTTGTTACTTATGTAAGTTTAAATTTCAGGATGACTGTTTTTATTACGTATTTCAAAATGTTTTATTAGGTATATTGCCTATCATAAAAAGCATAATTATTTTGTTTTAGCGTCCTAGAAATCATTGTTCTTATGATCATTGAACAGTATTTGACGATTTATCATTTATTTTTCCTGTAACACGAGTTCGTAAGTCTCTTAATATTTATCTCAACGATATTAGGCATAGACTCATACGATTCGTTTGCTGACCCTAGAATTGAGTTCCGCCAGTACCTATACAGATTCATTATAATATAGGTAATATGTTGTTGGTCGAGTCCAGATGATAATAGAGATAGTGCGCACAAAAAATATCTATCAATGTGGAACAGGAAAAAATATTGAAGCATTTTGCCACTCGCGTCTTGTACCAATTTATATTTTAAAACTATGAGAGTATTTCATGGTACTTACCAACACTTTTAATATAAAATTAGACCACGATTGATTCAGCGACAATGGGATGAAAATTCACATTAAAAATCACGTGCAGTACTTAATTTCACTATACATACAGTATACGATTTTTGTCTTTTGTACCATCACGCCGATGGTAATAGGCCGTCTGATAATTATCTCAATTTCATTATTTTGGCAAATTCTATAACTACGAGTGCCTAAAGCTACGAGCAAAAACATATATTCACGACCAAAAAGTTGCAGTATGGACATTTTTGCAGTTGGAATATTTTTGATATTATTAGCTAAATATAAAATGATTAATATAAAAGAAAATTTTACGATCGAGCGATCCCGTGACGCTGGCTTATGTAGTAGAAGAGGCTCGGGGTGTTTTTAGTCGGTGGATGTCCGACATTGCCCCTCGCTATGCCCTCGGCGTCAGTTGAAGTTATTGCGTTTCTCCGAGGAAAAAAAATACCGTGTCTTTGTATCTTTAAATACGGCTGTACTATAGACAAAGTTAGAAAACACTTACCCGACGTTTGAAAGACTATTATTGCTGGCCGTGAGAGACTCAGCTGTGCTCTTCCCTTGCGCCATAGCGGCGAGCTGCCGGTCCAGGATGTTGTTCTGTTCCAGCAGCTGGCTCCATTGCCGTACGGCGTTCTTGGATGATGATAGCTCTTGACGCAGCTGCCTTTCGTCTAAGGAGTTTAAGCCGCTGCGTAGTGAGCTGTCCAGCCTGTTTTACGAAAATATTCAGGTGTAATTACAAATAAAAAGAATGTTTTCTTATTTTTATTGTCTATGCAGTTTTATCTATATAACCGGACGTTATAATACAAGCCTAAAAAGTAGGTACCACAGTTCGTTTAAAAAAAAAAAACAGTTTTTAAAAAAGAATCCATAACTTCTTTTCCACAAAAAAACAAACCAGTTTTCGCCTCGAAATTCATTGTTTTGATTGATTGCACATATTGCTGCGTGTCTGTTACGAACGTTTAAGTTGGAATTTGACAGCTCTAAGTTACATCTATCCTTGTCTAATTACCTACACGTAAGAGAAATAGCAATAGTATGAAATAATTTTAGTGCGTGTTTAGAACTCTAATTTACGTCTCTCCTTGTCTAATGACATACAAATGAGAGAGAAAGAAATAGAGTGAAATAACTACAATTATACATGTACAATATCGGGGTCAGTTTATTCAGTTGAAAATGATTACCTTTCGATATAGTCATCGACGCTTTGTAGGCTGGTGATGGACTGTGCCAGATCGTTGTCCATCATGAGGTCGTCTGATGCTAAGCTAGACAATGTGTCCAGTGACGGTGTTCGCTCAGTGCCTCCGTTCCGTAATCCACACACTACAAATACAACAGAATTAAAAGTTTATAATAGTTTTACTATAAATTCTTAACAACTTGTGAAATATCCAATAAATTCGATATTTAAAATACGAAAAAGATTGTGCGTAATAAAGTTTTCCCGCCAAAATGTAATACAGATAAAATATTGTAGTTGATACAGGCCGTAATAAAAAAAAAGTGGACCAGTGAAAAGTTTTTAATTATTTCGGAATTCAAACTTTTTTCGGCAAAAAAACATTTCGTCAATAATTTTACTGGTATCAGGGCTATAAATAAATTGAAAAAAGAACAAGAATTTATACGGAAAATAGGAATTATTACATATTTCATTCATTTGTTCAATTAATATTTTTTTAAATTTTATTTTAAAATTACTATGGATGTATACTTAATTTGTTTTTGTGCATAATTATTTTTTGATTTATACGATAAATAAAGCATAAATATTATTAGCCAATGGATAACTTACGTTTACGATTTCTTTGAACGAGCGGGCTGTTGGTAATGCGTTCCCTCGACCTCCTTAGGTGTTTACTTGTGTCTGACTCAATTGTTTTACTTGAAGGACTACCGTCTGCATTTTCTAAAGACAAAAAGTTCATTTTAATTTTGTACACAGATCTTCATAATGAAATTGCTTCTGACTATGGAAAAGGAGACAAAAATGTACAAGTGTTGCAAAAGCGTATTTCTGAGAAAGTAAAATATTGACTACAAAAAAATAATTTAGTTCCGTGATGATACTTCATAAAAGTGTTCTAAGTTTTAAAATAGGTAAATTATTAAAATTGAGGGATTCTGAAACTTTGTCATCGTGGTATCATCTCCTTAGTCTAACTCAGGCAGAATTAAGACATAAAGAAGCTCTTTTACCCATTTTAAATTCCTAACATTCTAATCCCTCGATTTTTATCTGTAATATAATATTATGCTCTTACTCCTAAACAGCAAAGCTGGCTGGTCAGCGATCTCGTCGTCGAAGAAGTCTCGTCCGTCAGACAGTGAGAGGGACCCTGAAGCGTGTGTGGGTGTGCCCGGGGACTCCGGCGTCGGGTTCTTACTGCCGTCTGCACTCTCACCGTGGACACGGACTGTTTCACTATGGAGAAGAAAGAAGGAGATTGGTCATTTTGGTCGAGTAGGTAAGTCATAGGTAACAATAGGTATGGATCTCACGACTGGAGCAAGATGGTTTGGTCAATAGAAATATTTGCTGATTCATTTGAGTTAGTATAATTCGCATCTATTCATTACAACAGCTTTGTTGTGGCGTAGCTGTAATAACAAATAGAAAAAAATATGTTTTACTGTCTCAAATTGAATGCCAAGATGAATTCGTCGTATTTACAATTTCAAGACTGCGTAACGTTGTTTGCGAATGCAAAATATCTTTTTGAACGCAAATATGAATATTCACAAATTGTCACCACTTGATACGAAATCATTTCATATACTACAAACTTTTGACTTAAATTACTCACATGATTACTTCCTTAACAGGCTGTATAACATCTCCATCAATACTGTCTTGCTCCTTAACCATCGCGTGCAACGGTTCCGGAGACCTAGTCTTGGTATTTGCCGTCTGGTAAGCAGAACTTGATATTGTAGGGTCTCTCTCCACCTGCAGCTCATTATTCGAGTCACTGGTACTTGTTGAGGAGATCAGACTGTCTGCTGGCGACGTCTCGTCATCCAACATGCTTTGTGTGGAAGTTTCTAGAGCTGACATATCGAATTTGGATTCTTCTAGCGTAAGGGTCAGGTTATGATGGTCTCCGCTCTGATTTGTGCAAGTGCTTGTCGTACTGTAGTTGGAACTTGTCATGGATCCTGTAAAGAAATTGGAATTAATTTATTTAGACTGTTCTTACAATTTGGTGATATTGGACTGTAGCGCGTCAATTTGTGGAATTGGGGATCTGTATCTATCATTTCCCTGAACTTGTACAAGTTTTAGAATGAACTAGTCCAGGTAGGGGTGTTATTTAAATTTTGTTTTTCATTTGTTATTTTACTCCTCTCCGCAAAGAGTGTTGCTTGCGAGATGACGTCAGATAGGAACGTGTGGAAGAAGAAGACATGCTGCGCCGACTCCAAATAACAATTGCGATAAGGGCAAGGGAAAGGGACGATGAAGTGACACATTTCTCTAAGATTTATGAATTTAGCTTACCCATCATAGTCCCCCTTAGCGAGTCGTGTTGGCTCAGCGTAAGAGACTTCATGAGCAGTGGGTGTGGAACTGGAGGCTCATCCATGATCACTATCGTCTTCTTAGGAATCTCCGGCTCCACAACCTTCGGTGCTTCTTGCTTCTCTAGCTTAGATTTATCATCCTCGCAACTTGACACGCTTAGTGCTAAGGATACGTCGTCTTGTGATCTGTAAAGTGTAAACTTAATTAGTATAATGACGGGCCTGTTGGTATAGAGGTTAGAGGCCCTGACTGCTATACTAGAACAAATGTTTGTGTGATGAACACAATCACACGAGCTACTCAGTATACTTAACTTGAGACTAGATGGCGTTTTGTGAATGTTGAGGAATAGTATGGTTTTGGTTACGTTTTGGTTATGTTTTGACAAATTACTGATCAAATCAGTCTCGCATGATCATATTTGGTGGCAAACAATAATTGTGTAAAAGATTCATAGTTATTCGGCATGTATACATAACCGACGCCAATATTGTTTAATGTTTTTGTTTGCATACAGTTCAAATTAAAACACTTCAATGATGAAGCAATATTATATCACTGGGCGTTTTTATTATTCTGTTTAGAAAGCAATTTTAACGGCCACGCACTAAAAGCGAGGCTAAATGTTTACGCCACTGTATTACCGAATGGTACTCGTAACTATTCTAATATTAAAAAGAGGTAATGATTGCGATGTTGTGGGGGGTAATCTTTGAATCTTCTAAGCCGATTTTGATTTTTGTTTTCACTAAATACAAACCAAAACCAAAAGTCATTTATTCAAATTAGGACAATCTAGCACTTTTTAAACGTCAAAGTTCATAAATTATAGACAGCACCCCATCGCCCACCCTTCAACGCTTCTTGTGCTTTTGCTATGGGAGCAGAAACGTCGCAAAAAAACTCCCCAGCAGCACGCTGTCTTCCAATTTACAAAATTCTAAGATTTAAAACTCATTCAAAGTTTTTTTTTGTGTTGTGTATGTGTGTCTATAGGCGATATTTTAACCCAAATTATACCGTGAAACGGGCAAGTTTAATAAGATTTATTTACCTGGTAGCCATTGCTTCGCCCGCCGCGTGGCTCTGCCAAGCACTGCTGTTCCCGAAGTGGCTCTCCTCGCTCTTGCACGATGGACTGGACTCCTTGCTTGAGTTCACCGTAGTCGGAGACACGACACCACTCAGTGACTTTACAAATGAGTTCTGGAAAATCAACAATAATAATAGTTAGAAGAAAGGCATTTTTTCAATGGGCTTTCTATTTTTATTTTCATTATAGACTGGTTCGAAGCGGTGCAAGATAGAGAATCATGAAAGGACTGCTCAGCTGTGGGACTATCTAGGTTAAGAAAAAAAATCATTATGACTTGCCCGACTTGCACAGTACATACACGTACCTAACACCTTTCAAATATTAATGTTATATTTACCTGCTTATTCAATTTCTCAGGTTGTGCTCTATCCAAAACGAACTTCTCCTCGTCGTGACTAGTCTGTATCAATGAGGGTCTGTTCCTATTCCTGTACCGCTCCAGGGTCGACATCGGCGAGTTCTGCCTCTGTGCCGACTCCGAAACGGGGGAGGGCTTCGGTAGGATTGGTGACGGTGGCTTGTAGGTCGGAACTGGAGTGACCTCGTACTCCGGAGTCAGCTCGTCGTCGAAGGAGCTCGGCAGCTTTGGAAGAGGTATCACTGCTTCGCCTGTTACTAGAGCATCATCTGGAATAAACAGATAGATTAGGTAGTGAAAACGAATAATCGAACAAGACAAGACAGCAAACACAATTCTTTGTAGGTAATTACAGCTTGGACGGTAAGATATTTATCAAGCCCTATGTCCAAACATCCTATCCTATCCATAAATCAATAAAAATTACCTAATTTGTGCGGAGTTTAACTTAAACCAATCTGAATTATGCTGAACTGATCTGCTCCTAGATATATTTATTGTTCATTTGTTTTTTCGAACAGAACTATGCAGATAGCCTAAGCTCAAGTTTTGACAGCTTCATCAAACTCATCTGCATCATTACCCAAGATTAACTTACCCATAATATCAAGATCAGCGTCATGCAACTCTCTGAGATGGAAGCAATGCGAGTTCCGCATCACCATCTCGAGGTTACGCGGACGACGGCGCGCGCGCGGCGAGAGCTCGGGCCCGCCACCTTCCCCGCCCGTCCACACGCCAGAGTCACTTGACACTGCTGATGCTGCACCTGGAGAAATTATTAAACTAGTGGTCAGACTATGGAAAGAAATGCTTCTAGAAGTTCCTAGAAGAGTCTAGACTGAAGATCAAGTCATGTGATCATGACACGATGAACTATCTTCACGTAAGGACTCTTTTACGTCCTGCCAAGGCTGCGGGATGTTTGTGACAGTTACGGCGATCCTGGCACTCAAAGGGCTCCAGGAGGAACATAATTTAGACAGTATAAGTTACGCTGTGCCCACAGCGATGAATGATTTCCCAGGAAAAAAAGGACTCTTTTACGTTGACGATAGATTTTCAACACAAACAAACAGTGGATGTAACAGGAATATCTAGAAACGACAGACTCTACGATAAACAAACTCTTTATATCAGAAAATGTAACTATTGCAACCGCATTGACTATCTCGATGTCGATCCTATCTTATACCATCGTTTTAATTTAAATTCCATTGTTTACTAATATTGAAGTTAGGGTCTAATAACTTACAGTGCTACAATTGTTCCTAAGAATAGTATAATCCAACGTTTTACAATTTAAATCTGTCGCTATCAGTCTTTCTAATAGTATCGTGATAACACCAGACACCAGTAAAAGCCACACGATCGACTGTAGAGAATTTATAGCGCGACCTTTCCAATACTGATAAATAGGAAATCAGTTTCGCTTTAGTCGTTTACTTTGAAATTAATGTGAATAAACTGCAGACCAGTCGTGACTTTCTCAAATACAAATCGCGTAATTAATTTACCGTACCTTGTAGTTGTTAAACGTTTATAATTTAGAGTTATACAAATATCAGGCCTTGCGATGGTCTATAGATTTGAATACATGAGGGTTTGATACAATGTAGGCAAATACCTATGTGAATTTTTAAAGTTCTATATTTCTAACAATCATATAAATATTTCTCTATCAATTAAAAAGAACCGCTACAAAATCCGTTGCATAGTTTTAAAGATCTAAGCGGGCATACAGACAGACTTTTTTATACGATGTAGTGATAATAAACCAGCTTATATGTATACATCCAGTGACTAGGCACAGTCTTCTTCCTGTATAGGTAATGTTTGAGCTTTGGTCACCACACTAGCTCACTGTGGATTAACGATTTCAGATTCCAATATTTGGAATCCAGGTTTCCTTACCACGTTTTCCTTTACCGTTTGTTTGTAGTGACTTACAATTATTAAGAAAGTGCATTAAGAAAGTTGTATGTTATATCTTAAATACTTAAACATCGTTATCAATGCCATAAATATGTACCTAATACTTCTTTATTTAAAGAGGTCTTGACCTGGCCCAGCTGTGGGACAATTAGATTCTCATAATTATTTGTATTAACTTATGAATGCGCCTTATGGATTACGCTATTCTAAGTAAAAAAAACCGTTAAAATTAGCCGTCGATTAAAAAGTTTAACTGACGGGTTTAATCGCGCTTGTGGTGGTTATTTCACGGATGAGATAACAACAAATTTATGTATCATAAACAAAAATTTATGGCAATAACTGTTACATTTTGTATTGATGTAATAACAGGGAAATACATTTTTTTTTAACTAGTTTTAATTTTATATAATATCCATACTTGTCCCTTGTTTATTTACAAGTATTGATCCAAACAATATTAATACTTCACGTATTAATAATTAATATTAATATTCTATAATTACCTTCCCTCCATCCGTCATTGACACTAGACTTCCTCGTGTTGTTCACCACCTGGGAAGAAAAACACTCATTAAACTTAGACATCACTTTCACTTCACTTTCACACACTAAATAATAATATTATTGACCATCTCGTCTTCCTAGTCAAAGTGCATCGCTGTGAATGAACCCACTACTCCTAACTATCCCTAATGTTACGAGAACAGATGTCGAAATGACCCGTATTCGAACCAAGTCCGTAACTTTAAAAATAAACCCAACCCTGCGTGTGATACAACAACCCGCGACACATCTCACGATAATGTGTAAGTATATGTACTCACTTTCTTCTCCAACACTTGTTACATTTAAAAAAAGTAATAAAAAAACTTAATAGTTACTTTTATTATTTAAAAAATCATGAAATGAAACTTTACAAACACACGTCTTGTCACGGTCCAGAACGAGGGGAAAATGTAACGTCTAATTAATTTACTTTTTAAAAGCATTGCAAAATACAATTAGGTATGTATGCACGAGTATGTGTGTTAACTTTTTAATTATGCAGCAATGTGAATCTGCTTGTTGTTTTAAGGCTAACAATTTTGTTTGTAAATTTTGTTCAAATATTTTAGATGATGTACCAAACATTTGAGAGGAATTCAAAACTTTTACTGAACAGATTAAGATGTCGCCTCTCAAATTTGAATGTCTGGGTTTTTATCCATTAAGCAACGAAGAAAAAAACGTTGAATAAAATAATAATAAATGTGTTGATTAAGATCTACGTTTCTCTTAATCTCATGTGTAGCGTTACGCTGGATGCACTGTGCACCGGGGATATTTTCAGCATACGGCGACCGGCATCGGACACGGTAAGTCCGAAATAGACGAGTTGTGACCCACTTCCAGTGTCAAAGAAATATACACTTTTTTACATAAACAAAAGAGTTTGTTTTTGTCTCAGCTAAAGCTATTATGCAATACGTGGAATACTTAACGTCCATTAAAAATATTTTGTAAAAAATGTCGTCATTAGTAGATTCTTAACATTTATTTTCGGATGTCTGCACAACTATTTATTTGGATGATGACATTTTTATTCCCGGAATTGAATGTTATAAAGTTTTAAGCATATTTAAGTCATCATAACTCTTAGATAAATGCGAGACATTTATGTAAGTAGTGAAGAATATAATTGTGATTAACTAGATGTGCATCAAAAATTTGTCCCAGGTTCAATACCAAATTAATCGACATATCCAATTACGATTTTTTGCGAATAAAATCACTAACCAAATCATTTTAAGTGTGAGACAATTCGATTTACTTTATAAGGTAAATTCTGCTCCTTTATGCCTAGTACGGCTAGTAGGTACTATTAGTGTGATCACGAAGATGCCTTACACACTATTGATATAATGATAAGATAAGATAGGTCAATGGCCTAATAGCTTGAACTCTAACGTCAGGATTTACATTAACTCCATGATTCTTTTTAATAATCTGTGGAAAAAATGTCGTGCATAATTCACTTGCATACCCTGTATGAATTGTTTGTAATTTACTGTACTGTGTAACTGTTTATTTTCTTAAACAAATAAAACAAAATAAGATCATACGACAGCCGCTTACATACGCTTGTATTTTAGGCTCTAGACAGACGGACTGCATTTCTAGTGCAATCCAACTGCAAATTTCAGTTCAAGGGCGGTTTGAATGCAGTTGACACGACTGCAAGAGAACTGCAAATCAAACGTGCGGTCCGATTGCAGTTAAATTGCAGTCCGATTGCAGTTGAATTGCAGTCGGCATCGTGCAGTTTGATTTGCAGTTCTATTTCAGTCGTGTCAACTGCTTGAACTACAATTTGTCTAGAGCCTTACAGCTTATGATAGTCACCTGTTTGTTAGTCTTAGCGTCAATATTCTTGACGGCAGGATACTGCGGGCGCGGCAGCTGTGTGGTCTGGAACGTGTACTTCCCCGGTAGCCGCTGCGGTTCCTGAGCGCGAGGGACCGACGCGCCGCGAGCGTGCTCACTTGTTCTAACAGCTTTAGGTCGGCCATCCTGAACAGAATTGGGTAACACTTAAAGACAAAAGAATTACAAATGAAGAACATGCACTGGAGTTGGATATCATGACTCGACAAGCAAAACATAGAGATGAAAAATAGATAGTAACCGATTCTCAGGCCTACTGAATACACTTAAAATTTTTGGTAAAAATCGGTAAAGCCGTTTCGAAGGAGTACGATAACTAACATTGTGACACGGGACTTTTATATAGGAAGATTATGAGATAGGATGAGGGAACTGAATGTTATTTAAGCAGTTCCGGCATATATCTACATAAGCTAATTCGCATAACAGACCTTTAAGATATTAATGAGACTGCAGCAATTAAGAGGCCTATTGAAGAAACTTTCAAATCAAGAACAAAGCAATCTTTAATTAACAATAGGCTAGCAAAATCGGCAGATGAATCAATGGACAAAAGATATAATTCACAATGGAGATCAGCGAAAGGTCATGTAGTGTGTAGGACAAAGGCAAAAAGTATTATGACATGACAGATGAGAAAAGGAAATTTTAATATTGTTAACCAGGAAACTGATTATTGAATAAATGGGTTACAATTTGTTATAGAGGTACCTTTTAAGCGATTAAAGAAGGGTAAGGAGATGAAATTAAGCTTTGCTCAAAGGAAGTAAAGCAGTTTGTACCCTGACTACTATACCAGTCATAGGGTAGATCCCCACCCAGAACAAATGCTTGTATGATGAGCACAACCATTTGTTCTGCGTTTGGGTGTAATTTATCTATAATATGTACGTATTTCGAAGAATACAAGTAAATTTATCAGTTATCTAGTACTCATAATACAACCTCTACTTACATTGAGACTAGATGGTGTTGTGTGAAAGTCGTGGAGTATTTCCCCGATACGACGTGTACCAACATATTTGAGTTTGTACGGTCGTAGTTGTTTGGAAATTTAATCATCAGACATTCCAGGATTGTATTGTTTCGTGTATGAAGGACCTAAGTCTCGTCAATTATCGTACTTGGCTCAACCTTCAACTATAATACCAACTCTTCAGTGGCTTTGATGTATTCATGGATGTAAATAAACCAAGGTTTATGAACAAGCCGTGCCGCCAACAAATTCGTATTTATGTGACTCGGATTAATGGTTTCTATTGTTGTGAAAACCCATTTTCGCAGCTTATAGAATGTAGGTCGGTAAGGGATGTAAATTTTATCACGTAGAACTTAAAAGTCGAGATAACTGAGAATTATTCCTCACCGAATTATCTATATATGCCATAGAAAAAATATATTTCTTGTTTTGGCTTGTCAACCACCTTAACTGATATTAGGGTGAATAAAAGAATTAAAAGACCATAACGCGACCACGTAAAAAATGGAATATTAAGAAACAAACAAGAAAATAATTTGGGTAAAAATTTATATGCAGTATACATGCAGAAATGTATACTTATGTTTAAAATTAGTTTTCATATTCGGCCTTTTGTCTCCGTGCTAAACTTCACTAAAATAAGCTGTATTTTACTAACTTGTGCAGGATACTGCTGTGTCTGGTATGTTAGTATGACGGTTTGTTTGGTGACCGTCTTGGGGACTCCAGAGGCCCCCACGACGGTGGTGACCCCCGGGGAAGACACCTGCGTCGCCAGCAACGGCAGCTGATTGTACCCCGGGGTTCCTTTCTTATCTGGAATATGTAAGAGTGGAGGTTACTGTTAGGTTTTGGAACAAACAAGTATGACTATGTTTATTCGACAAAACATGTAAGGGACCTATTACGTTCTTGATTAACACTACACTTTACAAGCTGCTGTGCTGTGATAGCTTGCGTAGTAGTTATAATTGCAATTACGATAAAAAAAACACATCCTCACCCCACAAGGCAAGGGAAAAGTTTGTAGCCCCTCTAGTCACATTTCTTAGTTTGTAAAAGGCTTGAGAGTATGGAAATGACCGGTGGTTAAAAGTCATAATTATCTACTCAAATAAAATTTACTTATTCTAACTAGATAGACAGGTCTGTTTTTAATTTATTTAAAAATCGATCCTAAATGTTTTTTTTATGTTTTAGATTTCAATACTTACTTTCAAGTTGACATGGTATTAGAAACTAAACTGTATGTAGTCTCAAATGATTAGTGAAACATTTTTTATTATTGAAATAAATCGAACGAAACCACTTATTCTTTTCGAGTTTCACTTAGCTAGTTACTTAATATGGAATGCATATCGAGTCAAATTGTCCGTTAAGTTAATCCGATTACAGTGACGCCACTTAAAGTATACTCGTACAAAATAGATCGGCGTAAGTCTCTGATCAGGTTTCTTTAAACCGATACTTTTGAGAAAGAAATGAAGCCAGAAAATATTTTACATTAAGGAAGGGAGGTTAATAAAGAGCGAATAAAAAGCCATAGACCTAATCTTGGAAGCTTATTTTTATAAGCTTCCCAAGTACTTGTTATATCTCTTTGTAAAACCTTTTTTATTGTAATCTTGGAAGAGAGGTTGTTTGAAGTTGTAACTTTAGGTGCAGAATGAAATACGAGGTTGTAATTTTTCGCAAAATTACGACCTATATTTGGTAAGTAGGAGGTACTTTGGTTGTAACTTAATAGGTTAGATACACATTGAATTGTGCAATGACTAACAATAAATATGAATTGTAATAGAGATATCTTAATGAAAAATCTAAGTTTGTAATTAACATGCTGTTATTATTCTGTTCACGAACTTACCTAAAGCATTGTTATTGATAGCAGTTTCCTTGTCCTTAAGCGGAGCCCCGAAGGCCGGCTCAGCCGCCACGCTCACGTCCCCGACCTTCGCAGTTTTAGCGTGGTGTGGTTGCCTGAAACCGAACCTAACAAATGAAACTATTCTTATTTGACAGTCACGTGCTTTATTTATATTCAAAAAGCAAATAAAGCATCCAATTTATTACACCCATTAATATTCAGCGAGTGACATATATTTACAATCAAATTCTGTGTCCCTAGGCAAACAATATTCATTTATATTTGTGTGTACTAACTGTCTAGCAAGACATACCGAAGCCATCTTTTAAATGAAAACGCCTACACAAAATGTTACAGCAATAAGTTTTACGCACGCTTAAGGCGCTCTCATAAGGCGCTGTCAATATATTCTGTGTTCACGGTTAGAATCACAATAAAGAGTAAAACTACTTTCTACTATAAATAATTAATTCTGGTTTTTTATTATATAATTCCCTGTAGCGATTGCTTTCGATTATGTAAAAGTGTGATCAGTGGAGAGTGATCAGGTTTTGTCACCTGTTCGTGCGGAGTGGTTGGCCGGCAATCTCCTTGCGGGGTCTCGCGAGCGGCGTGGACCGCCCCGACAGCACCTCCTCCGGACGTAAGTCCTCCGAAGAACCTGTCGTGAAATGTGGACGATTAAATATGGACATCTCGGCATAAACACGTCGCCGTTATTACCATAATTGACGTTGCGTGCGTAAGTAATGCAACCAGTCTTGTTTACTGTAAGTTGATATTATTTCTAATTTATTTAATGGCGTGCAGTTATGTTGTATGGAGTGTCATTTTCTTATGAGGGCGATGAATGTAGGACTGTTGGAATTACTATTGGACTTATTAAGAACCGCTGCTTCTAGACAGCTTCTTCTAATGGACTCGTCATGACCATTATTAAAAATAACGCTACACTGCAACATTAAAACTAGCTTTGGCTAAATGAATAAGCTTAGATTAGCAATGAGATTAGTTCATCGGGATTATAGGCAATAAGGTCAGCTATAATCACAGCAATAAGTATTCGTCTTCATCTTCCTGGCTCGATATACAATGACAGGCAGTAGCGTAACCATATCATTTGAGGCCCGTAGCAAAATCGGCGGATATGGCCCCCGTTTTCTGAATATAAACAAAGCCACTGACCTTGGCCCGTAGCATTTTGCCGTCTTGCTACTTGTCTTATCCCCAATAAGTTTAGCTTCCCAACCTCACGCTCAACAAAGGAACAGCCACAATATTATATTTTTTTTGATTTTCGGGGTGAACCTATAATGACTTCAATCCACGCCGAGGGCACGGTGTGTGGATATATCGGACTCACACCGACCAAAAACACCCTGGGCCCCCCTATTGCCAAAGCCAAAGTGGTGAGATCGCTCGCGCATGCACTGCGCGACTCTGGCAAGACACAACATCCTGGCTGTTGAGCCTAGCCTCGGCTTGTTCTTGTTGTTACTACTACTAACAGACTTAGATACTAAACAACACACACACCAAGAACCTGTCAACCAGGTAGCTCCTCTTTTCCATTACGGCGCATTCCATTATTGAATTGACAAGCCTGGTTTTTATTTTTTTCGTGGAAAATCATCAAATAACGGGGACCCGCTGAAGGCACAGCGGGAGGGAATGTCAGCCTTTTACTAACTAAAACCCACTATTGTCCTCCTGGAACCCTTTGAGTGTCAGGGTCGCGGTAACTCTCACGAACATCCCGCAGCACCGGCAGGGAATTGACAGGCTTCGGCTCGACTTGTTCCTGTTGTTACTACTACTGACAGACTTAGCTACCAAACACACATACTCCAAGAACCTGGTCACCAGGTAGCTCCTCACCTCCATTACCATTCTTATCATGTGCCTTCTGCTTGCGGCGCGAGTTTTCGTCGGCGCGCGAGGAGCTGGCGGGCCGTCGCCGGAACCCGAAGGACGTGGCGACGCCTCTGCTCGGCTTGTTCCCGTTGCCTCCCGCGCTTTTCTCTCTTTTCTTTGCACCCTTCGACTCAGAGTGACCCTGTAGACAAAGAAGATGGATAGATTAGTTTTGGTGTATGTTGCTGAAAATACTTAATGTCTCCTGACCGATTTCGGCCACGGCGGCTAGTGTTACTATTACACCAGCCAGCTACGTAGGACATATCCCACCCAAAACATAAATGTAAAAGGCTGCCAAGTTCGTTAATATGAGAATGCTTCTCCTATAAAAGAAGTGAGATCTAAATAAGTACCAAGTTCTATACACATACCTCAGTTAAAAATAGTTACAGGAATGCCCACTTGGCAAGTTTTCACGCACTTTGTTATAAACCTACTAAACGCAATGAGTCAAGTATATAATTTTCTTTACAAAATTAAATATCTACTAAAATTATATAATTATAAACTTGCCAAGTGGGCATTCCTGTAACTATTTTTAACTGAGGTATGTGTATAGAACTTGGTACTTATTTAGATCTCACTTCTTTTATAGGAGAAGCATTCTCATATTAACGAACTTGGCAGCCTTTTACATTTATGTTTTGGGTGTGATTTCATTTATTTTTGTAAGGTTGTTTATTCCATTTTTTTAAGTTAGTTAAGGAAATGTCTCATTTACTGACGAGTGGCTAAGTAAAATATCCGAATCCGACCGACAACTTTATTTTCTTGATTTTTTAACCGTGGATTCAGCGCATAGGTATTGGTTTGGTAGTGACCCTGCTTTGCACGCCGTATGTCGTCGCGAGTTTGATTCCCGCGACAGACAAACACAGAGGTTTTTCATGTGTCGGGCGCATTTATCAATAATCTAAATGGGTATACATGTAGGTACCAACTTAAATAAGTACTTATTATTTATTCATTTTCACTCCATACTTATAGTGGATCAAAGTTCGTTATTTTTGAAAGTGACTCACACTTGGCCGTTTTCAGATTTTTACTTTACTTTGACTAAATACAAACCTTCGTACCGATTTTCAGGTCGGTACGACCATTCAAAGATATATTATATAAATATAAATAAATTTAGTTCGTTTTAGTTCCTTAGGGGTATAAATTTACACCGGGTATAAATTTACACCTTCATTATTTTTGAAACCGACTCACACTTGACCATTTTCTGATTTTTCCCTTTACCTTGACCTAAAAACCTACCTCCATGCCAAATTTCAAGTCAATACGACCATTGGAAGTGGTCTAGGTTTTTGATGAGTGAGTGAGTCAGTCAGTCAGTCAGTCAGTCAGTCAGTGAGTGTATAGTAAAAATAGCGATTTTCTGACGTCAATATCTCAAGATCTACAAGAAGTATATTAATGAAATTTTGTATTTTAGATAAGTAAGGGGGTCTCAACAGATACTATAAATTTGATATGCGTAAGTAAAATAGATTTTAAGTTATAGGGGGGTCGAAATTGGCCCGAAATGGTTCGTGTAATATAACCCACGGCCGGTGTGTCGCTTTTTTGCTCGAACTTGGCGGACACACTGCCGTGTGTCTAGATTATAGTGCACAAGCATGTGCGCAAGCACAGGTGCACTCTCTGTTCCTTTACTCTCATAGCTGGATGGGTTCGGCAATCCGACACGACCGGAGAGAAATTTTTCTGTGCCTTCCGAAACACGGAATCTCACGGAATCGGTTATTTCTAAACCGCACACAAAATTCGAAAAGTCGGTGCGCTCCGTGGGGATCGAACTTGAGACCTTTAACTTGACCGTCCTATGGTCTTACCACTAGACTATCACAGTTTCAAAATATAAAGACAGTTATTCAATAACGTTTTTATTAGACAAGTTACAGTCCTCCAAGCGTTACAGCTGATAAAATACTGACGATTTAAAGTCGCAAATGCTGAAAGTCATGCCTAAGAGTAATGTTATTCACAAAGCTTTGCAGTTTTCTTTGCGTTTTTTTTTCATCAACGGGAAAAACGGTACCTTGCTGGTATTAAAATTACCTTAATCTAAATACAAGTATGCATACTATGTACTAATGTACTATGTGACAACATTTTAGCAATATCACAAATGCATGTTTAGCTTAAGCTTGACCTTTTGCTAAAGGTTAATCAATATGGATGGTCACAAAGTTGTTTACATGTAATTATATTTTGTTGCTTGATAGTTCGTTTTATGTGAAGTTAAATGGCTATTTGCCAGGGTCCGTAATTGCAGATTTTGTTTATATATTCGATAGTTTGGTTTACCACCTTGTAAACCTAATCGCTATTATAAATAAGGTACGCTACAGTCTTTTATAAATAAGGAAACCCAAGTAAACTCATATTATGGAAATTCAAACTTCTTTGTTAAGGGTCAACGCAAACAAACCATTCATTCAAATAAATCATAATCTATAATATTATGTTTAAATACTGTACAGTTTACACCCATGTTTTTACCAGATAAAGTTATCTTAATCTTATCTATATAAACAAACCGTAAGTTATGTATTTGTAAGACTAACTTCAACTTATACAAAAACGTTTTTCCTTCCTCCAAGAGTTTATTACTTCTCTATAGAAAAAAATCCATAAAAGATTATTAGCTATCTCTTTAACATCAGCTTTCTTATTCAAACCAACTTTATCGCTATGTTCAAGTGTCATAGTGTCAATTATTTCCTATCCATGCACCATGGTTGTATAATCGAGGCTTTTAAATGCAAATGATATTTTATAGAAACTCGCCAGATTCCATTTAATATCCTCTAAACGCTATTAATATCAGCTAATTCATAAATTAATTAATTTTCGCAGCTGTAATTACGGTGTACAATAAAGAGTATTAAATTCTATTCTGTAATAATATGAAAGAATAGAAAACTTAAAACAATATAATTCTTTAAACTACCTGTGCAATTTTACTAGCGTTGCAGCGTAACTGTGAGCTATTAAAACTAATATTTTCATATATTTTATTTGAAAAACGAGTAAAAGAGTAATACAAGTAATAACTTTATAGTTGACTGCATTTAATTTTATGACAATGATTGGTAGTTTGTCATTATAAACGCCATTTCCAGCGTCGTAAAATAAATAATATCTTGGCTCATAAAACCTCTTTTATCTTTCCTTTATATGGTAAATGAGTGTCTTTCTTACAATAAACTCATCATTTATATGAAATTAAAATAAAACCGAACATATCTGCATTTTAAAGGCGTTGGTTAATATCTTTTTGTCCTTAGTTTACACCTAACGGTAACGAATTTGGAGGATTGAAAACCCGCTAATGATGTTGAAATTGATCTACCAAGCGCATCTTTGTGGCATAACAACGTGAGAAAATAACCATCGTCTCATAAAAAGGAAACAGACATAAACATTACTATACAAAATTTATTGAAATCAATACTCATATCTTTTCGATCTTAAGCAAGAGCTTATACCAATAACAATGCAACCAATAACTTGAATACAACGTGTACGCAGTTACAACACCCAAGTGTTTGTTATTCGGACATCTGTATTTCGTAAAGGAATTGTAAACGCTGCGAGTATCTCGATAGATCGTACATTGACTCGAATACTGTCAAAGAACAATGATAGTTGTGTAAGCGGATGCATTAAATACTCTTTGGATACGGGCTACCATGACCTCTATGGTATAAGTTAATTTAAAAAAAAAATATAAACCGATTTCAAAAACAGCGACACTCAAAACTTGCAAATAACCTAAATGATAAAAGATATCATTATATGACCCAGGACTGAACTCGGTGCCAAATTAGTAGTTTTGAATATTTCCCTTATGTATGGGGTTATGTGTACAGGTTTTGAAACCTACTTAATTCAGTCGACACGGTCTGCCGTCATCAGAACCTGACTTCTCATTATGGGACCACCTGTGAAGTACCTACATATACACAATCAAACAAAAAAAATAATTTTGCAAATCGGTCCGGGCGTATTCGAGTAGTCAGTTAACATACATAAAAAACATATATAAAAGATAACAACGAATTGAGAACCTCCCCTTTTTTGAAGTCGGTTAAGAAGAGAGAGACGCCGCTTTTCGCCGAATAGTACACCATTTTGTCTCATGTGCAGTAATATTTTTAAAGATGTGGTAAGCCCCCCGTAAGGGGCCGATATCAGGGCATCTACCATCACCTTTTAAAGTAAGACTCTTGCATTTGTGGAAAAGAGACGCCGCTCTATATCGTGTGGTACCTACGCTGTGTCACGCTTCCGCAATGACAATATAACTGATTTGAGAGTTCATATTATAGTCAGTGCACAGGACAATTTTCCCTTGTACTGTTTACATAAATTAAATGATAAAAAAGTAGTTTCGTTTTTGTTTTACTATTGGAAAGTGGACATATTTTTGTATTCGGTGGAAATGTCTGGTCTGTTTAACTTTTAAAATGCTTTGTTCATAGAGTTATTTATGTTTATAGAAGTTTCTAATATGAAGTCATAATACCAATAGATTTAATAAATATTGATTAGTTCAAGCTTTCAAATCCTATGGCTTTAATCTCGTTTAAAAAAAATCTGCATTCAAATCACATTTATTTTCCTAAAAAGGCTTACCATCAAATATTTTCTCAATGTATGCATAAAGTTTCCGTTGTGTCACAATAATTTGATATTAGTATAAAGAAAAAGAAAGTTATAAATTATTTAAATATGTAAGTATTCAAAAGCATAATAAATTACGATGATCCTTATTTAGTTTAATACAAAATTCTTTCCAGAGCGCTTACTAAGTTATTATAAGTCCTTCACGACGAACTAATTCCGCAGTGCAAGCGGGATGCAGCTACCTATACTGTATAGCGCTGTCTCACTTCAGCAACGATAACAATCTTTATTTGCGCGTTCATAGTACAGGTGCAGTGATTCACTGTCAACCGGTTGGGTCCTGACATCATCCCCAAATTTTATTATATTCAAACCAGTTTCCAAACCGCATGAATTGCAGTGGTATAAGGTCATCACATCAATAGCCGTTAGTACACGAAGCGATGCCAGGTCTCTCGATATCCGTCGATTTTTTTATGTAAACAACTAAAGTATAATAATGTCCAGACCGATTTCAGCCACGGCGGCTAATGTTACTATAACATCAACCAACTACGCGGAACATAATATGTTATAGTGCTCAAGCGTGTGCGCAAACGCAGCCCGATGGGACGGCCATCCGACACGACCGAACATAGATCAGGCGTAGGTCCCACCTTTTTAAGTGTCTTCCAAAACACAGAGACAAGATGCAACTACATTAAGCCATGTTAGACTTAAAAAAGGTCAACATAAGCACATTTTGGTGAGTAAAGTTTCGAGTTTCCAATACCAGAGTTACCTTGGGTAAAAATGGCTTTATATACATGATGCGGTACGCGTACGATCCACGCATGAGGATAATATTTGTATGAATCATGATTAGCGTCTAGAAATGAGCCGATACAGGTTGAATCCATTGATTGATTTGATATTTCTATAAGTCTATGAGATTATTTCCTTGGATGAGAAAGGTTCTACTATCATTTATTAAAAAAAATATATTAGTACTGACTGAACAGAAATAGTTTCGTCACACTCCCAGGTTGTATGTGAAGATGTCAAAACAAATGGCGATAGCATCGTGGTATTATTATGGTGTTCTCATGCATATGTAGGCAACGGCTAGATTACACGATTCAATGTTAATGATTGTACAGGGCACCACACAGGAGTGAGACAACCGCCACAAAAATCAACCGTACTCCTTTAAGTTAAGGTTGCTATTGGTGATACTGTTGGTAGTCATGTGTGGTTGGTTGCACCGGTACAGTGCAGGTACGTACAGCTGCCACACGTCCCAGTTTTGCATGTTGATTGCTGATTGTTTGGTAACTAACAGCCTATAGCAATGGGTGTAGTTTCTTGATAATGCTTGTAATTTCTCCTATTGGTATGTACTCTGAATCTTTTCAAATAGTAGTCTAGTTTCTTTTAGACTCTTAAAGAATAAACAGACACATGGGAATAATTAAATAATTCAACTTGCTGGTTTGGCAACAACTTCAATCAGTATCTAGCTGATATGATAACCGTTTTTTTTTTTTTAGAGCCGTTGTTGAAGTCGGTTTTTTTTTGGTATAACTAATTAATTTAGAATCGGCTGATTTTTCTCAAAAAATAATTTCTTTCTTCTTACAGGAGGGGAATTTATCGAAATCTGTTTAAGACATTGTTCAACTAGACGTACCTATAACTGTATTATAAGCTGCGATAAATACTGCAAATAAAGTATTTACATTAACATACTTGCTACAATTACTTTATAACAGTGAAATTCGAAACTAAAGCATCCCGTACTTACTTCTTATTAAACTAGATAAACCAGTACAAATGAAGACCGAGAACGATATTAGAAAACACATAAAAACGTGTGATGTTGTATCATTATAATTATTCAACGCTATTAGCATTTATGATCGTAATAACAGAAATACGAGTGCATTAACATGCACCTTTAAACCTGTTACATCAACATGTTTCCAAGAAGCAACACCAGTTCCTTTAAATGTAATTTCAAAGGCAATTTCCTCGCAAACCTTACCAGAACCTCTTAGAATAAGACTGTTGTATTCTGGAAAAGAGATAGCGCTATGCATGGCGTAGAGCAGCGTCTCTCTTTCACAAATGCAATAGTGTTATTTTAGAAGGTGGTGGTAGTCCCGCAGGTGTCGCAATACAGTTCACAAAACATAAAGTTTCCCATCGGGCCGAACTTGATTGCACATTGATAATACGATATACTTTAGATAACATACGGACTAAGTATTACTCTATTACGAAATCCATGTAAAACTTTCCCAGCCTTTGTGATCAAATCGATGTGAACTAGATGCAAAAGATTCTGAGCAGTGACCATTGAAATCTCGGCACAATGTTCGACGTTCGTGTCTCACAAAACACCACAGTAAAAGTAGGTACTTTAAATAATATCCGATATAGATTGCCGCCATTACGCTTCGGAGCTCTTACAATGGCTTTTCAAATAAGATTTGTATGACCTGCGATGCCGAGATCGAGATCATTTAATTTGTCAGCCCTTTCGCAAAAAATGAGCAAAGAGAGCGGCGAAAGTTTCTTCTCACCAACAATAGTCTGTTACATTTTAAACTGCCTATTGTAGATCAGCGTTATGGTAATATACACCTTGTTTTTCCCAAATATAGTTCGAACCTTTCTATTAATGCGTAAAAGACACGGTAATTTAGGAAACAATTACCTTTCTTTAAATTCCGCGGCGTTTAAATGCATGTTGTGTGAGCAGAAATGAAAGATTTCTATTTAATTTCCGACTAAGTGATTTTCGCTTGAGAATGGATTTCATAATTTACTTGGGACCACCAACATTTAATCAAATAGTGGGAGTACACCTTGAGACTCGACTATAAAATTATTATCATTGTACGCGAGTTCCTAACTGGCAATTGAGAAACCTGCGACATCACTACCCAGTTTCCTTACAGCTATATCGAAAAGAAAAAGTTTAAAGAAACTTCAAATAGCATCCTTAACCTATTTCCTAGTTTAGTTTTGTTAGAAATACCATCAAAGATCACGATCAAACTACTCGAATCGACCTACATTAACGGTATAATGCTTAGGTATCATGACTCACAGTTGTTTACCTACCTAGTATTACGATGCTAATGTTATTTCATAACGTATTACTTACAGCAAAAAGTATATAAATACTAACGTCTCTAGAACAATGGAGATTGTGTTGTCTTAGGCGTCTAACCAGTATAACTTGAGACTTGAGTATTATTTGTCACATCGGTAATTATATTTCTAATCTACCGTAACATTGGATAAAGCGACACTCAACTTACTAATTCAATATTGTACGTTTTGAAACGAGATTTCCAACAAAAAAAGTACAAAATAACAATACCAGTAAGTCTTTTGTTGTCGGTTGAATCTATGAAAAAGTTTTGTATTTTTTTTCAGCGTTTTGTGTGGCGTATCGGCGTGCCATGCGACAGTGCACGCGAAGGACAAAACTTGACATTGTAGCTCTAGGTGTAATGTTTATTTCAAAAGCTTACATGAAA
Organism: Chrysodeixis includens; assembly: GCA_941860345.1. Classification (NCBI taxonomy): domain Eukaryota; kingdom Metazoa; phylum Arthropoda; class Insecta; order Lepidoptera; family Noctuidae; genus Chrysodeixis; species Chrysodeixis includens. The sequence goes on from OW796094.1 coordinate 4,349,480, forward strand.
CAAAAAAGCATCATAGATATAAAGTTCTATGGGACTCATGCAATAATAAGCATACTTATCTACATGTTGTCAAAACATTACCTATAGGACTACCATATTAAGGATCCTGTTCCAATAAATTGACCAATCTGTGGGCCTGGTGACGTTTTTTATTTTCTTTTTCTGATTCGATCAGCGTTGGCGCTCAGAAAAATGTAACAAAATAGATTTGTCTGTCAAATCAAAATGAAATCAATTAGCCTACTGCAGTCCACTAAGCATAGGTTTCTCCCAATGTGAGCCATTTGTGCCGATCCTTTGCCTTCGATATTCAATATGGCCAATAATATGTGTGTGTGCGTGGCGGGGGGACCAATGTTCAAAGCTTCTCATAAATTCCAAAGCTCAATAACTTTTCTTTTAACCCTATTTCGACTTCTCGATTAGTGACAGTATTTATGGCCAGTAACTTTCCCGCTCCTGCGTCGTTAAGTATTTATTAGACACGAGGAAATCACCGCCTCACTCTGAACTCACTTGCGCAAGAACTCACATTACAGATGAATGCAAAGATATTAAATGTATCCTTTTTTCTGAAAAGGTGTTATTAAGTTTATGATTGCTCGTTTGTATTCCGATATTCTTCGGGATATTACTTAGAATTGACTTTTTATACGTGTTTATGAAGCTTATATTGAAACGCTTACAATATTGAAAAAAAATATCTACAATTTCTTTAAGACGCTTTCAGATTACACCCAATAAATACACAGTAAAGACTTCCATTATCTGATTTGATATTACTCGACATAAAAGCATGAAACTGGAAATCGTAATCGTACTCTTAACGAAAACTTATACAGACCATCAGATATTTCAAAAACAATTTTATCTGCAGTATTATACCCTATAATTGCTTATAAATTAAAGTGGCGACCGCAGTACCGGCCGCAAGTGGACGCCGCACCGCGCCGGCCGCAGCGTGCATCCTCACACACCGTTATGGATGGCTGACCGCACTACCCTATCATATTTTCCTGTACCTGATATACAGACTAGTATTGGTTTAACTAAATTGATCATTACAGATATGAGGTATAGTATATCTGTAATATTCGTTATTACCGATTAATACTCGTAAAGCTTTCAAATTTAAACTGAAATTCTTTATTTCCAGAATATGGGTATGGTAGTTATCAATGCTTTGCAGTCTTAATATTTAGCACTGAAAGCGTTATTTGATACTCCGATGCTGAATTTTAAACGAAGCTGAATCGAACATAAATTGATCACAAAAAAGGATTTTAAATCTAATGACTTGACATGAAACGTATATAAACAGATAATCTTCTGCATACATAAAATCATGCTGTATTTCTAAAGTACTTCGTGAATTATTTTTGGACTTGAAGAGGTCTATGCAAATTCCTCAAACTAGGTAAAAAATTAGTAGGTACTACAAAACAGACTTAAATTATGCTTAAATAGGGTTCAAGAGAAGGTTAAAATCACCCCCTCGCCGGCGCCATCTTGCCGGCCTACCCATGAGAAACGGCTGACTTTTAACAAAAACTGTGATGTGAGCGATGTGAAGTATGCTCTCGACAGCTTCACAATGTCAATGAGAAAGCTATTGATGCCGTGCGATCAATAAGCTTGGTTTACTTTGTAACTAGAGATACTAAGTATAGCTAAATGAAGTCATTATCTGTATTTTCTAGACATTAAAATTAGATCAGGTTCAGTTTGTAATTGGTTTATGGCATAAATGTTAGCTACAAAGTTGGAAATAGGTGGTATTGATGCAATGTTTTCAGTTCATGAAAGTTTAGTGGCGCTTTTATGAGAGCTCCGTTGTAAAGAAATCTACATAACTCCTAAATAAGTGGTGAAGGAATCCCTGAATCTCTAGAACAACAGTTGACGAATAACGTGGTATAAGCAACAGTAGGTAACTAATTATAATAGCTACAACCAATTATGGCAACGATTGTGTAATTTTTAATTAAATTACAATTAAAAAAACAAACAAAGAACGTCCTAGACGCTTCCTAGCACATTATGTTAATTCGTTCCACATTTCGTGATGTCATACAACGCATACAATTTATACAAATAAGTAGTCTCTACCCACGCGTGACGCCTAGCTTTAAGAAATGCAGTGCAATGCGACTTGCCAAGTTATGCTAGGAGCCTTGGCAATACGCCACACGGACACGACCTTATGAACTATTCAAATAAATTACATAATTTGGCTGGTAAATTGGTAACAGTCACGTATTATTTTGTTTTTATTTATTCTGTAAATTAGTTGGACTTCTGAGTATGCTGTGGAATAGCTTTAGGTCCAAATTTCTTTACAAACGATTCACAAAAAGTCGAACTTACAAAAATGTTATTCATTTTGTTACACAGACTGTAGTTAACTTAGTTTGTTGAACCATCCATTGTCTGTCTCATAGTAAGTTTGTTTATATTCCTAACGTAATCAACATATTCTATTCTGTCTAGCTTTGAAAGAATGAAGGCAAAACAAAATCAACGGATCCAAATAATCTACTAAATAAAAATAGGAATCACAAAACTAATTCAATATTATTTGCATTACTAACAATATTTGCATTATTCTTATCTTTCTTACTCAGACTTAACTCTGGCTATATAAATTTTAATTCTCGCACGATATATAAAACAAATGACGCCTTTAAGCCTGACTCCTTTATATTACAGGCTAACATTGATACTCAACTTTACTTCCTAATAAATAACTTCAAATCCCGTTTTACACAAATTCCTACCGATCAACCTGCAAGCCCTCAGACTCCTTCATCTCAGCTAACGGCTCTACATTCTTAGCTGTAATAAATTGATGGTGTTTAGCCCAGACATGACTTGCAACGATAATGTGTGCACATTACACTGTCATGGAGTCATGCGGCCCTGGTAGCTTGGGCGCGCGGGCCTCGAATGTTTGAGTAATTCTTAACCGACTGCAAAAAAGGAAATTTTACATTTAACTAAAAAAAATAGGTATTTTGTTTTTGAAAGAACATAAAGCCTCAAATAACATGGCATTCTATTGGTGAAAAAAATTCATAAATCGGTTTCTGTTTAAGTCCTTGAAAAATACCCTCTTAATGTCACAAACATTACTTCTAGATATATATGACAAATCTCAGGAAAGAGAGTATTTATGTATGCTTTTCCACACTTCTAAATATAGAAAACATTGAATTGTAGCGTGTGCAAAGCCGGTGTGCAAAGGTCAAAGGGCAAGGCAAAGTGTCCATACACTGTGTTCAAACAGAACCTGATATTTGAATACCCCTTTCGTGTAAAAATAACGAACTTTTTTTGTAAACAAAGGGCCAATCCGAAAAAAGATTCTGGTTGTGACAATTCAGTATGGGAAGAAAATTTGTTTTTAGACTTAATTGAATATTTTTCTTCTAAGTCGCCATTTATGAATGAAATATGATAAAAGTATATCTAATGACATTGTAGAGTACAAGAAACGAGTGTTGATGAACTACAGAGTACAGATCATGGGAATTAATATTTCCTCGAAGCGTCGTGTTTTATATCTTGTAAAAGTTGTCATCAATCATTGGTAATGGGATGATGGTCTCTTGATAAATGATTCGAATGTAGCTCAGTAATAATAATAATGTCCGCACCGATTTCGGCCACGGCGGCCAGTGGTACAATGACTCCAGCCAGATATGCGGGACATATCATAGTGCACAAGCGTGTACGCAAACACAGGTGCACTCTCTATTCCTATACTCTCATAGCCCGATAGGCAATCCGACACAAACGGTAAGAGATCAGGCGCAGTACCAAAATTTTTCGTGCCTTCCGAAACATGGAAGCTGTGATATTTGTTTCTAAAACGCTCATAACATTCGAACGATGAGCGCTGTGGGGATCGAACAGGACACCTTTGACTTGGCAATCCTGTTGTCTTACCACTAGACTATCACAGTTTCTGTTATAGCACAATACATATTATATGCGTTAAAAGTGTTATTACCGATCGGTCACAGTGCACGTACCGATTTTACTGATTTTCGTATGGCATATTAAAATTTAGCTGAAACTGTCACTTTAGTACAATGCAAGAACATTATTGTTTTCATTGTTGCATCAGAAATTAGTCAGGAAATGTTTTGGACTTGCATTGTTGTGGTGACCTTATTTGTAAATGGTAACTTAATTAAAGTACATGCATATATTTACATTGCATATGTACATTAAGGCCATTAATATATCAGACAAGACAAAAACTGGAAAGAGATTGTATGTATTTGAGGTAGACGCTGTAATAGCGGTAGTGTACCAGAAACTTCTGTTGCCTGAAATACTAAAGACTTGGATTTTACTACAGTTCACCATTTTATTAAATTCCTTTCAAATACTGTAAGTTCTGAACTAAAAGATCGTTTATCAAAAGTTTTCGACTTGTTCTTATAGAAGTTTCTTGTAATTAAATTCAGAATGGCTGTTATCGTAACACAACTTTATGATTTTCACGCAGCCAATCAGGTTAATATCTGAAAAATGTAAATTGTAAAATGTTTTTGAACATGCGATATTTTAGAATTTAGTTTGGTACTGAATACCAGGGGTCTGCTACCACCACTTCAACTGAAACTATTGCAGTTGTGGAAGCGAGACGCCGATCTACACTGCATAGCGTGCCATATCGCTTTCCGAACTGCAAAAGTCTTACTACAAAATAGTAGGTAAATATTCCACGACTTTAACAGAACGCCATCTAGTCTCAAACTAAGCAGAGCTCATTATGTGAGTACTAGACAACTGATAAATATACTTATGTATTTCTACTAGCTTAATTTGCAAAAACAAAAAAAGGGATGAAAAATAAATAGTAGCCGATTCTCAGACGTACTGAACACGCATATAAAATTTGGTAAAAATCAGTCAAGCCGTTTTGGAGGAGTACGGTAACTAACATTGTGACACGGGAATTTTATATAATAGATTAGATATACTAAACATACTTATATATTCAGAATGGTGGTGGCTGGCCCACTGCAACGTTATCTTTTAATTTAAATTGTCGTATTCTTTTCGTCACCTGCAAAAATAATGTCAGGCATTGGTCTCTCATTTAGTATCCCTTTAAGGACAGTAATTCATAGTTCAACAGCATCATAAAACATGAATGAATATGGAGTCTAGACAGCCTCAAGACATTTCGGGTGCAAAACTTGTTTTATAGACGTCTGTTGATTGCAGTGTTTCCAACAGAGCTTTAGAAACAACAAGTATACCTATTTCAGGAAGTGTAGGTTTAGTACTAATAGAAGTTGAAGTTTTTAAAGCTTTTGTAGAATTGAGCGAATTAAAAGTTTTAAAGTAAGTATTTGAAGGCACGCAATTGCTAATGAAAGAAAATATTACTAAAAATTAATTACCAACTTGATGGTGTATTTTGTAGCAGAATGTATACAGATGTATCTCAAGTAATATTTGTATTACATTGTCATTTAAATTGTATTTAAATGTTCAATTGAGTCACAGACTCAAAAATTACTAATATTTATCGCGTTTTTCTTTAATTCAAACCCAATTCTCTATAATACTCGTACAAAATGTTTTCAAAATTTATACATACTTTCATAATAGAGAGTTAATAATTCATAACAAACCTTCGAATCAACCATTTGCATAAAAGGCAGCTAATGACATCGATAATACCACCAAATCATAATACAACTCTGACAAGGAACGGTGACTAACACATTCACATTACACAATTACTATACACACATACTGTTGCCCGCGGCTTCGCCCGCGTGAATAGCGGTTATAGCTGCAAAATCATTACTTCTCTCTGACGCAGTAAAAAGTAGTCTGTGTATCTCCAGGTTGTCAGTTTCATACAAATTTTCGTCAAAATTGATCTAACCGATTGAGCGTGAATCAGTGAGAGAATCAGAAAAATCCATCCATCCACCCACACTCAAAAACTTTCGTGTTTTATAATATTAGTAGGGTTATACAGAGAGGGAAATTTAATTCCATAATACCCATATTATTGGATTTTCGTTTCTCTGGAAACGTGATTCCAAAACTAAGAGTATACCACCATCTCTTAAAGTAAAACCGTTGCAGTTGTGGAAGAGAGACGCCGTTCTACACCGTGTAATGTCATCTCGCTCCCACAACTAATAGTTAGTTGTTACCTATTTACAATACGCTTTCGGAAGGCATGTAAAAATGTGGGGTCCTTGCCTGATCTCTCGTCGGTCGTGTCGGATTGCCGTCCCATTCCCTATGAGAGTAAAGAAACAGAGTGCACCTGTGTTTGCTTACACGCTTGTGCACTAAAATATGTCCCGCGTTACTGGCTGGTGTCATAGTAACATAAGCCGCCGGGGCCGAAATCGGTCTGGAGTTTATTATTTACAATACTAAATGCGTTAGTGCTAGTGGCTAGAGAACATTTCAAGTGTTAACACGAGGTTGCAGCTGCCACTAATTAACCCTAATGATAGTAATTAAAACTAGTAAGTACATTACTTGATAAAATACTTCTTGAAAGTACAAGTTTTAAGTTGTTAAGAGCACTTGGCTGTATCTCAGGAAATTTTTAGCAATTAGAAGTTTAAATTTCTTTTTTGAAATTTTAAAGTTTGAAAGGGAAATAAGTTTTAGATAAATGAAAATCATTTGCAATATACATATAAGTACCTTCTTAGAATATAAAACATAACAATCCTTAAAGGGCCAATTTCCTGTACCTATACAGCAGAATAAATTGTAAATCTGACAATTTTTCTATAGTAAAATTGTCTTAAAGGCAAAATTTTTCTTCATCCTCGTTCTTCTCATAAATATAAATTGAAAAATAAATCTTAAAACATATTAATCTCCGTAATAAACGCTTCCGTTATTGATTACACTAACCCATCAGGAAACCGTTAGACCTGGTTCAATTTCCCAGTAGAACCTTTATACCTTTATGTTATACACAAACAAAGGTACTTACAATTTCCATTACTATGCAATTGCACCATAATTCTACAAAGGCCATCGCCATTCACCATAAATAACAAAACAAAAGATTGACTAGAATTTAAAGTTAAACAAACCTAGCTTTACAGTCTTTACACTAACTGTGAGCCTAGAACCACAACTTAAAGTATTAGGCTGGCCTCATACACTCCGGAATTCAGAATCTGAAAGCCTGTTCTTTATTTCAATCCAAACCACTTTTAAGTTACAGGTGAGTAATACTAACTCACTTTTTGTATATTTGCAATAGAGAACCGACTCTCAGATTCTGAATTTCATACTGTATGAGGCCGGCCTTATTACTGCAGTTGTGGAAGCGTGACAGCACTATACACGGCGTAGAGCGGCGTCTCTTTTCCTCTCCAATATTACTTTAAGAGGTAACCATCTGAAAGCCGTCAATATTGACGTGTCTAAACAAACACCGTATAATTACAACGTGTCAAAGTTATGGCTTTAAAGTAATTACTTTAAAGTCATTCGGTGTTTAAAACTTAATGCCTTCGACAAGAGATTTACGACATTTCATTAACATACATCTTCCTTGTAAGTCACTGTTTATTCAGGTAGACAGTAGAGTAAACTAATGTTTTTCCAATAAGCTATTTGGATTTATAGTTGTGCTATTGAACTTGCTTTTCCATAAAATACTAGCGACCTGTCCCAGCTTTGCACAGGTGGAATAAATACTTATGTATTGTTCACATAAACCTTCCGTTTTTATTTAAAACGTTCTATATATTAAAAAATGCATTCAAATCCATCGCGCAGTTTTAAGGATCTAAGCATACTATTGGACAGACAGACGGACGCGGGAGCGCCTTTTGTTTTATAAGGTTCATAGAAAATATTATATATGGTTCATAGAAAACTACAAATATCTGTTGTGATTAAATTTGTAATCAACATCAGACTTGAAACATAGAATTCCTAAAGGACATTATCAAATAGGTTTAGAAACTCAATCCTGAACGAGCTACAATTTACACAAATATGTTTGAATCAATAAACAAAATTTTATTAATACGACTACCCTTTTCATTACCTAAAGCAGCAACAATAAGAAAAATAGTACACCCAGAGAATTCAGACATTATAAAAACATACACCTATAACATTTCTAAGTATTTAACAAAAACTTGTAAAGAGAAAATACCAACAATTTCGCCATCAAGTAAAATCAAGTGAACATCCATGATTCAATATGTAAATATCTTACCAATATCCTCCTACATGAAGATCTAATTACAATAAATCATTGGAAACCAACACGAAGTTACTAAGCCCACAATTATACCTGTTATCAATTATCTCATCACCTTTACATGTAATCATTAACTTTCATGAACTTTTATAAGAGAGCCTGTAATTATATCGACTTGTCATTAATTAGAAGCTAATGTAGGTGGATGGTGTTCATTGTCCGTGGATATTGTGTAATGAATAAATTCCAATTGTTTAGCATCCAAACTCATTTTAAAATTATCTCTGGACTGCAGTAACGTTATTTATGGGAACTTCTAAGTATTCTCTTCTATCTATAATATAAGTCACTTCTTACTTATCCAATTCATACTTCACAAGCCAAATTTGCTTTGCCTTTTTACTCTCTAAACTCCAAAATTAAATTAATCGAAATAAATATCTTGGGACAATATCCACACACGGCCATCTGAACCCAAGCTAAAATCAAAATATTCTTAAGTTTTCTTCGTATGGTGCTTGTAGAGGATCAAAAGTTTTAATTGCAGTTTAAAATCTCAGCCCTCGTGTAGCAGTCCAGTCGGTGTCCAACTTGGCTAAACTTTGCAGGACCAATATCGGCAACTTGCCCAATACTTAAGGCTATTAAATTCTTAAACCGAATTGTTCTAATATAATAGTAAAATCATTTAGACATAATGAAGATTAATCCACCAATTTTGCTTTCACTTAATGAATGCTTCCCTGATCATTAGTCTAGCAAGTCTTCTGATTGATTATACATAAGTACATCGATAGCATTGCGAAATGTATTCATCACATCAACTTGTTGAGTTGTTCTGTTTTATACATGAGTTGATGAGGCTTGATTAAAACGTGTATGGGAACAAACATGTTACTTGTATTTAATGAGAAAAAGACGGTAACATTTTGCGCAATTAGTAAGTTGCGTTGAGTATTTTAATGCATTATATAATTGGAGTGAGAGAAAATAGGATAATGACAGTTGTTTACTTTTTCTAAGCCCCAAAAAGTCCAATGTAATTGGCTATTAGGTTATTACGGCTGTTCCTGTTATTTAGAAGGTAGGTCGTCGGCCTGTGTGTCAGGAATGCCTCCCACGCAATGCTCACGTTCAAATCCTTCTTAAAAAGGCATTCAAAAGCAAATGAGGATGAATATTTATCAATCTTTAGACCTACTGTGAGGAGAAATAAATTAAGTTTTATTTCAATAATGTTTTGGTCGAATTGTAGCCAAAAATTATGAAGTAAAAGTAGTATAATTGGTGCGTTAGGAATGTTAGGATACAAAGTAATATTATAGAATACAAAGTATCTAATATTAAAGTAACAAATTATTTTATAGTTAAACGATTTGATTGCACATCATTTTATGGTTTTAAATTGCTTTTTGAAAGTAAGTCAAGATATGAATCTTATATTTTCGTGGCTATTTAGGAACTAGACACCAATTACTTACTGTTTGTTCATGTTTCCCACAGTAATCCTTGGTTTAAGACAGCCACTATGTTTTCGAAGATACATGATTTCGCTTTTACGGCGCAAACAAGCCTTAACGGTACAATATAATTTGTTATCGCTCACGAATATTCTTAAGGTACACTTACAAACGATTTACCAATAGTACCTACCTACACATCATAATAAACAAATTGTGGAAAGGAATTATAAGTATTCAGAATTGTTTTGTTACGGCGATTATGTAGCAAAACGGCGCGGCGTTGGATGAATTTAAGCGCTTCCACGTTTCAAGGTCTTAGCCACTGGATGTAAATCAATTGCAAGCCACTGTTACGATGCCATAAAAACTACATTACAACTGTTATGACCGCAAAAGAAATTGATCTCTGATATCGAAAAGGTATGGTTATTGCATCATTGCAAAAACTGCCAGATCGTCCATTTTGTGCACACAATCTGAACGTTAGGTTTCCGCGTTATATAACTATTGAATTTTACATTGATTTAAATAAGTTTAAACAGAAAGTATTTCTTGAGTGTCAACATGAAGTAGACTAATTGAATTGTTTAGGATTATCAGCGGTTTAGTCAAGGTTAGCGTGTCAGACGTACCATATCGCACTGAGCTTCACCGTCGTCGTCATAGAATATGGTGTCGCAGTCGTCCATCCTGCGGCTGGTTGCCACCTCACTCCTCAGCAGGCGCCGCCGGCGGCGTCATCAACGTCGGCACACGCGGCCGGAGCACCGGCATCCGAACTTGCACTAATTACCAACACGGTAACACACCGACACCGGCTCGTCAACACCACTATCGTAACGAATTTAACGATCGAAATCTTCTGGATAATCCGGTGAGTCACGCGACAGCGACTGCGAACTGACGAGGTGCAACACTACCGAGCTGTGCAGACACAAGGTGTGGGTGTCCTTAACGAGCTGAATCAGACGTAACCTCGTGGAGGCGCTTCGCATTCACTGTACTATTTTTTGGGCACTAATTGGCGGATGAGCCGATTGATTGTGTATTTTTTGTTTGTTCAAGGGCGATCCGACGGTGAGCTAGCTTTTAGATGGTGTTTTTGTGGCCAACTGCGTAGATAGCGGCGGCCGGGGTGAGGGTGGCGCGCGCACTCGTCGGGGTGCATTGATCGGATCCCTACTGCGCATGTCCCCTCTTGAGAATTCTCGCCTGTTTTGACATTTGCTCGGGGAACCCTCATTTTAAAGCGTTCACTGCGGATTAGAGAACACTAGACACATTTCTTTGTGGCTATACATTAGCGTACATGATGTGGTATAAATTGATTTAAATTAAAATAATATGCTCTACATTGGCAATAATGCTAGTAGTGTAAGATAAAAAATTGATTGAATACTCGCATCTGATAGAATTGCTACATCAAACAAATTGGCTCCCACGTGTTTTTATAACACAATAATAGCTGCAGCCTTCATTCAATTATCGCTATTCTCTTGAGTGTAATAAAAAGATGGCGAATGGAGACAGACCTTAGATGGAAAGTATTTACCATTGTGATTACCATAATGGCGCAGGAGAATTTTATGCGCTAGTTTCTGTGTGTTTTCTTCGTTTGAAAACACTTACTCCAGTGAACCGCGTCACGTTCTTTGTCTGCTTCGAGCGCTACACTTAGTACTTATTTCTTGTTCTATTTAACAGTCTAAAAAGGCGCAGACTGTTAAGGTCGCTTTGATTTTTTTCTTTGATAAAAAGTTATGATGAGGTTTTATTGAGCGATCTAGTTTATTATGCGTACCAACTTATGCAAAGTAACAAACAGTTATAAAGTACCTATTACGTATTTAAAATTGATATTTAGCACGTATACATACGAGAAGACTTGCCAGTCATAATTTATATTCCCTTATGTATGATGCAAAGTAAAATTAGTTAGTTTATGTTACTTACCAAAAATAGCTAAAGAAATAAACATTTAAAAAGTAACAATTATGTTTTAAACAATAATTAATTGTATATTATACGAGTAAATAACGAAATATGCCTATTTTTATTGATGTGTAGTAAAATGCAACATGATTTCTGGTTGTTTATTCGTTGTTTGAGACCGGTTCAGATAATTGTGGTGTCATTCAACTTGTTTCAACTATCATCGATTTCAAGCGATACAATATCGATGCGTTTTATCTACAAACTGTACGAAATCGATTACGATAGATTTGTACAAAAACTGACGCACAAAAACTATCGGATATCAAAAATCATTCGGGATATTTACAATGTATTTTTAATAATATGAATTCAAAACAGAATACTGTTAGATAAGAATTCGTGACGTGAATCTAGAATTAATTATTCCATTTATAAATACCACCCAAGATTTAATTGTTAGAAAATGGTCTAAACTGAATAGATTGAAAAGTGGTACAAATACGGTTTTTACGTCTGAATTACTAAAATTATATAGAAGTTTGGACGTAGAATTTATTTTTCGGAGTCACTCATGCAACATATAAAATTCATTCAACGTAGAGTAGAGTTAAGATTGTATATTGATTAATATTTAAATAAAGTATAAAGTTTCAACGTAGCAGTAATACTTTACTTTTATCCTTCCGGCCTGCTCCCCACATATGGCGTTCACCAGTATGACTCATAGTCTGCCATGTCATTTGTTTACCTATTAATTTGTCATAATACTTGCCTTAAATCACAGATAAAGTCTGGCCTGGCCACCCACTTATCTTTTATACAAGTATAAAATAAGTTGAAAAAAAGAGAGCTCGCATTTGCTACAGAAATGTAGAGCAACTAAAAACATGACCTACAGCGGCCATTGAAAATATATGAAAGAGACGCCGCTATACACTGTAATGCGCGCTGTCTCGCTTCAACTACTGCAATTATATTACTTTTAGTCTCGGCAGCCCTCAGTTCCACACATTACGTCCTGTACTCAGAGAATCCATTTCCCTTCTAAAGTATAAATTTATGCAGACATTATTTTCTTTTATGAGTTACACAGCACCTGAGGTTCGCTTTACGTCTCCTAAATGCTTTTTTCTTACATTTATATTCATTTAAAAGCGACTTAGCTTAGAGGATCTTCGAAGATACGTATTATACGTAATACGCAAGATTTTCTCATGTTGATATTTGCATAACGGTCTTAGTAAATTTGGTTTACATTTTAGATACTATCTCGTAATGTTTCGTTCAGTTGCAAATGCCAATGAACTTGAACTATTATTTTACAGTAAATACGAACAGCAGGCTCAGTGCCTCATAAAGTTACTCTATTGCTGTTGTGGGAGAGAAACACTGCTCTATAAAATGTAGAGCGCTGTCACACTTTCACAGCTGTCCTTTCTTAAGAGATGGGTTCATAAAACTCATACTACACTCATAAATAAATATTCCTCAACATATCCACAACGTCATCTAGTCTCAAATTAAGTATACGAGAGTGACTAGTTAAGTGTTATGAGTACTAGAGAACTGATAAACATAATCTACTTATATATTTCTAAATTAATACAAATTATAGATAAATTACACCCAGACTTTAACAAATAATCGTGCTCATCACACAAACATTTGTTCTTTGTGGGAACCGAACGACCTCCGGTTTAGCAGTCAGGGCCACTAACCACTAGACCAACGCGCCAGTCAAACTTGTAATTTGTACGACAAGGAATAGTGTATAAATTAAACAATCCAATTAAACTACGTACCTACCAAAATACTCGCATTGCACGAAACGACGACGAATTGATATTTACAAATAATCTACACAAATCAAGTTGTCGGCAAGGGTACCTAAAGCATTCTAAACAGGTGCTATGAATGAACTATAGCGGAGTGTGTCAAGGCAGGGACAGGCATTCACTATGCCCCAGTTATTGCCCTTTACAAACAGGTTCTGACAAACATCCTAGTACTAAGATCCTATTCGAATAAACAAAAGACTGGCGAGATAAAGAATGCCGTTTTAGTTACATGATGTGTAAGGAGATGCTCATTATTGGTGATGTTAGGGGAAATTCGACTTTAAAGACTTTAAAATAAAGATACTTTTTAATGTCAAAATGTTACTAGTTTTGTGGACTACTGTATGTCAAAGGCTTTTTTGAGACAAAGTCTGAGTATTTATAAAAAAAAATAGTTTTGTTTCTACCCTATGTATATTTCATAGTGTTAAAAGCAATGGTGTTGAACTTATTAAGTCTTTGAAATAGCAACACATAACTTCATAGAATGATTTATGTTATGATATTTCATAACGCAAATATTGATGGTAGGGCAGACACGGTCAGGTCGTGAATTCGTGGGTGATTCGTGCTGAAGATTACGAAATGTCAAGGGAGTGTTTCGACAACTGACTGAAATGTACACGACAGACTGTTTGTAGAATAATATACCACAAATATTGTAGGTCTAGTGAGTAGAGGCCGTGACTGCAATATTGGCGTTCGATTCCTACCCAGGACAAGCGTTTGTGCGATGAGCACGATCATTTGTCCTGTGTCTGGGTGTAATTTATCTATAATAATATTTATGTATTAAGAAATATATAAGTATTATAAGTATGATTATCAATCATAATACAAGCTTTGCTTAGTCTGAGACTAGATGGCGTTGTGTGAAAAGTCGTGGAATATTTGTTTATGTAGGCTAAAAAAGATATGTATTAAGTTAATTGCAGCCATTAGCGTGTTGGTGTAGAGTTTATGCTTCTATCACTAAATTAAATTCCCCATATTTACTTTTAACCCCTACTTTAACGTCGTGGAATGCCCTTTGTGTATTGTTTTCCTTACAAATACGAACGCACGCTCACCTTAATTTTGGGCGAACTAAACAAGAACATTTTATACTCAATATAAAATTTACAATTACCTAATTCTATAAAGATAAACCAAAACATTTTTCAAATAGATAAATATAAATTCATGGTGTTTAAATCTAAACTGACCATTACGTGATGAATATTAAATTTGATGGTGTAGTTCATATTTTAATTGACTTTGTGAATTCGTTATGGTTATATTTTATATGGGCCTATTTCAAGCTTGATACCCTTACATCCTGCCTTAAATCTCTACAGTTTGTAATAACTTAGATCATATAATATTTAGAGGTCACTACCACCAACTTTTAAAACAATATTATTGCCTTATTAAAGAGAGACGCCGTTCTATGTCGTGTAGCAGGCTGTCGCACTTCCACAGCTACAACTTACAAGAATACCTAGTAACGCTAGGACTCCAAAACTCCACTTAAATTTCATTCCACCAGTCATACATCTAATATGAATAACTAAAAGGCTTAAAGTTCCTTAATAATGTACCAACTATCCACGGAAGGAAGACCTAAGTAATGGAATCTGCCACTTAATATTTAACGTGAATACAAGACTGGTTGTAGAACCACACTGACCACCATTTCTCTTCTGTCTTATGAGATGCATGTTAAGTGGTCAATATACAGTAGTCCTCTTGAATAATGATAATGTTAGAAACATATTAGGTGAATAGTAACAACACTAATAGTCTATGTTTGTCATTTTAAAAGTTTGTCCAGACGGAGACTCCTTTAAATGTGACGAAGGTAAGACAATAAGTCAAGTGACAAATCGGAATAGGTCGGATACTTTTTCTGACCGAGAAGTACATTGAACGAACTGAATATTTATTATTTTCAGCCCGTGACTGTACACTACATTTTTATATTTAAAAGACTATTCAAAAAAGCTTCATTCAGGCTTTTTTCAAGTTTGCAAAAACATCTGCACATGAAAGCTTTACAATTGCATACAAAAGCCGAGTCTACAGTTAGTACACAAATACGAACCTACTCATACAAACACACACACATATATACATTGAACATCAATACATAGGACAAAACAACGTCGCTCCCAGCTGTCTGTCCGACCATATGTATACTTATATCTTTGTCTGTCTGTCTACCTGCCCCTATGTATGCTTATATCTGTGTCTTTAAAATTACGCAATGGATTTTGATGCGGTTTTATAACAGATAGGATGTTTCATGAAGTATGTTTATAACGTGTAATCAATATGGCACCCGTGTGAAGCTGGGGTGGGTAGCTAGTATTATTATAAACTGAACTGAAAGGACAGGACTTCAGGTCAGCGATTACTTAGAGCAGCAACAAATACTATCCGATACTCAGCACGGGTTTAGGCGCGGTCGTAGTACCACGACGGCGCTCACGAGTTTTTCTGAGTTTATAAATGACAGGCTGGACCTGGGTCACCAGGTGCTGGCGTTATTTATAGACTACAGAAAGGCGTTTGACACCTTAAGTCACGAGGTACTGCTTCAGGCGACGGATGAGTGCGGCATCAGGGGTCCAACTAATAAATGGTTCCAAACTTATTTAAGTGACAGATCTCTCCAGACTTGCATATCAGGTGTAACTGGGAAGGAAGCCGCAGTGACACTGGGCGTACCAACCGGCTCCGTGTTCGGACCAGTTGGTTATATCATGCGTGTAAATAGCGTCGCTAATGTCGTCAAAAATTGTCGAGTGTTCATGTACGCCGACGATATGTGCTTACTATACTCGTCCAAAAATATACAAGAGGCTAGAGCTATAATCCAAACGGACTTTAACAACATCACCAAATGGGCACACGACAATGGTATAATATTAAACATTAGTAAAACTAAACTTATGCACATATACTCACCACATAACCTAATAGCAAAAAATATCTCCATATCAAACTTAAGTATACAGGGCCACACATATGAGTGCTTGCACGCGACTTATATAAACTGTAATTGTAAAAAAATAGAATACGTCAAAACATTTAAATACCTAGGTCTATGGGTGGACTGTAACGCTAACTGGAAGACTCATGTTGATTCAGTGTGCACAAAACTTAGAGCAGTCCTGTGCAAGTTTCATGCTTTAAAGGCACCTTTAAGTAGAAAGACTCTACGTATTGTGTACTTCGCATTGGTTGAGTCATTAATTAGCTATGGTCTGAGCACATATGGTCGGACATTCAAAACTTATTTAGATAGTATTAAGTCACTACAAACCCGCTTTATGAAATTCCTTGTTTCTCCTAAAATAAAACGTCAATGTAAACATAATTACGAACAGCTTTACCAAATATGTAAAATACTTCCTATTCACGAGAGGGCCGAATATTTGTTGATATTAGAACAATTTTATAACGATAATTTTAAGGTAAAAGTTAGTAATAGATATAATACAAGACGTGTAAGAGAACAGCATTTGATCCGTCCATCGATAAAAAATTATTATGGAAAAAGAACCAACAAATATTTGATCCCCTCGGTTTATAATAAATATGACTGGATAAGAAAACTAAAAACTAACATAAGTAAATTAACTTTAAAAAATAAGTTACGCAGTATGTATTATAAGTAGGCAGCTATAGTTAAGTACTTTAAGTAGTATTAGTATATATATAATTAATTTTGTGTTTCTTTTTATTTTTTGTACTTTTTGTATTTTTGTATTCTGAAACTAACCGTTAATATTTATCGAGCGCTATTCCCGCCGACAAACTGTCTCACAGTTTGGTGGGTTTAATAATTTGTGTAAATGTGTTTTTTAAACCAATAAAAGATTTTTTTTTTTTTTTTGAAATAGACTGTTTACCCACTTGACACGTTTTGCGGGGATAGTGACGTTATGGCTACGTCATCAGCGTATAGGCTGACGTCAATATACGTCTCAACATACGTGATGTGTACCAATTATTATGTTGTGACGCGATAATGTGTGTTTACAATAGGTCAACTAATATTAGCGTGTTCAATTAATTGTTTTAGCACGTTTTCATTTGCAAATCTTTGTATTGATCTTGTTAGTGTATTCATACTGTTTTAGAGAAATATTTGTAGATAAAATCTTAGTTATTTGTGGTATTTAGGAAAGGAAGCGAGTTTTAAAGTAGAATTGGTGCCACACGTCAAAAGAATCTAGTAAACGTGTAAACAATAAGACAAACTTTTTCTTTAATGCTTTACAAGAGACGATTTATTACCGACACCTAACATCAATTTGAGGTATACAACTTTTATTTTATTTCTATCTAATCAATGAAAAAACAAAATTAACTAATTAGCACTTTCTATAAGGCTAGTCTGCGTCTAGCCCTAATGCCGTGTGGTGAGTGCTTCGTCACTCCCTCACCATACCCTCGCCGCATTCACGCCGGCCGCCGACCATATCCGCTTCTACCCGGGACGGTCAATATTTATGTTACGAGACTATAATACACCACCTAGTCTACCTATCTACCTTCTACATTAAACTGTAAGACTAACTAAGAGTTTACTTAAGAACTTTAATGGTATTTGACAAAATAAAGAAGCTCTACAATGATATTGTTTAATAGTTCAAAGACTAAATGGATATTTAAGAGATGTATAACGGTTTACCCATGCGTATTTATCGGGATAGCCCGACTAGTTTCGGACCCAACCGGAGTCCTAATACATCTCTTAAATATGAATCATTCTCACGAAAGTTATTATAATAGGTACTAAATGGATAATTTACAGGGTACTTGTATGAAAAGTTTTTAGAGTTGATTAAGTAATGGTCTGTACAGAGTAGGTAGGTCTTTGCCCTTTGGTGGAACAAAATTAGCTCTTTCCACAAAGATGTTGTTAATAGAAATCTCAATACTGCATGTTATAATAAGTTTACTCCAAATAAAACCTTTGAAAGTTACTTTATAAATTAAAAAGTTGAGTGACACCTAGAAAAGAAGGGAATTGGTCAATTACGTGCATCCTGTGATACACATGGTAGACGAAAACCGACCTTATTCTTCACAAAATAAAGGTGCAATAAACATTAAACTGACAAGTACTAGTATGAACTATGATCCGACACATTTAATATCTTTATGTGATTTATCATCCGTCAGACTCATTAATTTAAGTCATTATTTCTTATATTAAAGCTTTCACACAGAAAATGTATTATTTTCTCACGGTGGTTACACTAATAAGATTATTAGTCGACTAAAATTCACTTTTTCGAGTTATGTTAACAAAAAGGAACCTATAGAAATGTCAGGTTACTATTTTACAGTTACATTGCGTGTATGAGGAAGTGAACTCTGGTCTTTCAACCTATGTATGTACTTGCAAGTCACACTTCCACTATGTATTTATGTTCTTACTTACTTACACACGTTCTTGCAAGATTGCATTGTTTACTTCTTTGTAATTGAATGTAAAAGGAGGTTGTTATTCACGTTTGTGTTGTGTGTATTCACATAGGTACAATTGTGTAATTGCATTTAAATAAAGGTACAAAAATATTGGTTTATGTTTGTCCACAAAAAAAAAGAAAAAAATTGTATAGTATACATAAATTACACTAAGCTTTGTCCTGGGTGGGAATCGAATCTTCTACCCCCGGTATAGCAATCAGGGCCACTAACCACTAAACCAACAGGTCAGTCAAATCATTAAATAATTTTCAATTTATACATAGATTGCAAGATGTATTGCAATACTGTACATTTTGTACTCGGAGTATTTTTTCATAATCATTATCAGGTGTTACGATCTAAGCCAGAAGAGTTTTTACGTTTCTGTGCATAGACAAGTCTTCCGCCATTCTAATTATTAAATAATATGACTATGTATGTTATATGTTATACATAATAATATAGATAGAGAATTTGTGACAAGATTACGCAACTGTACATGAAACCATTACTTAAAGTTACCTTTCATTTTAAGTATATTTTGTAATTATTATTTTATTACAATTCATTTATATTAATAAAGTAATATTATAAAGTAATGGATATGCTCTATTATGTTGTCAATATAAACTACCGCCTATAACCTGCATTGTTCATTTTCTGTCATACTTTTTGCATAGGCACTTACTTCATTTCTTCTTATAAAAAGTTATTGATGTAATAATACGATAATATTATGAAATTTAATTATAATCATAACTTCTGGTATATCTCAATATAATGAATGTTTAAACAAAGTATAAAGAAAAGTGTATTTTACAGTGTATTTTATAACAAAGTACGTAGTACCTACCTGCTTTTTAATTTACCAAGTACAACATTCCGACATTCAGTGTTTAAGCAGAGCCATTCCGATTTTACCACAGAATCCATCATAATTATACAGCCCTTGGACTTTGCTTTGCAATAAGCCCAAAGCTTTTCATAAGGAGAAGGTATAAAATAAGGGTGTTACCACACCTATCAATCAGTCGTCGAATCGCAACCATCGAATGTTGATAGATCAATTCGTATGGTAGAAACTATCGATCGTAGCCGAATAATCCATTCCACTATCATTCGATGCCGCCGATCGAGCATCGATCGATTGCCGTACTAATACCCTCAGACTGCTGCAATTCTGGAAGCAATTGACATTTGACAGCGGTCTACACAGGCTTTTTTTTAAGTCGTGGAAGGAATTCTCATGGACACCCACATCCTCGGGGGACGAAGTAAGTAATGTCAGACTCTTACTGACAAAACCTACACCGCCATGCAACGTCTCCCGCGTTTGGTCGGTTCGCGGCAATACGTTGCAGTTCATCACGCACAAATCTCTACATCACCTAGAACGGTGTCTCTCTTCCATACTACCTGATAAAATCCTGACTATTTAACCAATTTTAAAAACAAAGCTCAAAAAGTTTATTTCGACCGTTCTCTCTACCTACCCTCTTACAGCAACAACCTTTATAATAGACCATAACCACATGCTACACAAGCACAGTTCGTGCGTGTTCCTACCTCCATTAGCTAAGTGCCACATGCAGTTCACATGCTTTCGGGTCAAGGTGATAGCGAATCAATACTGTATTGAAAGCATTCTAACTTACTTACATTTGTCTATAGGATTAGGTAACTTCAAATGGCTTTTTGTTTAATGATAGATTTTGCAGTCGGTTTTGCTAGCATAGATTATTCATTTTTATATAATACCGATATAAGGGTAAACTTTGCATGCGGTTCACATAAACTTTTGAACTTTCGTAGAATTCTCCGAATTTATCGTCTACGCTGAGTTCCGTTTTCAAATCTAAATGTAGATATTTTTACTGTGTCAAGCAATCCAAACCAAACGACAAAACCTTTATTTAAATTCTAAAACTAAAATCAAGTAACTTAATTAGTATTTATCTAACTTTGTCTCCATATTACAAGTTGTGAAGTGAGTTTAATTTTCTCGTAATCGTAATGTTTCCTGTCAGTTGTCGCGTCCATTGTCCTCAACATAATGGTGGTGTTACATAAGTTAACCTCAATTCCCTAGACCGTGTTATGTAGTTCACAGGTATTCTTAAAGATGTGCTAAATAGTAGACTGGTATTTTCTTTACAGGAATTTTACTTTAAACTATTCTCAAAGTTACATCAACGAAAATTTTAAGTAATTTATAAATAGACTTAAAGGCGTGCAATGGGATAGGTAAATATGAATTTAAACTTTTTAAGATTTAGAACAGAGATGATAACAGAACTCAGCGTGCACTTGGAGAGGCCTATGTCCAGCAGTGGAGTGCGATAGGCTGATGATAAAGACAGAACACTGATCAAATCACTGCAGAGGTATCTAAAAAGAAGTCAAAAACTTGGAAGAAAAGGAAAAACAAGCATTTATAAGTGCAGCATTTAAAAAAATTAAAATAATATAAAGCTCTTTATTTAAAAAACGCATTGCATCTTTAAATAAATTATTATCTAAACGAGAGTTACGAAGGATTATAGAATTCAACCTGCAATGGAATGTAATCAATAAGTCACTTAGCACAACCATTAAAATTAAAAGCACTTTCCATTTCATTACATTGGCCCTTAATGAATCTATATATATAAAACTCTTCCGTTACTGACTGACTGACTGACTGACTGACTGACTGACAGACAACGCACAGCCGAAACTACTGGTCGTAGAAAGCTGAAATTTGGCATGTAGGTTCCTTGAGATATGTAGGGGTGCACTAAGAAAGGATTTTTGGAAATTCAACCCCTAAGGGGGTAAAAAGGGGTCATAACGTTTCTATGAAAAATTTTATTCCTTGGGTTTATAAACTTGAAACTTAGCACAAACACGTATATGGTCAAGTAAATAAGTTTGGCATCATATTTTTTTCCAAACTACCCTCCAATAGTGATTTAGGGGGTTGCAATTGGGTGACTGATTGACTTTCGCGCTGCCATAACCGCTAAGTGTAGAACTCTAATATTTTGAACAAAGCTTCCTTTACTGACGGGAGTGAGCATTAAAAAAAGATTTTTTGGAAATTCAACCCCTAAGGGGGTAAAAAGGGGTCATAACGTTTCTATGAAAATTCTTATTCCTTGAGTTTGAAACTTAGCACAAACACGTATATGGTCAAGTAAATAAGTTTGGCATTATAATTTTTTCCAAACTACCCTCCAATAGTGATTTAGGGGGTTGCGATTTGGTGACTGATTGATTAACGCACAGCTGAAACCTCTCGGTATAGAAGTCTGATATTTTGAACAAGGCTTCCTTTAGTAACACAATTGACCACTAAGAAGGGATTTTTGGAGTAACAAGCCCTTAGGTAGCGGGGGGGGGGGGGGGGAGATCCTCTGATACTTTTAATTTTTCTAGACGATGTCTTTGTCTCGCTTTACTTTTTGTTACATAACGTAATCGACAAACTCCAAAAATACAAGCTACGTCATCCCTGAGTAACTCAAGCTGTATAATATAATTCAAATTCTAACAATTTTTTAACTTATGAAAGAAAGTCCTGTCGATCTCATTAAAAAGCGCCACAATCCCAAATTACACGTGGGCGAAGCCGCGAGCGAAAAGCTAGTCACGTATAAATTAAAACTGTCAATACAAAAACAAGTGACAGTCGACATCGGTATCTTATCAGAGTCTGTACGTACGAGTAAGTGAGAGTTACTCGAGGAACGAGTTGCGACTTACGCATAATAAAATGAATGTACTTGAAGATTAGCAATCAACCTGTCTTTAGTTATTAGGTATATTGTGGGTTCTTCTATTATTTTGCGTAGGTGTGAATATCAAATACCTGCGTAATGATAGCGAAAAGTTTGCTAAAATGTAGAGACGCGGTAAGAATTAATTAACATTAGGTTTGCTCGCTCGCGGGTTGGCAATTACAGATATAAAATTTTGGAGTCCAGGTTTGATTTAAGTAGATATTTTATTCCTATCCTTTTAAAACCTACGAATGAAATAGGTTCATTGTTTAATTATAAGGATTAGGTAATTATATTCTTTTATCGATTTAATTGTTTTATTTTTCATATTTTGTGTAAGTTCCGATTACTTTATTACATAAGCTTGGAGATTTCCAAATTAACTACCAACTAGCATTTGCATTTTTAGAGTAAATGTCTACATAAGTTAATATGGACATATTTTGTTAGCAAGCTCTTTTTATCGCTTCAATATTTAAGCAAGTTCGACGCCACATTTCTATTACTTACTTAGTTAAACACGTTTTGTTGATGCACTGAAGATAACACTAGATAAACGAACAGTCACGCGACTATATACCCGAGTCGCTTATTTGACTATAACCAACGCCATAGATCAAACAAATAACTTACACAGGGTACATAAAAACAAAAGTTAAAAACCAAATTTAATAAAGTGAAACAAGTGAACAAAGACATTGTTCCTTTTTTAACTGAGAATAAATAACAATCATTTCTTGAATCATCGATATTTTTTGTTTTATTTTTCTTTTGTTTCTTAGATTTTCTTCTGTCTATCACTACATAGGTCTGTGGTATTATAATATTGCGATCGAGGTCTTTAGGACCACGCAACGGAAACAAACACTTAATGCGTCAAACTGCTCAATCCATAACTCCGTTTATTAATTAACTCCGTCCTTGATGACTGGTTAAATCAGGCAATTGATGTATTAGAATGCAGTGAGTGGTAATTTGGGTATAAAATTAATTAAACATGGAATTTCCTGTCAATTATTTCATGTAAATGAAAGGGAATATTAGACACGCCTGCGTTTTGATAAATGGTGAAATTATTTTAATTCTGATACCCAATCATTATTATCTGAGTGGATTAAAATGTGACAAAATTAAGACTGGCATTTTTTTAATACGATATTTAGTGGAAAATCTGTGGAAGTTCATCATCTTCCTGCTCTTATCCCATTTTACTTAGGGTTGGCGCAACACGTTTTTTTCTTCCATTCTCCCCTATCAGACGTCACACTATCTGTGGAAGTTAATAAAATTCGAAATTCCACACGTTGGAGGTTCTATCTATAGTCTATATCGTTTATCATTTTAAGTATCGCCAGGGAGATTCATGTAATATAAACACCACTGAAAGCTCTCAAACTGTCAACAGCATCCGTTCTGTTCAAAATTATAGAGGAAAAATGCAAATAAACTTAGGAGGCTTCATAACCTTACACATGAATATTACTTGCTGATCCGTACACGATTTGTTGGGCGGTATTTTACGGGTTAATATAGACTATGATATTAACAAATAATGTAGCCTACTATTGGTGAAAGGGTTCCCAAAATTGGTTCCGTAGATCCTGAGATTATCCCTACAATGCCACAAACTTTATGACTTAGTATTAGCAATATGTGTATCTCATTCTAGAGCAAACTCTTATCATCACTAAACCACACGTCGCCTACAAGATCTCATTTCAAACCAACAGCTATGTAAATCGTGATTTGTATTGCAAATACATGAATGGTCAGCCGTGAACCAAGTGTTTGTACGGTTGACCACACAATCGCCGCAAAACCTACTGGAAAATGTACCCTATTGTTAAAGAAATAGAGGTGGCGTTATCGCGTCTGTAGTGTGGGTCACTGTTCGTCGCTGAATTAAAGAGCTGAAAAATCAACCTTGTAGCTTAGGAATAAAGATGTCAGATTTACATTCGGGACGCTGTATGAGGTTGTATATTTAATAAAAATATACGAATTTCGATCTTACGTCTTTGAGACAAAGGCGTTATTGGTTTTTCCGTCTGGGCCCCTGTGTTGCTATCAGTGCTAGCAGTCACTGGATTTTAAACCTTGTTTCTTTGTAATAGAGGTGTTAATATCGTGTGTATGTGGGTCCCTATACGTGTCGGTCAATGTCCGCTTCCTGCAACGCGGCATTCCTTAGGGACGCGGCCGACGGTGCGGCGGGTGTAACATAGCACCCGCGGGGCTCGAACTGACGACCGCGCGACCGCTGGCGAGTGTACCGTACAACACAACTACCGCGTTCATAGCCTAAGTAATTGCGTTTGAAAATTACTTACTGCAAGGAAGTGTGTAAATTATTTTGTCTTTTGTTCAAGAATTTATTTAATTTATATACGAAGTCGTAAATTTAATTGATGTTTATTAAATTATCTGATTCCTGTAATTAATAGATAAATGGACAGCATTCTCTAAAGTCAACTTTTAGTAAATCTTTATTTAAAATTTTTCATCATTGTCCAGTACAATAGGAAGATAAATCGTGACATTGCATCTTACGCCTGATTTGTCGACGCCATCTTTGAATGATGTCCGAATGCTAATCAAGAGTATCATATCTTAAAAGCCGTTACAGTCACGCGACTCAGTAATAATTATGATGTACATAGGATCTATGTATTGTTTTGTTATTTTAATTAACATATTGGTTATATCTGTATGTTAAGCTTTCTTAACTAACCCTTTCAAGCGGTTTTTTAATAGAGCAGCCAGCCTAAGTGTGCCAGGCTATGAATGCTTCACCAGACTACACAATTTACTTCGATGCATGCTAAAAACTTAGGCTAATATTTACGCCGGCGAAGTATGTTATTTATTCTAAAAAATAGTAAGTATAAGAAAACAAATATTTCAATAACACAACTTTTCTGCTAGGAGGCAACAATGAAAATTAAATGTAGAGTATGTACTCGTACATAACAAAGACGATACAATAAGCTGTAAATACATACTTATGTATACTTAGTACACACTCGAAACTCGAAAGCTCCCTAAATGGCTTCCTTGAACAATTCCGTTCCTAACTGCGTAGCCTGGGACCGTAATACTAATCAATTAAGTGAAGGTCGCGATACGAGAGCAGACTAGTGCGAATGTCCTTAGCGAAGGAGGTCTGAAATCTCTATTGATTTCTGCTGTAAATATACTTGTTATTTACAGAAACTCTTTACTGTACCAAACTAGCATATTTACTCTCTGACGGGCCGGTGGTCTAGTGGTTAGTGGTCTTGATTGCTATACCGGAGGTCGTGGGTTCGATTCCCACCCAGGATAAATCTTTGTGTGATAGTACATCTTGTTCTGTGCCTGGATGAAATTTATCTATACTATGTATGTATTTCGAAATATGTAAGTATGTTTATCAGTTGTCTAGTACTCATAACACAAGTTACTGTCGTATGCTTAATTTGAGACTAAATGGCGTTGTTAAAGAATATTTATACTCTTTGAAAGAAGCCTACTGCCACCAACTAAAGGGAGATTAGTTCAGGGCTCGAAGAGAGAGTATAGACGTGGCTCTATGGCATGTAGCGCACCGACTCGCTTCTACAAACGCAATATAAATCAATACTTTGAAGTGAAGGTAGAATCCTAGAATCCGCAACAAATGAACATCACAAATTCGGCGTGACTGACAAACGGTCGATTGTTTTGACGTCTCGACGAACGCAGTCTATTCCCAGAAATACCACATTGCAGGAAAAAATATAACCTGGATCAAAAGTAACGGTAAAAAGTAGCAAAGCCTTTGTTAGCTAATACTACGGTCACGTTACTAATGATGAGTCAACGGCTTATCAAAACTCGATCTTTTACGTGTGCGGAGCTAAAATTCAAAATTATTTCGACATCTTCTTTCGGTTGTAAATCTACATTTGTACAAGCAATTATATGTTCCGTGTGGAATATTTTAAGGGGAATGTTGCCTCAATTATGATTTCACGTGTACCGAGCAACTCGAGTGTGATGTTTACTGTACAGTCAGCTACAAAAGAGGATGAATACATACAACCAGGTTAAGAGACTTTAAAGTACTATTGTCTACAGTTGGGTCTTTATAGCGTTAACTGTTTATGATATGGCTATTTAGTTTCCTATTAGCAACAACCAGTTATTGCATTTCATAGTCTTTTGTAAATCCGATTGTGTTCATCAACTTTTATTGCTGACTATACAACAGCAACTTCAAAAACAGCATCTTTATTTCAAAGCAGTTAGGTTGATTTTCGCAATTCATTCTTGTGTCGTGTGCGTTTGCTCACACTTCACAACTACATATGCCGGTTACGTAAATTCTCATGTGTTCCCGAGTAGAATAATTAGTTAATTAATTACACTCTTACTGTTCATCGTGGCGTCTAGCGTCGGGTGTACCCACGTTACACAATGTACAGGGGAGAGCTGGTGTTGCCAGTGTAGTAAAATTGATAGGAATCTCGCGAAGGACAAGTTTATTAGTCACGGCTTATGAATTTGTTACTTTCGTCATGTCTCATGTGGGTATGTCTTGAACAGTATATCTTGTTTGGAGGCTTACTTTTAAGGAAGAAAAATGCGCGTATTTTGGCGACTGCGAAAACATGTACTATGTTTCAAATCTAGATTCGTTTTAACGGATATGGCAAACGGCGAATTGTAACCTTATTTTTGGGCAGCAGTTCCTCATATGGAATTTTCTTGCTTTACAAATCTTAAATCCATAACAGTTCACTGAGTTTAATGACTCGAAAATAGAAAACAACTGTGAGATTTTACTATTACGTTTGTTCTCTCACGAGTTTAAAGTACAATGGTTCAACATTGTATTTAAATCAATGTCTTCAATTGTGTCTCGTTCGAGATTGTTACATGAGCAGGTTAACAACTAGGACAACGGATTTATTGTGGGCACACCGAACATGAAAGTGAATAGACAGTTTGAGTCTCGTTTGTCAAATAACTAAGCAGAAAATAGCGTAAACTGTCATTTATGAGGGCATAAAAACCAATTACGCCATTTTCTGTATGTCAGAAAGATTTCAAAGCCATAATTTTTAAGGGATGACGCTATCTCCCTATCTGATATGAGTCTCAAAAAGCTTCATCCCTTTTTTCACTTGAATAAACATTGTTTCAAAAGTTAAAACTCGTACTTTTTGCTTGATCCATTTTTACAGGATAAGGGTTGGTTTTAGGTAGATTTTATTCGGCCTGTCACATGCAAAATTATTCACAGCGAACGCCCATATTTTAACATCCGAATTTTTCCATAATGAAATATGACGTTTGTGAGTTAATGTTGTTGGAGGTAAGCTCTGGACCTACTGAACCGATTATGATTTTTTTGTTAATAATAGAAAGCCACATTGTTTTGTAATATTTGGCTATAAATTAACTGGAGAAATACCGCACAACGAAGTCGGTACGGTCAGTTACAGAATATAATCATCTACAAACTTACAAAGCCAGGGTTAATTCGTAGTGGTCAATGTAATCAGCACTACCGATCAGCGCAGGCGCAGGTGAGATCGCATGCAGGCCGATAGAAGAAACTGCACCGCTACGATGAACGGTGAAAGGGCTCGAAAGTACTTGCATTACATATAATGTAAAGTAGTGCGAGTGCTCTGACTACCTTGTTATGAGGATCTTTAGGTTATACATGTTTTGAACTGAGGTTGGTTGTAGGCGTTTCGTTTTTGTTTTATGCCAATCAACTTTTTAGTGATAAGGGCCAGGGATGGTAGTTGTTGAGTAGACTTAAAACCAAGTCTTTGATCACGTCAGAGTCCCTTAATAGACGTAGTTTTTCGTGGTTTTTGAGTTCTTTGGGTTCTTTGAGTAAGAGTGTCGTGTTAGTTCTTAGATTCATTACTTCCTTTAGATAACCTCGTAACTTTGTTTTGATTGTCTTTAAGACCATTGTATGTAATTATTATCTCCAGATTTACTCTCGTATAAGTGAACAGGTTATAATACTTAATTGGTTAGTAGAAAAAAAACATTTAAATTGTAACTCTACCCATTAATAATTACGATTTAATAACATTCGAAAGCAAAGACTTTTGCACTCCATTTTGCGACAATATTTTATTCACGCAACTCACTCATTATTGACACATATCAATTAAATTATTTCCTAAATGAAAGTGAAATGCTTTTAATTTTTATTTCTTTCTTCACTTAAAAGTTACAAGAAATTGACTTATAAGTGTAAGTGACTATAAATTACCAATAAACTATTAAATTAATAATCAGGTTTACAATACTTCCGTATTATAGCAGCCTGTACGAGTATATTTCCTATTTAATAACTAAAAACAATATTAAAATGTCATTTTTTAATTGTGTCAGGCCAGTGACGGGCCTGTTGGTCTAGTGGTTAGTGACCCTGACTGCTATACCGGAGGTCGTAGGTTCGATTTTTGGACAGGACAAATGTGTGTATGATGAGCACGATCATTTGTCTTGTGTCTGGTCGTAATTTTTCTATAACGTGTATGTATTTAGTAACATGTAAGTATTTTTATCAGTTGTCTAGTACTCATAAGTCATAATACAAGCTCTGCTTACTAGATGGCGTTATGTGAAAGTGGTGGAATATTTATTTATTTATTCTAGAATAGTATCGAAGGTCCAAGCTCACGCATACAAATTTAGCCATTGACCGCAAGACCACAAGACTACCTGTGCGGCTGTGATAGATATTAATATTATATAGTGTCCC
Organism: Chrysodeixis includens; assembly: GCA_941860345.1. Taxonomy (NCBI): domain Eukaryota; kingdom Metazoa; phylum Arthropoda; class Insecta; order Lepidoptera; family Noctuidae; genus Chrysodeixis; species Chrysodeixis includens. Next base: position 4,378,927 of record OW796094.1, read on the forward strand.
TACATCCCTCACACAATCTCATAAAACCGTATTCGTCCTATACCGCTTTAAATACTTGATTCCCATTTGAATATGAAATGATTTCAAGCCTGGGGGCCTACTATGACCGCATACAGTAACATTGTAGCCGTTGTGGAAAAGAGACAACGCTCTACACCGTATATAACGCCATTTCGCTTTCACAATGACACTGATTTACTTTAAAAGTTGTTGGTAGGTCCCTGTTTATTAGTCTATAGTGTATCACATTTACATATCAGCGAAACATGGAATAAATATACCGTTACTTCATTTGAATACGTTTACAGTATTTCAAACAGGATACAATTTAAAATGGTATACTTTGACAGGTGACTCCTGTGTATAGGAATGTTATACTTAGTAAACTGTATTGGATGTCAAGGTGGCAACGTAAATTCATAATATCTGAAATGTATTAGTTATTTAGTTTAGTATCTACCTATTCCAGGGCTATGTCTACGTAAGTTTTCAGTTCTACTTGATTCAACTGAATAGCGTAATTTACATAACTGCTAGATAAATATTTATCATTTATCTAATTTAGAAATATTCTTGAACATAATAAATGATTAATGTGAAAAGGCCAGTCCAGTAAACAATCTGAATTTATTTACACACTCGATTAACAGCAATTGTCTGGACTTTAAAAGAGACAGGGACCCCTGAGTTAGTTTCGGCATTTCTTCTCAGGATACTCAGTCAGGAAATATCGAATCAAGCGAGCTCGAAACATATTTAACACATGTAAAAGTGATATAATTATCTTACTTACAGAATAAATGATTTCATTTCAGCATTAAGTAAACTCCTTTCAGTTTATTAACAGTGTTCATATTCCTGCTTTGATAATTTCCGTCTGTTACCATAACAACCACTAACTTTAACTAAGTTATAAACAAATGCAAAGTTGCCGATAGAAATACCGTGTCTTTTAAACTAGGCCTACACTGTACCTGACAGCAGATGTAAATATGATGAGTAATGTCTTTCCTGTTGACATCTCGAGTTGTCCCGCTATAGAGGATGCAAGTATTCCATTTACGTCATAATTATATATTTCCTTCTAAGCTTAAGCTTAGATGACTTATCAGGTGCTTTCGTCGTGGAATATTTATATTTATTTACCTTTTTACTTAAAAAAATATAAAAACGTATTTAAATTAGATACACTCCAATTTGTTTATATGTATGTATGGGAAAGATTTTATTTAAAATAAAAGTAGCCTAAATTGCCTATAAAAGTAATAGTAGCCTGCCAATAAAAGTCCTGTCAAAATTGGGTCAGCCATTTCAGATATTAGCGGGAACAAACAGACAGACAAACGAAAGTTGTAAAAGATGTTATTTTAGTGTGTGACTGTGTACCGTCAGTATCGTGTACACATTCATCGTTAACATCACGTCACGTTATGCATTTATTAACACCGTTTTTTTCAAATAGCAAACAGAACCTCCAATTTTATTTATATGAATAGATATATAATATGTAGATGTGTAGATAATAATAGTATGCAGATTTCCTAATCATTTATGAGTTCTTCGTATTATCAAACAATTAATTTAAAACCGACAGAAGTTTTCTACATTTGACTAGTTATGATACTAACAAGGAAATTACAAAATGACTAACATTATTCACATTGTCTTTAAGTTCAGATAGCAGTTAAGTAGGAAATTAAAATGTTAATTAAACCTTATAAGTGTCTGCACCTAGGAAACACAATATGTTATCAATAAAATAGAAAGCAACGTTAATATATCAAAGGTTCTATTCTGGTTCAGCAAGCTACAATGGTAAAAGTACGGTCAACAATACAAGTCGATTAATTTAAGTAGCATTTAAAAACAAACTAACAATGAAATTGAATCAGTAGTTATTGTGCTATTAGATAACAAAATAATCTTGACATTTCGTTTTGTTTAAACATATCAAACGCGAATTCTTATACGTTAGAAAAATATAGTGACTTTGTAGTTAATCTGATTGTGTTATACAACTTAACTAATAAATAAAGAAGTAACACACGTTTATAATATGAAAGTGGTTTTTCATTTTCTTATCAAAAAAGGTTTGTTAATGCTAAGAAGGCCTTTTAATAAAGAGCCGTTTGAAAAAAATCTCTCACGGTAATGTATGCTGTCAAAAAAACGTGGGAAAATAATACGATATAAAATTTTACGCACTGGATTTTAATTATAACTTTCTATAACATCAAATATCCGTTTCCGAAGTAATAAAAATCACAAAAACACAGGTTTTATTACGTCAACTAAGACCTAAACCGAATTAGACCTAAAAAATAGAAATGATTATACATATAACGCACATATGATTATATTACCTAAATACATCTTGAAACCAGTTTTGGCAAAAACATACAATTCTGAAACCATAATTATTTGATTTTGTTAAAATATATTGCGAAGAAACAAAAATGTATCAGTCACTTTAAGTTGTTTCCAATGTATTATCTGCATCTACAAAGGCAATTCTTCGTAACGACAAGTGAATAACAAACGTATATTGTCAAGTATATCACTTCGTCGTAAACTCCTCAATCTATACAAATAAATAAAATTGAAGTGTCTGTTTGTAATTTTCAAATAATCGTTTTTGAAACATGATACTAAAATAACATTTATTTATTAAAATTTTTATTTGTCTGTTTGTTCCCGCTAATCTCTTAAATAGCTCCACCGATTCTGACGGGACTCATCAGGTAGCTAATGTAATAAGGAGTAAATTAGTCTACTTTTATTTTAGAAAAAAAACTAGCATTTCAGAAAATTAAAGCAATTTACATTTTTTTAATTTCACGCAGACGAAGTCACGGGAACAGCTAGCTGCAAAGTAAACTCGATGAGAGACGATCATAAAACATAATAGCGACGGGTCCTACGTAGACTAGTACAAGTGCAAAAACACAACTTTTCAAGAGAGCGGTTTAAAGGTTCAAAAGCTTGTAACTTTGTCGTAAATCAATAAAAACACTTGAAATTTTAGTATGTTATATTTTAATATTTAAGAAATAAAACTGCATTATTGGTTTTTCTTTTTTTTTCATACTTTGGAAAATAGGTTAACTTGCATTGATGTAGCCTGTTTTCTTTACTACGGTAGAACCTGTAAACTGATACAAGTGGCCACTTATACCAGTATATAGTGTACTTGCTTATACTTATAATAAAGGAAATCTGAAGGATTTTACTCTATAAACATAGTGTTTCCGTGTTATTGACCAATATGAGGTTATAATATTAAAAAATAATATCTAATTTTATCTACTTTTATCGACTTTTTTACACTTACAACAGTTTACTCAGTACTGGAAAGCTACTTGCAGCAGTTTTCTGTATTATTATTAACTGTAAATATTTAAATTATTGTGGCAAGAAGTTAAATAAAAACATTTAAAATACAAAATAACACTTTATTTTAGATAGTAGCATTCTTAATAATGAAAAATAAAATCATTAGCCTTGCCATCTTAAAAATAATAAAACAAAAAAAATGTAATCTTCTTAATTTAAGTAAAAAAAAAGGTTTGATTTATAAAGAGGTTTTCTTACGATAATACCTAACTGTTTTTTTTTATTTTTAAGACTAGCTTGTCTTGAATTTCATGTCATTTTTCTTATAAATTCTATTTCCACTATTTTTTTCAGTTACTTGTACGTTGATGTTTCTAATTTATTTCTCCCTTTGCAGATCCGCTAGAAAAGGTATTTTAAAGAAATTAGTATAACCTTTGTGCAACTCTTTTCGAAGTATGTGCTTCTATTAAGTGTATAGTTGTGTAAATAACTTGTTAAATGTATAAAAAAGTAACACAAAACAGGGCAATGAGACCTTAGAGTCTAAATCAGATGATGGAAAATTCATTACATTTTTGCAACTTGTATTAAATGGTGATTTGTGTAGGACACCCTTCATACGAATGCCTCATCACATCACCACACTCGTCATACTTGTTTAAATATGCATATTACACATTTGAAAATATCCTGCTAATATAGTTAACGCGAAAGTTGTATAAGTATGGATTGGATGTTTGTTACTCTTTGACGCTTAAACGACTTAGAAGAACGAAGAAATTTCGTATAGAGTTAGCTGACAACCTGGGTTAAGACAAAGACTTTTTAACCAACTGCGTCAGAGGAGGGCAATTTTTTGCAGCTATAACCGACACTCGTGCGGTCGAAGTTGCGGGCGACCACTAAGTCCTTTATAAGTTTTACTTAAATGTTTTTGTATTACTACACGTAAGTTTTGATTGAACTTAATTGTTTTTTCAATACTACAATACCTTTACTAATACTTTACCAAAATAAACTGAGGTTGCGAATATTGTTTACCTCTGGAATATACTTACACCTTTAAAAATTATGAACTTGGGTACATAAAAAAAAAAAATTGTCTCGTCAGTTACCAAGTAGCAAAATTTGGTAACTCCTTACGTTAATTGCTGCAAAAAATGTATTAAAAGTAGTATCGCTATTTATTTTATTAGTAAATAGATATTATGATTAAAATAATGTCAGTTATGTCAGATAACAATATCACAAAAATAAAACAAAGTCACACGTGTCACTTTGTATACTACTACTTTGTATACCTACTGATATAAATGTAAAATTTATTGAAAAAAATAAAATAGTAATTAAAAAAAAAACAAAAACCCGACTGTAAAAAACAACCACTAACTAAAAAGGGAAAAACAAACTATAATTTAGTGTGAAGAGTAGGTATACAGTACACCGTGCGTCTACCTTATATAATTTATACGTTAAAAATTAATGCAGGCGGGACAAACAAATCTACAATCAGTACAATCTGTATCTAGCATTAGTCTAACATTAATTAAACCCTTTTGTAGAAATCTTAGTACTGTCAATTTAGTAATTTGTATGTCAATTTTTAACGCATAAATTTATTAATCATTGACCTCGTGAGCCCTTAATTGTTGTTACTTCTTACCACTACTTACACAAAGCAAACAAAACTTGTTAAATATATAAAAAAAGTAACACAACCTATAAAAACAGGGCACGGAATAGTTTTGATACAAATGAATACGTTAGCAGTTAACGCAGTTATACCAGTGTTAACGTGCTCCTAACTCCGTCACAGCGCGCATACTGGAGTAAATGGCACTTGCGCCTACGTGACGCGGCGCACGCGACTACCTACACTGGTGCAAGTGACTTACATCAGTGTAGATGGTCGTGTGGCCGAAAATGATGTCACTTATATTAGTTTACAAGTTTGTATCTCTGAAATTACTTAATAAAATAATACAATTTTTTCAGGGTATAAAGTTAAGGTAATTTTAAGGCTATTGGTGCAAAAAAACGTATTTTGGTGTTTTGCGGGTTACACCAGTCTACGTAGGACCCGTCGATAGGGACATTGAGTGCAGACTTTACAATGCCCATACGTCTGTCTGCGATGATTCAAGCCCTCGTTTAAACTCCGGACCATTATCCTCGTCCACATCATTTCACCTTACTTTCTCCGTATCAAAGAAGATCATCTCGATAGCGAAGGCTCGCAATTTTCCTACACTAATGACAAAAGGCAGGCAATCGCTGACATCGCAGTGCAATACCATCCAGCTTAATGAGAAAACGTTAGTGCACGCTTGAATTTTCATTTAATTTCACCTCCCTGACATTTGCTTTCACGATATTAAATATAACTCGTAGCACGAGCTCGCACGTACTTACAACTTTACAACTAGGTATAGCTCGAGATAGAGTTAAGTACCTTCTGGTACTTAGTAAAGTTAGTTACAAGTACTTATGAGGGAAACGTGCAATGAAAGATTTTTAATACTAGGTTTAGTGGACGTAAAGAAATCTTCAAAGTAATCCACAAATTCTGTAATGGCATATTCCGAAGAAACAAAAGCGAATCAGTCACTTTCAGCTGTTTGCAATTTATTATCCTGCATCTACGGAGGTAATTCTTATTGTTCTAACTTAGTATAATGACGAGACGAGACAAGAAAGGTCCATTATCTACCTGCAGATAAATTCCAAGTCATTACACAGGTGCAGGGACTAATGAAGTCAGTCATTCACTCCCAGATCCCAGCATTACTGCAAAACAATCGGCAAATCGTAGCCGCGCTAGGAAGTCGCGAGATCTCGACTCGGCTCAACTTTTTTGTCCCAACAATGCAATTTATAGAGAACAATGCGACATTGTACATACGTATAATGTTCATTAGAGTGAAAGTTTTCCGTTTAACAATAAATAAACAATGAACTCATTGTAAGGGAACGCTATAAACTAAGTTAGTGCTAATATTGTATTTGTGTATTTTACCATCGGATGCCAATAGTTGGCCAATAGCTGTTTGAAATTCCGATGAAAATACGACATATTTTTCTTTCTAATAAGTAAAGAATTCTACTACAAACCATGTACGCAATATTTGTGTTAAGGTAAGGCAATACAGCTAAAACACTCATAACAAGTATAAGCCACTCCACTTTCCCAATGTTCTCGGAATTATGGCATTTCGTATATGAAGGTCTAGTCCTAATGGCGGGATCAATCGATTTGCGGGTGTTAGCCGCGCCTGTCTTCGCAGCCCACGTTCACGTGCCTTTCTAGCACTTAAACCTTAATTTGTTTAACCTTATCCCTAGAGCTTCACAGGTCAAGACTCTACCTAGCGCGCAAATTATACCTAAGCCTAGTTGGAAGTAATGTAGCTGATATTAAAGCTTCCCCTTTCTCTTTTAAAATATTTTGGCCATTTGTGAATTCCGCCAACAAAATTTGTACGTTTACAAAGTTTGTGACATTGACTTACATTAAATGAATTTAGGCAAAGGCCGGCCCATTATCTGATTAATAATATTACAGCAAGCTTTAAATGACAATCAATTATCGACCATTCTCCATGCATTTAAACGGCCTAAAGAATCAATTACTCCAAGTAACATTGCCTCAAGTCAAAATAAGTACCGAACTATCAAAATCGATTAGTTTCTCTATCAACAAGAATAAATCTCGTCTAGTATTTAAGTAATTGCTGTAAAGTAAATGCAATAAAGTGGAGCCGCCATTGACCTAGAAAACTGACACTCGTACCACGCGCCGGGTAAATACTAATAAACAAACGATCATAAAAAACCTTTCCGTAGTTTGCTGATGTCACATTATTTACATCGAAGTAGGAATTGTTTTAGTTTACTTGACGTACATGCTATTCTTTCAATATTTAGTTCTTTCATCGCAAAGCTTCCAAGAAGTTTTGAAGATGATCAACGTTGTATTTGATTACAAATTCTGTACATTACCGATATTTGATTAAGTCATATTAGGAACTATCATCTGAACATGTATCTAGTTTTAATATAGGTATATCAAGTGTGTGACTCATAAGGTTTTCTGTGACAGACATTATTTTTAGTATATTTTAAGGCTGTGTCAGTTGTATGACTACCGAGTGAATCATGACTATTTATATACTTATGCTTATCATGCGCGTTCTATTGTAGTCACGATTAAAACTTAATATCCCTATTATGTCACTATTATTCACCACTTCTTCCCTTCCCTTCGGACTTTATCCTCTTGCTTACGTAACCTTTCCCCACATATGGGGGTTTGTCATCGTCACACGTTCTAAATGACGAACTTCTGCTAGACATGAAGGACGTCCGTCTTCTCACAGTAATAACCGATTAATTGCTTTTCCTTTATTGTACATTACGTATTAAATTTAATAACGTAACCCCGGAGGCCTTCCTAACAACTACTACAACTTATTTTATTTCAGTTATGGAAGCGAGACAGCGCACTACACGACGTATAGCGGCAACTCTTTTCCACAACTGAAATAATATTAGTTGAAGATATAGTAGCAGTAACTCTAATAAAAATTCTAAACGGATACTATAAAGGATCTTTGTTTGTGGATCCTGCGTTTAATTTTCCATATATGTAATGTTATACGTGATTTGAACGGCTATTATTGTATCGAAGGAGGGAAGTGGGGGGCGTTGTGGCGATGGTCGTGAAGCATTTGTCACGAGTTAGGACAGTCGTGCCGGACATCAGTCGGTGAAAATCACTCGCAATAAATAATGCGTGATTCTCTATCAAGCTTTTGTCTACACTTCTACAGTAACGGGTTTGTTATGTGATGAAGCTGTGCTCTTGAAGTTTGATAGGATTGATAAGGCAGGACATATTTACTACGACACATTTACTACGGACATTTTGAAATTTTGATCGTGAAGCTTCCATTCGGTTGTCGTGAAACTGGCTTAATTTGACACTCGAAAGCTTCAATAAACGTACAATATTCTATTCAGATCTGAATGCGTGGGAATAAAAGCTGACCTTATTAAATTTTATAACAAACAACTTAAATTGTTGATACGATTTCATAAATTTTATTTTAACGACAAGCATAGATAATCTAGTGTCCAGACATCCGTATCAAATGTCATTAGATACATGATAATATAAAAAAAAACTTAAAAAGAACAGGTTTAAGTCTGATAACTTAAGGTTAGTGGAATCTAACGCGATCGTGCTTAAGCATAATTATCAAAAACAGTCGAGTCATTGGAATTGCAGTGTTTAGATAATAATTACATAGATAAGGAAGATCTTATTTAGATTATTTTAAAGGTTAATTGCACAAACAAGGCAAAAAGTGTACGTTTCTAAGATAAACAGTAGGTATTTATAACAAATGTTGTGAGAAAGGACTGAGAAAAGGTCAGTAACTAGGGCCTTTCTGAACTTATTTCAATGCAGTGCATTTTTTTCCTTCTTAAGAGATTTTTCTGCATGGGAAAAGTGAAACATCCCCCCTCCAAACTCGTGCCAGGTACCTCCGATAAGCGTGAATACCATCGGTTTTGCACCTACGAGTTCTGCGATTTGTCCCGATATTTTTTTTCTGCAGTTTTCATCGGGACCTACAATGTCTGGTGTGGATGCCTGGAACATCAATACATAGTATTTAAAAGCAAAGTCGCTTCCCGCGTCTGTCCATTCCTATGTATGCTTAGATTTCTGAAACTACGCAATAGATTTGGTGTAGGTTTTTTAGAGGAATGAAGGAGTAGAATGTTATAAGAGATTTACGACTGGGACGAGTCGCTAGTATCTGATAAAGCTGCTAAACCTGACCTCGAGCTAACTGCACAAATCTGTTCAAAAAGTCTACAGCCAAACAAAGTTTTGCGGCTTCTCGGCTCCCGTATCTATCTCGATTCTCGACCACAATAACTGCAAATTCCCAAACATCTCCGATTACTTCATGTGAAAGTATAATACATGTAACGATATCTAGCCAGCACTGCAAATACTGACGTTTTATTTTTTATTCATGAGACCGCATACGAACCCGCAAATGTAAACTGATCTTAGGAGCAGAAAGTTTCTCATTGTTTCGTATTTTTCTTTTAGAATTAAAAAATAAAATATAATAAAAGTGTGGTAGACTGCTAGGAGACAGTATGAATTGACCGCAAATAGTTATTTTGTGATTAAGTTACGTACCTACGTGTTAAATAGAACCGTAGCCAATTTAAAACAATTTAGTCGTGATTATTCTAACACAAAACTGAAGAGCCAGTATGTGTTAGACATTAGGCGAGTTTTAATGCAACTGATACCTTCTTCGTAACCTACATTTAAGACGAACCTTTTGTAACCATTTTCGAAACATGGCATCGTCAGTACTTCAGAACTTACAAAGAAAATTAACTCATATTGTATGTACTTGTGTCTTTTTGTACAATTCAATACCGTCTTTCAGTCTACCTGTCAAGTAAAATAAATCTTGCTGCTCCGCTCGTAATTTATATTCTTTCAAAAAGGATATTTAAAAATTGCCGCTCAACAATTTCGTAATGGAGAAATCGAAAATACCTTCAACTTATACGGCTGTGGAACTTCAAGCTTATGTAAGACGAATTAATACATTGCTGCAACAGGTTAGGGCTCAGGTCATATACCCTTACCTTAATATGCCGGTGATGTAACTCATTTGCACGTAATTGACGTAAATGCAGATAGCATTTAAGTTAGTAATTGGACATGCCATTTCAGTAGTGTGGCTTTAGACTGTTGATGGGTCTTTTGCTTCGAAATTCTTCTCAATTACATGGATTCTCTTATGATCGTCTTAATAATTATCAAGACTGGTATAACTTATTTTAATGGTAACGTCAGTACATCTTAGCTTATTAAACATTTTAAAGCACATGAAGAATTGCAACGCATTGTCATGCACCGACACCAAAATGAAGATGACGTAGCATAGCAGTTCAGGTTTAGTAAGAGACTGAAACTATCCATCTCCCCCCGCCCCTGGGGCAAGTTTCAAGAGGATTCCCTCGCTTTTTCAATAAAAGGCTTTCTAGCTAAAATCGAAAGTCTCTAAGTATCGTAGGTACGGCATAAAACCTCAAGAATCCTTGATTTATTCATTTTTATTTGATACTCTAACGTATTACTGTTGACGATGGACACCCAAGTTTCTCTAACCAAATACTCAGCTGCAAAACAAGCATTTAACAAAACATTCTAATTATTAACTGATAGGAAAGCTGCAGATTATCTGTACATGTTACTTAATTACAAGGCGGGCTGTGCATCGAGCTGGAAACTCTCCCCGTCCGAGCGATGGTGAAAACACTGTCTTTGTAATGTACTACAAATAATTGCTTGTTACCAAGCTGTTGCGTCTACATGACCCTCCTTTTGAAATCGTTTTACATAAGACGTTTATCACGCTTAATTCTAATCCACTTATGATTTACACACATATTTGTTCGATTTCGTACGAGATTTATTGTAATTTTGCAAGTAGGTAAGAAATGTTAATGGAAGGCTTACTATAAGATGAGAAATTAAGGGTTTTGGTTCTCTGGTTGGTATTCATTATGTCACAATAAGACAGATAAGTGCTTCATCAACATAAGTACTAGTAAGAACTTTATATCTCAAATCGGGAGCTTTTGTTCTTTAGAGTACATATTGGTAGATTTGCTTAGTAGATATTCCACATGCCACATTGTTAATAATAATTTAACGCGTCCTGCATCATATTGGATGAAAAGATCCTTATTCTGAAACATCGTGTCTTGTCATGTATTGGCATTTGCTCCGACACTACATTTATCACTCCGTCTTCTTCAATGTAGTCCTTTGCACTTTCGGTTTCTACATTGCAAAGAGATAATGCGCTTTGTGTATCTGCATTCTTTCGACATACTCAATCGATTGAAATATCCTGTCTGTTCAGACTGACCTTATCTATCAAGCGCTGAGCTCTTTAATCAATAATGCTCATTACTGTCCAACAGTCGTGATCACTTAACCTTATATTGACCATGAGGATATGTAAATAAACCAAATATATAAATGTCAACTAAGCATCAATCATAATATTTTATAACTGTTACCTTGCCGCTGGTTCTATTGTTATTTCTGTTATGTCGAACAAAACAATTGAAATAAGTTGTTAGAATAAATGGTGTAAGTGCGATGGTTGTGTGTCTGGCAAAGTAGGTAGGTAAAGTAAGACACGTCCATCATATAATTTTCCGTTTAGTAGAATATGTTACACGCAACGAGGCAGCATAAAAGGGAGTAGATAAGAGTAGTTCAGGTCAGTGCCCCCCCATTGTGCGAGTTGAGCAACAATTGCCGGCCATGTGATACAGCGGTTAATTGCGGTGCGACGGTGTAGGAATATCAGTCATAACTATCAGCGAAGCTCTAAGCCTCCATTCATACGCGGTCACGCCTCGAGAGCTTTGTGATTATATCTCGTTTTGCCACAAATCGATACAATCGCGTTATTTCGAATTGAATGCGGCGCCGGCGACGGAATTCCTTCTCTCGCGTCCGAAGCCGTGTTGTTGTTTTGTTTTTCTAAGTAATCATTATGTCTTCTATCTGTGTTTGTATAACAGGAGATTGCAGGTTACATAAAGTAATGTATAAAAGCAGCAAAACTAAAACTTTACTTTATGATTTGTTGTTTTCTGTAGTCCAAAATCCTAAAAGCTTTTATGCTTGATGCTGCCATGAGTTAAGTCAACTACCTATAACTGACTGCCTTGACATATAACTTTCAACAACTCGTTCGCGGACCGTTATTGGAACATCCACAATATGTCCACACTTTCAATTACCAACGATACAACCTTAGTATCATTTCCTATTCTTTACAAACCACTTCACATCAATAAAACAATGCAATTAGCATGTAGGTAAATAAAGATTAATCAGATTAACGTACATAAAATCCAATTCATAAAAATTAGCGGGCACAAGCGTAACCGTAAGTAAATAATAAATAATATCTTTATATAGGTAAATTATAAGTTATTGTTGATGGATACGAGATACTGGCTTCAACTGTTCAGTGTTCAGCTCTACCGGCCAGTAACTAGACGCAGGGTTTTAAAAAACTGTACTCCAAAGGTAATTCTATGTAATTATTGTTGAAATTATATTGCAACAAACGCCCGTTCATGTACACTATACTTTAGATATGGTGCTCTATTCTTTTGAAATAGGATTGTGGCAGAATGCTCTATGACAGATAAGTATTGCAGTTACAAAATTAACTTTTTTTTATTCCGTGTTACTATTAGTTACTAGGCACCAGTTTTATGTATGTAGATCGAAAAATATCGTTATTGGAACAACGGACGGTACAGTTTATTGATGATATAGAAGCAAGAATGATAATATAAATATCTAATATGGTGTCTTGAGAAACGTTAGATAATATAAACAACATTCGGTTTGTCAAGCGTGGTGAATACTAGAATAATAACAACGGTTCGATGTGAAAGCTAGTTCCCGTTCGCTGGACGTTGATATGAAAATGATATGAAGATTTATTTGTTGTCAATCTTCCATGTGAAACAATAATGAGATGAAATGTATGTATGATGGCATGTCTTATGTTCCGAGCTTGACATTCGCATCAGGCACGTATCGAAGGATGGAATGAACATACCTAATTGGATGAAGGCGACAAAATGTAATTCACAGAAGATAGATAAGAGATAGTATGGGTAATCAATTCGTGTAAGCGGTTGTAATACATAATATTCAGGAGGCTATTTTGTCCAGTCAGCAAGAGTCCGAGAACTTAATCTAAGGCAATTTGATGTTATCGCGATTCGGAAATTCAGTTTATGTAGAAGATGAATAAAACACTATCGATTTTGTTAATTGGCCGCAATATATGCTGTCTATGGCTGTATTTAACATTATGACTAACTACAGCCTACAGAAATACAAATGTAAAGTGTGACCCGACATCCATATGATGTTCGAAATGTCTAATTGCATCAATCAAGGTCGCAATGTTTGACCGTGATGAGCTAAACTGGAGAGGACAAAAAAAATAAATGACAGTCTTATAAACGAATTACAGACAGACATGACGAATCTATAAGGGTTCCGTTTTTTGCCATTTGGACCTAAAAATGGACTATGATTAGCTACAACAGGTTTTCCTAATTTTACAAAAACTGCTATGATGCATGGATTAGTTTATATCGCTCATTAGTTGTTAAAGATGTCCTACGACTCATAAATTTAAATTAAAATGACTGTTACAACATCAAACGACGCTCAACCAGTTTCCCTTTACGACACCAAACTTAATGATTTTGGAATCACTAAAAAAGCTCAATTTGTACGTACATCGTACGAAGCTTGGATCTTGATTGCAGTACAATTTAATTTTAATGTCTTGTGGCGTTGTGAGCCCATCCACCTTTTAAAGCAAGACTACAGTTGTGTAAAAGAGATGCCGCTCTACATTTAGTGTCCCGTCTCGCCTTTGCAACTGCAACTGTCTTTCTATAAGATGTAGTGGTAGGCTGGCTATTCGATGATAGATGGCAAAGGTATCTCGTCATAAGGTCTCGATTCGTGAAGGTAGCCAGTAATGAAGATTTATTAACCATACCAAACCAAAAAGTTATTAACAATGTTGCAGTACTTGCAGTGCTTTTCATATTTAATGATAATATTAGTATTACAGTAGCAATGTTTTTCAAGACATTACTCGACGGTATTTGTATCAGGTATTATCAGAAATTACGGTGAAGTTAATAAATAACGGCAGATTTTTACCTTAATGAATCTTATAATTATGTAAGTTATGTCAATATTATCAATTAAGCCCTGAACATATATTATAATAGATATACATTTGTAAAGGTAGGTGTACAATGTTTTGGAAATATTCGAGTATGGTTCATGAATAAATCGATAATATCGATTCCTTCATGAACCATACTCGACCTAACCATATAACAATTAATATGTGTTACCTACTGAAAAATGTAATTCATACATCCACGATCAGTCTAACTTTCTTTTGCTTCTGTTTTAAAGTTTCTAATGAAAGTATTTAAACTTATTAGTTTGTCATCAAATAACTCCAGATAATAACAGTTAACAGTTTAAATGTAATGACTGAACACAACGATAAACTGCAATCAATTATGTCTATTAAGTTCAAGTTAACTTCGCGCTTTAATTACTTGTAGAAACCATTGTTTATTATTTATGTGGCATCACTATTATAAATAAGCAGGTAGTTATAATATAAAATTGCTACAATAAGACTCAAATGAATGACTTTGTATACCTATTTGTTTGTTGTGAACTTTTCTATCTCCTCAAGTCATAGTTTCTCTATCACTCTAAGGTTTGCTAGAATTAAGCTCGCTTGTGTACATCAGATTTTAAAATATCTGTAAGCAAGACATTATTGATATTGCTAAGCTTGAAATTTCAACCGGAAACAAATGACTGTCGTCAACCATCAATTTAAAAGTGGAAGCCCATATAGGACATGTCACGTGATGTCACTACAAATTCAAGCCACAAATATTGTAAACACACACATAAATAGGGTGCTTTATTATCTTGTAGAAATATGAAAAATACGTGAATAGTAGATATTGTTAGATTACTTACCCTCCTAACAGCTCCACCAACACTGCTGGCTAAGCTCTCAGCATCATAATGCCGGGAAAAGGAATACGGGCCCGGATGGCTCCGGGATACGCATTGCCCCATAAGCCCGTCACAGACAATAAACAAATCACATGTG
Organism: Chrysodeixis includens; assembly: GCA_941860345.1. Lineage (NCBI taxonomy): Eukaryota > Metazoa > Arthropoda > Insecta > Lepidoptera > Noctuidae > Chrysodeixis > Chrysodeixis includens. Next base: position 4,394,082 of record OW796094.1, read on the forward strand.
TCACATACAGTTAGTTTCACTTCACTTTATGTTCTCACGATAACGTAATCTGCAAGTGAAAATATACTATGACCAAATTGTTTGCGAGGTTGGTAGCTAGTCAGAATTTTAATGTACGCCCACGATACTGACATTTTGAGCAAGTTACTAATATGGGTAGGATGAAAAAATCTTGATTCGATTCGATTTTGTTTTGTTTTTTTGTGGTGCGTTGTGGATCGGTCCGAGAGGTGGTGGTTTTGGGATCAAATATTTTTACATGGGGAAGTCATATGATCCTTTAAAATGAATCTATTGGATAGTAGGTAATCATAGTGTCGTGAATGTAATTTGCCTCCAATGTCAATAAAAAATTAAACAAATAATTCGCATTATTGTTTACCTATAATGTTATGATTCGAGCTAAGTTAAAAAAATGTAAAGAACTCATAAATTCTCATATTGATTCACAGCATCCTTGCATAAGTAATTCTAGGAACATTCTGAACCCACAACATTTTTTGTTGATGCTTTTTTTATCGTGCTTTGAGTAAAAAGTTTCGAAGTAACCCACAGCATACAAGGTAAAATTTTGATGTTTCATTCAAGTTATTTCTCTGCAAACTACCGATGTTATAAAACTGTTATAAAAATATTATTAAACAGGTAAATAATGTCAGCATCGTAAGAAATAAAGAAGATAAATAACAATATTTATTCTGAAGGCCATGTGAACTGGATCATTTACTTATAGTTAAATTAATTTCATGATATAAATTTGAATTATAAAAATAAACGTTAAAGTAGATTAAATCAACGATAACCAACCAAAACATTCGATATAGCAGGTATGTTTAAACACACAACGTTATATCACCGTACAATGTTCACAAACGGCTATTGAACCAGCTGATCACACGTGTTCATTCAAAACAATCGAAACACAGGTTCACATGTTGTCGATGTATATTTTGTACGGTTGAGTGCACCGGCACTGGATCGCGGATAGCGCGTCGCGCGCACTGCGCACAGCGAACGACTGCGCGCGCGCACCACTACCAACCGTCACCGTCGCGCCATCGCCTGCCACCGGCTGCCGGCTGCCCTGCTGACTCATTCATAAACTTGTGAACCAACGGAATACATTATAAAGTACCTATTATTATTGAAATTCATATCTCGACGGTTTATCGTTCCATGCAGCCGAAACTTTTATCATTTTTATGACCAGTTGATATCATATGCGTTCCGGGTGACGTCAACTTAGATTAAGCATGTAATTATTTAAAACGAAGTGTCCTTCGCTTTTTAATTAAAAAAATAATAAAGTTCAAACACAAGGTACCTGCTGTGAACCGTTCGTTGGGGAGTTCCCTCGCCTGTCTTTCGACTCTATCATCATATCTACTTCAGACTTTTATTATGTTGTAGTCTTTTAAAAGTCCTACTGAAATATCTTACAAACTCACTACCACTCCCTACAATTTTTTAAAGTTCCCCTCAATAAAATTATCCTGATCTTCCATCGTTAGATCCTGACTTCCTGTTCATAAACGACGAAGTTATCGGCAAACAAACATAAAAAAGCTTAGGTATATACGGTCGAATTGAGAAACCTCCTCCTTTTTGAAGTCGGTTAAAAACTGTACTGACTGTCGAGCAACTTGGCCAATCGGCTAATCGATGTCAGAAGCAGCCAGGCGCCGCTGGCGGCGTTGCTATGGCGCTCGGGAAGCTGGGGTCCAAAATCAATCAACTCAACTGCAGGTCTTAAATGTTGAACTCAAAATTGACGGACGGTTACCTCTGTATAGGTGTGAATTAAAAATACCATATTTCGCTATAATATATTTTATTAGGTAAACTTCTTAAAATGGCAAACAGAGCGTAAACAGGCACATATTTTATTTATATTATGGATCTTAAACGAAGACTACACAAGATAGATATAAGTATAAGTAATATTAGACAAAAGAGGACATGACATGTGCATGTATGCCGACACATGGAGCTTTACCAGTCCATATTTAAGCTACCAAATTAACTTTTTTAAGGGCATAGGTATACTTACTGAATTAATATTTCATTTACCTAAACCGATTAAAACAATTGTAAATTAAAAAAACATCAAGTAGGTACGTTTAAAATCGAGATATACAACCTACAAGACATTTTGCCAAAAGATGATAAAGAGCATCTTCTGTCACGTGTATGACATAACTTGAGGGCGTTAGTTGTGCTGAAACTATTAATTTATTCTTCAATAAGTCAAAAATGACGAAGTCATAGAAGTCTTTTGTCTAATTTTGTATTTTTTTATCGATTATTATTTTTTTACTATTCTAATTGTTACTTTGCTATCAAAATTTATAATGTTAACCCGAGTACCAAAAGGAAGGTTTTTCTCAACAACACCTTTGAAAGTTTACAACGATGTCGTGAGGAGTCAGTTTACTGTAAAAGCTGCTGGTGGTATGTAGCATTGTGCTTTATTTTGAGCAAATAAATGGTCTAATTATATCTAGTTACCTAGTTAAGGCCTACATACCTATCTACCCACTGCATAGTGGCTCGTTTAAATGATGCATAAGAGCCTAGGTACCTACTTACAATAATACAATGAAGCGGTAATAGGGTAACATCACGGTAACCTATATCACAGGTCTGATTTTGGTATTTTTTTATATTAAATCTAATAATAGAAGCCAGATACCTACACGTTTTTTTGTTAGCAACACATTTTCAGACAGGTTCATATCATTAGATACTAAGTAGAGACCGGATTATAATTATGCAGCCATTTCAAGCAATAATAGCGTAGTTTAACTTAATTCTATAAAAAGGAATACTTTTTCTATCCAATCGCGGGCCCTTATTCAAACCCGGACTAACAAATGCAGTCCTTCCCGGCGGTTATGATTCCCTAAACTGATTTTATTTACTTTGCCAGATTTTGTAGACGTTCGTGCCTATTTATTCCGAGCATATGTACTGGATACTTTACATGATATAACAAGCTTTTTATATCGCATATAATCCGGTCTATACTCATTTAAATAATTCAGTACATATTTTGTTTCATGTACAACATGGTCCTTTTTTTGCAGAAAATGCTGTTATAGGATATGAACTTAACGAACATACAAAAGAAATAAAGCTAACTCACACTGAGATCCCACCGATATTCCTTGGAAAAGGTGTTGCAAACCTATTAGCAAAGGTATGTGAAACTAGCATCTTGATCATCTCAGCCGTAGGACGTCCACTGCTGGGCATATTCCTCCCCCAAAGATTTTCAGAAAGACCGGTTAAAAGCGGCTTGCATCCAGCATTTTCTGGCGACCTTTTCGACCGACCGACCTCTTTAAAAGGTGTATATGATCGAATAATTCATACATACATACATACATAAACGTCACGCCTCTTTCCCTTGGGGGTAGGCAGAGATCACATCTTTCCATTTGCTACGATCCTGGCATACCACTAAATAAAATAATTTACTATGTTATTAATGTCTGTCTAACTTTTTTCCAAGATTTTGGCTTCTGGTCTCAAATTAATTTTGTCCACACTCATTCACTAGGCGATAGTGGATTTTACAAATTTTTTTTTCTAATAATTGTTCTTTCAACCAAGATTTTATTGTTTTTACTGTTATAGTTAATTCTCATTTCCTAATTTTTTATGTAGTCTGTATAGGACCCCACTGCTGCCTTACCCTTTTTCATCCAAGCCTTTCTGTTTCTCAGTTTCTGGCCATAATAATTTTCTCAAAATTACCTTACAATAAAATATGAAACGGAAATATGATAACGTCCTCTTTCTCGTCTGTGTAATTCGTTTAAAGTGGGCTAAAAAACCGCCAGTACGGAGAACAAACCGACCGGAGAACGAGAAGGCGAGAAGCTTATTACCTACATCTCGGCTACTCGGTTCTGATCGGCCTGTCTGTACGACGTATCTTATACGTCCCAACGCCTAAATGTTATTTTATGTACCTGTTCCTTATTTTTCTGCAGATTATGAGGTACTTGGTTAACTAAATATAATTGCCTATAAGTAATACCTTGGTACAAGTTTAATTAAAAGTGGTCTTCTTTTTTTCAGCATGCATTTGATCACGCACAAAAAAATAAATTGAACGTGACTTGTGAATGTCACTTTTTATCAAAGTATTACCTGAAAAACCGTGATCAGTACCAAAACATTAAAGTTAAAATACCTCCAGAATCAAGATCCGACGATGATGATCCTTAAATAATTGACTAAACAATAAATATGACTGTCGTTTGACTCAGGTGTACTGTAATGTAAAAAGTTTGTGCCCTTTGGTTACTTACCTGTTTCCAATATTGTGCAAGTCAATGTCAAAATGATATAAATGAATTTAAAATTAAATCTTGTTTATATCTTTCATGATGGGTTTTCATTTAGAATAATTTCATATTATTTTGTGGTAATAAGCCCTCAGTTCTGTTCGAAACGTTTGTACCTACGCGTTCCACCGGTATTACGAATTCCGTTCCATTTTATGCATGGTAATAACAATTCGATGTGAATACTGGTGCGAGCTATTATCTATTATCACTAGTGTCAGAAAATGACGAAGTCAAAAAAACGTCTGTGATTTTTGTAAACAACAACATCATCGAAATTACTGCGTAGTTACATACAACGATTGTAATTATAACGTGGAACATTTATAGTTCCAATTGTTCGATTTATATTTGGAATGTTAACCCGACTGCAATTGAGGCTTTTCTCGACGGCGTCGTTGAGAGTGATTCACGATGTTGCTAAGCAACAGTTTGTCGTATCATTGGCCGGTGGTACGTAGTAATTTGCAAAGTTCTTTAATTCTGTGCTAATAAAAGTATCAAAGTTGGAATTTATCGCCAATTACTTGTAGTGTTTACTGTACGTCGCTTGATCGGTATCATCGGTGCATAAGTTATAATATACAGAACGGTAATAGCACCCATATATCCTGATATCAAGGTATTGTTTTACAACAACTTTATTAACAATATATCTATCCTGTAATCTTTCTATATTCAAGCAATACTTTATTGATTTCAATAAATTATGTTAATGAAAGAATGACAAAACACATTTTCTGACACCATACCAAATGAAGGCTTACAGGATACTTCCTCGTCGGTATGCAGCTTTTTAGAGTATTTGTTTCATTAGAATATATTTAAAGATATTTTTTTCGCGGTTTTAACTAAGTACCATTGATCTAAGTACTTCTATACATTTCTAATTAAACCTATATTAATGAATTGATAATATACTTTATAATATTTTTTTTTTTTGAAGTAGCGAAGACTACTTCTTATACTTATTTATGTGTTTTTTTGTAGAAGATGCCGTGTTAGGTTATAATCGGAGTGGTAAAGAAATAACATTGATACACACTGACGTCCCACAGTCGTTTCAAGGTAAAGGTGTGGGGAAAATCTTAGCTAAGGTTTTGTGATTGTAAATTATGTTACTATAAAACTAAAGTTAATTACTGTTATACTTGTTTAATTAAGTTTCGCTTTACATAGATGAAATAGTTTTAATTTTGTAACATTCATTAAAAGAATTGCTTTGAATAAGTGAAACAAAACTAAATAGCAACATGCTAATTCAATGAGAATTAGTTTCTACACTTTTGTGTTATTATTATTATTTTTTTTTATTATAGCCTAAATAAGATCCCACATGCTGGGCAAAGGCCTCCCCTTTCTCCTTCCAAACCTCCCTGTCTTTTGCGATATCTGGCCACGTGTGTGTGTGGCGTGTTATTATTAGAGATACAAAAAAATAACAAGGTTTTTTTTTCTTTTCAGCATGCATTTGATCATGCAAAACATAACAAACTAGATGTGATTTGCCAATGTCACTTTTTAGCTAAATTTTACACAAACAATCAGGACAAGTATAAAAATATGAAAGTTACAATGGAACTTGAGGATGAAGAATCACAATAATTAATCAATTAAACATGGATGTGGCTTGGCTTAGGTGTAATATACATTATTATTTACGTGAAAAATGTTATGGTAGTGCTAGAAATATAGCTTACAAAGCCTCTAAACAATATGGAGATGCAGCAGAGTTTCTGTTTTATGGTGGACTGGCGAGTATACTGGAAGGACAAGTGCAAAAGGGAATTGGCGAGCTGACTCCATTACAGTCTGAAAAAGATATACAACTGGCAGTTGTGATTGCTTTAATATATGGTTACAAACTCAGTAGTCCAACTGAGAGAGAAGCTTTGTATAGCTTAGAGTCTAAATTGAAAGAAGAGAAAAAGCAGGCCACTGCACTGTCTTTCTTTTATGCCGGTCTATTCTTATCATTAGCTGAAAAATATGAGAAAGCATCTGACTATATAAACAAGTCATTGAGAAAGGACCCAAATAATTTGGAAGTCATTATCTTGAAGGGCTGGAATGACATGTACATGAATTTAGGTGATATGCAAATGTCTATTCTGGATTGTTTAGAGTTGGCTCTCAGTAAAAGTGACAGGAATGTTGATGCTTTGCTTGGCTTAGCCAAATTCAAATACTTTGCAAAAGATTATGAAGCATCTAACCTGACATTGGATAGGCTGATTGTTAATAACCCAGGACAAGTTGTACCACTTATTGAAAAAATGAAAAATGAATTTGCGTTACAAAAATGGGAAGCAGTTTATGACACAATTGAAAGAATATTTCTTTTGGAACCGGATAATATAGAAGCTTTAAAGATAAAAATATTTATTGCTCTCTGTAAAAATGCAGATTACATAGAGGCAGCTGACCAATTGAATAAGTTCTTTACTGTGTTGGAAAATGAAGAAACTCACAATGGATTTCAATTCTACAATGCCACCCAAATATTTTCTAGAGTTTGTGGCAGATCCAGTGCAGTACTCTCTCAGGTTTACAGATTTTCACAGTATGCATCTGAAATGGATCCAGGAAATGTAGATTATTTGAGTGAGGTTGGATATCAGTGTATCCTTCAAGGCAAGTACAAGGATGCCCTCAGCTTTTTTAAGGCAGCTAGTAAACTGGACAGCAATTCAATCACTGCACTCTGTGGGTTAACCCTGTGCCAGATGTATGAGAATGGTCCCACTGAACAAATTGCACAACAGATAGAGTTGTTATTTGAAATGCAGGGTCCAACCAAACTGCCTGTTCTTTATCATCTTTCCGCACAATTGAATCTCAAAAATTCTTCAAGTGCAATATCGTTTTTGAATAATGCCTATGAAAGCAAGATAGCCTATGCCAGTCGCAATCCTTTTAGCTTAACATATGTTAAAGATTTAGATCCTGATTTTCTCCTGGAAGTGTATAAAGAGTTCAAAAAGCATTTACCTAAAAAGCCATTTATTATAGTTGGATACTTGATGTACTCTCAGGAAGTGAAGAATTCAGTTGTTAATAACTGTTTGAAGTTGTTGAATGCAATATGCGATGCGTGCCCCGGTTTGATTACTGCATTATACGAGTTGGCGAAACTGAAGTTTCTTTTTGGTTTTGCAAGTGATGCTCAAAAGTTAGCTCAGCAGGTTCACGAACTGGACAGCACGCATGCTGGCAGTCAGGTTCTGCTAGCCCAGATATACGTGCAACAGCAAGCATTTACTAAATCCGCTCAAAGCCTTGAAATGTGTTTAAGCTATAATTTCAAAGTCAGAGACAGTGCAATGTACCACTTTCTCAATGGGATAATATTGAAGAGCATTGGCCAGCTTCAAGATGCTCTGTCGAGTTTCTTGACGAGCTTGCAGATTGCTACAAGCAAGACGAATGTTAGCAATTTGACTAGAGCTTATGAGTCAGATCTAAATATTATAGACAAGGCTACTTTATATTTGCAAATAATTGAGATTCAAACTACGTTGGAACAATTTGCGGAGGCCGGGAAGACAATGCAGGTAATGGTTTACAGTAAAATCATGAGGTTTTAATTGTCTGATAATATTCATTCTAAAACACTTTTTTCTCTCCGGATGCAACATTTTCTTTGATTGATAACATTTAACCTCATAAACTTCATACAATGGTTCAGTCTATCAAGATACTCGTTAGGCCCTTAAGGTTATCAATATCTATTTTTACTTTGGTTCGTAACAGAACTGTAATTTGTTTTCGTTATTTTTTTATAGGAAGCCATACAGGAGTTTTCGTACACTTCCGAGGAAAGTCGTCTTTTGATCGCAAGAGCTGATTTAGCTCTAAAGAAAGGTGACTTCGACAATGCTATAGATCTGCTCAACGAGATCAAACCTGGCCAGCCTTACTACTTCCAAGCTCATAGCAAAATGGCGCACATATATCTGAAGGAGAAGAACGATCGTGCGATGTTCACTTCTTGTTTTAAAGAGATTGTGAGTAACCATCCGATGGCTGACGCGCATACGATGATGGGCGATGCTTTCATGTCTATTCATGGTAAGAAAGTGACAAATATTTATGATAGCATTCAGATGTTTAGAAAAACATGTCTAAAGTTTATTTTTATGGTCGAACTCTTTTAGATCCTACTCAAGCAGCTGATGCCTACGAAGCAGCTTTAAAAGGAAGTCCTAAAGATGTCCAGTTAATTAAGAAACTGGGCGTCGCTCTCGTCAAAATGCATGAATACGATAAAGCTTGTCAACATTATGAGAATGCTATCAGGTTACTCGGAGATGACGAAGTACAGTTTGAGTATTACGAGCTACTAATCAGAGTAAGTAGATTAAAAGATTTACTCTACTTTTCCTGTCTGTAGGGCTAAGATAACGACATATTATAAAGTTTGTATCATTGTGTTTTTAGCTCAAACAATATGACAAAGTGGAATCTTCAATATCATCAGAATTAAACCAGATGTTCAACAGGGATAAAGATATCACCACTCTCAAGCGTCGCGTACGATTCTTACTAATGCAAGCAAAAAGCCGGGAACTTAAAAACCCGACGTCGGCAAACGTGCACTTAATCCTAGCAGAAGCTAAAGACCTTCAAACTGCAGTTGTCAAGAGAATAGAGATAGACTCGAGAGGAGATATACAAGAAGAGAAACAGCAATTGTCTAACATTCTATGTGCTTTAGCTAAAGCTAAGTCTTTGAAAGAGCCGGCGGTGGCGGCTAATTTGTATTCGGAAGCTTTGGTGCATTCGCCAAGAGATCCTAATACTTTGTTGTTACTAGCTAAGCTATATGCTCATGTAAGTTTTCTTTATTGTATTGATCCGATACCTTTCTGTGTTTTAATATCTGTCTCAATAATAGTTTGTAAGATCAGCTAAGTACTTTTACATTTAAGAGCCGTTGCGATATAACTTTCGATCGAATTCCTCAAGTTTGTGTTGAGTGCACGAGTTTTATGTTTTTTGTTTTTACATACAGATGAACAACCAAGAGAAATGTGAACAAACTTGCGCGATTCTTCTAAACACCGATCCCAATAACGAATCCGCTGCAGTCATGATGGCTGACCTTGCTTTCAGAAAAGTAAGTCTTAGACTTATTTGTTCAGCTAATTATCAAGTTATAACTATTTCAGTCACTATTATAAGTGTTAAGTGCATTTTGAAATCACTTGCAATAGTTTCAATGAACGCATTTGTATTAAAGTTGCCTATTTGTATTGTCTGTTGACATTGCCAAATCGTAAGCTGACATTAAAAAGTCATGCATATCCAATTTGTAATTGAATTTTTTAACTTTTTGTGCAATAGTAATAATATTTTAATAGAAAATGTTTCAACAAGATGTTTTTATTCAAAGCTCAGTAATTATTATTTCGTTTCTTTTTGTTCCTAGTAAGTAATAAATTATAGATTTGGTCAAGCTATTGATAGAGTACGACACCAAAATATGAATGCAATAACACTTAAATTTATATCGTCATACTACAATTCTCATAGAAATCCACATTCTAATCTTTAATTAAATTAATTCTGGTTGTGTTTAAATGAAATACTTTATCTTTAACAAATTTTAGAACGGTGGTACTTCAAGGGTCTACTCTAGGTCCACTATACTTTGTCCTTGATAAGTATGAACGTCATTAAAAGTAAACCTATGATAGAAGGCATATTACTAGAACCTTTAAACCTTAAAATATAAATAATTTCAGGTGGACTTAGAAGCCGCACAACGCCATTTAAATCAGATCCTATCGGTGAAACCAAAGAGCTGGGAGGCATTGGCGCAGCTGATCGAAGTGCAGTGGCGGCGCGGGAAACTGTCTGAAGCTGAACAGGCTTTAGACGCCGCTAAAGTCGCACTAGGCGAAGATGAGGATCCAGGTAATTAAAATGATTAAGTTTAGAGTTTATTCAAGGGATGATTTATACTTATTCTTCGGAAAAGTAGATAGTTAAAAGTTCAATCGATTGAAATTTAACAATAATTGTAATATCTATGAGGTTTAGGTAGACCAAAGAAAGCAATATAGTCTATTATTTTTCATTTATAGCCCAAAGGGCTATTTAAGATACGATCAAGGCTTGTGCAATCAAGTTGTTCAATACTGCAGTCCTAACTAGCACGTTAGGTTGGGCTACACTATAGGACTCTACACAATAAGTACACCTAACATTACAAACATATCCACCAGGCTACTGGTACTGCTCGGGCGTGTGTAACGCATACAGCGGTCGCGCGAACGCGGCTTTACGTCAGTTGAACCACGCGCGTCGCTCGGGCGTGTGGGGCGCGCGCGCCGCGCGACGCATGGTGCTGCTGTGTCTGGCGCATCACAGCCCGCACGACCTCAGCGACGCCTTCCTCAACACTGCCGATGACACGTGAGTGCTGCTGTTCATGTTCACTTTACGGAGATGGAAATGGACGCCGCTATATGTTCTTAGACCGACGTAATTGGTGTAGCCCGTTGTGCCGTAAAAATAATGACGTAATTTTGTTGCTCAATTGTATCTGCTGTCAAATCAACTGATCATGTGCTTGGTTAAATTTAAATTATATTATGTGACAAGTAAATTACTGGTCGCATCAACTTGATAGATAGGTTAGTAATAGAAGAAAAGTAAATGCCTAATACAATTTGTAATGTTACAGAGACACTAGACTCTTAGCTCTCAGAACAGCTGAGAAGTTATTAGGCGAAGTAGCCCCATTGGACCGCAAACCGCTACAAGCGATGTTGCAGCTGGCAACGAAACAGAAACCTCAAGCCGAGCGCGTGCTACAAGACCTGTTGCCCTTCGCTACGGAAGACAGCTTTCAAGACGACCCGTATTTAATTCTAGCTATAGCAAATGCGTAAGTACCTGTGTTACTTTAGTAATTCACTATTTGTTAGCAGATTTTGCTCAAAAAACTTGTTATCTATGTAGATGCGTATGAAACTCATTCTTACATATACCTGTTTTAGGTACAACATAATAAAGCAACCAACTCGAGCAAAGAATATTCTAAAAAGGACAGTTTCGGCTATACCTTGGACACCTGAGAAAGCGGATGGATTAGAAAGGTGGGAATTAGATACATATTTATTTTATTATTGTTATATAATATGCTAGACTTTGTTATTTATTAATATTACTTATTAGGTGCTGGCTGGAAGTAGCTGATGGTCAAATAAGTTCGGGAAGGATGGATGCAGCAAAAGAACTGCTCACTAAAGTTTTGAATCATAACAACTCTTGCGCCACGGCATATCAATACTTAGGTATGATGCATTGAAGTTATTTAGGATTTTTATTATTCATAGAAATATGTATTGGTAAAATATATATTACTTGTTTCTGTACAGGTTTTCTGGCTGAAAAAGAACAAAACTACAAAAGCGCGGCTCACAATTACAATAACGCTTGGAGCCACGGCGGCAAGAGTGATCTCGCCGTCGGCTACAAACTGGCGCACTCATACCTCAAGCTGAAGAAATACCCCGAGTGCATCGTAGTGTGCAGGCATGTACTTAAAGTGCACCCAGACTACCCCAAGATAAAGAAGGAGATATTAGATAAGGCCAAAACTAATTTGAGGACATAGATTTTTTTGGCCAAGGAATAAAAATTAGGATCTGAAACTTTTACTGACAAGATTTTAAGCACTTCAATGTTTGTGTTTTTTTTAATGATCAGATGTTACACATCTATGTCTGTGATGTTTTAGCACATTGCAAATTGTAATGTAAATGTATAAAATAACTTAAGTGGTAACTGTAAAATAGTTTATAATAAAAATGCATTTGAACTTACATAAATATATTTGATTTCAACTCAACAGTTGTGACATTTCTGTATTACTGGAATATAAATGAAAAATACTGTTTGTATCTACACTACTATGTTTCTACGTGGACAGTTTAGTCATCCTTGTTCTCCTCCTGTTCGAGAATGGTCTTGAAACAGAATGGCTGGAAGATGTAGCCCAGACCGGAGTAGAACTTGCTCATGAACTCCACCCTGGGGAAGGAAAAAGGATTTATTATAGTGCGTATGGATGATGTTGGTATTTTTCTGCGATTGGTTTCCAGTGTTACTAGTTCTACCTAAATTTTATATACCACCGTAATCAGTTTTGACCTGGTGGAAAATAAGCCACTATATGCCGTATAGTGTGGCGTCTCTCTTCTATAGCTACGTCTAACTTTAAGATGTGGATGTGGTAGATAGCCGAAAGGTCAAAAAGAGCAGAACTATAGATACATACCAGTGCAAACGCAGGGTGTGGAGGAAGGCGGAGAGCCCCTCCATCATGACGAGGATGGCGAGCGTGAACAGCGCCCAGAAGCAGAAGGCCACGTACAGCTTGATGGCGCCGATGTAGTCGTGGTCCTTCAGACCGAACGTCAGCACCATGTTCCACAGCACTTCCGAAAGTTCTGGAAACGTTGTATAGTGTTAGGATTTGCATGTTGTAATCATAGATACAGTAAACCTTTACGTCAATTACAAAGTAATTCATTTTACTAGTCATATAGACAACTGTTGAATGCTACGCATAATAAGTTATGCATATTAATATCACTACCCAAAATAAATATATCATGAACTTTTTTGGCAAAACGATTGCCCTATTATTTGTCTCTCTCTATCTGTGTTTTTTTTTGTTTAGGTTATTTTTTCCAAATATAGTGTCTCAATAGGCACATTTTATTATACCCTTTTAAATTCGGTATAATATGATGGCTGAAAAAGTCCAAAGTTCCGTACCAGCGTGAGCAAGCGACAAGGCCCACAGTCGGAGATAAGAGGCGGTGTGAGAGATGGTACTGAGCACGTATTCGATGGTGTGGATGGCCTGGTGGATCATGATCTCGCTGAAAGGCTCGTCGTCGTGGTCGTGGCTGGCCTTGGCCTTGGCCTGGGGCACGGGCTCGCCAACGTCGGTCTGTTCCTGTAACTCGATGCCCTGGTTTACGCTGCCGTTTGAGTGTTCAGGCTGGAATATATAGTTATAGGTTTTAGGGACCGGTTAGATTATAATGCATAGTTTCAAGTTGTATTTAATCAATATTTTATTAAAAAGCGCTTCGCTGCAATGGTAACGGTCAATTAGATAGCTCGAGAGAAATCTCAGTAGGCTACTTTAGGATAACTTTTTTGATTTTTCTTCTAGTCTATGGTGTCCTTGTGTTGGGCAGAGGCTTATCCTAATAATTTGCTATACTACACTATCTCAAAAACTCATTCAAGTGAATATTCTAAATACAATTGTCTGGACTTTTAAAAAGACAGGGACACAGATAGATCCCTTAGTTTGTTTTGATATTTCTTTTCAGGGTAGCCAGTTAGGAAATGTCGAAACCAGCGCACTCGAGACATATTTAAGACATGTAAAAGTGATATAATTATCCTAATCACAAAATAAATGATTTCATTTCAATAGTGTCCTGACACCGTGACATAATTTTCTTCATTACAACAAATACACATATGTTACCTTGGCATCCTTCTTCTTGCTAGCCATGAGCAGATAGAGCGGCTTGCCGAGCAGCATGACAGGTATACAACATAACGCAGCGAGCACAAACACGCGCTGCACGGTGGGCTGCGAGTCGAACATGTACTCCTTGCAGCCGTCCGCCGCCGGCTGGCTCGAGAACAGCATCATGTTGATGAACAGGATCAGGACCGACGGCGCGCAACCCGCCTGCTGGGCTTGCTCTGGGGGTAGGACATAAGAGGCAATTTAGTGATTGCCCAGTGTAAAAAAGGGTATACATAGATAATAATGATAATAATGTCCGGACCGATTTCGGCCACGGCGGTTACTATGACACCAGACCGCTACGCGGAATATACATATTATAGTGCACAAGTGTGTGCGCAAACACAGGTGCACTCTCTGTTCCTTTACTCTCATAGCCCGATGGCATAGCTCTCATAGATCAGGAGTAGGACCCACACTGTTGCCTTCCGAAACACGGAAGCTGCAATATTCATTTCTAAAACGCACCTAACATTCGAAAAGTCGGTGCGCGCCGTGGGGATCCAACTCAAAACTTGATCTTACCTTGGTCTTACCACTAGGCTATCACAGCTTCCACATACATAGACTCCCCTAAACATTTTAGTTAGATGGTTGGACAAAGTAAAGCTTTTTTGGATCATTTCTTTTTTGTAAAAAAATAACTTGAACTCAAACCGAGGGTACGTCGAAGCAATATATCGAACTCTAAGCGACAAAACAAATTCGGTCAGTTTGTCAAAATAGCGGGGCCACCTTGAACAGCTCCGAGTCTGCTTAGTTACAAATAATCATCACTGATCTCAATAGGTATAGTGAATGTTAACCCTATGGTTAGTCCAGAGAATATGCTTACCTTCGGCGAAGGTGCTGTAGTTGAGCCACTTGAAGAACAACATGAACACCATGTACAAGAAGAGGAGGCACATGAAGATGACTTGCGGCAAGAACTCCAGGAAGATTGAGTAGCGGCGCTTGAAGAAGCTGTAACAAATATCATAAATTTTATTACAACAAGAGAAACGTCTATTGTTTTTTTTTTGCTAATCGTTAAATTTGCTCGAATCACTCTAACATAAGCAGTTAAAACATTTATCTTAAAAGTTGTACTTGTCATGATATTGTCTGTCATTGAAAAGTAGAGTACTAAAACACCCGTTTTAGACGATTGTATTCCATGATCGTTCGTTGATTAAATTGATTAAAATAAATGGCATTTGAACGATTTCTATCATCACTGCGCCCAAAGCTGTCCTTCACCAGCAGAATATATTTTGCGTTATTTAAATATTTTTTAATTGTAACGGCTTCCTTCAGTCGCAAAATTGATTTAACTATACACGATTAAACTTATACTTATTAACTTACTTGTAGTTTACCACACTCATGCAGACACCAAAGATCATGTGCAGGACACCGAAGATGATGGACAGCTTCATTTTGTACGAGTTCAAGAAGATGATCTTGTTGTCAGCAGTCTAGGGAACAAACATATGATATTAAACTTTATTAACAGAAGATAAAGTTCAAATTGGTAAAACAAGACTTTAACCTTTTGAACGCCACGCTAATAACGAAGAACCGTGCTCCCGACGCCAAGCAATAAGTAGATAGAATTGTATGCTTATTTCCGACACTAATTGTTACGTTATTACATAATTTTTTTAACACAAAATGTATTCTAAAAGTTATGTTCATCTTCTAAGAACATTTTGAAAATCCATTAACACTCAGTACAGGGTGCTTAGTACGTAAAAAAAGGGTTTTAAAATACGAAATTGAGACAACTTTAGTTGTCGTGGCGTCTCAGGCACGAGATCGTTGAGCAGTTGTCATTGGCGTGCAAAAGGTTAAAAGTATAAGAATGTGAAGTGATCTCTGTGTATATTACTTAAACTTTAAATTTTAAAACAAAGGAGCTTAGATTAAAAAAATTAGGATTTTCAAAACGGAAACTAAACTTTGTGTACGTGTGTTAAAGTTCAAATTGGCAAAACGGCAGTAACAATATTGTAGTATTTCTCACCTGCCAAATAGGATCAATACCGATGAAGTACGGGATGTCGCTGTAGGAAACCTTAGGGTCCAGGGTCAAAGCAGCATTAGCTTCCATAGTCTCGTTATCGTAAGGTATGCTCCACGAAGATCCGAAGATATTCATAGATTTCGAGAAGATATCGTTATACACTAGCCCAGTGTACATAGAGAAGCAGCCCATGAGAAGAATGATGTAGCGACCGGCAAAGAAGATGTTCCAGATTTCGTTGTTGGACTTCTTGGCGGCGAGGGAGACCTCCTTGGCGACCATCCAGCCGCCGAACAGCGCCATGATGAAGCCGTGGCCCAGGTCGCCGAACATCACGGCGAACAGGAACGGGAACGTGATGATGGTGTACAAAGCTGGAAGGTAATAGGGGTAATTTAATCTTTTGGGTCTTGTACACATATTTTGGCTGAGTTGCACCACCCATGTCCACGGTCGGTGTAACTAAGGTAACTAAGGTATATTAAAAAACATTGTTTAGTTCTCAATTTTAGAAAAACGTTTGTTGAAAATTAGGTCTTATTAAAGTAACTAAGAATATTAGTTAAAAATGGGTTTGTAACGAAAAAAGGGGTTTACATTTTTGATTATTACCAAGACCCAAAAATTATCAAAGACCAAGAATCGAAGTTGGCCTTCAGTTTAAATAAAACATACCTTACTATTATTTTTTTCCTTCAGATTTATTAATCCGAAAGCAGTATTGTTTTTAGACTGTTCTGCTTCACAGCTGAGCAAAAATATTTCATTCCTTTCATCATCATCATTCCTTTATAAATAAAAATCTGTTTATAAGGCTTACCTGGGTTACATTCCCTGTAGGAGGCCACACCGTAAGCGTCGATGAGGTTCTGGAAGCCGCGCGTGAAGCGGTTGGTGCGGTTGAACGTCGGCGGCTCCTCGTCAGACTCGATGCAGTTCAGGAACGATGGGATCGAACTGCCGCACGCGTTCTATGTAACGTGGAAGGATAATGTTCATAAATATTGGCTAGACTGACCGCCCACAACATCACTACACGCACAACGGGCCATAGAAGCCTAAGTGCGGAAAATGGAGCCCACTACCAAGTACCAAATAGGTGTTGGTAGTCGATATTAATGTTTAAGCAACATTTAAATATAGTTTTATTTAGGCTGCGTTTACACTAGGGTGACGGATGGATTTTCAAACTAACATTTCTGTAGATAAAGGTCTGCTTTACTCTTTGAAAACAGATTGCCACGAAACCCTCTGGTGGACCAGTATTATTTATGGAAGATAGATTTCTATAACATAGAACTTGCTGCTCAAGATCAAAGGAAGTGAAAAAATCTTTTGCGAGTCCTATACCCCTGATAAGGGGTAAGAGGACGATATCATCATCATCAACATTATTTTCTAAAAGGGTAATCTTCTAAGGCCTAGTCATGTTCAAATTAACGTCACGAATAAAAATCACAGCTTCTGTGTTTCCGAAGGCACGTTAAAATGTGGGTCCTGCGCCTGATTACTCTGCGGTCGTGTCGGATTGCCGTCCCATCGGGCTATGTGAGTTAAAGAAACAGAGAGTGCACCTGTGTTTGCTCACACGTTTGTGCACTATAATAATATAGGTCCTGCGTAGCTGGCTGGTGTCTTGGTAACACTAGCCGTCGTGGCCGAAATCGGTCCGGATACATTATTAACGTCAAGAATTAATAATATTACATTACTAAAACAGTATACTTACAGATCCATCAGCCAAAGCCTTCTGTACATTGGGCAGATCAGCAGTAGGCACCCAGCACTCTCCGATCAGGCACTTCTTGGTGACGTCCATGTTGAACAGGTTCAGCGTGTGGTAGATAGCCTTCATCTTGCGGACCATGATGGTCCAGCTGGCCAGTTCCTTGGCCACGCTGGCCAGCACACGCTGTCTGTGGTCGCGGGTCTGGTTTAGTACCTGTTGAAGGATTTTGGTTTTTAAGTTGTGAGGAATAAGTTTTAAAATTGATTGTTGATATAATTTGTGGTCGCGAGTCTGGTTTAGTACCTGTTAAGGGATTTTGGTGTTTAAGTTGTGAGGGATAAGGTTTAGATTTGATTGTTGATATAATTTGTGTTTGTGGGTCTGGTTTAGTACCTGTTAAGGGATGTTGGTGTTTAAGTTGTGAGGAATAAGGTTTAAAATTGATTGTTTATAAAACCTGTGTTCGTGGGTTTAGTTAAATACCTGTTAAGGGATGTTGGTGTTTAAGTTGTGAGGGATAAGGTTTAGAATTGTTTGTTTATATAGTCTGTGTTCGTTTGGTTAGATACATGTTAAATGATATTCGTTTTTTAAGGTCTAGTAGATAAAATTTAGAACTGATTGGTTCGATGATCGTGAATGATTTGGACGCACTAAATGGGATATGTGTATTTGGTTTTGAAGTCTAAACTGATCTAAAATAAATTTGACGAGGATTACGCTTGAAATATAATAAAGATTTCATACTCTTTTATTTAGTACATTTTAATTGTTGCAAAAGTGACTTTTTACAAGGTAAGAAATATCTAAACCTGCATGATACGTGATCTTGAGCTAGGCAATAACATAAAGAATTCAAAACAATAGATACCATTAGACAACTTTAAACATACCTAGTGAAACAGTCACGTAGAAGCTAGAACAATGTTTGAAACTAGCACAAATATCTCTAACGTTCTCAAAACAAAATTTATTGACGTCTATGTTCTCATAACATTATACATCATTATCTTTATTGGTTTGCAAGTTGATTTAAACATTAGAATAAACGTACTAACTGGCCTCTTGGATTATAAGTCCTAAACTGACTGTTTGATTATTCGATTCAGTTAAACTGAAAGTGGAACTTCAAAGTATAGGCATGGTGATGATATTTTATTGGCAAATAGCAATTTTTTTCGTGATATAGTCAAAAAATGTCGGAATTTCGAAATTCCTTACATAAAGAAAGTAATTAAAGCTAAGATATCCACCAGCTTAAAGTTAAAATGAGCAAATCAATTTTAGTTGCCATTTCACCGTTAAAGCCGCATTGAAAGTTTGTTTTACGTTCTTACAGTCTCGGCGTTTATGGCCTAAAAGGTTAAAGCAAACAAACAAATTTTGGTATCATTTTCTGCCGCGAGACCACGACATTCGATTATACACCGAGTTTATATTTACGATTTTTTTGCCATCGTGTCGAGCCGCTAAACGTTAGAGGTAGAAACCCTGTAGGGTCTACTAGTGGTATACTACCCTCCAGGATTTTTTAATTCTTAATGAATACATACCATGTTAAGATCCTCGAGCCTGGTGCGCACACCCTTGACCATGTCCTGTCGCTCGGTGTTGGAGGGCGGGCAGGGGTACAGCGAGGCGTGGAAGCCCGAGCACACCTTCTTGATGCGGGACTTCAACTGCTCGCCTTGGAAGAACGCCACGAACACCGTCTTGTAGATCTCGTTGCCCTGTGGAGATCATGTTAAGTTTCTTATTTTACTGCTGTCAATCCATGTGTTCAATATGCCTTTTAGGGTGGAAGTTTGAAATAGACTAGATGGCTGGCAAATCTTTTAGTCATTTAAACGTTATTAATTCATTCAATAAATGTAGTTCCTTTTTTAAAGGTACATTTAGTGGAGACACGTTATGACAGTGTTTTTTAAATGAGTAAAATTAAGATTCCAAAAAAACAAAGCACCAGACACTGTGGGACTGTCAGAAATGTCGACTAAACCATCGAATATTGCCTTTTACCTTTCCACTTAACAACTTTATGAAACGCATTTCCTAAAAATTTAACAACTTTCCAGTATACTTACAGTAGAAGGATCCTCCAGCGGTTTATCGAGCTCCGCGCGCCGGAGGAAGACGTTTCCCCGTGAGATGCGCCACAGCATGCGCTCGAAGGCGGGCACGCGCTCGCGCTGCACCACGCCCGCCACGAACCCTAGCCGCCCGCGCGCCGCCGCCTGCTGCCCTGTCTCGTCCGTGATCAGGGATCTAGGCGACAAGAAGATATTTATTTCGCTTTAGTTAGAAGAATTCTGGGTGGGAGGGAGCCTATCATCATCATTCCCCTTGTCCCAATCATTATTTGGGGGTCAGCGCAGCATGTGTTCTTCTTCCACACGTTCCTATCTGACATCATCTCGCAAGTCACACTTTTTGCAGCCATATCATCTTTTACACAATCCATCCATCGTTTCTTTAGGGATGAGAATTGGAGCCTATCTTCTAGGGAAAAACTGATAATAAGAGTAATTTTGGACTACTCTGAAAAAGGGGCAACGTTTTTCTTGGAATCTGGCTTAAATTGAGATTTAACTCTCGAAAACTAAACCTATAATTTATTTAACGGAACTATACGAAAAGGAAGATAAAATTGTGATACCTAAAAAGAGCGGATCAAAATCATGTCAAAAACTGTGCACCAAATATATCTGTTTTACCATCCCGTAAAACAAAGTCTTGCAATTTATATGTCTAAAGAGATTTAAGCATAATCATTTGTAGTAGATCAGTTTTTCTCAACGATATTTTACGTAACCCAGCATCACAGACAACCTCTAAATAGAGTATAGTGACGTCACATCTATAGACTACATTCGAAGTGGTGCTAATAAAACGTGTTAATTATTGAGCGTTTTCTTTCTATTATACCTATCGATCTTACAATAACGTCATATTTTGCGGTAATTTATTATTGTATTGAAGATTCGACCTTCCATTTTATGACGAAAGTGTCATTTTCCTCAACTGAAATTACAATCTTGGTTATAAATATACTAAAATTATATTTATTCCTAAGTTGATAATTTTTACTTTTTCAGATCTTTTCTTTAAAATCCTTGTTGAGTTTAGAGGCCGGATTTTAAGTGATATATCACGATTCATCATGTTTGAAGAGATATGTAGGTATTTGTTTATTCTGTGTCTCTGACTTTGCTCGTGTTAAAACCGTCGTAATTTTTATTAGTGTCACTTCCTAAAAGCAAACGTCTTAATTGCTTGAAATGGAACTCATTCAAGTAGACCAAGAATCTCAATCCATACAATATAGGTATAAACCCTAATTGCAGCTCTAAAAACCGACAACCTTGGAGTTAATTAGTTCACCTGTGATGACTTTTTTCACCTAATCCATGAGCAAATTGGACTAATGAGGGGTTTACATCGGTCAACTTTAGTCACCAGTCACATAAGGTCGTTCGTTAAGACTAAAATCCCATCTCATAAGGTATCAAGATATTTTGGACCAATATCTATAATATCTACGACGGGCCTGTTAGTCTAGTGGTTAGTGAGCCTGACTGCTAAGCCGGAGGTCGTGGGTTCGATTCCCACCCAGGACAAATGTTTGTGTGATGAGCTCGATCATTTTTTCTGTGTCCGGGTGTGATTTATCTACAATATGTGAATATTTAGAAATATATAAGTTTGTTTATCAGCTGTCTGATTACCATAACACAAGCTCTGCTTAGCTTGAGATCAGATGGCCGTGTGTGGATATTGTCCCAAGATATTATCCTACCATTTCAACTGGCTGATCTATTGATAACCCTATTCTACTCACTTGGTCATAGAGTCGATGCCGATCTCCTCCTGGGCGATGAAGAACGCCTCGGTCTTCTCGAGCACGTGCCTCAGCTCGGTCAGCTCGAGGTAGTTCTGTTTCAGGTT
This sequence comes from Chrysodeixis includens, assembly GCA_941860345.1. Taxonomy (NCBI): domain Eukaryota; kingdom Metazoa; phylum Arthropoda; class Insecta; order Lepidoptera; family Noctuidae; genus Chrysodeixis; species Chrysodeixis includens. Next base: position 4,415,687 of record OW796094.1, read on the forward strand.
CACCGCGTTGTGGGACAGCTCCAAGATTTCATTCTCCGTCTTCTCCAGATGAGCCTGGTGGATGAATGAAAATTTTAGTCAGTTTTATCCAGTTCATGTTATGTTACGTGCTTTTAAGACATTTTTTTCTGGGGATATGTTTTATGTTAATACGAGGCATACAAATAAAACTATCTTTGCAAATGGTAAAGGTAAAGATCGGGCCTTTTGGCCTTCAGGGCGAGGAAAGGCAAAGGGATAATCAACGAAGTCGTGTGCGTTTTGTCAATGGCGTTCCCTCGTCTTAACGCATACACGACTTAGAACATGAGAGTTTCTGGCCGGTTCTTTACTATACGAATGACATTTAGGAACCGAGCAACTAGAGTGAATAATTGTATCGTTTTTGATTATGATGTTGAAGCAAATATCCAGTAATGTACGTTTAGTAAATTAATGTATTAATTAGTACAATGGATTTTAGTGCTTATTTTTGTTAATGAATGTAATTAGAATAATTTGCGAAAAACCACGGCAAAATATTAATACATATTTTGTGTTGTTTCCGTATTAAATTTATAATTAATTAATTATTCTTATTTTTATTCGGTCAATTAGATAGGCAGACCTTTTCTGAATCTGAAGGATAAAATAGCAGAAAATGTTTTCATAACAATAATACATAACTACCAATACGTTCAAAACAGGAAGTTAGACATAAGATTAAGTGGTTGCTAGTTTCCTCCACATCATTACATAGTCAGCAATCATTAATCTCTGAACCAGTTCTGCAATGCTAGAAATAACATGTTTCTTTCCTGTTTCATGCATTGTCATTTATGCACTTATGTGTTTGTTAAATAGTAATATCAGCGCATATTGCTACGTTAAGATTTGCTGAGTTGGATGACTAGATATTTTCGAACTTTCAATATCCCAACGACTCCTGTTAACTATAAAAGAGACGGGCAATACACCTGGTTATAGTAAACATTCACGAAGATAGAAGTATAGCAATTTACATCTTTGCAATGTAGGCAAGGTAAGCAGATAAAGAATGTCAGATTGACTAACTGCCCGAAATTATCAGCAATTTCCAGTGAAATTATTTTGTTCCTTACTCCGAATACTAAATATATTGCATTTTGTTGCGTAAATCTTATGATCTCTGTGTGATCCGATTGATATGGATTTTTTTTCTTGTTCTATTGAACCGATCCTATTATTCTACTTGAACCAACAATGGTAAAAACTCACCTCAAGATCGATAATCTCCCTGGGGTTGGGGGCTCTAGGCGCCTCCTTGACGGCCGGGATGTGAACCCCGTCCTTGTGCACCTCCGCCTCAATGTACCGCAGCTTGCGTTCCATCTCATCGCAACGACGCACTTCGTTCACGAACTTACGCTGGAACGCGTTCACGTCCGGATTCAACTGCAAATAGAAGGTTGGGTTAATAAATTAAGGGTTATTATGAATAATAAGCTGTTTTGGGTGGCTAACGTAAACATTTTGGTTGTTTGTTTGAACATGCACTGCTAAATGTTTGCTGGTTTTGGATCATGTTGCGTAGTATATCATCAAACTTTATGAAATAGCATTGAGATGCTGCGGTGAATACTTTCTTCATAATTTTCTTTTCAAATTATTATCTAGAAAAGTTCTCGGAAAATACATGGATGGATCTAACTACTATTTTGTTTTACAAATAATGCTAAATATTCTTCCTGCATATGTCAGTGCAAACAAAGTGCTTCTATTTACTATACACATAAAATCAAACACTTGTCTCGGAATGATTAGTGCTTGGGTGTAGCACTAACAGTCATAGTCACAATATCAACGAGACATAACACGTATATTGTTCTTTAACAATAATGTTTAATTGTGTTATAACAACTAGTGCCATAATGTTACTATTTATAAATAGTAGGTACGTAGGTACGGTCAGTAAACATTGTAAGAGACGAAACATAACTCATGCTCTCATGTATAGCGAGTACACACGCGTTAAAATTACTATAATTAAAGTATCTCATTAACATAAAGCAGGTCTTATGAGAAAGAAATCATTAGCTACAGATGTTTTGTTGGAGTCGTAAATAACTTTGTACATATTAAAATACAATATTCTGTAGATTTATTTTGAGATTGTCTGCCCGTTAAAATTGTCGTCAATTAGAATTCATTGTCGATACTCCATAAACGCCGACGGATAATTAAGTTTAATTTGTTCGACACTTCAGTCTGGTGTATTTTTAGACTAAAAATATGAGGTAGGTACTTAACAGTACATAGTACATACAGTGATTGTAACGATCAGTTTTGAAATTGAGTGTGACATTGCAAATTGTAATAAGACAGATTTTTGTTTGCTGATAAGCGTTAATGAGCCACGTCCATTATGTGTGTTAATACAAAAGGCAGCTCAACACAAAGTGGGCTTGGACTTGAAATGTCCGTCGCATGCCAAATGAGAAACGGACTCGGGCTCGTAGAGCTCCTACAACAAATACTACACGAAAATTATGAAAAATCAAACTGGATGTCTTTCTTGGAATATAGAAGGAAGAAACGAAAAATCTGAATTGCTACAAGGAGTAGAGGACTTTGCAAACCATAGGAGAGTGCCTATCTACTAGATTTATATTTACACATAGTTTTGGCGCATTAGGTAAATAGGCTTTAAATGTAAAAAGACCAACGTTAAAATGTTTTACACGACATATTGCCTAATAGAGCGCAACTAAGTGAGTATTTTGTATAATATTCCTAAAATGTTAGCATAGATAAACTGGCAATGCAAAGCGCGTTCTACTTTTATTTAACTAGTCGTATGACGTAAGTGCACGCGACAAATTTTGAATGTGTAAATAGTAAGTCATATAGTAGGTATCTAATACCTATTTGGCAGAATTTGGCATTTTGAAGAAACAATCGAACGTCGAAGCGGTGAAGGTGGTGCGACGATCTAGTCAGATTTGGGGGGCGCTCGTGGCCAGAAATAGCAAAAGATAAAGGTTTGGAGGAAATGGAGGAGGCCTTTGCCGTGCAGTACGTGGGATCTCAGACAGGCTAAAAAAAATCGAACGCCAAGTGTTCTGATCTGTTGTTCATTTTTTGGGAAGTGGTAGTGGTTTTTTGATGATGCATTATTTATATTTGGGTATGTAGCCTTTTTATTTCAGGTGTGTGTAGGTTTTGGTCGTCGCATTAGCGGACAATGGGCAATGTAACCCTCGCAGTGCTTTTTACTTATCTAGTCCTTGACTTGTCATGGTCTACAATATTAAGGGCAGCATAACGTGGAAGCCTAATATGCAAATGTGTAAAGGCTTTATACCTGCCCGAAATGATTTACTCTTTTGCGGAGGTACTATTAAAAAATAGTTCTTAGAACATGTCTTAAGGAAACTCCCTTGGTCGTATTGACGCTTTATAAATATTAATAGAATGATTCACCCAAAAAAAAAACGTTTGAGTATAGATTACGTTAAAATACTTTGCCACTTCTCATCTCAATCAGGTTATTGTATAAATAGGTATTCGAATATTGGTTAGTAATTTTACATAATATTTACATAAGACTGCGCGGGCGAGTTATGTGTGTAGGTGTGTACAAGTACCAAGACCATAGAACAAGCATGAGATAAATAGCTCACCATGTATAACGAGGTCACAAAAGGTCCTGTTTCATACAAATACTTGAAAACTTGAATAGAAGAGGCAATTGACCTCGTTCTGGCCCTAATGTTGAGTACACACAGCTAAACAAACAGGATTAAGTACTTTAGATTCGACGGGATAAGTGTATTCACGTGCAGAACAGCAAAAACGCAGGTAGAGAATATGAGTTAGAGGGGACCGTCGTAAAAAACATGTTTTTAAATATTCCAATACTGAATTCTGTTTCGATTAAATAATTATTAATGATGACTGGGTGTATTTCCAGCTTTCTAGATTACTTGTCAGTGCAACATAGCACTTTCGCTGCATCTCCCTGACAGATGTTCTTGCAGCAAGTCGTGACTATGAGAACGAACTTGACAGCAACAATGTACAACAAAACTTACTTGCTATGAGCTAATTTACATTATCTGCATATAATAACGCTTTAACAGCGGGAAAAACAATAAAAACTACAGTAAATCTATTGAAAAACTATAGGAATTAAATAGGTACTTAATTGTTTTAATGTTTTTATTATATTCACACATGCGGTTTTTATGTGAATACTATGTTAATAAAGTCATTGTGGTGTAAATTGTGATCAGGTGTCATGGCGGAAACCGGTCGGACGGGAGGCCTAACCTTAGCGGCCAAACATTGCATCCTTCGTCATGGTGAGTCTCGCGTACTCACAAGGCGCGCGAGCAGATGCACTGCGCTTTTATTCCGCGACTATTGCGTATAAGTCTCGTATCAGAATCTGTTTTACTATCTGATACCATTTGGGGACATTGGATTATAGTTTTGGGGATTTGTTTCGGAATCTATGAAAACCTTATTAAAGTCTATAGATAAATTTAGTTTTTGTTGTTACGATGAATAAATTTAAAAATAATTATTTAGTAGCTTTTTAGGTCAATAAATTTCCAGTGACAGATCATTTAAAATCTACTTTACTTTTCTTATTTATCAAATGACACAATCGCTCAACGACAGCATATTTTAAGATACAGGCTATCAAAACATACAGTACACACACCTACATCATTGATCTCTGTAAAGTTTAGATAAGAGCACAAGTTCATGCTTTATCTAATCCCTGTCAGTCAAACAGTTACCAACTGATACAACTTAGATACCAAGTAATTCATAAAAGTCATGAGACCAGTCAGATTCATTAATACAATGGTTAATGAAAATAATTGTCAGAGATAAAGACCTTCACAACACTATTTACATGAAACAACTCGATCATTAGTTTTATCAATCACAGAAAAAAACTCCATGTACTTCAAGCTGCATAAGGAAAAATATTTCAACTGCTACCTTTTACATACAGCTGCGATCTGACAGATTAATTTATGCCCGTGTTGCATGGCCGCGGGCGAAGACAGACCTTGCAGGACCACCTTCAAGTGGCCCAAATTGCCAGCTCGCTAACCTTACCCGATCGAACAACTCCAACTAACTCGTCACGCTTACAACTTTCCGATGATTATGCAACGACTTTTTTCTCGCGCCACTAGACGCGTATAAATGGTGAATGAGAGAGGATGTGAACGTTATAATTTTGGATTTTGGCCTTATACGTAATTTATGTGCATGTATAATCATGCTGTCAATTTTACGAGTAATTGGCGCGTATAAAGTTCGGGAAGTACTTCCGAATGGTGGTTATGAATGTTACCTTCAAAGTTTCAAGGTTTAAACATGTATTGCAAAATTGCGAACTCAACGTATCGAGAAAAAAACGTTGATATTAATGGAACCTCGTACCGATAGTAACAGAGATCTAAAAAATACAGCCCAAAATCTACGACTCATTGTATCCTGTATGAATAAATAGCAGTTGATCTTTAAGTAGGTATAAGTACTTACGTCTCTAAACTGCACAGTGCCCGCTTCTCCCAGCTCGGACACGGAGGTGTAAGCCGCCTCGGGCTGTATGAAGAGCTGGCATAAAGCCATCTCCTCGCTGCGGAACATGGCCCCCATATTGGTGGTCTATTATGCCCCGCGTTTCTGGAAATAGACACGCACCGCATTAGTTTAATTACCCTAATGAGCAGCTGTCAAGAATAAAATTAGAAAATAAACACAAGTTTTAAGAGAAATTTGATGTTAGTAATTTATCTGCCACAAGCCAGTGGATGCTATCACGAATGTAGTATAAATAACGAATAAAAATCATCAAGTTGTGGAAAAAACACTTGTAGGTAAGTACGGTTAACCGTAACTAATTTCACTTAACATACACCTAGCGAAAAAGAATTTGTTGGCGTGAATTAATTCGATCCATTGAATGTTATTCATCAAAATAATCGGAATGTTGCTATAAACGCATGGGCCGAGCCTTTTAGGAGCTCGCACATTGCGCCGCGCACCTTATTAGCCGGCCGTACACATGTCAGTAGAAGGTACAATGGGAAAACGTTTGCAATTGATTTGGCGGCCTCTGATTGAAATGGGGGCAACTTCAAGTTATTATCACTCAACTTCGTCACAAGGTTGACTTATGATTACTTATTGCAACTTATCGGTATCGTGTGAATTGACAGTCTTGACATTGCATTGCTATTAACTGTATATGGAAGTAGCAATATTTAATTTTCTCAATTAACGCCAATAATCTAATTGGTACATGCAGTAGTCTATAGTCATAAGTACAGTAACTGTCTTCAAAGTTCACGTCTTTGGAGGTAAAAAGCAAGTTTAAAATAGAATGTTATCGATTTCGATAACAGCGTGAAATGAACGCAAGGCTATAAGACACAATGTTAAGTAGTACTTTAGTTAAATGGACAATGTGACCTGGAATGTGCTTTTGAATTTACAAATGGGTTTATTAGCCGCTTATCAAGAAATACGCAGATAAGGAACATTTAAGTAGGTTTTAGTCTGAAAACCTTACATTCGTAATGAAATTAGAACTCATAAAAATTACCGACAGAATCTCGATCTCTGTGTAACATTTGAATTCAAGTGCATACCTATACGAATGGTGCAGTTAACCTTCCTATCTACACACGCAATTACCGCGTCAACTTGCGCTCGAAGATCCGGCCTCAAAATTAATTAGTCTTTCAGTATTGATGGTGTAGAATAATTGCAATACAATCAACATCGAGTGACTCATTATACCAATTACTGTTATTGAGTGCACCACTTTTTACGAGTTAAAACTCGAACGAGTTGTGGCCACTAACCGTGACATAAGATATTCGACACGCGTGCTCATGCGTGCCACCACTGTTTTCAAAAGCAAACAGTTTCATTAGACATTATCGTCTAATTAAGATCATGTAGGTAAGAGGTATTTGTAGGCCGTCACACACTAATGAAAAAGGCAGGATTTAGTATGAAAAAATGCCGTGTGTTTACAAGTTTCTATTAACTGCAAATCGCCGATAACTTTTCATTGAAATGCAGGAATGTGGGTTTATTTTTTAGATAACTGACGACTGTCGAAACGTAAGTTACGTACTTAGGTACTATATTAATTGCTACGTCACTATGTTAAGGAAATTTTCTTACAACCTTCGCTCATGAATCGTGATTGATCTTTGATCATTACTCAATTCTATTTTTAGTGCATTGTAGCTCATTAGTGGAATAAGCGTTAAAGCAAAGTACTAGATGCAAAAATATTGACGCCGGTTTGCGTAATATTGTTATTGTTTATGAACTAGGCGGGAACCTAATGTTTTCGTAACGACTTGCTTTGCTTGTTCAAGAATTCGAAGACCTAATGTTCTCAAGGTGATTTCAGTCAATACTCGCCTTTGAAACGTTCAATTTGAATGCGCGAAAATGATGTATGTTAAAAAATCTATAACTGCTACTTATTATTTATGTGTAACGAGTCCAATGTATTTCTAAACAGCTATGATCTTGACTCGACCTAGCTTTATGGAAATTCTGCATTACGTTATAACAGCAATAAACAAATAAATAGACAAGTTAACTTTATACTTGGTGAACATTATCAAGATTATAGTGAATTACCATGAGTAATGCTAATCACGTGACAAAAAACGATCGTCTTGCTTGCAGTGCGTTCCCATCCACTGAAGCAGGAACAGCCGTTCGCGGTCAGTAGCAAGGCCAAGTTTTTGTGGACCTCCAACTGTTACGCGGTTTACTTTTTGTGATAAACGTTATTCTATTTGATAATAGTCTTATCAACTGCCAACTGTCGACTTCCTAAACATTTTTTTACGACCCAACGAGTAACAAAAAAATTCGGATGAAGATGAATTTTCTTACGAAATTGTTGTAATGATTGCCCAATTTTTTCCGAGTTCAAAAACTTCTCGCGTTTCGAATGCTTCCCAAGTTGTTTACCGTTAGTAACGTTGTCTTATCAAGTGCAATATATTGGCACATTCTTAGGTGGACTTTTTCATGTGTAATCAGTTTCGCAAATATATGATATCGTTTACACCTTTGTTTAAATAATGTGATTCCTGAAAACATTACGTAGTAATGTAAGGTTTGTTCAAGCTTAAGCCGGATTTCGTCACAAGTACCTAATATGGAGTGACCTGGTAATTCCAATACTTATCTGGGCAATTTTCGTTGTCTCTCAATTGGAAAAGGATGTACCTAATCATTACAAACAACGTCATCTTATGTGGTCGCTATTACGGATTTCTATCTTAAAGACAGACATGAGTGTCTGTAAATAATTAAAAGTAAATTCTAATAAAAAATATCGAGATAAAGATACACTTGAAGAACACGTACTGACGCAAGTAGAAACAAAAGATTTGTACGTCCGGCAGATAATTTGAACGGCTGCTATGTAGTTATCATAACAAATGATTGACAAGGCGGTTAAAGCGATTAGTAACGTTTACCAGACACAAACAAGGGAGGGGGCCTACCACCACAGTTTGAAGTGAGTTTGTTGTCGTTGAAAAAGAGAGACGCTGCACTATGCCGTGTAATGTGGCATCTCGCTTTCACAAATGCAAGTCTAACTCTAAGAAGTAGGGTCTCCAAAGGTTTTACTTTTGTTTGTCTTTAAATACTTATTGCTAGTTGCAGACTTGCGAAATACAAGTATTTAGGCGTATGCTGTACACGACCTAAATATTGTTCTAACACATGAAATATTCATACATCGTTGCAACCTTCTTCGAATGACCACGTTACAAGGTACATAGTCTACATACCTAGTATATCTTACTAAGTTTGTAAGGCACAGTAAAGTTATAGAGGACCTATAAAATGTAGGTATATGCATAGATTAATAATTCAAGTAGGGGCTGAAGTAACGAGTGCTGTTCAATGGTTTTGCAATGAAGACTCGATACGATCGAAATCAATGTATTTTATTACATTGATTTTGATTTATATACTTTCTTTACTAATAATAATTATATCCCTATAATATAATATCGTTTTGCGCGCCGACCCCAAATAATAATAATTGGGATAAGGGCAGGGGAATGATGAATATAATATCGTTTTTCCATCAATAAAACAAAATTAAGGGGCTAATTGATTTCACCCCGGAGAAAAAAGGTACCTACATTAAGAAGTAGAAATGCTTAAGAGTACCTTCGATACAGTCAGGTAAGCTGTAGCCAATTTTACCTATCTAATCCTTCCTATGATCCTTTTTACACACAACTATCAAAGTGAAACCGAAAGAGTAACTAGAACTGACAACTTGTGGCTAGTAAATAAAACATTTAATAAAAGCACTGGCCTACATTTCACAAGTCAATATGAAAGAACTCAATGCAACATGTGTAGAGTAAATAATTCCTCCACAGCTGTTAGTGGATCGATAGATTTATGAGAATTTCATTCAATGTGTGTAAAGATTGTGGGTGTAAAAGTAAATATTTTTTAATAGTCGTGTCCTCATTTTATGTTATTGTAGGCACATTATTCCCATAGATTTTCCCTATGAAGGTAAAATAGATGACTAATCTGAAAATTTCCTTGAATGTAAGCTATTTACAGTGAATACGAATGTAATTGACATTTGTAGCACCTACTTTAGTGCTCTTTGAGTAAAAGCACTCCTCAGGATGTTGCCTTGAGCCAAAAACAACAAATTGCAGTAACCACTCCATAATTGAAACGATAGATAGTTTGTACTAGATTACCTATAGAAATTGGATTATGTTTTACGACAAAATTAAGATATCCTAATCAGAATGATGTTGTAAATGGGAAATATTCGATGTGAAAGACTAACAATAAAGAAAATAGAAGCAAAATATGTAAACATTGAAATGCAACTGAAAAAGGACTGCGAAATATAGTACCTACCTGTACCTTCAAAAGAACGTCCAAATCATTACAGCGGGATAATTTGGCTAAAGGAGCACTAGCGATTCCTTTTAGAAACTGAATGAGTCTATAAATTACTCGGAAGTGGCAGTTTGAACTCATTTAAGAACAACCAAAATGAACGGAAGATTACCGATTACCAAAAACTGTTTCCATAGTTTTAATTTATAACCGCGTTATTACGTTTGTTAAGAACAAAATCTCAACAATCTTATCCCCAGAAACAACTTTTGAACTAAAGGTTCTCAACACATGGACAATTTGAACAGGATAAACTGTACCACACTTGTATTCTGAAGGTTATCACGTATGTCAGTAGGACATATACTAATCTATATGTATATGTATAGGTAGTGTGCTCTGTTCTTAAAGGCCAATCGTTCGTCGGTTTCCGGTGTCTACTTAGCAAGCTTCCGATTACCTGACCTTTCGTTTTTACGGGAACTGAATGTGCAATCAATCAGTCAGCATTTATATCTGTTTCTAATAGTAGGTATCTTACAAGTTGATTGCTCGAAGAAATCTATATTGATGTACCTAATAAACAGGCCGATCTCCGCAAAGTCGAGGGAAATTTTAAATGAGACTTTTACTGGTAAATAGCTTGGCTTATAAGTTATGAGGCATAATATCTTATTTAACGTGAAAAGCCGCGGACAAAGTTGTATGGGACAACTAGTATAGTTGTATTTTATCGTTTTAAATGTAACTGGAACTTTGTTGTAAGTACACGTTTTGTTCTGATTTAGGTGCGTCGCTAAAAAGTTATTGGAGCACGAAACCCAGGACCAAATAACATTCATGTCGCAACTGTGTCCAAATAATTGTCCCTTTGTGTCCAGCATCCACCAGCTAACGGTTAACACACAGGTTGCCTCCTCGACTCGCTGATAAACCAAATATATGAACTGGGAACTGCTTCGGTCAAGAAATCTACTACCTAAAGCAAAAATATAGGACAGAATAGTACAATAAGAAGAATTTGCTTAAATTTTTCCTCTTCCTCCATACAATAAACAAAATAATAAACTATCTGTTCATCTAGGAATGCGTGTTTTTCATAAAAATTTCTGCGCAGTACTTCAAAGTACAGGAATATTTCGACACGAGCAGTTATAAACAATTGCAATATATGATATAAACTGACTAATTTTAGCGTGTAAAGCGATGGGGAGCATCGCCGCATGTATATGATGACAGGCCATAACGAATAGCTATCGAGAACGTGCGTTGCAGGAAACTCGTAATTATATTATTTACGGTACTTATCCTCAGATGAAATATAATGAAACAGAAATACGTATAATCGGAATTATGCTTTGTGATTTAGGTCTTTGCCAATATTTTGTGTTATATTAAGGTCAAAGGGTTCGACAACCATGCCAAGTACGACGGCCATTTATATGTATACAAGGTAATGCTAGTCTCTAATCTCGAGGACATTAGTCTTCAAGCGAATACTAGCCTAGCAATTCGTAGAAGTTCGCAGTCGTACACGGGCACGAATATTTGAGAAGTATACCTAGCCGTCAGGTATCATGCAGATTTGCAATGCCTCCTGTTCTTAGCCCTAGCCTTTGCGTTAAGAATTTTTTAAATCGTAAATAAAAAAATAATTTACCAAATTACACATTAAATTATTTGATTTAAATATGTTTAACCTTGCACTCATTACTTGTGGAAATATATTCAATTCAATATTTGCTGTAACTGCTAGTTACGTTCGTATTGGTAGGAAACAGCTCGATCATTTATTTTATTACTGCGTACAATGCACATCTATGTAAACCGTTTTACGTCCAAAAGTTGGCAGTTTTGCAAATGAATAATTATAATAACTAGTGTAATATCTTACGAGGTGAATATGTTAAATATAACATAATTAGTGTAGCATATTTTTGAACTCCTGTCGTCTGTACCGGTGGTCGATTTTGATTAGTCGACTAAGCAGTTGGATTGACCTCAAACGGTTGCCAATCTAATATTGACTGAATTTAAATTGTTTACAACGAGTTATAGTTATTTTACGTATTTAATTATATTTATATGAGAAGAGGCCTTGGCCCGGCAATGGGACAGTTATAATTGGCAATATCATTATATTATAAATGATTTTCATTGTTCATTGACCTTAAACGACCATAAACTTAATGATTACGCAACCGATACACTTAGATAGGAAAAATCTTTGTAATAGGCATATTTTAGAACTTTCCTATCAGAGTGATCAATTTAGTTCTGTCAGATAACACAGTGCCTCTATAGACGGACATCCCCATATCAGTTGTCAAGTGTTTTAAAAAAAACAGATAAATTATGTACAGAGCGCTTCTGTCTTTGCTTAAAGATATGTAACGAATGAAGTTATCTTAATGTAGCGAGCTCTTTATCTCGGCACGTGATCCTGACTAGAACGTTCACTAAACAAACACCTTGGTTACCGGCGGGCACCCAGCTCGGCCAACTGGATGATTGAATTAAATTGATAGCATCTAACTGAAAGGATGGCGACACACGTCATATTGCTTCCGAGGCACACCGCCGTAGATTTATGATCGCAGTTTTTCATCTTGTGTGGCCGAACACAATTGTATAGTTAAATGAGACGAAAATGGTCTGAATAATAGTTATTATGACGACAGCTTTAGAATACTAGGAAGTGTCATTAAATATAATTGCAGCGATCTGCGATCTTTCATCTGTCGCAGCTCCATCAGGTGACATCGTCTACATAACTACTAGCTGTCACTCAAACATGCTTAGAGAGTATCGTATTAAATTTCACAACAAGTCGAGTATACGGGGCCTACTGGACATTGAACATTAACGCGCTAATGCTCATACGGCGAAGATGAGTAACGAAACGCGGGCAATACAGATCGAGAAAAGTCGGCACGTGATTTACAAGCTATAAAAAATAACAGGTGAATAAAATATAACGATTGCATGGACAGAACGAGTAAATAATGGGCTGCCGTGAAATACGCAAGCGTTATAGATATTACCCAGATATTGACACAGACACATGATAACAGGCCTCTTAAATAGATCATTAACACAAACATTTAAGATCTGGATAAAGTAACAGAAACGATAGCACACGTCTTGTCAAGATACTGCTGAGAGCAAGATAAAAATAACAAGGACACATCGAGAGCTGAATAACTTATTAACTTGTAATTTGAAGCTGTCGAAAAATTGCGAACAAAACCGGTATTTTAATAAAATTCAATTTCACTGTTTATCTACATAAAAATAGCGTCTCAATTAGAAAGACACAATAAAAGTTAAAAGAAAATTATTTTAATTAATTAAACAATTGAATACATTTATGTAACGCACAGGTCGTATAATCCATTAAGACCGATAAAGGGTTACCACAACATACTTCTATAAGTTATCATAACACACTTTCCACAATAATTACTAATAATTACCAACAAACTCAAAGAAATGCTTTCGATTCAACTCATCAAGTATTAAACTTGTGTAACGTAAGGCTCGATTCGTAGTCAAGGCGGCTGCTATCGCTCCGTACGTTACATTCAATGCAATTATATACTCAGGAATTTGTTAGTTAGTGCAAGTACCGCGGAAATGAACTTTATTAGCTAGGCGATTAGGCTTAAATAATATTGTTAGTGGATTGTGAGAGACGCACCAGTGATCGTGTTTCGTCGCGTAGTCCTCGCACGGTCACACGTTTGGCGCGATCAACGCGCGGTAACTGACTGACGTTGTTCTGATATTGCTATGTTGGTGCCGCCGAACATGTGACCATACTAACTTCGTGATGTAGTCGTTAAATTGTCCCCCAACTTTATATTACTTGCAGGCACCTTAATAACGTATTGCCTGCGTTTGAAACGCGTTTTATCGCCTATCTAGAGATTTTATGCGTTTGCGCACATATCTTTGAAATGTAAATGTCCCGTGATGTCAACACGGATTGTATACAAATATTTTATTACAAGCCTATTAAATTTGAATTAAGTTTTACTGAAACGACTGATATGAATAAAAACAATGGTCTCTTATATTCAATTGTTTTCCAATATCTACGTCAAAATAAATGTGATGCAAATAGGATGTATCTGGAATACATTAAAAGCGAGATAAAAGCGTGTTATAAGACAATAGACAGCAATTGCGGTATATTATTTTACTTTATAAATTTATTTAAATAGAGCATAAAAATACTTACATATAGTTCGGGAGTTGATATCCCACAGTAAAAATGTACACGAGTGTCGTGTCTGTGTTGTTTTCGGATCAGCTGATGATAAGGAAGATGAGAGCTATCTCGTGATCGCGGCGTGAGGTTGGCAGCACTGGCGGCGCCGGCGCAGCCTCCGTGGCCTCGCGACTCATCATTGCGTGATTCGTACTGCGGTTTAATAACGACTGTGTACACTAACTATTAAATGTAATATAATTTACATTTACCAGACATTGAGATGGAATATTATAATTATTAATTTAAATTAACTTATTCGGTTTTTTAAGACTTGAAGAATACTTACGTCAATAGCTTATGTTGTTTTTGTTAGTACCTGAATAGATAACATTGCCGCGTTTGCATAAAAATAGCATAGAGCTAAGTATAGCTAGGAACATCTTGTTTGATCTTAATACATTTGTCCATTGCAAATAATAATATAATACCACTCAATTTTATTTATCTGATGTAATCTCATGACATCTATCTGTAAAAATGAACAGTTTTCAATTAAAAGACTAGAAGCCTAAACTATAGTTATTTATTACTAAAAGTCACTGCATTGTGAATTATAAAATTAAACATAGCATACTTATTTTACACCTACTAGACTGCAGGTACAATACGGACCTAACTAGTGGTCAATACAGTGCTATCAATCTTAACTATAAACTATCTAATTTCAAAAACCAACTACACTAAAAACTTTTAAAGAAGACCTCATTAATTTACTACTTGTTTTTCAAATTACTCAAATTGTCTACTGATTCACTATAATTGAGAACCTTACCGACTTGTTATGTGCGGCACTTTACATCATTCAATCAAATCTAGTTAATTATGACATCATTTTTAACACGACCATATTGACGATGGTCCTTGGGGACGACCATTATTTCATAAAGTAAGATAGCTGCTTTTGTGGAAGCGAGATGGCGCATTACACCCATAAAGCGGTGTCTCTTTCCCACAACTCCAACAGTCTTACTTTACCTTACTTTTGACTAGCCTGTTTGTCTTGTGGTTAGTGACCCTGACTACTATACCAGAGGTCGTGGGTTCGATCCCCACCCGGAACAAATGTTTGTGTGATGAGTACGATCATTTTTCCTGTGTCGGGGTGTTATTTATCTAAAATATGTATGTATTTAGAAATATAATATAAGTATGTATATAAGTACTCATAATACAAGCTCTGCTTAGTTTGACACTAGATGGCGTTGTGTGAAAGTAGTGGAATATTTATTTATTATTTATTTACTTTAAGAGGTGAATGTAGGCCCCCTGACAATAGCTAGCATGTAGAACCGACGAGTGGTTGTGACGTCATAGCCTCTAGACTTCTCGTAACTGTGAACCAAACTTTAAATAAAGATGACTGGAAACTGTTGATGTTACAACTATTTATACAATGTAGGAAAATAATAGAATCTATTTTAATCTCGGAATTCAACATTGAAGTTCACAATACAGAATTATTGTTCAAAAGGCCCGTATTGTCCTTTGTTATGAGTGTAGTAGATTTCATTCCGTACTGTGGCGCTATAATGATAAGTAGATAATTTGCTAGGATACTAAAAATAATACACTATTATAATCCTTAAGATACAGTGACACTCATTAACTCTGAATGGCTTAACTATAATCTCTTTGTGCATTGCAATTTTCTTTCAAGCTCTTAAATTTCATCTAGACCACCTAATACAAAACTAGAGTAAGAATGATTTCAATCATAAATTGCTAAAATAAAAAAGGTATCTATATAAAAGACAAGACAAACTCAACATAAATAATATATTCACTTAAACTAGACAACATAGGTTCAACTGGAAATTAACATTAAACTTAATATTGGAGATTAACAGAGGTGATAAAACATTGAGATTTAACATTTCTATCTGTTAATACTAACATTTGGTAAAACCGGAGATAACAGATTTTAGGGGTGTACCTATGGAAAAAAGAAAAACGGGGTGAAACGGACTTTAGGGATGAAAGGGGTAAAAAAATATATGAGTTGCTTTCAGGGTGACGCATAAGTCTGTTTACATGAACTCTGTCTACTTGTATTTTATCACACAGTTAAGAATCCTGAAATATTTTGTTTCGTAAAACTTGCAAAATTTAAGAAAAACTGTGTTCCCATTCACCCTGAAAATGGTTTATTCACCCCGTTTTACGGTTCTCAGAAAAGGGTAAGATTCATAAAACGAGTTAAGACGCTACCGCGAATATTTTCATTTTAGATAGCTCCGCCCACTACGCCCCGCGCGCCCCGCGCGTCGCGCAAGCTATCGTCTTCACTCAATGTGTCAAATTTGAACTTCGCGCGAATCGCACACATCGAGGTCAGCGCGGGGTCAAAAGAACCGAACAGAGAAGATAAGGAGCCGCAACTTACATTTAATTTTTAATCGGATTTTTTTTTTGTATTTACAAAAAATACTTGTAATGAAAACTTAATATGATAAGTTGGACGTGCATGGTTGTATGTATGTATGTGTGTGGTGTGTTGTGTGTGTGTGTTTGTGTATATCCTGAACGGCTGAGTCGATAGTTGTTTAGTTTTTTGTGTTTGACATGGGAGTTTTTACAAAACCTTCAATATCGGTATCAAATGAAAAGACTTGATAAATTAAAAAATCCAAGATAGCGCCCGCAAAAAATGCTGAATTGCGTTATTTCTTTTTATAGCTACCTCAATAATAATAAATTTTTAAACATATTTATTAAAACTGAAATATAAATAATAATGTAATGTTAAAAATTCGTTGCTGGAACGGCATCTAAAGCACATATTGTATTTTCTGGCAGAATCCGTTCATTTTGTAAACTTCTCCTAAAAGGCAATACAAGAAAAATAACACAAAAAAAGTCTCCATAGATTTTTTGTTGTTTTTGTTTTGTGTTTATGTTTACGTAGTAGCTACTTATTTAGTGATTTGTGCTAATATTTACAATAATATCTAATAACACTCATATTACTTACCTAGATAAAATATAGCCTATGTTACTCGTGGATAGGTAATGTAGTTTTGTAATGGTAAAATAATTTTTAGAATCGGTCCAGTAGTTTTGAGTTTCTCCATTATACAAACAAACAAAAATACAAAATTTTCCTCTTTATAATATTAGTGTAGATATACCAAAAGTTCTCGCCAAATTTAATAGTGGCTGGTCGCATCGCATCTAACTTCCGAGTACCTATACGCGTACAACCTTGTTGTAGGTACCTATGTGGCCCACCATCACCCGCTGTTACCTCCCTGCCTAAAATGGTGTTTATGCAGCGACTCGAGCAATATCCAAAGCCACCATAAAGTTTGGCGAGATCTACCTATAGTTACAACTCTCCTACGAATGGTTATTGTTTACAACTACAAAAATATGTTATAGAACAACAATTTCACTAAAATTACATAACTACATACTAGTTGCATAAATAGGTAATGATGATTTTATTTTATTTACCTTGCCTTTTTCACCTCCTGCATTTTTGGCACATTCTTTGAGGTGTTGTTTTCTTTTTTCTTTAAGAAACTATATTTTTTTTAAGTTCTTGCTATTTTATATTATAAAACCTAAACCTAATTTAATAATATAAGTATTACCTATAACGTCTAAGCCAATTAATATTTACACTTACAAAATATTTAAAACCTAAGATCATCACGTCACAAATGAATATACCTACGACCGGAGCGACAACATGCATAGGTCCAACCCCGAAGAGCCCAATTGCCCGACTGGCTCGTCTTCGTACATTATTGTGTATCAATCGCTAGCGCACGGGCATAAGGTTCAGAATTGCGTAGCGTCTATCATGATCGCGGCCGCTCAAAAAATCCAAAATTTTAAAACTTTATTTAAAAATGATTGGTAATAGTTATGGAAAAATTGTTCTGACAGAACCTTAATATTGATGTTACGAATGTATTAGAGTAATTTTGAAACATAAAGATCGTGTAACTTGCTTGTAAAATCAAAAATAGTACTTTTTTAGACGTGTTTTCGAAATTAATTATGATCGAGTAAAATTATCACTATCGTGTTTTCGTTCTGGCAGAATCTAGATAAAGATATCAATTTACCTATATCAAAATTTCAGATCCATTGGTAAGCTGGTTGTCTTATAATTTGCCATGGCAAATGGCAAATAAATCGAGGTAGCGCCTTAAAGAATGATTACAAATATGTAGTATAGACACAAATGTCCGCCATTTTGGCTGTTTAAGTTATTTTCTTTGGATTGTAGTAATTAATATCCAGTCGGCTTGGACACTCGAGAGGAATCATATTATTATTTCTCAGTTTCTGAATCGTAGATCAATACAAAAATTTGTTCTTTCTCTACCAAATCTTAAGTGTCGAAATCAAATCTCAGGATGTCGTGATGTACAGGTAAATGACAACAGTTTATGTTCAATAGCTTTTCAGAAACCGAGGGTTAGTGTCCAAGTGACGTAGAAGAGACGTCACATATTATAAGTTGGCATCACTTGGCAATTGAGCGCAAATATAGTTAAAAGTTAAGATAAATAAGTACAGATGTATTTTGAGAGGCGTAATAACGCACAAACATACCAATGAACATTACTTATATAAGAACTATGTAGTCTACAGCTGAATTAATATACATAATAATATAAATATCACAAAATATGACACATTTTCTTTATTTTATCACTATTTGTCTTGGCATCTACTTACATAATTATTACAAAAAAACAAAAATTAAAAATATCTCCCTGAATATTTTAGTAATTCAAAAAACAACACTACACTGTTACAATATAAATTAACAAACAAAAAAAGCTAAAACAGAATGCGAGGTAGGAGTAGAAATATGGAACATCAACTTTTCTACATAGCTACTAAATAAATAGGTACAGTAAAACAAAAAAAAAATAACCAACCATCTAACCTATTCTCTAAATACAATAAAAATTGTCATTTACAGCAAACAAAACGAAAATATATTAAATAAAGGCCTAATAAGGACGCTGTAAATTTTTTTTGTGCCCGTTATGTAATTAAATATCGTTCCGCAAACACAAAGTTGTTTAAAGTACAGAGCATTAAACTTACGCGTGACGTCATTAACAAGTGACTTCAAGAGTAAGTGCGTAAGTACGCGCGGAATGATATTTTGCGAAGTCGTTGCGTCACAAGCCCCTTTTAAACTTTAATACTATCATTGTCAATTTTTATTGTCCAGATAAGGCAAAAATACATAAATAGGTACATATACCTACCTATTGTACCGTGTACGCAGTGGGAGGCATGCACAAAGTAAGAATGGTTTGTCCATAAATAAATTGACTCCTGTAATTTTTTTATGTTGCCTAAAATTTTAATAAACTTTGCTGGCTGGCAATTATTGAATCTTTGTCTTGTTACAACCTTTTCAGTTGATTTTCTGTTAAATATAGTTGTGTTTTTGGCAGGCGGGCTTTTAGGTTTTTTTTTTTTTAATTTTGTTTTTCTTTATCTACCTAACCGACTAATAACATTTTTACTTCAAGTTTCCTGTCATCATCACTATTAAGTTAGTACTAAACGAATCAAATCTCTAAGTAACCACCAAGGTTTATACGCAGGAGACCTAAAGTTGTTGGGAAACGAAGATATTTGAGGCCTCGTATGTTATCATACTATAATTCATTTTGAAATGAAAATTATGTCTAATTATTATTATTGAAGCCTTGAAACTATAGAAAAAAATAATTAGCTGTAATTAAAATTCATTAGAACTTACAACCATGCAAGTTTACTATTATGGTATTGCATTTGTTAACTATATTTTTTTTATTGTAAATTTCTAAAAATATCCTTAAATATTAAGTATCCTCCGTTTTAATTGCACCTATTATACGTTAGAGTTACGTCAACTCATAAGTAAGTACTTACTTCAATATAAACGAACCTTACCGTGGTAGATGGAAAGCTGATTTTTTACAAATGATGTATTTCCGTTGCCGCTATAACAACAAATAATTTGCCGCAAATAAGTTGCCGCTATAACAAAAAATTAAAAAATATTTAAATATATTAAGGGGGTCCCCATACAATAACGTGTTTTTTTTTCGTATTTTATTGCTTAATATTAATATTAAAAACGGTAACAGGTAGACGCTTCAAATTTTCACAGAATATACTTGTATCCCTTTCAAATTAAATAACAATAAAAAGAATATTAAACAGGGGCTCCCAAACAACACATGTATTTTTTACTCGGATCTTAATAAACTTGAAACTTGAATATTTTTAAGAAAATAATTAAAAACATATTAACTATAAAAATAAATACTTACCTAATATTTTTTTATAATAGTAATATTTTTTTTTAAATAAAATATTGAATAACAATAAAGTAAACATTTTGTAGATGATAGTACGGAACCCTTCGTACGCGAGTCGGTTTTTTAATGTAAACTGTTTGATGTTGATTCTAAACATGTTATTTATAAGTTTAGTTTTAAATGTAGATATTTTTTTTGTATAATTTCATAGTTATAATTGAATCTTATTATTTGAAGTAAGCATTCTCCACCCATGTGGTTTTATACATCACATAAGCGCACGAAATTAAACATGAACAGGAACAACCTAATAAAGCTGGTGTAATAGAGAGTTACAAGCTACAAACCGAATACCTAACTACATTATTGGAATGCCCTACAAATTCCACAATAAATACCTAAAGTACTTGTCAAAAAATCACAAAGCTTAAGTACTCGTTCTAAAGAACAGTTCAGTCGTTATACTTTTTTATCTTGAATGCTTTTTGGTCTGTTATTTAATAATTTCTTTCACAAATTCTTTAGTAATTTCTGTATTCACAAAAGCTTTTTATAAGATACTTTCCGAGATCGTCTGTGAGAACTGAGGGACCACACTTTATGGATTGCAGGTTTGAATATAATTGCTTACAAATTCTCAGATTCGTTCTACGATTCTCAAGTCTACTACTAAATCTTAAGATTTTTATTTCATTTCGCGAATTCCCAGTGTGGTCCCTAATTTCTCACGCACATGTTCTAAAGTACTAGTAGCGAGACATGATCATAACAATAATGTACTCAGATATTTCTGACTTCAGACATTCTGCTCAATATCGCACTGGTTGCTATGACAACCGAATACAATTGTTTACACTGTACATATAGTGTACCTAAGTACAAAGTAAGTATGCGGTGTGCTTTTTTATTCTCTGGTACAAGTAAGTATATAAGTTCAATATTTAAGATATCGTTTTCAAAACACTTTTGAATATGTACGTATTATTTTTAACTTATAAAATTTAAAACCATTGTTCATTGTTAAGTCCGATATTGTGATGGAGCAACACGTAACACATATTGACTTTATAAGAGGTTGTTTATAATTTTGTAATAAGTATGAGTATTTACATTTTACAATTTGGTTGCTTATTAAAACAGAGTTACAATATAATTGTATGAATTACGTACTTTTTACAGCCTTATGAATTTCTACTATAGAGTTCGCGCAAGAGTCACTCACCGCCTGAGGTATGTGAGCACACAACGTTGTAGATAGTCTTTTGTCTATCGCTACAGTCCTGACGCTCTTACAGATACCTCAGGAGATGATTAGGGCCAAGGACACACTTTTAAAGACGCAGTGGAGACTGTGGAGAGCAATTGAAGACAGCTAATAAATATAATCCTTAACTCCTTGATATACGGTCTAGATAAGAATAAATTCGCGTGCATAGAGCGCGCTTAAGCTACGCCGAGCTGGGCTTAGCAAAAAAGAACGAAGTTATACGATAATCGACCTTAAACCAATGGTAACAACAGAGAGCGAACTCTCTTTCTAACATACAAATATACTCAACTACCCTACACTAAAATCTATCAAAGTATCTAAAATAATGATATGATAAAATTATGATAGAATAAACAAACTTACGTAGAAGAATCCCTAAAAAAAACATTACAATTTTTTTGGGTAGTCGTGTAAAAACAACAGCTTCGGAATCGGTGTATTAGAGTGACGGGATTAAGTGACATTATGTTTTATCACACGCCGAGGTAATACCATGAATACGCCTTATCTCTAATTCTCTATTCAGTGTAAATTGATGTAAAGGTACTACAAATACAAACAGTATCGCGCTTATTCTCATCGATCTGAAACAAAAAGTTTGATGTAATTAAGATGCTCCTTGCCTGGAATAAATATTAAATATAATATTTAGTTTTTATTTATTTATTGATGTACTTTTTCCTTAGTTCAGTTCTTAACAGACTTAATCATTTGGAAGTTGTCATAGACTACAAAGCGAAATGTTAACTTTTTTGTTAAGTACCATAGTTAAGAATTATTTTATGTCAAAAGAGAATTGTAATAAAATCTTACCCGTGGTGGCTAATATCATAGACCAGAGAACGGTGTTACTGCAGTTTATTGTTACTGTGTCCGAGCCGTCGAACGTGTTAGATGTGCTCACTAAATTACCATATTTCAACTGGTGACAATCACCTGTAAAAACAAATAGAATTAACACAGTGCGTTTATTTTCTTCCGAAGTTTCTGTCTCGGATAAGAGAGTAGATTTTTATCATGTTAGATACAGAATTTTTAATAATTGTAGCAGTACTGTAGCAAGATTATTTTTTACATGTACACTTCTTTTCTCATTAAACATGCTGGAGCGCGCTTCGGGTGAAATAATAAGAGTAGTCCGGCTACGGGCGCATCCACCTTCAGATTTTTTTTTTTAAGCCGGTCTAGTAGAAGGTTATAAAATCCAATTAGAAAAAGTTTACGGCCCGCCAATCGGCCGGGGCCGCTGAGACCAAGAGTCTACGATCCGGGCTGTGTGAAAAGAAAACACCGGGCCGATGATATCTGAGTAGGTCTGTCTGAACGGGCCATTAAGCAGTAAAAGAGGGCTGAAGCATTCCATGTATTTTAATAAAAGGCTAACAGATCGACACGTTTGAGAAAACTCCAGCTTTGTAAAATACATTATGTACGAACATTTATGACGCACACCTATTATTTACGAATTGAACCTGATAGTGGCAGCATGAAAAGACGTTGACATCATGTTAATGTGACCTTATGACGGTATTAAAGATTTTTATAATGCAATCTACTTCATACGACTTTAAATGACGATTAATATTAATTTATCTGTTCATTTTGAATGAATAGGTCAAACAGACTGCAGTTATCACTGGGCAATTCAGATAAAAAATAATGGTACCAAGGTACGGATTTTTCGTAAGCAATCGTTAACACAAACTATCAAACTGAAAAAAACAGTAGAATTAAAAAATAATGATAACATGATTTTCCGATCTATCTACTATAAATATAAGTTACCTAAATTCCATTTGAGTCCAGTTGATGATATTTTTTTGCAGGGCTCGCCTATAGGAACCAAGGAGCACCACACCCTCTTGGCTTTTCTGGTTTCCTCAGAAACTGGAATAATATGGTCACCAGGGCTCAAAATCCATGAAATAGATTCATCTGAGATAAGATAAACTTTAATCGTTGGTGTCATCAGTAACTTATCTCTAGCCAGAAATAAGGTTTGTATGTTCCCCAAAACCTGGTCTATACGGCCTGAATTCTGAGCGAATGCAATAGCACTATCTAACTGAAAAATAAAACACAAAACATTAAACAAGTCATCTGAACTGTCAGCTCTAAAAACAGAACCATTGATATTGTTTAAGATGATGAAATACAAAAATGCCTTAACACATCATAGTTTTTAAATTATATACTATATTAATTCTATATTCTCTTATACACTTAATAAGATATCAAAAAGTGCATCTTTAATTTCATTATTACATGTGTAATAAAAGCTTAAACCGATCTGTTTCTAACAATGAAATGTTATATGAATTTTAATTAGCAAAAAAATTACTGACCTCCACTCCAATTAGATTACTATGAATAAGAACTTCCATAAGTGCTTTTGTAAAGTCTGTGTGGTTTTGATCCGGTGTGTGGATCATCTATAAAAAAAACAACATTATTTAAATTTATAAATAAATTACCTCTGAAATCAATTTTATTTAAAGCTATTAAGGTGCTTTTCAGAAATCAATTAGTTAACAAGGGCAGAAAAAAAATATGCATGTAAAATAATAAAGGAATACCACCTTACAGCCTTTCTTTTTATATTTGTCATATGTTTCAGGAGTGATGGAATCAAAATCCCCAGTTATCAAGTCGGGAATCTTTACATCTTTAGTAAAGGCTTCTGTCTGAGTGCTCAAAAAATGGTCCCATCGCTCAGTCCCACCGTCCACAGCAACTCGAATAGTAGCTGAAAAAAATAGTATTTAAATACATAAAAAAATACGTAATGCATGTTTTGTTTTTATTTTTTTATTTAATTAAATAAATTATTCAGCTCACCGTGATTCCATAAGTTTTTTAAGAATTTAGCATTGTGTGCAATTGGTCTATTTAAAATAAGCATAGCATATTTGTGATGTTTCAAAGGTTTAATATCCATACTGGTTATCCATGTAGTATCCCATTCGGAAATGCCGTCATTACATGATGGTCCGGCATCACAAAAAATCTATGGTGTAAAACACAATAATTAGGTCTTATACAATGAACAAATTTTTTTAAATAATTTCTTCCTTCATTTAATTTAATTCAATTTAAATTAGGTACCTGACTGAAACCTAAAATAAAAGGAAAATTACGATTTCTACCTTAAAAAATACCAACCTACCCTAAATAAATTTCTTAAGCCATTCTCGTATTGAATGCTATTAAAGTACATATTTTTCTGTAAATTGTGACAGTATTTAATATATAAATAGTATGTAGTCCTAAGGAATAAAATGACACACATGTTTATTGCAATGATTGATAGATTTTTTTCTGACAAGGACTTCGTACTCAAATTTATTAACCGTGTTATCGATCACTCTTAGGCTTATAATTAAAACATTAATCGTGAATTTTATACGCTTGGTGAAACAATCACTGTATTTTAATTAATCCTGTTTAATTAAATGTTTATTATTTGCGTAAAATGTAAACAACATTGTTGTTTTTTTTATTCTTTTTTTGTAATTTAGACTAACCTTCGTAGGTAAAGATCCGTTAGTGGCCATGGTAGCACCAAATTTGTAGACGTCTTTTCAGTTCTATAATTTTTATATTGTACGTACTTTGCCTACCGAGATAATCAATCAATTACATATCAACATATAAGCCCCGCACGTTGATATTGCGATGGAACCTTGTCACAATAACAGCTGTTTGACGTCATCATGACGTCATCCGTCGCAAAAAAGTACAGATAGCAAAAGAAATTGTACTGACGGTGCGACGTCGACTACGTCACCAAGATGGCCGCCAGTCGCAATATCAACGTGCGGGGCTTATAACCTATACTTCACTCAAAATTTTGAATTTGAATGAAAATTGAACTTACTAGTGTAGCCAATGAAAAATTAAATTAATTTTCTTGCGGTTTTAATACAGACCCATAATAATTATGTAAGTACAATACACTGTAGTCTGTACCTATGGGTCTTAAAAATCTGGAATTCAGAATTTTCCCCGTGTTTTTTTTTAATTTTTTATTCTATTTTTTTATTTTTCATTATGATTTCTATTTCATTTTACTTTAGTATAATTCTTAAAACTTAAAACTGTTGTTGTATCGCTCACATATTTTTGCATGCTGTGGTCTCCTATAGTTGAAGGAGTACACAGGACGCATACCCCTGTACTTGATTTAAGAATTTGATGTGTGCAACTTTTGTTGGAGGCCCATAAATAAATAAATAAATAAATAAATAAAACAGCTAAAGACGATAACAAAATAAAATATTTTTTACAATATCTGGCGTACAGAATTGTTACGTTATGGAAACCAGATCGTAATAATCGTAAATACAACCGATTAGATATCACGACGCAACGATTTTTGAACACAGTAGGTATATTAATAATATTTAGTTATAATTTTAATTGCATGAAAATGTTAAAATGCTAATAATGGATTTGTTTTATATCAATTCATTTTTTTATGTACTTATTATAGCTTTTTTTACTACGAATTAATTTCTACGACAAAGGATTTTGTCAAGTTGTAACTTTGTGATTAATTTTTGTTGTCAATTTCTGTCAAAGTCAAACAAAAGTCTAAACTGTTGTGAGATTTGTAGATTTCGTCAAGGTATCTTTATATAGTTTATATTGAAAATAAAAGATAATTCCACGATGAACAGAATATTTGGAAGAGGAAAACCCAAGGAACCTGGCCCAAGCATCTCGGATTGCATTAGCAATGTGAGTTACTTCTAGCTACATTTTCGCAGTTTACACGAGAATCTATTTGTTAATGATGATTCATAATTCATGATTGTAAATTTTGTTGATGATTCTAGGTTGATGGCAGAGCTGACAACATTGAACAAAAAGTCCAGAAACTGGAGACAGAACTTAGAAAATATAAGGATCAAATGAACAAAATGAGAGAAGGGCCAGCAAAAAATTCAGTTAAACAAAAGGCAATGAGGGTGTTAAAGCAGAAGAAAATGTATGTATGCACTGTGGTTTCACTTAGTATGCTGTGTGGTATGTAAACTCACTGCCACAACTACAAGTCTTAAAGTATGACATAGTGGTTGAAATCCAGAACCAGAAAGTAGTATATTTTAATGTTAGGAAGACTATCACTTCGTAAAGTTGTCTTATATCTGAATTCCAACCTTAATTGTTTTGTAGAATCTCCCATAAAAAATTGTTAAAAAAGTACTTTGCTAGTTCCTGATTTCAACATGTTTTCCTTACATTGTAAGTAATGTATGAGTTATGTTCTTGTTAACCAATGTTATCAGTTTAAAAAACTTTTTTATCATATTAATAATGAAACATTTTCATCTTCCTCTATATTTAATAAGCTTATCCAGGAAACTCAAAATACAAAAATATAATACTTTATACTTTTATCTACTACAAGTATGCACATTAAATTTATTATAAAATTATGTTTAAATATTTATAGGTATGAACAACAACTTGAGAACCTTCGAGCCCAATCTTTCAATATGGAACAAGCTAACTACGCTACACAGACCCTCAAGGACACACATGCCACTGTTGCAGCCATGAAGGACGGTGTTACGCAGATGAAGAAGGAATTCAAGAAAATTAACATTGATGCTATTGAGGTCTGTATGCTTCTTAATAAGTTTTTATTTCGTGCTTAAGTAGACAAAAGTTTTAGGTAATGTTGTCTTAAGAACTGTGGTCACGGCAAGTATCGGGCCTGTGGGTGGCATGTAAGTGCACCCTGTCACGTCATCAGCTAACCAAAACAGAGATGGACACATCATTCTACATGAGTGTTCTCATGGGGAGTAAGGAGCTCTTTATAGCCACCTCCTAGGGCAGGAAGGAAGACTGAGGTTTACCAGAGTCGCGCAAAGCATGTGCGAGCGATCCCAGGATTCTGGCTTTAGCAATAGTAATATTTTAATTTACCTACCATAATTACCAATTTTTTCACCATAATAATTTATTGTTTCCTACAAAATTTCAGGACGTAAATGATGAGCTTGCTGACATGTTGGAACAAGCCGATGAGGTGCAGGAGGCACTGGGTCGCCAGTACGGCATGCCGGAGATCGATGATGATGAACTTGCCGCTGAATTAGATGCTCTTGGTAAGGACCGGTCTTTAAAATAGATAGATTTCTTCATACTAGCTGACTTAATGTCCTATGTCATTAAGAGCTACCTGGCATCAAATGTTTGTTATAGACGATTTATTACTACTGGTGGTTTTTATCTATGATTCAATTCAAGAAGTCCACTACTGGAATTTGTTATGTGGTATAAAGTAAAGTATCTTTGTAAGCCAAAAAATAGGCATATGTTTTTGCATTTATCAAAGCAATAAACAATGATACTTAGGAGTGAGTGCTGGTTAGGTATCTATGTGGCATAAATTATAGCAAGGAGTGACGTCACGCGAACATTCCTTTCACCATATCTTGACAATTTAATATTGACTGAACATAGGAAAAAGAAACCTTTATTTACACTAAACTATTTCTATTCCACCTTACAGGTGACGAGATAGCCCTTGACGACGACGCGTCGTACCTGGACGACGTGGTGAAGGCCCCCGCGGCCCCCGACAAGGAGCCGGGCGCGGACAGCGTGCGCAACAAGGACGGCGTGCCCGTCGACGAGTTCGGCCTGCCGCAAGTGCCCAGCGCGGTACAAACCTCACGCTGATCGCACAACTCTCATAGTACAGGTGATACTACTCTTATGTCACTATTCATCATCTTCCTGCCCTTATCCCATTTTACTTGGGCTCGGCGCAACATGTTATGTCACTATTGTTTCTAATAATGTTTACTATCAGCTCTATAACTGTCGTGAACGTGAAAAGCCGCTACGTTCAGTGTTGTGTGACGTCACGCTTTTACAAGTTTGTAACAAAGACAGATTTCTTTTTGTTGTATCGGAACTTTGATAGATGACTCACTTGAATTGTTAGATCCAGGAAATGACAGGCAACAACGAATTTACCCAATACGTTATTAAAATGATTGCTGTTTCGAATTAGACTTGTTTCAAGCGCGATTTTTAAAATTTACCCTGTCATTAGAAATATAAATGTTTTAAAAGGATTTCAAGTATCTTATGTGATATGAAGCGCTTGACATAAACAAATTATGGATTAGACATTCCAAAAGCTTTTATAGTGCTACAAGGATCTTTTTGGCAAGCGACTGAAATCGGAACTAATGCCGTCATATATGAAAATCCATCACTTGTCACAGACAGTTAAGTAAGCGCCCTCATGTTAATGATATCCATGCACCTTGTAGCTCTATTTTCTATACGTAAATAATCTAACGATTCCCAGTTTGTCTTCTTGAAAGTTCTGTCACGAAAATTGTTTAAATCTAGTATTTATACATTGTCACCTGAAATAAAAGCGAATAAATAAAAATAAATATAGAGAATAAAGAGCTTATATAAATTCTATCGCAACCACCACTGAGTACCACTTGTTTCGGTCGGTTTCATGTAAAACATTTATTTTTAAATAATATAATTTTTGATTGCGTGGGTAAGAACATAATAGCTATTCATAATGATTACCTGTACTGCATAATGTAACATAATATTCTTTACTGCATGTTGTATTATAGTAAGAGCTTAGTAATTTCACTTTGTAATATTAATTGTTATTTTTAAAATGTAGAGGGAACTCTTTAAAATTTATGTCATTTAATTTATGAGTAAACAACTCGTTTGTTTTGTTCACTGTAATTATTAGATGACCATGTTTCTAATTTAAAAGCATTTTTGTATGTATGATAACACAAAACTGAATTTCATGTAATTTTTTTTCAAATTCAACCTTATGTGCGTGTCTTAAAGTTGTTTTTTTCGACGGGAGGGCATTTGCTTAAGGCCACACATTTCAAATATGTGTAGACATATTGAGTTTTTGAGACTCTAAAGCTGGTTGCATTTCGATATATCTATGTTTTAATGGTATGTTACTTTAATTTGAAGAACAAAAATTGATTTATTTCATTTGTTTTTTTTTTTTTCGTTACAACACCATTATCAATTTGGCTCATCATACAAAGTGAAATAATAAATAT
Source organism: Chrysodeixis includens (assembly GCA_941860345.1). Classification (NCBI taxonomy): domain Eukaryota; kingdom Metazoa; phylum Arthropoda; class Insecta; order Lepidoptera; family Noctuidae; genus Chrysodeixis; species Chrysodeixis includens. The sequence continues at coordinate 4,445,522 of OW796094.1, forward strand.
ATTATAAAACATGTTTTGTGATTCAAATTTTATAATTAGTTGCTGTAACTTTATCTGTAAATGTAATCTAGTTATTATAATTTTTATAAACTTAAGTTGTAATAAACAATCTTTATAATTTGATTGTTTTATTTATTACCTTTGTCGTTACTATTTTGGGTAATATTAATAGAACGTCAGCAAGAAAGGTAGAAAGAGATTAGTAGAAATATATTATTTGTTGAAGAAAAGGGAATTAAATAACATAAACCAAAAATACACATGAAGGCAAACGACCTTTATTACATAATAATAATTTAATTGATTTATATTACACAGTCAACTCTAAAATACTGTTATGTTCATCACTTATGATTTATAAGACATTTGTTTCTATACTGAATCACAGTAACTCGGTAACGGGTGCATTTTAGCGTTTTTCGACACAATAAATAATACTCGTCCTCATTTACATCCTAAATTATGTACAACCACTCCGAACGTTGTGATAATAACTATGCTTTGCAAACAGTCTAGTTTTATTATCTAAGATAATTAACCACTCGCAAACTTAATCCAGCGCTTCCTGTCCAGTCTTTGGCAAGAAGAAGCAGAGTATTGCGGCAACTGTCGAACAAAACATAATGTTAGTACAAATCGTAGCTGAAATATCCAACTCATTCACCCCTCCACTGTCAATTATATAAATGTGTAGCAAGATGTGGAGGTACCATAGATAATATAATTAAATAATGTTGCAAGTTAAATAATCTTAAAAAAATGCGTCTAAACTTGAATTCAGTTTTTGATAGTAGATACTTATGAAAGGGAAACTAAAAAAAAATATTAATTAAAATAAGCTTAGGCTTAGCTTAGGAAATGACAGTTCTGAAATGAGAAATTAAATAAGAGTACCTACTAAGTTTACTCTCCATCTCTTACTGGCAGCGAGTAACATAATGGCAAATGGCAATGGTAAAATAAACGCTACTTACGGAAAAGGAATGCCGAGAACACGACGATGGGGATAACGCAGTTGATGTCGATGAGGTAGCCGAAGGACACGTTTCCGATCAGACCACCGCCTCGACCCGCCGTGAGGGACAGCGCCGCAGCCATTACCCTGAGACACACAAATAAATAACTCAAAATGTATTACAAAACTGAGAAGTTAATATCAAAGTTTAGCATCATCATCTATGCTTAGTTCCTCCGAGACGGATAGGAATTTAAGATTCATAGTTTGGGGATCTCAAGCATACTTTTTCAGAAAATTGCATTCAATATTACAATCATAAATGTAGGTATTTTGGCCAGTGTCTGGCATAAACTTCTCCATCAACTAAGTCGAAACTGTTTCTATGTTAACTTTGGCGCAGTGCTGCTGGAGCCTCCTGTCTTCCTTATCGATCCTTAAAAAATATTTGGGTTCTCAATGGTCACATACCTGAGGTTAGTAGGGAACAAGTCGACCAGGACGCAGAATACAAGACTGATGGCGAGTGAGGTGAGGGCTTCAAAGATACAGGATAGCACCAAGTTCTGAGTAGAGTTCTGCACGAAGTACAGGCCGATCGTGACCACACCGGCGATACCCAAACTGAAGACTGAAACACAAGTTTTACGTTACTTCGGCACTTTATACCTAAGTATTATAGAAAATAGCGATACATATAAAGATAGCTCGCCATTTATTAGTTGGTTATAACCTCCTTTCTTAAATATTACCGATGTTTTAACAAGCCTCGTTTAGAATAAAAGGGACGGGTGTAACTTCGGCTTTAACAGACTTTTAATAGAAAATTTATTGAAGAGAGATTATTATACTAACGTCTCGTTTAATTCACGGGATAATTTCTTAGGAAGATACCTGGTCCTTTTTAAAAGTGTGCACATGGACATGTCCAACATGCAGAGGCTTTATACTCACTCAAGAAGAACTTAGCTCCAAGCTTGTGTACGCAGAGAGGCAGCCAGAGGGAAGTGGGGATGCAGGCAAGACCGACAATCAAGGTGTGCATGTAGACGCTGGAGTCGATGGTCTTCTCGCAGTCGAAGGGGTCGCCCTCCATCTCATCCACCACCACGATGGCGGACACGTCGCACACGGAGGCCGATGTGTTGGGGAAGCGGTGCTCGAACTCCTCGTAACGGTTGAACAACTCGGGGAACCAGATCATGAGGGTGTAGTAACTGGAATTAAGGGTAATTGTTAGGCTGGTTTTCCTGGAGCACGTCTGTTTACTTCATGTATGTAAGTTAGTATGTAAGGTAGGTATATATAGATACGTTTTTTTTTCTTTTTTTTAAGGTTTTGAATCGAACTTGGTTAAAATGTTACAATGGTTTTTAATTTGTAGTCAGTTTCGTAGGTGGCAGCAGGTGGCTGTGACATCGTATAATTACTCTTTCGAAACGTATAAAAAATCCTTCAAGGAAACCAGTTACGTAACGCTGGTTTCCTTAATGACCGAAGTGCGTGGTTAATTTCAGTGTTAGTTAATTCTACTTCTGAATAGTAATTTGATTACTTTATCCTTGTCAATCATTGAAACTAGCTTGGTTATGTCTTTAACTGCCCTATCTGTGAGCAAGTAGGTATAAAAGGATGGTAGAAATCTCAATAAGATTGTAAAAGAAGACCTACTTGTCTTAAAAAATATTCCTGGTAATTTAAGATGAGTGTGATACAGTTAAAGTACTTTTGCTAGTTATTCATGTGTTACCTGGTGGTCAAACCGAACTGGATGAGGCAGGTCAGGATTGTGTATTTCAGGTAAGGTGGTTTGCACAGAGCTTTGGTCTGGAGCCAAATCTCTCCGAATAAGATCTTAAGGTCCTTGGGCCTGCGCATACTGAGACTCCTGATGGATCGCATAGATGTCTGAGAGGCAACTGAGGCAGTTCGCTGTTTCTCTTTTAGACTCTTAATCTAAACAAAAAATAAAATAAAAATTTAATTGACGTATATTCTTATGTGTAAATGATAGTCTTACGTATTGTAAGTATTATACATGATTAGATTTATTTATGGTCTATTATATTTATTAGTACTTTGATTTAAAATTCATGTTTGATTTATGCAAAAATAAAATCAGGGAAATACAAATTGATCTAATAATCTTCCGTAACATCTTACCGGGTAATTGTCGGGGTCATCACCGGTGTTGATCTTGTAGACGGTCTTGAGGCAGTCCAGAGCGTCTTCGTAGTCGCCGCACTCCATCATGAACTTGGGGCTCTCGGGGAACCAGAACAGCCAGCAGCCGAGCATGATAGAGGGCACACCGCAAGCGGCGACGAACCAGTTCCACGAGTCGTAAGAGAAGTTGCCCTTCTCGATACGAATGCCGGTGATGGGGATGATAGCCCACGCGATCACTGCAATTAGGTGTTATTAGAACTTATAGGTACATCAAGGGACTTAAAGACAATGTCTCGTAATAATGAAATGTGATTGGGTTTATTCAAGCACATGTTTTGACTCCTCACCTTTCTGCTTTAGTAAGTTATATTGTATTGTTTTTATTAACAGACCTAGTTCATTTATCACTGGTTTTTTTAATGAAGTATAACATAGGACATGACAAAATTGTTACATTTAAAATGTTTTTAACGCACTGCGGTAAATGTCTCTAATAATGTGGAGTAATAAGAAAAAAATATTCTTACGTGGTAGCAAAATGACTCCGAGAGTCCAAAACATTTCCATCCAGCAGAGGATCTTCTCTCTGTATTTGGTCTGTTGGAATTCACCCAAGTATGGGAAACAGATACCCATAGCGCCGGCAACACTGAAACACATATTAAGGATCTTGTTATAAGGAAGGTCATAATAGGAGGCAGTAGACGGCAACAGCCAAGACCGACCCAGGAAACGGCGGCGGGTTGAATTTAGTGCATATCGCGAAGGCTGGTTCGAGGCGACACAGGGTAAGGAATTGTGGACAGATTTCGGGAGCTTATCAGTAGGGTTAAAAAAGTGTCCACTAAATTAATCTTTCATCAATGACTGACATGACACTAATATCTTTCTCAGCACGTAAGGTGTCAAAAAAAATACTATTGGTACATATAACAGTAGTAATAATAACTATTGATCTATCAAACTGATTTACAAACAATTCACTTTATTACATACAATCACACATTATGTCGATCGTTATTAACACTTAATTAGTGAATGTGGGAAGCGCGGCCTTATAATCGGCTGTAGCGTGACTTGAACACGATGATTTCTTCGCTTCATTGTTTACTTAAGTATAAGAACTTTGAACAATAACGTGGGCTATGAGACAAGCGAGATTTCTTAAGCGCTTGCATGAGCGGATTGCGATACTAAATAAAAAATTCATATCGTAGATCGCTTGTTTTGAAGCCGACTTGAAGTCAGCGTGGAAGATTTAAAAACACGTGCGCAAACACGGTCTATTTAAATATAAAGGAACGGCATCTAGTCCTTAGAAGATTATTTATTTGTTTTCTTTACAGTATTCTTTATTGGAGTTAAAATATACTTACGAGAAACCGTTGATGAACCGGCAGGCCATGAAGACAGGCAGAATTTGGACGAAGGAAGATACGATACCGACGATGCCGTCAATGAGCAGCGTTGATACTAACACAATCTTTCTGCCCTTCGTGTCAGCCAAACATCCCCAGAAGTATGACCCGAGCACCATTCCTGTACAAAAGAGAAAACTGTTAAGTTGATATTGTAATTATTTTTAATACAAGGATGTTAGACCCGCATAGTAAAGTTATGGGTATAAATAGACTATTATTTTTAGCGCATCAATTATACGCATCAGATTATAATATACCTGTTAATGGTTATAAGTTTGAAACCTATAGAAATTACACAATTAAGAAAATTTACAAACGCAAATATTCTAGAAAATTAGAGAAATTTGTTTTATGAGTATATTTTTAGGACGGTCAAGTTGAGCTTTAATAAACCATGTTTTTTTTTTCATATTATGTTTCCAGCCCTTGTTCCAAGCCCATTTGGCGACAATAATCGTGTTATAAGGTTCTTTTTCAACTGTTACAGTCTCCAGACCAATTTCACCCATAACCCACTCATAATTCCACCATATAAGTGTCCAGTGCTTATGTAATTAATATATGAAGACCTAATAAGACATAAGTATGTTATTTTGTACAGTTTAAAATATTTTTTCATATCCTTTATTTTTTGAAGAACAAATTTGAATGATGAATGTAGAACCAAGAACTAATATGAAAGTTCTTGTAAGTACATACATACAAAAATTGGAAGGTTTACCTAACATAGGAGCGGCAGTCAGCCATCCCTTGTCGGCGGATGTCATCCTGAAGTCGCATGTCGCCGTCGGTAATACGAACGATACTATCGTGATACCGATGGCTGTGTTGGCGTAGATCAGCCCCGTGACCGCCAGCAGACAGAAGTGAAAGCGGCCGAAACCTGGAAAACAAATGAACAAAATATTTGTAATAGAGTTCTTCTTCCATTGGTTCCCCTAAACTAATCTAAGAAGGTGCCGAAATTGGTCAAGCCCCTATGGTTGGTCAATACGTTTCTTCATATTCGTCATATGGTTCTTAAGACTAACAAAGTTTCAACTCCGATTGTCTTTCGGTCTATCCCAAGGTTGAACAGACTTATGGCACTTTAGAGTATGCCAGAAAAAAGTTTCTGGCATACTCTAGTTACATAACACTCTGTGATTATATCATTTCATAGTTAGGGCAACGGAGATAGAATTATATTTGGATGTTGAACCAAGTGCCGTCCAAAATGAAGACACTGCATTTTGTTTCGTGCCTTAATCGTAATAATTAAAGCATTCCAGATTTCGTCGCTGCAGTCCAGACAAAAACGCCGCTTTGTTGTGAATTTATTGATAAAAAATTGTCTGTTAGTGTGTTATTTTAGTAACTATAAGGCTTGGCCTTAGCCAAGGTAGTATCGTATGACAAACGGGGAAGTGTTAATATTAAAAATAATAACTGTAAACTATTTTTAAATTCTTGTTGGTCAGTCAATCCACAACTACAACCGTGTCTGTTTTTCTCTTGACTGCAGGGACATAATTTAAAACATATTATACACAACACTTTGTCTTCATTTTGGGCAGGACTTGGTCCAAATCTTGTTAATCTCCTTTGACAACTAGTCCTTTAAACTTATACGAAAATGACGATTTTTCCTATTTAGTGCCAATTATGGTTTACGATAATTATTTTACTGAGCATTGGTTGATGATCCATTGTTGAACCTCATTGACTCTTTTATTAATCGGAGTAATTGATAACCTATTTCTAATACGCAGTCAGATGTTTCCCTTGGATTTTCAGACCACTGTTATAGAAATAAGAGTAGCTAATATCAATTTAAGTCGATTAAAACAATCAGAGAGGAGCATTCTCTTGACAAAGGTTACAAAATCCTACTTCTTAATGCCTTATTTATCAACAAGAAAATTAGCTATTTGGTTCCTATTTCTGTCTACATTGTTTACAAACAAATGAATTTGTACATACCTGTCGCCGCTATAGCACGTTCGAAGTCTACCCCATGTTCCAAAAAGTCTAGACCTGTGAAAGAAAGGGAAATATATGAAACAATGTGTCAACTGTTTTTTTACACATGGAGATTTACGCAGTCGTATAAATGTAGGGTCCAATATACTAAACACTTAACTGATAATGCACGAGGGATCACTCTCACACTCGTAACAGCAGGAACATTAATACGTGTTACTTTGTTCATAGTAAAAGAATCATTTAATCATTTGGTCATTTTTACACAAGTGTGACTAACGCGCTTCAGTGACGAGCTTTTAATTCACAAAAGATTGGCACGACTCAATTGGCAGGGCTATAAGCTGCGTACTATTAATTGATACAGTCTAACTATATTTATATCACAACATTTTAATCTCTATTTCTTGAGCATAAGATTAAAAATAGCGTAGCAAGTTAGTTGTGTCTCAATTGTATTGTTTGTAACGAGGGTAGACATACAACAAACATATCCTTGAATCGCCTTAATTTATTATTCTGTCATAAATTCGTGATGGTCGTTATATTTTGTTAATTACCCTCATTAGTAATATTTTAAATTATTAAGATGTTTCACCGGAGATTCTTGCTTTGAATAAGATAAATATCATAGCGTGAATGCCTTTGTAGCTGTAATTTTTCAAGAACATTCTAATTAATAATTATTATGTAAGTATGTTAGCTGTGAGATAATAATAAATTGTTGACATTACGTAGATTTTGTAGACGTTTTTAGTTTAGTAGTGTATAGTGGGTACCTCACTTTTTAAAGCAGTTAGGTTAATCATACCGCCGGAGTAGTGACATTTTACAAGCGATAACTTTGAAAGTGAAAAGTCACGTAACTTATATAAAATAAATGTAATTTCGATACAAGGCTATCTGATATGAGTGTGTAGGTGTACATCAATCATTGATTTGATTATTGTTACCGTATCCACCTGCATTTTCCTTGTTATTGGCCTGATTTTATAAACTATGCCAAATCTGCATTCTAGTAGTAGAAAATGATAGGTGAGTACTATTTTTGGTCGTAAATCTCGTTAAGAAATAATAAAATCAAATCTTTATCAAACAATGACGCCTTGTTATTTTTTTTGGCTTATATTATTTCGCAATACACGCAAGAGGTTCCTCTATCTTCAAGATACGCATGACTTCAGCACAGTCGTACCGTGGAATTACAGATAAAACTCGAGTATTCTCCTAAACATACTGTAACTGTTTGTTCATAAGGTGTGTCTAATCTCGTCACCAATGTCAATGGGATTCAATATTCTGGTCAACACTTCATATTTTGGATTAACTACAACATTCTGCGTCGATAAAATGTTTTGTTTTCTTTTAAGTCTTTAAAAGCCGCTGATTTGAAGTGTTGATAATCAAAATTGCGTTAACTTTTCCATTGATACTGTCGGTTTTTTTAAGTAGGTATAATAGCTACTTGCGAGTTATACACTTGAAAGTTATGACAGCGTCTGGCGTATTAAATCAACCATGGATCAACCTTTATCGCGTTCGATTAAGGTTGATTTAGAAAACCCAAACAAAACAACTGATGTGACGTGACACTTGCATTACAGTAATAATACCATTAAATATATCTAATACAGTTTAGTTCTGATCAGAAGTCATAAGTAATTTGGGACAAAATATTAGGCATTATCGCAATTTGGGAAATAAAAACGAGAACAAGACCAGTGGCATTTTGTCTAAATCATTAAAACAGTTGTCGACATCGCCATAAATCTATTTAATCACCTGTCAGCCAAAAATGATCCTCCAAAACCTTTCGGACGGAACAACTGTTATTTTAACACCGAAAACGAGGCTAATCAAACACCACTTGTAATTATTTTAAAACAGTTTAATTCAAACATCAACAATTGTCAGCGTTATCTTATCGCAATGAAAGTACAGGTAGCTGTGTTTGCTAGAAGCGGGAATGAATAATCAATTCTAATGAACATGAGATGAAGGGCTTAGCTGTCATAAATAAATCGGAGTGACATGATCAAACATGCGCGTTTTATATCAGGCTTGTGTGCTGTGCTAAGTACCGGCAAACATGTGACAATGACACGGGCGAGACAATTGCGATGGCATTGTAACTGCGCTCAAGGATACAGTTTCGAAATGCCCTTATAGTACGTGACGAAACAATGTTTAAATAGTTCTAATGGTGTAACGGTTAATTGAAACTATTGCAGCTCTAATTTATTGCTTTCTGGACTATTATGCAGTTGTACGTCGTTGTACTAGAACATTGCCCGTTAAGTCTATGGACGTACGAACTGCGATAATGAAAAGGAATAACATTCCATAAATTGTTGTGTCCTAAAAATGATTCGAAATTAATGTCAAAGAAGAAATTTATAATAAAATATTGAACCTAGAAGAAGACCATAAAAAAGATCAATATCTAGATAAGTGATATAGATTTGGGTAACGCGAAGCAAAATACTAATATTACTTATATCTATCAATGCAGTTATATCCATTCCTTAACTGTAATTCAGATTACATAACATCAATATACGTCACGATAAAAATTTAATTTAAAAAATAGAGAGACCTGCAGTAATTTTAATAGGTAGGTATGGAATTTTAAAATGCATTTTAATGTAGAGGAAGATATTTACGTTAATATTGTTTTATCAATGGTGCAATACAATTTTTAAGGTTACGCCCGTATGTGACGTAGTGAATGAAAAAAAAGAGAATTTAAAGTAAATTGTTGGCAGTGTAAGTGAGGTCTTGAATGGGAAACCCGCATGAAAAATTAACGATGTTTGCTATGACACGTGTTTATTAGATAAATTATGATTTGAAGTTGTTCTATTACGAGCTTAGATCATCTAAACATAGCTTAGTATGACTGCTTCTTGTTTTTTGATCAATGCAAAGCCCTCTTTTCATACGAAATTAGGAAAAGGAACAAGTCTTACTTCATAAACAATTGAAATCTTAGGAAGTAGTGGTAGTTCGGTAGTTCTTCAATGTAAATGATTTTTTGTTACGTCATGTCACATGACTTACATGACCTATGTTTGAGCGCTTTTTAACTGATGTCAAACCCAAATTCTATGCCGCTTCAAAAAGTGTACCTATGCGTTAATAGCGCTTATCATAACATTTATTTTTATATCGTTAAGATACAGTCTCGATCAAATAACTGAAGTTTAAGTCTTAGTCAAATGATTTATGAAATCATGACATTTTCTTTCAAATTAAACATTTTATGTTCAGCTTACAATATCAAGATTATTCCATAAGAGATACAGAAATTTCGCATAAGAAATCTACTGCAACTGTTTGGTCGTGTTTACATGTTTTGTTGAATATGTTAATTAAAGGAAAATAAAAAAGATTATTTTATCGTTTTACAAGCTATTAATTGGTTCTGTATTGGATAAGTTGCATCGTTGGCCAATTTAAAAAAGTGTTAAACTTCCTGTTGCGTAACAATATCGTATGATGTAGTTACATAACTAAAATGATTTAGCTCTAATACTTCTACTACAATAATTAAACGAAAAAGGGAAAGGGGATTATATTAAGGGGAAAAGAGGCCTATCGCTACTCTTTGAAGCAATAATATTGAAATTGTAGAAAGAAGATGCACTAGGCCAAGCGCACACCGGTGGAGCATTTGAAGACAACAATTCAATATAAACCTTAATAACCTTGACATACGGTCTATATAAGTATAAATAAGAGTAAATTCGCATGCGCGGAGCGCGCACAAATAGTAGACCGACTTCTATTTTCCACAATTGAAAAGTCTACTACAGCGGTACTAGGCTCTCTTTTGTTTCTGCTAAACTTGATTCCCGAATGTCTAATGTTGAAAGTCTCTCCATATTTGAGAAGCAAAATAAAGTTTAGTAGATCCACTCTAGAAAACATCTTAGCTGCAACAGATTATTTATTGTTCACATTGTTCTTTAGAGTTTTGCATTTGAATAAGGCCAATCAATTAATAGTCACGTTTTCTATGACGATCATGAGATTGTAGGAAGAATTAGATCAATGGATGACTGTGAAATCTACGTTCGACACGCTAGTCTGACGTAACATCTACTCTATATCACTTGAAATCCGCATGTGGATTTGAAAATTGTTGTTGGATATTATAATCCGGACTAAAGTGACACACCATTCTATATTTTAGGTAAAATAAAAAAAAAACTATTGTGTGCAAATTGACACGTTTGTATAGTGCCTACGCATTATCGATAAGTTTTAAAAAGTGATTGAATAGGTTCATAAAATCCCTGACAGTTTCAGAATTATTTAGAGAAAATCCTGAATTGTAACTAAGTAGATGTTAAATTTAACTCCAAAACTACTTTTTAAATAAACTTATGAGTTTCTTCAAAAAGCACTATTCATAACCAGAATCTACGCAGGTATTTTCCGAAGTTATACGGCTAAATGCATGGCGTTTTACGGCATTTTAATAACGTTATCTTTTGCAGATAATAGTCACAGTACAGCAACCCTGGATAAGGCTGTGGGGTAATACAGCATTAAAATGTGCAATTAATATAATCTGTATTAGAAAAATCAGTAAAAAATAAAAACAGGCATTTTATAGTAATTTTGTCGTTCCTATTGAAAAGGAACATTTTCCGCGTTTTCCCGATCTCAAACGAGACGGACGGACGATTAATGCTGATTACTTAGTGTTAACATATTTCTATGAGCGGCTCAACTGATTTTATAATTAATGATGATTTAATGAAAAATAATCTGGTTACGTAAACACCTGCAACTGTCTGGCATAACGATGACTCTTTAGCATATGACGGAAGGTACTGTGAATCAGTGCTCAAGTGGCTTGCTGAGTATTCGTTTTAATTAATATCACAACAATTAACTTTATTAGATAAGGAACATATTTTCAGAAATAAGTACGATGGTTCTCATACTAGTTGTGTTCGTGAAATCCTTGAAATTTTACACATTGGTCGTTGGACGTGTTCAAATATTTTAATTAAAGTACGTTTCAGTAACATGTAGATACTGTTAAATATGCTAAGAATTGACTTGACGAAGGTATTTATGCGAATGTAAATGAATAATTTATTTACTTAAACGACTGTACTATAATGCCTTCAAACAGTTTACTAAGTAAATGTATTTTATTTTTCACACTATTGAAGTAATTTATTGATAGGTACAAAACATTTCGACTGATAACTGATTCAGGTTTTAAGCAAGAATTAAAATTTCCAGATACTTTGCACAAAACCGATAACTACTGAAAGTAAATGTAGCAAGTAACAGGGATCCGATTTTTTTCATTCACGAGTTTCCGTTTTCTCTATCAGCTAAAGAAGTTTAAAATAACTTGAATGGAATTGAAAACACAGTTTAATATAGATGACTTAACCATGAAAGTATACCTAGTTTTTCTTCAATCGGAAAATTTATTTAACAGTTAAATTCGGCATTATCAGCAACAAAACTGCTTAAACATTAAGGAACAAATGTCGGTAACAAGTAGAATGTCAGTAAACTTTTGTCAAATAATGTCAAAGATACACAATTATATTTGAGGAGTGAGTGACAGGCGTATGGCACTTGAAAAGTGAACGACTGGTCGACAGGATTATAATAGCAATTGTGATATCACTGAGCGACGTTGATTTTGTTCACTGTACATTATGACAATCCCAATATTTTTGAATCTTTATGTCACATTTAACCTGTCTTTACACAGATATTTATTGTTTCGCACTTATATAATTAATGTTTGTTTAATTTATTTCAAGCTGTTGTGTTAAATTTGTTTTAATATGGACGCGCTTTTCACTATTTTCCGTTTAATGGCATGATTTGATTTGTATGAAGTGGGGCTTTGATTTCAGGCGGGATTATTATGAGGACCCTTATTAATAAGAAGCAGGCTACTGTGTTAATGTGGTTCCTTATTATATTTTTTTTCATTACTAGTCTTTAAAAATATACAGTAAGCTATATCTACAGTTTTTCACAAACTGTTTTCTTCTCTTCCTGTTTAAGATTATTGATTTAGAATTATTTTTCTAATTACATGATGTTTTTAATTGCAATTAGCTGTAATATAATGTGCGTAAAACGTTTAACACTTACCCATTTTGTAAAATTCACTTTTTCACTTTATATAAGTCCGATTTGAGATCACGTCTAATACAATATCAGCGGTCACCTATCACCAAAGTTTCATCGTCACGCTGCGTGCTACACTGGGGATGCGTGTGAGCAAGGCGGAGTGTGCGGCGCCCGCGTCGCTGCCTGCCTCAAGGATCGCGTGCTGCCTGCAGAGGCTTCTGTGCGAATGCCGCCGAGCTACCGGCTCCCGCCTAAGATTCCTTCCACTCGAGATAACGATAAGGCCGCTGCTCAATCGCTCATCTTGTGTTATCTAGACGGCCGATGACGGAGACTACGATCGATCTGTCCACACTAAACTGATGCTGTTGTCATGTTCACCTAGACTATTATGTAAGGTGGAACTTTGAGATTTTATTCCTAATTTACATGTTGGAACCTTACTCGCGCTTAAGGATCTACCAAAGATGTTACCTTTCCTTAGCCTTGCTTGAAATTGGCAACAAAAAAATAGTACTAGATAGTTCCTAAAATTACTAGTCTCTCCTTAAGATTCTTCTATTTACTCAATAGCCTTCAATATAATTAGTACAGTGAGCAGTCAGATACTCAAGCTGATTGTTATTTTAAAGCAGCGTAGGTCGGGATCCCCCGGGACAGCGAGGAGCGAGCCGCGTAATGAGCTGCTTCATAAGGCGATTACTTTGATTTGTTGTTATTTTAACTTATTAATAACAGCTTAAAAATAGTCTGCATTATAGAACATAACTAGAGATTGAAAAATATTGATTGAATATTTATATTCTTGCTAATCTAGTAAGCGGTTTTTGCCATAAATCTTCATTTCTGGAGATATTCACCCCTTATATCATACCCTAAAAGGAAGCCTACTGATTTTTGACTTATTAAAGTTTTAGGGAGATCCAAACTCAGTTTGAAGAAAAATACATTAAGTCAAAAACTTCAGTCAATCTACCATTAGGTATTGGTTCAAGTCGGCTTAAATCTTGTTGTTTCAAAGTATTTTTACCTTTATTGTGGTGATATTTTAAGTATCTAGATGCTATCGCGAAGATACTGTCTTAAAACATGAATGTTCGTTCATGGTTTATCAATATTGTTTCAAATGTTATTGAGACTTTTGGAACCGAGAACGGAAATCATTTTAAATCTTACCTTGGGTTGCATTGTTTCTACAATCTCTTATACTAATTTTATAAAGAGCTAAAGTTTGTGTCATCAAGATCGTCCGTGGCAATGTGGTGCGACGATGTAGTTAGAAATGCAGGGCTCACGAAAAATACCAAAAAAAGAAAGGTTTGATAGAAAAAAGAGGAGGGTTATACATTATGAATAGATGCATACCACTTTGATGCCCATAGTCGACTATAATTCAACTATAATCCAAACAATATAGGAACATACCTGCATAGAAGTCATGACCGGGGTATTTGAATGCATTGTGTAGGTATCGAGGTTTTTTTGTTTCTGTCGAAGTCTGTGGTTGGTAATCCGATCGATACCCTGGCGGTCGTTGTGGTGGCGCCCCGGGAGGAGGACGTGGCTGCATTCCAGGCTGGCCAGGTACTTGGGTTGATGCTCCAGGTGGTTGAGTCGGTGACTCGAACAATTGAATCAGCTGTAAAGGCGGTTGGCCTGCTTCGGATGGTTGACTCGACGTTGGTGTTGCCGACGTCCCAGGTGGTTGATAGATGTAAAATGGTATGTCATCAGTCTGAGTATATTGCGACCTCTGTTCTGGCCTCTGCCACGGTCCTGGTATCTGTCCCGGAGTTTGTCCCGGTGTCTGTCCCGGAGTCTGTCCTGGTGTCTGTCCCGGACTTTGCCCCGGACTCTGTCCTGGTGTCTGTGTTGGACTTTGCCCCGGAGTCTGTCCTGGTGTCTGTCCCGGAGTCTGTCTCGGAGTCTGTCCCGGTGTCTGTCCCGGTGACTGTCCCGGTGTCTGTCCTGGTGTCTGTCCCGGAGTCTGTCTCGGAGTCTGTCCTGGTGTCTGTCCTGGTGACTGTCCCGGTGTCTGTCCTGGCGTACCAGTGCCTCTAGTATTTTGTGCATTTTGATTCTGTGATGGTTGGCTTCTTTGATTGTTTCTTAATCTTTCTTCTTCTGATGGTGTTCTGCCAGGAGTGCCTAAAAGCAAACAAAATAAAGAAATAAATGTTGCGCTCGATTTTACCTGTATTTCAAAATTAAGTAAAACAATCTGTTCTTGATAACGATTCTACTAGTTATGTCATGCATCTACAACTTTACTATCAAGATATTTAACTGAGCTCTACTATAAAACCTAAATCTAATTAATTGTCGATTCATAGCACCGTGCTATGCCACGCTATGGTACAGGGTCTCGCAAGGCTTCCTTGCGTCGCTCGGTCAAGTGCGACCACCTAGCCACATACCTTAAATGGTAGCAATATATAGAGTTGGCATACCGCTATTATATTTAATAAGGAAGTTTGTTACATTGTACCTATTACCAACCAATTATGATGAATTAGTCTAGTAGTCTGAAAGGATGACACTCCAATATTCGTATCTGATTACTTCGAGAATACCTATTTGATAAATACCTCTTAAGTACAAAAACTAAACTCGAGTGTTACGACATATTTAAAGGGAAAGTGCATGATTGGAACATGAATTGTTCTTGGAATGCCATCATAAATAGATACTGTTATGTGCTTCCTTGCAAAATAATTTATAAACAAATTTTGGTAGTCGTAACGCATTCATTGTCACACGTGTCCTTTGAGGTCACCTTCGACATTCAGTGAATTCTCTGATAGATGGGTGTCCGTCAGCAACAAACCAAAAGTTTTGCGTATTCTTTTCGTTTAGATATTCGACGACTAGGGTTATTGAGAAGGGGCCTGGTTAACGGCGGAATCATCAGTATATTTCATGCCATCCAAACTATAGGTGAACGGGCAGTAAGGATGACAAAACTGGGCCATAGCTGTTGGTGTAAGCATAATAGTTTGACCAGGAGCACCAAACTTGCAATCTTTTCTATAATAAAACCTTATTATAGAAAAGATTGTTCTTCTCCAAGTTAAAAAAACAGCAACTACTTGATAAAAATGCCTGCCGAAAAGCTACCGAATACCTAAACCAAAGAGTTTTTGTTCAATGTTATTACCTACCTATGAGGTTTGACTAAAAGTCAGAAAAAAAAGTGCTGAGATTACACGAATGCGTATGAAGAAAAAAGGTTTTAATTTTCAAAAAGGTTTCCGATTAAGGAACTAATACTTACTTTCGATTTAATTGACATGAAAGTAAGTCATTCGGTACTAGTTATTATACATTTTTTTATGCTTATTTTATTAAACAAATTTATTTTGAAAAACTAACGACAGTACTTAGGCACATTATATAAAAAGGTGCAAAGCTAATTATTAGGTAATAAAACATGCCACGTAATAGTCTGTAGGGTCGCTCGAGAACGCGACTCGAATACTGAAATCGATTTAAGGAAACAAATAATATTTATGCAAGAACCTCGACCTCTTTGCATGTTACGAAACAAACATTTTTTTCCACCCTACTTTTTATAGCAAGCGATAGACAGAATTATTTAATTGTTTTAAGCAAAGCAATAATTTTGCCATTGTCGACCTGTATTTTAGGCAAAGATTTCCTAAGTAGTAATTTAGCAATAAATTATATCGGCAATTATAATTATTATTCATCGGTAAAGGTTCCATCGTATTCACGTGGGAATTAAAACTTTTTGGTGTTATGCAGACTTTATCATTTGCCTCCTTTCGTAAGTTTTGACGTTTTTCACAAAGCTGACTGTCATTTTTCAGAAATAAATATTGACATGAAAATGCTACAACAGAGAAGATTTTACGTACCTCCTGACATTGTATTGTCGCTGTTTGTCCAACTTGACTTAGTTTTGAAGTCGTATAATCGTTTAAATCTGGTGTTCAAGTATTTTATACTTTATTATTAGATCTGAGTCATAGTATACTATTAACATGGTGCTGCGTAAATTGGTATCGAAAAGAAATCTGGACGCGGTGGTAAATAGCTCTCATAGTAAATTTTCCATAAGTTCGTTCAAACCACAGGTTTCAGGTAAATCATTTAAACTTTAGTCAGATCAAAATCTGTAATATTATTGTTTAAAATGCTGTATAACAGCTGTCATAACAAACTTCACCATGACAGCAGAATTGCCGTCAAATTCTTGTCAGAAAGAAGAATCGTGTGTACAAGCTTTACAATAATGGCGGTTAGATTTGAGTTCGACGCACGGAAATGAAATAAAAAGATTAAAAATTATGCTTTATTAATCAGATATAATGGTAAGCTTATAGAAGATCTACTATAAATTTCTTTAGCCCAGACTAGACACGATGAAACATATTATGTTGTTCGTTAAAATATTGATTAATTTAAAATTATTTCAGATCATTTAAAACCATTGGAATGGAAGAATGGTAAAGTAGAAAAAATCAGGAAGATATAACTTAACACTAGAGAACTACAAAAAAAAATGAAATGAGACATAAAGACAACGGATACTTAACAGGTTGTGGCTTCGTGCGAATATTGTATTGTAACATAAACTTTATTGTTTTACGAAGAAAGTTCATTATCCAGGTATCTACCCATCTATACTTGATATACTTATACGGTATATTCTCATGTAGTACTTGTTTTCATCTATACAAGCGGGAAACGAGCCATCGTCCACATTTGCACTATCGGAGCTTTTACATTAGAACGTCATCATCATCTCAGCCCGGAGTGACCTTCTGCTGGGTATAAGCCTCCCCTATTTCCTAACACTTTTCTCTGGATTACTCGTCCCTCAAATGTCCCTGTCCGCAGCAAATCTATCTATGATGAAATCAATAGGAGCGGTACCCATAGAGTTCCCATATTGCAAATGATATAAATTTCTACGTATCGCCTAATGGTTTAATTGTTTTCCTCTTCGTAATTTTTCCTCGAACATCAACTGAACATGTTAATGGGATTCTAATGGATCTAAATTAAATAAATCCTATTCTACTATGGTGTTAGTATTGCAACATTCTATCAATGGTCGGCGCTTTAGCGCGGGTTATTGGTGCTGTCCATGCGAAACACGTTTCACGAAATATTGCGTGCGAAATGTATGTGATTTGTTTATTTAATATGTTATTCGATGTGGATTGAAGACCCTGTGTGGGTGCGTAGTTCAACAAAGGTGTGGATAGGTGAACGTCGAAGAAAGTTTCGTTTTATTACATTTATTGTTCTTTCCTTTGCTGTTTGAGGAGGTGCAATTATTTTCCCTGCTTCTCTCAATTTTCCTCGGATACACTTGGTGCAGGTTTCAAGATAGTATCGTCTGTCAGCAAACAGAGATTAGTTTTTCAATCATATTTGTTATTTTTGGGGTTCTGTACCTCGAAAGGAAAAGAGGTAACCCTGTAAGATGATTTCGATGTCCATCCATCCGTTTTTGAATCCCCTTTTTTCTTAGAAACACGAGGAGGTATCAAGTTGAAATAAAAAAATACACAGATGTAGGAAAAATGCGAAAACCATACCTACATAATATACAACGTTGATAAAAGCGAGAGGCATTAAATGAAACCACATATTCTGTATATCATTATAAGGCTACACAACAAAAATCAAATCAATGTAAGCAATAGTTTAGTCACAGGATATTTTTTTAGTTTTTTTTTTAGTTTGAACATGCTGTATCTTCCTGATTAGGTGACTAAGTTTTATAGGCATAGTTATGTAGTTGGCTCCGGTTGGGTCCGAAACTAGTCGGGCTATCCCGATAAATACGCGTCAGTAAACCGTTATAACGTTTTAAGTATGAATCATCCTCACGAAAGTTATTATAAAAATATTGCTTACATTGATTTGATTTTTGTTGTGTAGCCTTATAATGATATACAGAATATGTGGTTTCATTTAATGCCTCTCGCTTTTATTAACGTTGTATATTTTAGTGGAACTCTCAGTGCCGCGATTCAGACTCGCTCTTGACCGGTTTTTAATGTATTTATCGTGGTTAACAGTAGCATTTGTTAAGACACGCGGACATGTTAGTCTGGCTTTTAAAAAATGCTAGTTTACTTAGCAACAAAAAGCTAATTTGTAAAGATCATTGACCAGAAAAAAGCCACTCACAAATATCTTTATCTATACATATAGATAGTTACTTTAAAAGAACCAGGAAAGTGACATCTGCTAAGTCTAAGCGATCCATTGTCTTCCGTAATTAACATACAAATTGAACTAATTTACAATTGCTCAGTTGTTCATTAAGAATTTAGTCTCTCGTCTAAATTTAAGACCTAACGCCGTAGACATGATGAAACTGTAATGAGAAATTCTTTAATTTCGTTCCGTTATTAGTTTTACTGGTGGAATAAATTAAAAGTTATAAACTTTTTAGGTATTTGTACAGTACAGTTATTTGTTTTATCTGTTGTAAAGTTGATATTTATATAAACATTTGGTTATATATTTTCAATTCGAATACATGAATCTTTAGTAGATAATGGAATAACTTTTTGCAAGAATAGAATTACTTTCCTTAAAGCCACATTTGTAGTATTCATTATAATTTATTATAATAAAAATAATATTTGGAACTAACGACCCCCATCCGCATGGATGCAATACTTATGGATGATACCTACATATTATAATCACTTTTCTTAAAACATTCTACCTATTAAAAGAAGCAGCATGAAAATCCATTGCGTAGATTTGAAAATGTGAGAATAAACTTTGTTTTACACTATGTATTCAGTATTGATTACGTTCCAATATTTACGATACGTTAGATATTCATTCAGATGTTTTTTTAATGGGAAGCCTAATTTTCTATTAAGAAACATCTTCGAATTTGATTTGCTTATAGAAAATTGAGTATTTTCATATGCCCAGGCTCTGTTGGACACGTTGTAGACATAGTACGTACCTGTCGACGTCACGCGGTGCGTATGACGTATAAAGAGGAGTTTAGCCACGTCTGATGAAGCCATAACAGCGATCAATCCAATTACCAAGCCATTACTTACCTAACTTCGTCAAGAGTCAATACTTACGATAGATAACAAAGTAACCCGATACATTACACCTTATTTAAAGTAATTTAAATATCTGTGTTTAATTACAATTAAAACATTACTGGTATTTTTCTGGTTTTTTAAATAATTATTGCAAAAATTTCCCTTTATGTATTTTTGCCATTTTTTTACGACTCCCGCACTATGGAACTCAATCCTTGCGTCGCTCAATTTGATATTTGTTCTTCAATACGTTGTTGGTTGTATCAGAAACTGCGCAATAAACAATTATTGTTTGTTAAAATATTTCAAGTACTATAGAAATCGTTACATGTATTTACGAAGTGAATTTTTTCCTTAGATATTTCCTATGGTTGGCCAAAGGCGTATATATTCCGATACAGATAAGGATTGATCTTTTTCATTAGATAACAGTTTTTTTTACGATTTCACGGGTCGTAGTGTAGAGTATAGACCTTGCGAAACATAGTGCCATGTCAATAATTATATGAAGTGTTGGAGTGATTTTTAACTAGCCTATTCCCGGGTAAAAAGTACGACTGTGATGTGTAAATCCAGGGTGTCAGCTAACTCCATACCAAATTTCATTAAAACTTAAATATGAAAGAGTGCGGACATCCATCCTCGCAATCTTTGGCATTTATGATAATAGTAGGATATTTTTGTTATTAATGTGACTAGTGACTAGGGCTCTTACCTTGACGAGATCAAAAAGACACCTAAATGAATCATTAAATTATAAATAAAATTACATCATCCAAAAATCATGCGTTGATCTTATTTCCAAAGCAATAAGATAAGGTACTCTTAAAGATTTCAACAAATATGAATACATTACTATTTATCTATAAGCGATTGTACGTGTGATTGATCATATTTGCTTGAGTGCAGGAAATGTTATCAAAAGTGTAAATTTACAAGAACAAATATTATTGAGTATTGTTCTTAAAGAACCTTTCTGTCCACAGACACGTGGAATGCAAATATCAAATAGTTATGTAAATGCATTTTGAGTAAATTGTATGGAAATTAAAATAGTGAAAAGATATATTGTATTTTCGATTACGTAAAATCTCACTGATTGTTAATCGTTCGGATTGGTCATGAAAGTTGAAGATGTCTGAACAAATTCTAATGTTCAATTGTTTTTTTTATAGGACTGCTGAGTAACATGCACAGGGATGTCTAACTAACAAATTATTGAGCAAGTTTTCATACGATGGTAAGTGAATTTCTACAGCGTCTTCAAATAGATATGGACTGCTAAATCTTTTAAAAAACTCTGATCTACAAGGCCTCCATTAGGAGATAAGGTTTTTCTGGTGAAACTACATTCCAAATATGCGAATGCTATTAGAATCCATGCTTCAAGATTTCGCTGATCATTGCTTTTTATCCACACATCATCACATATTAAAATTTGATACTTGCACAATCAGAAACACAAAGTTGCCATATCATTAATCAAATAGAACCTATGATATCTTTTCTTTTAAAGTTTTTTTTTCTCATACATTTTGTGACTGAAAACAGATCTCAGTGGCGTGTACTTGAAGAGAACTATGTCCAGCAGTAGACTGTGATAGGATGATGATGATGGTATTGTGGTCAGATAATAAGAATCAATGACATAACAGTGGATAATACGAATACATAATAATATGTTACATAGGGTGGTATATTAGACCTCTACAACCAATATAACAGAATCATTAAAATCTATAATATCTCCGACAATGTCAAGTTAATTACGGATCGTAATAGTAGTTACCAAAGAGTTACCTAATCCATATAAACTTTCATTAATGAATAAACAAGTGTTGTTGTTCATCAATTTGTTATCTTTGTAAGAGAGCGGTGTACTCAGTTGTCAGGTGTCAACCAATGATTGATACGCAAGGCTGATTGTGGCCTTTGAAAACGTATGAAGTTCGGTATGCGGCCTTGAGAATGTTTGAGCACCTGCTTGAGTCTTATAGAGTATTTTTTTCGGAGGTCCTGCCCTCAACAGGTGTTAAGGTACTTTTTACCTGTATAACTGTTTTTATACGTTTATTATATTCTAGATGTGGTCGATTCCTGCTTTGATTTCTCTTCTTAGCGGGTGCGAGAGCGAGAGCGTTACCCTCATGTGTCATATTTCAGGGATGATATTGAATTACGAATCTCTTTTTATCCATTTGCGATTTACAAATCTTGAAGTTTGGTCTTAAAAATAATGTACTGCCTTGGAAATACGTAAATACAGGCTTTTTTCATCTTCTGGTTAGCGAGCTGAAATTCAAAAGACTTGCGTGA
Organism: Chrysodeixis includens; assembly: GCA_941860345.1. NCBI lineage: Eukaryota > Metazoa > Arthropoda > Insecta > Lepidoptera > Noctuidae > Chrysodeixis > Chrysodeixis includens. The sequence continues at coordinate 4,467,523 of OW796094.1, forward strand.
AAAATTCGATGATGAATTTTAAATCATGTTCACGAAACTTAACAAATGTCTACTGTCAATTTTATGCGCTACGTTTATCATTGTGAGTGTCCTTCCTGTCATTTCTTCCTTTAATTTTCACGGTTCGTTTCACAAATGTTTATTTAAATGAGAATGATTCGTATGAAGGTAGCTGTTGTCTTTGCCGAGTCACGAGGGTGGATCGCCGGCTCGGTGGCGCATCGTGCGGGACCTAGCCTTGCTCATTATGAACCACTCAACAATGCACTATTTATCTCTTACAAACAAGTCAACATATTAATGTTTCATTATTTATTGCACCTTGTAAATTATTTCACAAGGCAAATAACTACGCATTTATTTATTTTCAAGTGCACGCTAACTGTTAACATGGTTTTATAATTAGATCTACATAATTATGTAGGAACCTTTTGTCGGCCAGTTTACTGTTTTCTATGAGTATTTTATTTGACTATATGTTCGCTTTATCACGACATGTTTCACAAGATAACTTTTGTCATGTCAAATTGATAAGATCTGTCTGTGAACTTGAAATACAAGATTACATTTGGGATGTTTTAAATGGGCCCGATAATATTTGACTCATGTTGAAAACGTTGAAGTTATCGTCAAACTAGGTAAATGCATACCAAAAAAAAAGAAAAGATATAACGGCAATTCCTGTTAAGCGAAATCTATGATGTAAACGACGATGACGAAAGAAGTCGCCGCAATGAGACAGTTAGACAGACAGACAGTTTAGGTTTAAAAAAATATGCAAGAACTGCTCTTCAATTATTTCCTATAAAATTCCAACTCACAATAATTCCCACACATGTAAATAAATTCAATATAACACAACGATAAACAGTTTGATTTGACAAATCCGAATGGAACGTAACTTCCAATTGATCGCAGTCTAAAGATAGAAAGAAGTCGCGAAAGCAATAAGACGAGCAGACAATCCGTTTGTTTGCGTAAGGCCGTATTGGTGGATACAATCTGTTCCCGGGGACGCAATAAGCGTAATCCCGGAGGCGAGGCGCGGACCTAGAGACGCAGAAGCGACTTTTAAAATCACTTTTAAATTGCTTTGGCGATGCTCAGATGTCTTTTTGAAGGAAAGCAGCTGATTGGTCTATTTTTTTTATTGAATATTTTTGATTACGGATTGATTTTGACATTATTTAAAGGCTTCTATTAAGAAAAAATACGTTATACATTTTTGATCGACAATGGCTTGGTTTGATTCGGCGACATCAATATGTAATGGGTCACTTAATTTTAGTTCCATTATGTTGACTTAAAAATAACATCACATAGGTGTATGACGTTGGCATTTTATAATAACACTAGCTGTTGCCCGCAACGTCGTCCGCGTGAATATCAGTTATAGCTGCAAAAGCATAACCCCTCTCTGACGCAGTCGGTTAAAAAGTAGCCTATGTGTTAATCTAGGGTGTCAGTTAACTCCATACCAAATTTCATCAAATTTGATTTAGCCGTTTGAGCTTGAAAGAGTAACAAACATCCATACATCCATACTTACAAACTTTCGCGTTTATAATATTAGTAGGATTATTTATACAAATTAAAAAATAATTATCATAGACCCCCAATATTGATCACCTAACATTATAATGTCATCAGGATAAGTACTAATCTGTTATCAGCCGCTTGACCTTTAACCAAACCTTAACCACGTTTAGATAATATTACAAGCAATTAAAATAACATTCCTTTATTCAAAGAAGGGCAATCAAGTTATTTATAAACCATATTAACACTAATTAACGATACACGTATGTAAACAGAACAATATTATCATATCAATAATTAATGCCCTTCTCAATTAACCGACACATAATTAGATAGAATATTAATAATAAAATATCGCTTCTAGTGACTTAGTATCGGTATCGGTCAGTTGATGTTGGGCGGGCGGCATCGGTAGGGCGAGCTAGGGCGGCGCGCGCGCCCAGTCCCGCAGTTCCACCGCCCGTAGTCGAGGCAACAGACCGCAACAGTTCGCCACTGGACAATCGGTCAACTTTAACCGACAACTAACTACGCGCGCTTGTTATTTATTCACATAACTTTTTAACTAATAATTGAGTGTTCCGGGAGTGATGAGTTTGGATATTTGAAGTTTAACTTTAGTATTTACTGTGCGAGTTGAATGACTGTGAGTTTTAATTTGTTTCTGAACTTAAACTTATATGAAATCATATACGTAGTCCAACATGAGTTAATAATGTCCTAACTGCACGACGAACTGAAGTCTTTAAACCAGTGCTTAAACAAAAGACAGTTTATAATAAATGACACTAGTATTAAAATAAAGGTGTAAAAATGGCGGATAAGTTACACGAATACCAAGGTCTGACGGGCCGGTTGCACGGAGCGAGGGATAGGTATAAGGAGAGGTGGTCGCGATGGAAGGAGCAGCATCCCCGCGGTATAAGAGACGCCTTCTCCGAGACCCTGTTCGGGATACCTAACTCTGATGATGGCCCAGAACGAGCCTGGCAGGATAGTGCGTATAGTGATCTATATAGGTAAGCAAATATATCAATGTGAAGGAACAGAGAGTGCACCTGACTTTGCACACACGCTTGTGCAATATAATATGTCATGCGTAGCTGGCTGGTGTCATATTAAAACTAGCCGTCGTGGCCGAAATCCGTCAGGAGATATTATATCAAGAGGTCACAGTTTTAACTGCAACTACCTATACTAGCCTATTTTAGAAATCTGTTTTTCACCAGAAAAAACGATATTATTGCGATTTGCAATGCCCACAAGTAATTTAGTTTATTTAATATCAAGTAATAACAATAATTAGATGATATTCGTTTAATATTGAATATGTTACAAACCGACTTCAAAAAAGAAGAAAGGGGCTCAATTTGTCAGAAGATTTTATAAAATTAAAGCATACTGTATTTGGCATGTGTAAACCTAAAACATGCCTGTCATTACGAAAATAATTTTACCAATCATCTCACAAGTCCTTGTCATACTTTAGTACTTAAAATCTATGTATAAATAATGTTATCATTTTACTCGTAGATAAGTTTGTGAGAACTATTAGCGGTATTTTCTCGAGGCACTCAATTACTTAGCTCATTTTGCATTTCCCAATCCCAGGACACTAATTAGTGCCGTAGCGGGGAGATCCGTCTTGAAAATGTGAACGGTCGATGTTTACATTCAAATTAAAATGGAATTTATGATTTATATGCAAACATCACTCTTAAAAATATTAATTAAACAGACTTTTTATTTAGATATTGAATAGTATTTAATTAATCTTTTTTTTTATTCTCGTTTATTCTCTCTCCATCCATTACCAATTTTAAAATAACTTCAGTTTCATAACATTGGAACTAGAATAGAATAGATTAAAATGACCTTTGAACAACTTTCAGTTACGGAAGGGATGTTACCTACCTTGCATACATAAGGTTTCGTTACGTCGACTCACGAAATGTATCAAAGGGGAATTGTTTTAATCTCTATCTGTTACAACATTATTAAAGTAGAGCTATTTAAAGAAACAACCAAATTTTATGGCATTTAATGACAAGCCTAATAAATATAAAAATCGAAATCGGGTTTTTGTTTTCAAAGAGAAAAAAAAGTGTAAGTGCTAAGTGTAAGAAGTACCTCGATTTTAAAGTTATCATCAAACTTTTCTTTTTACTCCCAGCTGTTCTATTTGTTGGCTAAATCCAGACCTTTCTGATTCACATAACGATTCTTACAGACAGCGAATGTCACACGTGACAATATTGAGTCGAGTAATATTCTTCGATATCGGCATCAAATCTCTGTCTTTTTAAAAGCTTTTATTTAACTTGCAATGTATGGATATTTGTGTGTTCGGGTGAAATCTTTGAACTCAATTTTGAAGTAGATATATTCAACCGTTTGTGCTGAAATTTTGTGGACGCATTTTGTTTGGATGACAATATATGATATGTGACGTCATTCTAAATTCAATATGGCGGATCATACAAGATGTCAGAACAGTTATATTTAACCCACTTATACAATATGGGTATCAAATGAAAGGGCTTGTTAAGAGTGACTAGAAAAAGAATATGACGTCATTCTGAATCCAATATGGCAGACCATGCTGGATGGCGAATAGTTACCTTTAGTCTACTTCTACAATATGGGTATCAAATGAAAGGGCTTGTTAAAAGTGATTAGAAAAAAAAATATGACGTCATTCTGAATCCAATATGGCGGACCATGCAGGATGGCGGAATAGTTACCTTTAGTCTACTTCTACAATATGGGTATCAAATGAGAGGGCATTTTGAGAGAAATAATAACTTGAAAAAATAATGTGTCGTTATTCTAAATCCAATATGGTGGAATATGCAAGACGGTCGATTGGCGATAACTAAAAAGTAAAAAATAAAAAAAATAAGTAAAAAAAACTTTTTAAGAAAAAGCTTTTATTTAAACGCTCTAAAAAGAAGAAAATAAAATATTCCTTTTGGATTATACTAACAACTCCTCATTATAGACAATTTATATATAACAATAAAAGCTTGTCGCTCGATTTACCACAAATTATTATGATATAAAGGAATGTTGATAGGTATGTAAACCTCGCGACAAGCTTTTATTGTTATATATAAATTGTCTATAATGAGGAGTTGTTAGTATAATCCAAAAGGAATATTTTATTTTCTACTTTTTAGAGCGTTTAAATAAAAGCTTTTTCTTAAAAAGTTTTTTTACTTATTTTTTTTATTATATTCCACATCATTCACACAATGCTACCTAGTTTCAAATTAAGAATTCGATAGTAAGTCGTGTAATGAGTACTAGACAATGGATAAACATACTTATATATTTCTAAATACAATACGATTAAATATTAGGTATGGATAATTACACACAGATGCAAAACAAATTTTAATGATCGTGCTCATCACATAAACACTTGTCCTGGGTGGGAATCGACCCCACGACCTCTGGTATAGCAGCCAGGGCAACTAACCATTAGTCCAACAGGCCTCTCTAAATTATAAAAATAATTTTGACTGTAACTGCCAGCTAAAATTACATGGGTGGACCGTTCGGTATGGTTGGGAAGCTGAGGCGGGTCGATAGTATATAAACCAAAGTAATATAAATATTCTATCATCTTTTTGCATCTAGTTATTTGTCAAAAATTTCAATCACGATACAATTACATACGCGTCACGTGTCCAGTCTTATGATATAACCCCGTTTGTGTGGTCCTCAGGGATTGCGAAGCCGTGTGTTTCGTTTGTTAGAATTAGACGTCACAATCTGACAGCTGTTTCCCCTGAAAATACAAAAAAAATAAGAGTCTTTTGCTGTGATTTCGTACCGTATAAGACTGATAATAATAAATAGTTAAAAACAAGGCTTTTATCGAAGCATCGTTTTACAGCTATATAAGTATTTCACAAGTAATTTTGTAGCAGTAATTTTTTTTTTATAACTTACTAGCTGTTGCCCGCGACTTCGTTCACCCGTGCGAATGTCGGTTACAGCCGTAAAAACATTACCCACTTCTGACCTTTTCTGACATTACCCAATCCTTCTATATCGAACGCAATTATTCTTATAACTTTCCAACAACTATCGTTATATTTTAGTTAATATAATATACAAATTAAATTATGTAAGTACTAAAACCTTACTTGAGAACCATTCGATATATTGGTGAAAACAGCATAAAAATTGGTCCAGTAGTTTTTGAGTTTATCGCGAACAGACAGACAGATACGGTGGAGGTACAGATACTTTGTTATATAATATGTAGATATTATAAATCAAAGTCCATGATGTGATTTTAGACATTGAACCTACAATAATTTTATCGTTATGAGATAGGAGGTGACACGTGAAATCTCATGCATCACATCTTTAAACAGATTTTTCGTAATCTCTGCAGCATTTATTCACTGCATAAATAGGTTATGTTTTTACATTTAATTACTTCCATTTCCTTCTTCTTTCTGTCTCATGTACATTGAGGATCGATCAAATTATAATTGGATTCTCCTGTTGCTGTATTGTGGCAGTCAGTACTTGTGTGGCTCTGAGTGCGTTAAACCTAACAAGATCGAGGGACAAACGATATTTTAGTCCTGATAGAAATGTATTGTTGAGAGTTGAGATTAAATGTGGTAGACAAAAATAATAAAAAAAGTTCTTACTTCGCACACTTTGGTTTATTTTTTAATTTAACTACTTGGAAAGACAAAGAATTGCCACCCCAGACACCGCACTTCTCCATCAATGACTGTATGTTGATGCGATGAATTGAAGAATAAAAGTAGGTATTTGTTCGACCTATTTAAAGATATACGAAGTTGTTCTTATTCTTACTAGGGTTTTATGCAAGTAATATGATGATAAAATTGAAGGTCTAAAGGCAAATTTGAAGGTCTTTGGATAAGAATTAGAATATATACAAAAATACACCAAATCAGAGACTAAATATTTGTTTTAGGAGAAAAAGTCGCATCGAGTTGATGCGAATATCGGCAGCAGTTATGGGCATCGAGTTCTCGTATGCTGGCGAGACAGCCTTCGTGTCTCCAACGTTGCTGCAGATCGGGGTCCCTCATCAGCAGATGACGCTGGTGTGGGCCCTCTCACCCCTCATAGGGTTCTTCATGACACCTCTTCTTGGATCCCTGAGTGATCGCTGCCGATCTAGCTTTGGAAGACGAAGACCTTTCATTCTAATGATGTCATTAGGAGTACTCATTGGCAAGTATTTTTTAGTTAATTAAATCCCTTCAATTTCGTTCTAGTTTTATGTAACCAAAAATAAATGTTGTCTATTAAATCTACGTACAAAATAAGCAAAGGATATTAAATTTTATGAGACTGTACACATAAACCTTTTTACATAAACCCACCTGTTTGAATCAGTTTACCTAAAGATCTAACGAATTCGAATTTAATTTTATTCAGGCAGCCGGGGCTTAAGTCCTAAACAAACAATTATTATTTGTAAATGACCCTAATTTGCGTCGTCCCTAGCCAAATTAAGTTTTACAAAAGGGATTAAGTACTTTATAGATATGCGTGAAGCGCTTGAGACTTTGAAGCAACAGGCTTTGGGTTTGAGCATGTTATGCAATACTTAGAACGAAATGATAATATTATATCATATAAACTTATTTTTGTTCTTAGGTTTAATTTTAGTGCCCAATGGGGAAGATTTAGGCTACGCTCTGGGAGATGAGTTACCGTTCAATAGGACAGAGGTGCCGTCAGCTCTAGGCCCTCGCAGCCAAGCTCTGGACACTACCCCCAGCAACTACCATCCTTGGGGCGTGTTCTTCACCGTCCTTGGCACTGTGTTCCTGGACTTCGACGCTGACGCCTGCCAGAGCCCGGCCCGCGCTTATCTCCTTGACGTGACAGTTCCAGGTCAGACTTGTTTATAGAAAGCTATTTTCCATATCTGCATCGTCCCGTTTAGTGGGTTAGCGTGGCCTGGTAACCTCCTCGTACTATTGATGTTGCTTGTCTGCCCTCGAGAGGTGAACAACACGTCGAACACTTGAGTTGAGCCCGACTCCTTGAAGTGGGTAAACACGGTATCTACGTTTGCAATTACAACTGCTATCTACGAGTTTCATACTTGACTGAACATGGCTAAGTATACACACGATTATTACGGAAATTATGATATCTTCTACAATTTACAGCTAAGTTATAATCTATTTGCTTGTGTGATACCCGTAATGTTGTTGTTAATTAGTCAGGCAGCTCTGAATCATAATAATTTCGTCGAAATGAAGTAGGACTTGTTTACGAAATCCGTTTTGGAATACTTTGGTATCCTTCACCTAGTTTAGGATAAACTAATTCATTTCAATATTTGTTCGTGCATACGTCACGGCATGTGACTATAATATGTATTTTAGTCAGATTTTCCGTCGCCTAAGAGTGATGAACCGCAAAACAAGCTCTTTATCAGCTTACGTCTGCCCGTGATTGATTTATCTCGGTGCCAACGTTATTTTTGGGTATTTTCTCGTGAGCAACGTGAATATTTTATATTGTTAAGATAATATTTGGTGTGTTAATTTTCCAATGGTTATACAATTTTAATATTACCGCATGAGGTTTAATTTTAATAGCGTCATTAGGATATAATAGATCTATTAACATCGAAGTGAGCTATTATTGTGTGAAGTTTTAACGATGGGCTAGTTTTAATAGTCTAATAGTACAGTTCCCGAAACCGTCACCCTCACCTATGATGAAACCAATTTGATTACACAATCTAGATTAACAACAGTCATTAATGCGAAAAGTATTGAATTATTATCTCATTTTACACGGTGTTAAATGATCTAGATGTTACGTGATATCCAGAGTACTTAATGACAATACACCCTGTACTCGTATTTCTAAAAATAGATCAATACCAATCCAGATACGTAATCTTTACTATTGACTGAAACGTATCGAGCAAAACAAACTTCGATAGACTAAAATGTTCCCAATAAAAAGGACATAAAGTACGAGTCATGAGTATTTTGATGACACGGTTACGAGGCTTAATATTGTGTATAAACAATTAGCAGGAAAAGCACGTGCTACGTACTAATAAATACAAATGTACATATGTCCAACCTGAATAAAAATAATTTATGACGTAGATTATAGATATACGGGAGCAAATATTGGAGTAAAACTATATTTTCTCTCTTCATTTTAATGCATTTTTGTTTGGTTCGTAGTAGCGATAATATAATATTATTTATATATGTCTCTGCGTATTATCTGCTTGGAAGTTGTTTGACTTTACATAAATTTTCATCTTCAGGCTAATATTTGTTCGTTAAATATTTGCCGCGAGAAGTGAGTAGAAAATCGCGGGCTGTCACATACTTACAATTAAATAAATAATGATACGTGTGTTGTGGATGGCGCCTACCTATGTAGCTAACGGGAGATGTTGAGGTATTTTGGTTTCTTAGAATTTGATGACAATTTGGCTTGTTGAGATAGAGCATGTATTTTTTTTATGTAATACCAACTTCAGTTGATATGGTCTGGACTGTACTGTAAGTAAACTGACACTGTTGTAATCCTTTAATAAACAGTTTTTTTTTGTGAGAAATACATTTTATGCTCATTATGATCAGGGTATCGGTTTTGGTTTACTAAAAAGGAATTAAGTTCTTTTTTCTTGTGTTGATGAAGTCAATTTTCAATATTTTTCGTTGCGTAACAATTCTTTTCATTTCGAGTTTTGCTAAAACTCAGGTAGTCTCAGTCAATCTTATCTTCGTAATGATTAGATTCAGTCGTAGTGTTAGGTTTAAATTTGACTGGCTTATTCCTTTCCTTTTGACTGGCTTCCATCTTTGATAAATTTTGTAAGTAAATAAATATTTTTCTTGCCATTTGAATACGAAATCAATATTACGTATAGGACAAATGAAAAATGTGCAAGTTTATAACGTACGAGTATGGTTATAAATGACTGGATAATTCAGATAAATGAGTTATCATTCGCTCCGTGTGTCAATTTTACTGACCTCATTACAGCTTTGTTTTAAATTAAAATTAAAGTAAGTACGTCCAATTCGCCATGCAATGCACAGTCAATCACATAATACTTAATTAAAATATAATAAGACTGAATCTGTTCATTATATATTAAGAGTATTTTTGTCAGGCATTCTTTAAACAAGCAGGCTTCTTGACCGAATATTTGCCATACGTAAAACATCTAACAAGTTATTTTTATCATTACATACCACTTTTGCTCAGACATTTAATAATTGGTTGAATTCCACGTCTGCTCTTGGCATTACCAGATATCAATGTCAGTTCCCCACGACTTATGTAACTATAATATAACCAGTGGTACTTTACCGTCCGGTTGACTATTGTATTTTCCACAGAGGACCATGCGAAGGGTCTAAGTACCTTCACAGTGATGGCTGGTCTCGGCGGGTTCATGGGCTACGCTCTCGGCGGCATCAACTGGGATAACACGAGATTAGGTAAATGAAGACCTAAAGTACTAACATGGAATACATTTTTTACTAGCCAATTGTGTCCCACTGCTGAGCAAAGGCCTCCCCCAAGTCCTTCCCCGTTTTTCTGTCCTGCTCCACCTCGAACCAGTCCTCACGGTGTATGTTCAAATCATCCCGCCACCACTTTTTGGGCCTTTAGAAATATTCAATACTTCTTAATTAAATACTAGCTGTTGCCCGCGACTTTGCCTGCGAGAATGTCGGTTTTAGCCGTAAAAACATTACCCACTTCTGACCTTTTCTGACATTACCCAATTCTTCTATTTTGAACGCAATTATTATGACTTTCCAACAACAACTGTCTTTACATTTTAGTCAATATACACAAAAACTTAACTATCACCTTCCTTGAGAACCACTCTATACATTGGTAAAAACAGCATGAAGATTGGTGCTTTAGTTTGTTTTATAATATGTAGTGATAAGGCAGCCACAAATATAGGCCTATAGTTATATGACGCTGTGACCGCTAGCTAATTCGTTCCTAATTTGGAAATCCCCGCTTCCCACCCAAATGTATTTAGCTCCAGCGGTAAGCTGATTTGTTGATGACGGGTTGTAATTTAAATGTTTAATTTGAAGCCTTGGAATTGTAATGCTGGACTATTTTTAGACCAGATTTTAATGGTTTAGATGTTTTTTTAAACATATATATTTAGTTTTTCGTTTAATTATCTGTGATTACTTTGATTTTACGTACACTTACTGGACCATGGATATTTTCAGTCCAAACAGAGATCTTTTAACAGCAATTTTTTGCAGCAAAACGATGAAAAACTTTGAATCAAATTAATCTCAATTCGATAATGGGTTCTTAACATAGTCTTACGAATGTATCTTTCACACACATTTTTTAAATTTCCAGGAGAAATCTTCGGCGGCCACGTCCGCGCGGTATTCTCTCTCATCACCATAATATTCGTGGCGTGTGTATCAGCCACTATCACCAGCTTCAAAGAGATCCCTCTGACGGAGCTGACGGAGCAGGAGGAGTTCCGGAGGGCGGCGGAGACGGAACGAGCGCAGGAGAGCTTCGATGACGAGGGAGCGGAGAAGAGTTTGAAAAGGGAGAATGTTACGTATGGGTCGTTGAACCAGCCAGAGGTAAGGAATTTTATTCTGGTTTTATAGCTAGTGGAAAAGTGGTGTTTGAGACGCGATTACTGCAACCATGTATATCTGTGGCATTGTAACATCTATACTGGTAAACCATTTTTGATTTAGCTTTTTGGTGCAAGTTGCAAACGAAACAGGCCGAGGAGACGGGCGCGATTATATTGATCTCTTCTTAAAGGTTTGAAATGAAATGACTTAGGGTAGTACAATCTGTAGTCGAATTGGGAAAACCTTTGTCCAGCTGTAGGTCAATAAATTTATTGCATGAAAAACATTTCTCAAAGATTTTCGAATAATGTAGCAGATATGGGATCGGGTAACACCTAGTAGAATTTCAATTGAACAAGGTCAAATCAGCTCCACAAACACGACGAAAATACCTTTGCTCAGTACATGCCATAGATGATCGATCAAAGAGGAATCTTAACTGTCGTACCCACACAAGTGTTGCTATCAACCTAAAAGGGTTTTTTTTCTTAGTCATGGAGCCTAAAAGATACCCACCGTTGTTTTTACATAGATAAGAATAGTTCAATCGTGGATTACCCTTGTCTCACAAGTAATTTATGTCAGTTTCAAGGTGTTACTAGATTTCTGATTGCGATAAATCTATTATTCAATTGATGATTCTGTTTCACACTTGATCTATTTATCTAGCTACCTGCTGTGTCGCTGTGTCGTTCTATGAGTATGATGAAGTTAAGTATATTTTTAGTGCGTACTATTTCGTCACACACGTAAACTATATTTTTTTCGTATAGATTTGTAAACTGTTCATCATTAAAATGTTAAGCGTGGCTTCTACTAAAGGCAATGTTGTTCATCAAAAATGAACTGATTGTCCGTTTTCTCTCAAACTTAAAAATACAAAAACTTCTAAATTCCAGTTCGTTAAATACAACAAGATTTAATTTTTAATATTTACATGTCTATTACAGGAGAATGCTTATGTTTTATTGCGCAACCCAATTTGCTAATGACGGGATAATTCCCATGTGCCGCCATGTGACGTCTATTACCGAAACTCGGTAAAGTTTTCAAAACTAGGCCACCTATTTAATTCTCTCACTGAGAATTCAGCGTTTAATGTTAATGAATTGAAATGTAGATAAAATACAACTTTGTAGTTAAGTAAAGGTTGAAATAATTATAATCTCGTACGATTTAATTATTTTTTATTGCCTTTATATTCAATACCTGACGTTACACAGGCAGTTACTGCATAAGAATAACTTGTAAGTATCCTGAGAGATTACGCGTGCTATAGGTATAGCACAATAAGAAACAAGCCTTAGTGAACTTCCAAATTTGTGTGCTCACTTTATACTACCTAAAAATATAATATTGAACGTACACGTCTCAAAATTTAATAGAAATTGGCTTTCATAACCTTTATGATTATGTTATCGCAGCGTTACGAGCGCCTTGTAATATTAAATAAACCATGTTTGTATCCAAAGGTAACATTACCTGTCTACTAATTAATTAGCGACGGCTGAACGACGATGTTAAATTATTTTAATATCACGTGCAAGAAGATACCTAAGAATTTTGGAAGTTCTTAGAATAAGCGATATTCAAATTATAAATATATGTATAATTTACGCATGCGAATAAATCAAAGCAAAGCAGTAGCTATTAGTTTGTATAGAAGTATAATAATATTATTGACATGTTCACTTCGTAATAAAGATCTTCTGTGCATCCACTGCTCTTTAATTAAACAAAGTCAGAAGTTCCAGGAAGATTAAACTTATTAATCAAAAACATATTATTTGAATGCCTGCGAACCAAAGCCTAAGCTTAACAGATATGTAACAACCCCTGTAAATACTATTAAAAATGTATCGTCTAACACAAAAAAACTCTTATTTCCAGAGCGGAGTGGCTCTAAACACCTTGGAGAGTGCTCCTAAGACGGAATCCCTGTCTCTGGTCCACTACCTCAAGTCCATCGTGATGATGCCCAGCTCTCTGCGCGTCGTCTGCCTCACCAACCTGTTCTGCTGGATGGCTCACGTCTGCTACTCTTTGTACTTCACTGATTTCGTCGGCGAAGCTGTCTTTGGAGGTGATCCTGCGGTATGCAAATATACATTTATTTACTTTTATTATCTACTTTTTGTATAAGATTGCGTAAGTATAAATTTTAAATAAAGTCGGATGTAAATACAACCATATTCGTAAGCTGGAAATATTATGGTACTAAAATTGAAATGTTTAAATATTTACATTTCATTTCAATACCTCTGAAAAAATGAAATTGCTAAAGGAAACTTTAAGGCGCTTTACACACTTTCTGCAATTTACTTGGGATACCATTTAAATTTATCCGGTAATGCAAATAATAAATATCTAGAAACTGAACTCGGTTTCGTAAACACAACCAGTTCACAAAATAAAAAATTACACCCTTCTCGAAAAACACTAGCAATGTTTATATTACTTGCTGTTCTACATATTTGCTATAACATATGTTGCAGGCGCCAGTGGGCAGTGAAAGCCGCACGGAGTACGAGGCTGGCGTGCGCTTCGGTTGCTGGGGCATGGCCATGTACTCGCTCTCCTGCGCTTGCTACTCCACAATAATCGAGAGGCTTATCAAACGTCTTGGGTAACTCATCATAATACAAACAATATCAAGAAACACAGTGCAGCAAACTTCAGAAATTTTCAGCTACGTTGCTATATAAAATCAAAAGAAAACAATCGGTGCTAATATTTATAGGATTGCAATTATACTTAGTTTTCACCGTTATAAAAACATTATCAAATCGAAAATATGAAACACGGAAACTATCCGAAGGACTCCATTAAAAATGTCGTTATATTCAATTTGGTACGCTACTACTAGCTGTCTGGATTTTCTGCGCGGAAATGGCACGTCGTTCCAATTTTAGCTAGAATTTTAAAATATACGAAATACGCTAAGCTTTGCTTTCGTGTCGCCTAGGGGAAAATATTTTGTAGACTCTTTTGGTTATGTCGTGTGTAATTTCATTACTTACTCACAAATATTTTAGAATCTAGAGAGTTTTTTTAGATAGCGTTGGACTTTAATCAGACCCAGCCGCTATTTAAAAAATCAGACACTATTATTATTTTATAGCAAATTAACCCAATGTGTGTACCGCCATTGTGGCCTTTCGGTATGCAATAAATTTTATTGCTGTGATTCTATGGAGTACAATAAAAATACAACTGTAGACAAAAAACATTTCACTACACTCAAACATCTACTTTCCATTAACTATACTCCAACCAGGAACTAAAGTTGCATCACACGACCGTCAGCCTAGTAAGGCCTAGTTCATAACATAATCTGTTATCCATCACGTTTACCCTTCAACTTGACAGTTACTCGAGTAAACAGTCTCCTAAGGTAATGAGATCAGCCAATCCTTGACTTTGCGCCGTTCTTCCTGGCTGCCACTTTGCTGGCTTCACGCTGATTTAAAAATCAATAACGTTACAAGCTTAGCTCAGATTCCCCCCTCACTTGAGTTCGGATCATGTTGGATTTATCGTCCAACGAAGCGGAGAAATTGGGAACGCTGTAGTTTGGCTTTACGAGATATTATGACTACTATCTATGAAGAACCTTCGGAATTCGAACCTTATTTACCCTGTCTTGTATAGCTGGGTAGGCAAGTTTCTTTTTAAAGCATTTGTAAGTAAATAGCTGAAAGCAAACACGTTTTATCAATTGATAAATAGTTTACCTATCACCATGTACTTAAGAATTAACTTTTCGCTACTCATTATCTAGCGTAAGTCTAAAATAAATTATAGAAAAATGAATATTTTATTTGAGCATTCCAATGTTTGCAATATTTGCTTGTTTGCCTAAACTTATTTACTTTAAACATATTTCTTTTATTCGTACACAAATAACAAGTAAGTAAACTCCAATCAATTTATAGTCATAACACTTAACGACCTATTCCCTGCCGGTTGACCATAGTTTGACACAGAAGCGACAATAGTATTATACTTACAACGCATTAGAACAGACACTGATAACGTTTAAATTGTCACTTGTGAATAACGTCTTCAAGAAAAACAGTAGACTCAAAACAAATATGAGTTCGGAATACTAAGTCTTAGACCTCTGTTCCATTAACAAGCCAAGGCGTTGACGCTAGTGGAGCATACCTGGATACTTTTGAGAAATCTGAGGGTCGCTAAGTGGCCATGGCGCCTAGACAGTCGGTTTGTTTATGTCATGTGGAAAATATGCAATAGAATAACGAATTTCTCTGCTGTCAAGCTGGAGAAAACAAGCGATTAACTGACGAGTGAGTAGCTGTAAGTTGCACTTATACATTACAGTGGCAAAATATTCTGAAGCTGTAGCATTTTAATATTAACTGCTTGGATACGTAGCAGCGACGTCGCCACGGTGTTTTGATAAGGCAGAGCTTTTAGAATACTAAATACTATCTTGAAGATTTAACCTCTATTCTTTTACTTGTTTCCAGTGCTAAGACAGTGTACGTGGGCGGGCTGTGCACGTACAGTTGCGGCATGGTGGCGCTGTGCGCGCTGCGCGGGCGCGTCGCCGTGCTGGTGTGCAGCTGGGCGGCCGGCGTCATGTACTCCACGCTGTTCACCATGCCGTATCTGCTGGTCGCGCACTATCACGCTACGGGCATGGTATGTTACACATCAGCTAGTCACGTAGAGCATGTGCGAGCGATCCCGTTAGCTTAGGTAGTACAAGGGAACCGGGGTGTTTTTAGTCGGTAGGAGTACGATATATCTCCAAGCCATGACCTGCAAGTTGAAGTCATTAGCGTTTTATACGGAAAAAAAAATATTTTGTGCACATTGTACGTGATGAATTATGTAACGCACGCACCGACCAAACGCAGGACACGTTGCACTTCCCGCTTCCTCCAGAGTGTCCATGAGCAATCCACCATCTAACCAAAAAGTGGTTACACATCACATTGACGCCACATCCTATTGACCCAATTTAAAAGCCTAGGGTAACCACCAGCACCTCTTAAAGCAAAATTGTAGTCTCCGAAGGATGAAGCCGCTTTACATCTTGTAGAGCGTTTTCTTTTATCCACAGCTGCAACAGCTTTACTTTAAAATCTAGCGGCAGCTGGCGAGTTTTTTTATTAATTTGTTAAAAGTCAATCGCACTCTTTATAAAATAAAAACTTGGCCAGACAAATTGACGGCTGATGAAATTACCTTAAAAACAATAAAATTAACCGATACTGTAGTAAATTATACAAAAATAATAAAAAAAGACACACATTTTTATTTTTAATTCTCTTTACACCGGTATGAAACCTTCTAAACGTTATACCTTGTAAGGCATTAAGCATTATAATAAATTCACCGCGATGTATTTTAGCGATCAATTACGTATTAAATATTTCACTGAACAAACCTTTGAAGTGCGATTTTCATGGAAGTTCAAACAGGCCGTGCCCTGTAATTGATTAAACGATTGCTAATTGCAGCTAAGAATGATCACATACGTCGCAAGCGGCTTCGACACTGTCTCCATTATCAACAACAAACCGTTGTTTAATTTACAGTCTTTCATGAGCATCAAAGCGTTTTTAAGAGGCGAATTGTCTTTTATGTTTGTAGGATGAGTTGAAATAAATTTATGTTAATGGTTCTTAATTAAATTCAGTTGTACCAACATACTCTTAATTGTTTATTGAAACGACTGCAATACGTTATTATGTTTAAAATAGTTTAAATTCAAAAAATTAAGTTAAATTTTCGCTGATTTGAATGTACTTAACTCCAAAATCCATATGAAGAATTAGTCGATCTAAATTCCGCTCTTATTATAGCAACACCAGCTCTCTTCCATGATACCATTAAAAATTCCATCCTATTATATTAAGGGTCACCATCTACTTTTTATGTTATAGCACATGTTTTTCTTACACTGACCGACTTGGGTCCAGAGTCTATTCATAGACTTCTACGTCGGCTAAAAACTCCCACTCGACACCCTACGTGTTAGCATAACATGGTCCCGTTGTCTGTCACGCCATAACATCTAGACTTATCTTTGGGATACATGTTGATCTGCCGATAATTTTTCAGTGGTAGAAGTTGTGGTTGAATATCACTCTTTCGACTAGACTAATCAGAGTCTACTTTTACAGTGGGACAGCGGTGGCGGCGGTTGCGGGGCAGCTCGCGGTGTAGGCACGGACGTCGGTGTGGTGAGTAGCTGCGTGTTCGTGGCGCAGCTGTTAGTGTCACTCGGTATGGGCGCTGCTGTCCGCGCCGCCGGCTCCACCGCCGCCGTCGTCGCGGCTGCTGCTGCTCTCGGTGGTGCCGCTGCCATCACCGCTACGAAGATCACGTACCTTGATCTGTAAGATGCTTTAGAACTAATTAATCTGGATCTGAATGTTGCACCAGAAAGGCAATTAGTTTGGTAATGTCTACGTCTCTTCTTTGCGTGTGTACTATATTTTGTTTGACCAGTATTATTACAGCCACGCTGTGAGTATTGTGTGCATATGTATCTTCGGATGCATATGCTTCGAGACACGCTGGGCTGCTTTTTAATTGCGCCATGCTTCGAGAAGAGATAACTCGAAAGTCATGCAAGTGTAGTATGTACTTATATACACAGTAGAAACTATAGCACATTGTAAGTGTATACCTGGTGACTATAGGATCGGTGATCGATGATTTTATTTTTTTTTCCGAAGATTTTATCTTCTATACCACAAAAACAAAAATAGCTCTCAAAACAGTAAAAAATTGGAACACGACTTACAGTTGAAGCTGTATCTTCGTGTACATAAATTCATGTCAAATTTCATGTTGCAGAAACTATACCGTTCTGCGGTGAGATTGCCTTTATTAGCGCGAGTATAAGGTACCTATAACCAATTTGATCAATCAGGAACAATAAACAATGACTTCCGCGTCCTATTCGCGTGTGAAATATGATTATTGACTTCAATTGTGAATCTAGTGTACATTACTACTGAATGCTCTCTAATTTAATTTGTAAGCTGTGTTTACTTGGCTTTAAATACTGTAAATGCTCTTTAAACTTCAGGGCGAAAAATGTATGGCATTTTTTGTGATTATATTCTCTTCTGTCGTACTACGACAGAAGAGAATATTTTTTACCTATATGCATACACTGATTCAATATAATCACATAAAAAGCCATACATTTTTCGCCCCTAAGTTACTACTGGAATTTTAACATAGGTTATACTACGACAGTCGTAGTATAACCTATGTTAAAATTCCAGTAGGTATACACAGCGATGATTTTGTAGTCGACATTAAAGCCACTCACCCCGCTCCCAAACTCGATTATCTGGCTTAATCAAGTTCGGTAATTGTCTTAGCCTTTGTCGGCTACGGAAGCGAGACAAAACATTTTCTAATATAATTAACGTAAATGGATATTGTGGAGACATCGAAATTATGTGACAAACGATGTTCTTTACCTATAATAATATTGAAGTTGAAAATAAACATTTCATTATATTTTTACATAATCAATGTGTATCAAAAGATTTTAACAATAATGTATAGTTATGTTTATAATGTATGTTATGTATAGCTAATTAATCAATTTCGCTGTCACATATTTTGCTATAGTTCTTGTAATACCTACTTTCAATACAGCAACAATTAGTATTTTTTTGCTAATAAACGAGCCAGCGTGAATCTCTTTATCGACAATTAATCTTTAAGTTTTTGGGTAGTCTATAGGATAAATTAAAATATAAACGATGTTTTAAAATACCATTAATGTAGGTACTGTAAAATAATAGTTTTGACTATTGTAAAAGATTCGATCGCGTAGCGTCTTGAAACTATTCTGATATCTCAAAATCTATATACTTACTGTGCATGAAAGTGTTTTAAGAAATGAATTCTAGTGTTACTAATATGTATGTATAACCTAATTGTTTATTTTTCAACAGTTATATTAGTATTTATGATTGTAAGATTAATTGTAGTAGACGTTACAATACTGTGTATAAAACTATATGTAATATTTATTAGAATTTATGTAAGCATATTATGCTCGACAATAAAATAATGTACCAAATAAGTAATCAGCTGCAGTTCAGTTATTATTCACTCTGAACATCGTTAAGAGATAATATCTATTCAAATAAGCAAATTAATTAACCTTGTTCCTTCCAGATAAAGCAATTTACAAATTTAAAATTTCATTTCATTTTTAATCAAAATCAGTAGACGGAGACCAAAATCGAATCTCTAATATGGTAGACGCCGAGGCGACATGTAAACACTCATCACATATGAAGAATACATATTTTAATTATAAATTTTCTCTAAGTGTAAGATTTAATGTTAAGACTGTAGCCACAGATCTCGATGTTTGTGATATAACTATATTCAGTGTTGTATTATAACAAGGTATATTGATTGTTAACGAAATAAAGCATATTCAAATAACTGATCGCCTTTATTTTAATACCCAATAATTGGTGCTAATGGATTTAAAATGGATAGACAACCATAATGTTATTATAATGAATAGGCGGTCGGCCATTCAAATAGCTTTTAAGTACCCACTCAGTAATTTAAAGCTTTTGTTTTCATTGAAACTGAGATTACAATAGAAATTTAACAGTTAATATGTATGTTAATTTCGAGTTAAGTTTGATGCTAAACAATAGGCCTTGTCAAGAGAATTAGTTGAAATGTAGAGGTTGTTTTGTATCTCTATAAACCAGTATAGACATATTCGTGAATTACTATAAGGCTTTAGTTTGTCAGAGTATGAGAATACGTCATAACCCTTCTATCAAACAGAGGTGACCTCTATCACTTGGCTATTAGTACTGTCAAAGTATATGTAATTTATGTTCAAATATACCTAAATAGTTCAAATATTTGTCGAAACACATTGCCACTGGCATTACCCAAACTCTCTAATACCACTTTTGAAATACTTGTCGTTTATAAACGAACTCAAACAGAAACTGTAGTCTAAATCAATCCCTCAATACATCCGATCCGTAATTCGAAATCCAATTCCATTAAACTAATTCAATCAAATACGTTCTCGAACTATAATCGGGCGAACAATGGAAACGTACCGATAATTAATTTAACTTTAATCACGCCGCGCTAACATCCATCCAAAGACACAAAGGATTCACGTCCAAGGCGCTCGCAAGGATGGCGCTCGTCAAAAATCTCTGGAGGAAATTAACGCATACAAAGGCCCTCGACCAGTCTAGTGGGGAACTGGAGACAGTTTTCTTCGAGTCTTTATACAGGGTGGCTTACTTGACAGGTGAAGTATTGCAGGAGTTTTGCGGCGCGTTGTTTTGGATAACCTCTATTGATTGAGATATTAGAGACCACTGAAATTGGTGGACGCGGTCCGGTGTTTGGTTACTTTTAAAAATGCCAGTTTGTCTAGATTTTGGGTTCAGGTTAACGTGTTTATTGTAAACTCTTTTGTTTGAAAAACTTTTTTCCATTAGTTGATTCTAATGAGGTAAGCTACATTTCATATTTAACAGACAGAGGCAGGGTGATATTTAATAGTATCTTTGAATTGAATGACGTGCGGTCTTAAATCAACCATTTTGCCTATCGCGGCCTACCGCTGGACTTAGGTCTTTTTCAAAATATGCCACAATCTCGTATGTCCAATATTCTAAATTTATCTCTACCATAAATATGGAATGAAAAGATAGCAATAACTGGATACAGTTAACCTCATATTAATTTTAGACTGAACTCTATGATACAATATATTTGCTCGCGTAAATCAACCACTTAACATTTCAGTTCGTCCAATTTATCTTAATGTAGTCTCGCAGACTAGTTCGAGTGCCGCAACTTGAGACAAGTTTAGAGTTTTCAGACTAGATTCGTACCTCTGTTCAAATATCAAATTAAGTGACATGGAGAAAGATTGGAATATTTTTGAGTTAAAAAGTTAAATCACTACACATTATTAAACAAAGTCCTCCGCCGTGTCTGTCTGTCTGTTCGCGATAAACTCAAAAACTACTGCACTAATTTTCATTAGGTTTTCACAAAAATGTAGAGTGGTTCTCGAGGAGGGTTTTAGTATATACTTTGTAAAGTTTTTGTGTTATATTATCAAAAGTAAAACAATAGTTGTTGGGAATGTTGTTGGAAATTAATAATAATACGTTCAATATAGAAGAATTATGTCTTTACGGCTATAAACGACATTCGCGCGGGCGAAGTCGCGAGCAACAGCTAGCGTAAAATAAAAATGTATATTGTGATTTAAAATGGACACAGTTGTAACTGTGTCCATTTTAAATCACAATATACAGTTGTAACTGTTGAAATTGTTGTAGGGTAGGGCGGGGCTAAAAGGTCCGCGGGTAAAAAGGTCCACCATTAAAATCTCAAAACCTAGTGAAGTTACGTCTTTCCGAACGCTACCAGCGAAAAGAAGAGTCCACGCGGGGAGTAACGCGCCATCACTGGCAGTTGAGCGATGTTGCCAGCCGGAGATACAGGACCTCACCTTTAAACTTCGACGAAAGTAATTTTTTCCGCTGTTGATTGTTTTGGTTTGGAGAGCTACTACTTAGGCTATGATGCCTGAATGTAGTTTTTAAGTATAGGTCATTTAATTGTGTTTCAAGGTTTATTGTTATTTTTAAGTTCGATTTAATTATTATTTTTTTATAACCTATCTAAATACTTACACGTGTTTGGGGTAAAAAGGACCAGAGTGGACTTTTTTAAAGTAAGACTATAAGAACAATTTTATTTTTATGTTATGTTTAAAAAGACATATTTAGTTGTGTTATTCGAGTTTTAAGAATCACAAATTATTGACAAAAACTTATAATTCCTTTAAGACTGATTAAATTCCTGTGACAGATCCTAAACTATCAGAAATAGTTCATGTTTTTAATAATTATAAGAGTATTTTTACTTTATGTTTTCCTAGATTAATATACGTTTGATTTGCATTGGATCCTATGTAGTTATTATTTTATAAAACCTTTTAAATAACCAAAACCTTTTTGCCTCTTTGCTGTCCCTTTTTACCCGTACTATGGGGCAAAAAGAACCAGACGACGAGGTCTACAAAAACAGTAAAAAAACATATTTCTACAATGATTAAATAACTGAAAATTTAGCCAATCATGCTTTGATAACAGTTGATTCGATACGTGTTTTTTGTTTTGATGTAGTGGCTTTGGTTTTCACAGCATAACTTATAATAGTCAAATTGGACCTTTGTGCCCCGCCCTACCCTACCGATAGTTATAGATAACAGGCAATACAAATAAAATAAAATTTTATGTAGGGTGTGTTTGTTATTCATAGTTGTATGCACGATACCGATAAAAAACTGGTACTTATTTATTTTTGTTTGTCAGTATTAGTATTCCTAGCTGCAGTACTAGGTATGTAAAAAGTTAATTAGAAATGGTTTAGAATACATTTAAAGCTTCCAGTAAATAACTTATCCAGTTATAGTCCAGTCATTTGGTAGTTTTACCTGGAAAGTTTTCCGGGAGTTTTGAAAATTGGATATTTTATAGATTTGGATATGCTCTTTTCGAATTTTGACTTTGCCACCTCGTGCCACCGCCGCTCGCGCCGCCATTTTGAAAAAATCTCGCCCAAAAACGGTTTTTTGGGAATATCTCCTTTCCGACGCATATTACGAAAAAAATATTTTCTACAATATTAAACTAAAAAAGATTTCCTACACTTTATGTCTTATTCACTTTTTCATAAAATCAATAGTTTTGGATGTACGAGCGCCGCAAAGTATTATTCATTTGCACCACTACGAGTGTTTCGTATATTATTCTAAACTGGTCTATTACTGCCGCCGGTTTTCAAGAAGTAGGTATCAGGGTAATATGTCACCTTTGAATCGGGCCCTTTCTCTCGACTTTGAACGAAACTTCAACGAAATATTTGTCGGGAGAAGTTATATTAAGAGAAATATTTAGTTTAGACTGAATCATCAGTGTACGTTTATAATTGTCGTACAGTGTTGTTTATGTTCTTAGAGCTATGGCTTCTTATACGGCAAATTCTTTAATTTGTGATAATTCACTTGAAAACCGGCAGCAGTAATAGAACATTTTAGAAAAATATACGAAAAACACGTGGTGGTGCAGATGAATAATTAATACTTTGCGGCGCTCGTACATCCAAAACTATCGATTTGATGAAAAAGTGAATAAGACATAAAGTGTAGGAAATTTTTTCTAGTTTAATTTTGTAGAAATTATTTTTGTCGTAAAATGCCTCAGAAAGGAGATATTCCCAAAAAACCGTTTTTGGGCGCCATTTTTTCAAAATGGCGGCGCGAGCGGCGGTGGTACGAGGTGGCAAAGTCAAAATTCGAAAAGAGCATATCCAAATCTATAAAATACCCAATTTTCAAAACTCCCGGAAAACTTTCCAGGTAACCCCCTTATTTTCTACCAAATGACTGGACTATTATAGGCTACTTCAATAATTCATATTGTTTTGATAAGCCTTTTGGTCTAGTGGTTAGTAGCCCTGACTGCTAAAACAGAGGTCGTAGGTTCGATCCTCAAGTGAAACAAATATGTGTGTGATGAGCACGATCATTTGCCCTTTGTTTGAGTGTAATTTATCTATAGTATGTATGTATTTAGAAGTGAATAAGTATGTTTATCAGTTGTCTGGTACTTATAATCCAAGCTCAGCTCAGTTTGAGACTAGATGGCGTTGTGTGAAAGTCGTGTATTTATAATCTTAGATATAAAATTCCTGTGTCACAATGTTAGCTACCGTATTCCTCCGAAACGGCTTTACCGATTTTTACCAAATTTGATATGCGTATACATACTGTTACAGTAGGTCAGAGAATCGACTCCTATCTATTTTTCATTCCTTTTTTTTCGCGTAAGCCGTTGCTGGCAACAACTACTT
This sequence comes from Chrysodeixis includens, assembly GCA_941860345.1. Taxonomy (NCBI): domain Eukaryota; kingdom Metazoa; phylum Arthropoda; class Insecta; order Lepidoptera; family Noctuidae; genus Chrysodeixis; species Chrysodeixis includens. The sequence goes on from OW796094.1 coordinate 4,491,636, forward strand.
TATTTATATAACACGAGTTTCTCTATGCCTTTGACATTTTATATCTTCAGGCCTCTCCGCATCAGACCACGATTTCTTCTACATGCTGTACAGTAACGCAGTCAAGCTGACCATAATCCTGCTTGTCTGTGGTGAGCTGTGGTTTGGCTTCACCGAGGCCTCCAGCCTGGATGAGGTGGCTGGCAGTATTAATGCTACCGTCATACAGTTTATTGCGATATACAGATACAAGAATATGGTAAGGAACTAAGGAAACTAGTTATTGGTATTATTCGAGAAATAAAAAATAGTTTTTGATTCGATTGCTATCCTATAATTGCTTTTGGTTTAGTTTATACTGTTTATAGATAAAATTATTGTATGTTTTTTTTTATTTTTAAGGTTTTAATAGCATCGCATTGGATTTTCTGATGATGCTATAAATTACAAAATTAATAAATATAATGGCTTTCGTCGTCTATTGCTGAAAGTAGTAATTGTACGTTTTGATAATTTCAAATGTTATAGGCCTATAAACTTATTGGGCAAGGGTTAAGGTCTTGAAGCCTAGTTAAAGGCAACCTTGTATAGGTTGGAATTAATTCGCTTTTTAAAGTATAACAATAATTAAATATTACTAATGCTACTAGTTTCGACCATAAATTTTAGATGGAGCACAAAGACTTTTACAAACAAATGGCGACGTCTATGAATTCTCCTTACTTCGATATTTCAACGGAGAAAAGGCGAAAACTAATCGGTTACTGGTCACAGAGGAACGAGACGTACTTGAAACTTCTGCTGGCATTAGGAAACTGTACTCTTGCTGCTTGGTAATTATTATAACTTTGTAAAATAAACCTCTTTTTTCCGGGCCTCGGCGTGGGTTGAAGTCATTAGAGTTTCACACTCTAATGACTTCAACCCACGCCGAGGGTACGACATCCCCACGTCGTACCCTCGGCGAGGGTTGGATGTGGACATGTCGGACTTGCACCGACGAAAAACACTCCGGGCCCCTATTACCTCTATTGCCAAAGTCAGAGTCGCTCGCGCATGCTCTGCGCGACTCTGACAAGTTCTTAAATAAACCTTTGGTTTTTGAAACGCCCTTAGTTGAAGCTGTCGTATAGGTACTGACCACGTCTGTCAGTTATCGGTCAAAAGCAGAACAACCAAAAGCGGCATTAACATAGAGTTGATCCGATGGTAAATTTTTCTTCTTAATTAGGTAAATAAAAAATACTGCAACGTGTCTAAAAATCTGTAATCTATTAAGTAAATGATTAGAATAGAATTATATTTGTTGGTAGGAATATGGTACAGGAAAGTTGTTTCATAATCTTGTGTGGTTTCGTACAAGTAATAGCGGTCCTGACCGATTTCGGCCACGGCGGCCAGTGTTACTATGACACCAGCCAGCTACGCAGGACATATTATAGTGCACAAGCGTGTGCGCAAACACAGGTGCACTCTCTATTCCTTTACTCTCATAGCCCGATGGGACGGTAATCCGACACGACCGGTGAGAGATCAGGCGCAGGACCCACATTTTTACGTGCCTTCCGAGACACGGAAGCTGTGATATTTATTTCTTAAACGCACACAACATTCGAAAAGTCGGTGCGTACCGTGGGGATCGAACTCAAGAACTCTGACTTAGCAGTCCTACGGTCTTGCCACTAAGCTATCACAGCTTCAGTTCGTACAAGTATTATTATTTTAAAATTATTTTTATTTTTCGCTGAATTACCTTTTCAAAAACTTCCTCAACTTCAAACCAGTTACTAGTACTTACACAATTATTGACTTTTCTTCTTTTTAGGTTCATCTTCCCTTTAGTAGACGAAGTAGAATACAACTTAATCATCGGGATTCGGCTGCCATTCTACTACAAAACTCCTGGCATATACCCTTTAGCGTACATCATAGTTGTGATAGCCTTCGCATACATATCACACTTCGTGATGGTGACGGACCTGATCATGCAGACACACCTGATGCACCTGTTGTGTCAGTTCACCGTGCTTAGCGACTGCTTCGAGAACTTGGTTGATGATTGCAGACCTGGGTTTGAAGGTAGGTTTGGGATTATTGTCTTGATGTTCGACGAGCCTGTTGGTCTAGTGGTTAGAGATCCTGACTGCTAAGCCGGAGGTTGTGGGTTCGATTCCCACCCAGGACAAATGTTTGTGTGATGAGCACGATCATTTATTCTGTCTGGGTGTGATTTATCTATATTATGTATAAATTTAGAAATATTTAAGTATGTTTATCAGCTGTCAGATTGTCATAACACAAGCTCTACTTAACTTGAGATCAGACGGCCGTGTGTGGATATTTTCCCAAGATATTTTATTTATCTATTTAGGTTAAAACTCTCTAGTTCCTGCTTAGTACAAAGTTATGTATCCTCAATGTATTTAGGGATTTTTTTTCTCTTTAGGTCCTTTTTTTGGGTAATGCGGGAGAATCCTCATGGACACCCACCTCCTCGGCGAGGAAATGGGTAGTGTCAGTCTCTTACTGACTAAACCTCTCTTTAGGTGCTACATAGTTCAGTAGAAGAAGTATCTAATTCTGTAGAGCTAACTGTGGTATTTACAGCTTGGTATTGAAATACTATTACACGTGGGTTGTGCAGCGTGCAGCAGTGTTATTGTTACATTCTACAAATGTAAATTCTATAAATGTAAAGTACGTTTTTGCGTTACATTTTTTTTTTGCATTTAATAATAGTTTGAACTAGTTAGCATAAGATTTATTGCACTGTAAATTAAGATATTTTTTATCATCAACATATTTTTTTTACAGACGTGCCACAGAACAATTTGGTCGATGATCCGAAATTTGCTGCAAAATACTCGAAGCGACTTGGAGAGTTAGTCCAGCAGCATAAACTTATTTTGAGGTAATTTTGTAATTCTGTAGGTATCTCACGATATATGTATTTACAGACGATAACATAATACTGAAGTCAGTATATTTTGTATATAATTTTTTTTGCGTAGTACCTAAAACCGCTGTGTATCAAATTTTACAAGATTGTGCATGTCAGAGGCCAGATTTAGCATCAAAAGTCTATAAAAATCTTGATAAAGTGTATAAAAAGCATTAAGTAATGAATTCATCGATGTCTGAATGTCTGATTCGATGTCTCATTTCGTTGAATACATCGACTTATGACGTCAAAAAACAAGTTGCCTTGGTTAAAATATCATCAATATTAGCAAATATGCAACGGTTTCCTTTACATCAAAGACTTTTAAAACAGGCTTGGGCAGCTCAAATCTATATTTGAGTTTCTATTCCAAATTAAAGTGATATTCGTTTGGATCCAACTTATTCGTACTCAATTCGCTAATAATATGACGTCATCCAATTTCATCCCACTGCTGAAAAGGCCAATTTATTTTGAGCTCCCGAGATAATTCTACGTTTAAATGACAGTCACGTATTTTTTCAATTTCGGTCAACGTCAATCGCGTTTTCGCTTTGTGTATTCAATGTATTGGCGATATGAAATAGTGGATGAAACGGATCCGACAAAGGACGATACCTAGTTCCTTAACCGATAGGTACTATTGTCCTTAATACAATTGAGTTAAGCAAGTCACGTATCGCATACATTCATGTGCCCTGCGTGGATCGTGAGCGCGTTGAGTGAAAAAAATTGCTCTAATATTTTTAGTTCATTACTGCCTTTGTCGTTCGTCTTTTGTTTCGAATGTCGTAATTTTTACTTAGTTTTATTTTCCACCAAATCTCCTTATTACGTTTTTCTATGTTTGGTTATAATTTTGATACGTGCGTTGATGTGAGGCTAGATAACGCAGTGACAATGTTATCGTTGGGGTTTGTAATTGTAGTTAAATGGCCATGCTAATGATTAAATAAATTAGTAGAGTCATTTATAAAAGTTCCTATTAGGTAATACACTGTTTAATTTGTGGAAAAGCTCACTATAAGGGCCTCGCTAAATAACATGCTCGCGCAGAATCAATACACCCATCCATCTGTTGCCGCTTAAGCACAGTTCCCGGTAACTACGCCACGAGTGATTTAATCTCGCGAACTTTATAGTCCTTTAGTAAATAATAGATGGGAACTCCCAAGTTCTGAACTAGAGGCGTTCTAATTCCATCCAAATATTACACTAAGTACAATAGTTTGTCATGGAGTTATCACGATTTTTTCGTTTTCCCTCTTTAAGGAACGCTTATTTCTTGCATCGTGTGATCTAAATCACAAAAAAAAGCTTTCTAGTCTCCAACATACTCAAAATCCGAAGCATTGATCGCACAAAATTTGACAACACCATGTTAAGATTGGACTCCAATTCGTGCAGTCTGATCGTGGTTTTATCATGTTCCAAAATGAAGTAAGGAATATAATATGTCATGACTCATCTCATGTTTTTTTTTATAAGCAGGATAGTCGTTAAACGGTAGTCATTTTAATGTGTTGTTAGGTGAAGTAGAAATTATATTATAGAGTCCAAATATGGCAGACAATATAGATAATGTCTATTCGAGGCTAACGACAAGGTTTAACGGTGATGCAAACCCACGTACACTTAGACTTAGTTATTATACTTATTATGTGGTAAAATTACTGTCTTCCTTATTTGGATTTAAAACCAGACATATTATAAATTATGAAAAAGGTGAATTACCGTTCGATTGTATGCTATCATTGGATGTGAGTGATCCTGTAGACGTTTGGATCGTTTAACTGCCTTTTATGTCATAAGAAATATGCTAATTTATAGACGTGTTTTGTTTTTAGTAGATTCTATTTTTGTAAATTTTAGGTACTACCGGTTATCTCTTGTTAGCTTCTCCATATTTTATTTGTTACGTTTATATGTTAGGTATCATATGTTTTTATACATAAGAAACACTGATAGCCCAAATCGCTCAAACTTAAGAAAGAAACCAGCGTGATTCGTTCACTTCCCGATATTCAGAGGATTTCTGGACTTATTTTAACAGAACCATACAGTTAGGCTCACCGTTTTAAATGCTTCATCATATATTACTAGACACTTTCAGTGTGGATTTATATCACACATATTTATTTCTAGCCATACTATAAACATGCGGACTACCCTGAGTGGGCCGATGCTGGGGCAGCTGGCAGCCAGCGGCACACTCATTTGTTTCGTCGGCTACCAAGCCACCACGGTAAGGAAATGCCATTTACTATTTTTATGACTTTGCTCTAATGGTTGGAACTTTTTGAGTTTCTTGCCGGTTTTTCTCCATAAGAATGGTAATTTGAAACCGTACAACTAGTCGTCTAACGTCAGTAACGTTTTGAGAGTACCTGAGAAGGCCTACTTGAAATAAAAACCTTTTGAATTTTGATCTTGGAACGCTTTTCCTGTTTAGATACCCTCAAGCATTGAGTTTTTATTGTTGTTTTGTTCACACTTTGTTTTTGTAACTGAAAGTTGAACAGTTCGAGTGATTGTGATTATTTGCAACTGATTGCTAGATATTAATAAATGTTGAGGGAAGCGCCCATATTAAAATTTTACGAATATAATTACTTGGCATTTGCCTGAGAGTGAGTTCCACGAAACCATTAATTGTTTTGATTGATTCCTATTATTCATTGAGATGATTTTTTTAAATAGCCTAGTCAAAAAATGTTCTAAAATAAGTTTCTGAAACTCATTAATTATCCGACCCTTAGCCACGAATAGCTGGTTATAATTCCAAAAAATCGTAATTCAATTCCTAAGTTTGGAAACTTATTACTCCAGGGGCGCTAGAGGTCAAAATTGTGGCGATTCTCCTCACTCAAGTTGTGAACTACGGACTCCCTGTAGGCAGGAGTTTTGCACTTAGTGGACTATTAAACTACATTATAACTATGATACTAATTTTCAGACCATAGCAGAGAGCATAGCTAAGTGCCTGATGAGTTTCCTCTTTTTGGGGTACAACGTTTTTGAACTTTACATCATTTGCCGCTGGTGCGAGGAAATTACAAATGAGGTGATTTTAATATTTCTTTAAGTATCTAATTATAAAACTGAAATACTTCGGCCATTTGTTAGTGTATCTCAAACCTCATTTCAACCCCTGGGATTATTACTTCTTTTGTCAGACATTGCCAATCGAGTGCCTAAGTCGTGTCAACTTAGATTAAATTGATCAGTTTTTTAGTAATAAGAACTTGGGAAATCTTTCAAATTTTAGATAGGCTTAATTTAAAAAAAAAATCTTGCATCCGATAGCGATTTTAATGACGCATTTAAGACCTTAAGTAATGAGTTTCCTTTTGTTGAATTTCCTTATAAGCAACTGATCTATTAGTAATGCTCTTTATTGGTGCCAATTTAATGTTAATAGTTTTTATTAAATAAAATCAACGTCATTTGGTTGTTTTGATAATCGGTGACAAATCAACCTGACTCATCTTAGGCCGAATTGTTTTCTTATTAAATATCACTCCATATTAAGTGGGTTTTTCCTGGTCTTCGATATACATAATGTGTGACAACGTTACGAATTAAGGACAGTGACATAATATACCAAAACATATTATAAGTTAGTCACACTAAGTCTCCGCAGGACGTTATATGAATAATATTCTATTGGAGCCATCAAAAATTATCATTATTAATGTTAAACTATCGGGATTCTCGCCAAATGTTTCAATTAATGTAGTGTAAGTTGCTTTATTATAAACTTCTGTAAGCAAGAAATTGGTTTACTTATCTCCCTTGGCAAGCAGAATTTTTACTCATATTAATAACGATTTAAATCCTCAAAGTTGTGTGGAACCATTTCGTTTCGATTGTAGACTAATGACACCTGTCTTGAGAGCAATCCCTAAAGTTACCCCATCATTTTTATATTGTATATTTGCAACAATACGTCGTGTTTTTGACCCTATTTTCTTTACCCAATACAGCTTTTAAAATATAATTACAGAGTCAGAAAGTAGGCGAGGCCATATACAGCTCCGGATGGGAGTGCGGCCTGTCAAAGCTGCCCGGGGTGAGGTCCACCATCGCGTACGTCATGGCCCGGGCTAACAAGCCTCTGTACTTCACCGCGGGGGGCATGTACAGCCTCTCACTCACATCCTATACCACTGTGAGTATGTTATTGATGGCTGAAATGTTGGTGAAGTTAGCTTTGAGGTTTTGCATCTATTGTTTGATTTAGCTGAAGAGAGATATAAAACCTTTTCCTACAAGAAAGACGAAATTTGATAGTACAATGCCATATTATGCCTGTATTAGACATGCAAATATTATTATTATTATACAAAGTTAGATTTTGCTTAGTAATTTTGATGAAAAATCCTGTTTTAATAGCTAAAGTTACAAAAAAAATTTAAATTTTCGTAACATTGCAAAAATGTTCTGAAATTTTGGCACATGCCTCAAAGATCGATTGGCATAGAAACAGTTCATAAAAAAGAAAATTTCTTAGAATAAGACATCAGGTTGAACAAAGAAGTTATTACGTTGTAACACAGCCGCAGGTCGTAAGACGTCGCCGACCCGACAAGATTGTGGTCGACACCGACTGCCTCGCATGCGGCTTGTGGCTTTAAACCAAATATCTCTAATTACATTCACCTTGCAATCAACCGAGATTTTCACAATTTGAGGAAAGTTTAAAAATTAAAAACCCTATTAATAATGTAATGTTTCTGAAAAGTAGGAGTAAGTTTGGAGATCACCTTTCGTAATTAGTAATTGTATGTACTTCATTATCTTGTATTCTTTCTGCCCTAGCTACTGTGGTTCGTTGTAAAGATTTTACATTTTATACTTTTTCTTTCAGTTGGTGAAGACATCGTACAGTGCTTTGACAGTGCTGCTTCGCTTTCGTCACGACTAAACTTAGAGCATTTTTGATTAATAGCACATTTTTTTAATTAGGTTCTAGACCTTGCGAGTATTAGTCCTTAGAGCGATTTGTTCAGCAAGGAGATTATATTCATCTAAGGACTGTAGCTGAATTAGACAGTGCACTTTTATTTATATTTTGCACTAAAAATCTGTGATTATTTTTTCTCTAATGTTAATTTCATGCCTTCTTGTGGTTCACTTTTGTATTGATCTTAAAATGTGTAGAACAAATAAATGGAATAAATTCCTTTTTTTTTTTGCTTTCTGGCGACAGTTTAAGTACCTACAGATTACGTTATAATAATTTATCTTAAATTACATAATTAAGTACGTAAATACAGTATGTAAGGTGTAATGAAATCTCAAATTAAAGGAATTATAAATGTACTTAAACAACTTATATTTACTAAATAACATAATGGTTCCATGCATGACTGTTTGAGTTTGCTATCAAACAGCAGTTGTTTGCATTTCACTACTAATTACAGCAATCGAATGCCCTATTTGATATTCTAGTAGGAAAATTCAAAGTAAGTGGTTAATTAGTATCTAGTACTAGAATTGTAGATAGACAAGAGACATGTCAAAGATGACACGATAGAACAAACGAATATTTAAATACTTTCTGCAAAGAGTACGCCCCCTTATTAAGGTAGAGAGCTATGTCCATTGTCACGTGGTTTTATGTAATTTCTTGAGTAGAAAGTGAACGATTTAATTTATTATATTGAAAATATTAATAAAGATTTAATTATATGTAGAACAAGCATCTACGTTTTTGGGATATGGCACAAAAATTTACCTTGAAATTTGAAAAGGGCATCTTCGTAAAATTGGTGTATCTTAGTTGTGTTAAAGTTGTACTGAATTTGTACGTTGTATCGGCTGTCGTCGTTAAAGTCATTTATGTGATATATTTACAAACACCAGAATCGTAAATCAAAGTGATTAGCTAACACGTGTAACGTCAAAAAATTGCGACCTTAATTTTGTTATTTACAGCAGCTCCATCCGTGAGCCTAGGGAATTAGACTCGTGATGTGTATGCCTACATATGGTACGTACTGAGCTCACAATTTACGCTCCAGTCGTCAGCTATCCGACTAAAGTAGCTCCCTTCCCCGTCACACTCTGAGGATTTTCGCGTACCCGTATAGTCCAAAGTTAATGAAGCCGCAATTTCAAATTTCCATAGCCAAACATGTGCTCACAATCATAATTGTAGAAGTTGTGAAATGAGACCGTATATAGACAATATAATTAATATTTAACAGGAGCCTGGAGCATTGACTAATTAGGCGAAATATGTAATATGGGTAAACGATTATGAAGCCTGGATACACAAAATGTAAACATGAATTATCTAGTCAACAATGTATTAAGCTGGTTTATTTGTTTGGTATTCGTTAAACATATTTATTTACTGTTAAAATAGCAGCTAATTAGTGAAATATGCAGGAAAATTACAGTTGAGCTTTAAGTTTTTGATTTTGGTAATTGATATTTCATAATGACTGTATTAAGACGAGTACAAATTACGGCACAATTATAAATGGACTGCAACATAAAAAAAAATGCCGTGATGCCAAAAATGGAACTCAAAATTCACGTCATTTGACTATATCAGAAAAAAGCCTCGATAATGGAAACCAACCCTGAGTGACATGCATGTAATTAGTGCAGTTAAAGTCAATAATTAATCGGAACTGAAGATATATGAGGGGCTGAGAGATCGACCGCCCTCATTAGTTCATCAGCTAATTAGCGACGAACAATGAAGATCATTAATTCTTTCTGGAGGAAGATAACGCATGGGAAGGACTTGGAGGAAGCAGGGCCTTTGGAGAAATCGTTCTTTGAGTCTGTGTACCGGCTGTCTTACATAACAGGTACTAATTTTGATTACAAGTTATCTCTATTAGGGTGTTAAACTCGCTGTTTTAGAGTTAGTCTTAGATAATTAGCTATTATTTATGAAAAATGTAGTCAAATTAAAAGCCTCCGTACTATAGTCTCAAACAATAGGTCTAGTTAGACATTTGGTTTTTTCGTCAAGGTCTGGAAGCCGGCTATAACCACGTTTTAACGTAAAACCTATGCCGTGCTGTAGAAGCAAGATTGTGTGTTTATGGCGTAGAACGGCGTCTCTCTTCCACAACGACAAGAGTCTTACTAAGTGGTAGTAGGCACTCTTTTAGCTGTGAAATATTTTTTATCAAATCTTGCTAGTTCAGATTTTTTTCTCAGGTCTTTCGACATCTGACGTCGATGTCAAGTACATGATATACAGCAGTACAATAAGGATCGTCTCAGCGTTGGTGGTGATCTGTGAGATATGGCGTGTGCTGGGCGACAACCTGAGCCTGGACGAGATCATCTCCTGCATCAACGTCATCTCCATACACATGATCACTATCTGGAAACTGATGATAATGGTATGTTTTATCGCAAAATTTAAGCAAAGTTAGGTTAGGTTCCAGTTGATGTCAGATTTTGGGAAGTCCGACATAGAAAAATGGTATGATGATCTATGTGGTTTTAGAGATTTTATTATTTTGGTGTATTATGCTGCATACAGTTAATATTTTTAATTTACTTGGCCTATAGGGTCCCACCGCTGGAAAAGCTGTTCTCTATTCCGCGCCATCTCTACCAGTTACTTTTACAAATGTAAAATAAAATAGTAAAATTAAAAGTCCGTATGTTATACAAAGAACCCTAGAGTTGTATCCACAAATTCCACGACAGCAAAGCAATCATAACTCTAAGTAAGTTTTGCCATAAATGACACCTTTTGAGGTATTCAGGCAGCTTTATAGCACTTTGTTACTTTAGTGCATAAAAGTTAGACTGAAAAGGATTCCATTAGGAAAAAAAACCTAAAAGTACTGCGCAGTGGTTTATGCTTTTAAGGAGAGAGATTGTTTTTGATAAATGGAAGTAACGTGGCTTTTATTAAATAAGTATATTTTACAGGTGAGCAATAAACACGTCTACAAGAAACTGGCGAAGGCTACGGAATTTTCTGATATATCTACAAGCAATCGAAAGAAAATAGTCGACCGCTGGGTGAATACACACCGGAAATACTTGAAAGTGCTGATGACTCTGTCGTGTCTCACTCTGACTGTCTGGTACTTAATTTAGCTTTGAGTTGTTTACGGAATAATTAGAATACTAACGAATAAACTAACGCTTATGTTGATATTATATTAGAAGAACGGGAACAAATGCGTAACATGTAAGAAACAAACAGACTGCTGTCGACTACGGCCTGTGCAACCTGGTCAAAACGTCAAGCCGTTAAAGTAACGCGTTAATTCTTGTTTCCTTAATATAACATTAATAATTAAAACCTACATGAAAAGATCATTTAAACTGCTACAGTCTCTTGTACAAGAGAAGGGGATCACTTTGAAAGTTTTAGTGAGTAAGCTGCTTTCCCCAGAGCGGAGAGAGTCCATGAAGATTTTCCCGGGTACAAAAAACGTCATCATTATAATTCGACTGCCCTTATCCCAATTATTATTTGGGGTCAGCGTAGCATGTCTTTCTCTTCCATACGTTCCTATCTGATGTCAACTCGCAAGTAATACTCTTTGCAGCCATAATTATCATTTTTCACATAATCTTGGACGTCCTCTTTTTTCCTCCTAAAAAGAGATGCTTTTCAATATTCAGGGGTAACATTTATCCGATACGAATGACTTGCCAAAACTATACACGAGGTCTTTTCTGAGACACGATACAATACTCCTTACACGTGGAACCCCCGTCTAATTCGATAAAGTAAAGACGCTACAAGTTTCAAAGTAATTTCAGCGAATCCTTTGTCGTGTTTACTGAATCAAAGAGCTTAACACATTTACGTTGCACTTAGCTCAACTTGTAACGAGTTGGACTGCCAGCAACTGGAAGTTATTTCAACTTTGAGAAATGAATGTCTACATTAATTTTAAACTTTAAAACGTCTTTTACACATTTATTTTAGCAGGAGTTCTGATGTCTTTGTTTTTACTTAAAACTAATTGTGATACTTTCTAGATCAAGACTTTTAACAAATGCTTTAGGTACATTAATTAAACATAGTGATATCTTATTTAGATGAAACCCTAGGACCCAAAATTATGTTAGGTACATTGTTACACCTTTTTTCAATAGCTAGTTGTTAAAAAGAGTTTTACCATTACAATTTAAGTAAATAGGCTTTAATTTTTTGCATATAAATATTTTGAAATTAAATGAGGTGTAATATAAATTCTTTATATGAAGTTATTATGACTTATAACTATTTTTGCTTTAATTATTTCTCAGGTACACATACCCGCTTGTGGATGAAGTGGAATATAACCTGATAATAGACGTGAAGCTGCCGATAGAGTACCACACGCCAACGCGGTACGCTATAACGTACGTGGTGGTGGGGGTAATGTTCAACTACGCGTCGTTCCTGGTCATCATGTCCGAGGTCATCATGCAGGCCTACCTGATACCCCTGATATGCCAGTACGCAGTCCTCGCTGACTGCTTCGAAAACTTGCTCGAGGAGTGTGCTGTGGAGTTCGAAGGTATAAGCTTTTTAGTTCTTCACTGGCTGTGATTCTTTTTTTTGGTGAATCGACGAGGTTACCTGGTACCGTGATGACGGTAATGATCCTTTATCATTTACCTAATGAGATCCTTTTAATATTATTATACTACGCGTACAAAAAGATCTCATTCCTTTATTAATTCCTGAACAAAAACGCCGTGTCAAAATAAAGGTTCAAAATTCCCCTTTCATTTTTGTATGATTCACACCCCTTTATCGGAAATTGTAACGGGCCGTCATGTGCACATTGCTTTATACATTCACGTTCAACGTTCACAGGTTTCACCTTCATTGAAAGCAAATTAAAATGTCGCGAATTTCAAAGCGGATAGAAGCCGTCCTTTTTAACAAGAGCTCGAATTTTTCAATAGCCTAAAGGCACTGCTGTCAGATGTCAAATTTGTAAAATTTTCCTCTGAATTTTTGCAAAGCTGGGTTTAGTGAACTAGGTCTTTTAAAAATGTTTTTGCTCAGTAGTCAAATTGTGCCTATTACAAGGCTTTGCAAGTTCAGTGGATTGAAGCACGGGTAAATGAGGACAGTCAATTAGGCGTAGAAGTAGTAACCGAAATTAAACAGGTTTAACGAGTATTAATTACTCGAACTACAACTGAGTCATAATTTATTCAAATCTATTTTTTAAATAAATATTCTCAAATTCTATACCTCTTTAGCAGAAATTGTTCATTTTCTAATCACATTCATGTTTCAGGTATCAAACAGCATATATTAGTTAAAGACAGTAAATTCATCGAGAAATATTTGACAAGGCTGAGTGATTTGGTGAAAAGGCATCGGCTACTATTAGAGTAAGTGTAAATATGCATATTCTATTCATGTATTACTACGTCGAACTATTCTTTCATTAATTGTCTTGTATTGACTACTGTTTACCAAGTCCACCCTTTTCAACTAACAACGTACTGTATGCAGTCAGAAATAAATAAGTCTGATCTTCGTTTGTTTTTGTAAGAATCGTAGTCAAACTACAAATAAATGGTAAAAAAAATTCTGCACACTTCTGCAAGTTAAAAAGAAAAATGCGACGCAAAATCTTCCAGTGCGAGCGGTCCGGAAAATGAAAGAGAAAACTTGATTTAAGTAATCAATATTCTACTTCCAACTGGTATTTTATGTTATATACAATGTTTCAGCCAATCCATGGATTTAAAAGCTATATTAAGTGCTCCTATGCTGGGGCAGTTAGCATGCAGTGGCCTACTTATATGTTTCGTAGGATATCAAGCTACAACAGTAAGTATTTTTAAATCAAAACCAGTAAAGTTGAAAAGTTGTTCTGTGGACGACGTTGTTCCAATGAAATATGGTTCCAATACTTGTGGAACTTATACGGCTTTAAACTCGGCTAGTATTGAAGTAAAGGCGATTAACGAAGAGGATTTATTGAACGAATGCGAGCTGAACTTTCGGGAAAGGATGCCTTAAATGGTGGTTCGCTAATCCCAAATAATGCAGGAAATTGACCATTTTTGTATGGCTGTCAAAATTGGAATTCCCTTTGTATGAAATTTGTTACTAGTATATTTGTAAACACCCCGATTCATCAACATTCTGTTTTATGACATTAAATACTACTTGTTCTGGTAATAAATGGTCTCGGAAAAGCTAAATCACACATATTGGGGTCACATTAGATGAAGGTACAAATTGCATAATACCTAAAACAGCATAAGCATCGTTGGATATTTATCTTTCAGACCATTGCTCACAATTTGGGCAAGTTCATCATGACGTTCCTGTATTTGGGTTACAATATGTTTACGTTGTATCTGATTTGCCGATGGTGCGAGGAGGTCACTGTTCAGGTACCTATATGTTTTAACTATATTGGTCTTTCTCTAGATTTCCTTTGGGTTGAAAAAAATTACCGTCATTGATAAGAAGAATTTATTGGTGTTATTAATATTAGTTTAACCGATGTAACCATAATATTAATTAATGTCTACTTATCCCATCCCAACGGTTTTCGTAGTCTCAATGCTGCCCAAAAGACTCTTGACATAGAGACAGAATACGCTTCGAAGATTTTTCTGGTAGGTACACAATTTCTATCGCAAAAATACAGGTAACTAAATTAGGTGCACGTTATACGCTTCCCCAGTACCGTATAGCGCTAGCGTTTAATTTTGTTGATCAGATGATCTGCATTGCAAATGTTAGGTACATTCAGCGACGAGAGAAAGCCATTGCAGATGCAGATGCCTCCTAATGCTAATTGTGTGTATGTATGTGGACCGTCACTCGAGCATTGTCTATGTGTTTATCTTTGCATATGCTTACGGTAAAGGCATGAGAATGAATGGAAATGTTAATGAAATGTCTCTTGATTTTGGACGAAAATTAGGTAATAGTCAAGGAACGTCGCCGCATGTTTTCGGCTAAGGCTTACTCGTAGAATACTCGTAGGTATGTAATATTGAAAGCTGGATGCTACAAGGCACAGAAAAAACTTTGGGAAAACATGAGGATTTCTACCACAGGTCTACCCAAAATTTTTGTCTGTCCTTCTGAATAAAGAGGAGGCTCGACTCGCTCATTACTCTCACTTTTTAGTTTTGATTGTTTTTTTTTTCCTATTTTGTTATGGTATAGAGTCAACGCATCGGCGAGGCAGCATACTTTTCAGGCTGGGAAAGTGGGATCTCTCAAGTCCCAGGTGTGCGCGCCACCATGATCTTAGTGATAGCAAGAGCCAACAAACCCGTGGTGTTCTTAGCTGGAGGAATGTATACTCTCTCGCTATCCTCCTTCACTAACGTAAGTGGTAACTGTTTATCTGAATACATTGTAATATTGCCACTATGTTCAGGCAAATCCTGTTCTATGGAGTCTTAAAGCAGGACTTTTTCCGTTGTAAAAACGAGACACTTCTAAACTTTAGTTGCTAGTTGCATGCTGCGTCTCGCTCCACAACGCTAATAATGTTGCTTCAAGAGCCAATAGTAGAAGCATGGATAATGTGTACTGTACCACATAAGTAGTTTCCCAGTTAACTTTTATTAGGTACTCACATAAATTATTTTTAATTTTCCAGCTGGTGAAGGCATCTTATAGTGCTCTCAACATACTGCTGAGAATGAGCCATGAATAATTCAAGAGATATTTAATGTTAAACTAACATTTATTTACTTTTGTAGTGATACTAAATTGTAGTACTAGAATTAATATAATAGTATAGTCTGTACTTCGGAATAAATGTTACATATCACATTTGTCAGTGTGATTTTATTAAAAACTATGACCTACGTTTACGCCTAATGATTAAATAAAAAGACAACCGAGAAAATGAAATACCAGTAAATATTCTACCTATTTTTTGTTATTATTAACTACCTACCTACTTTGTTTTAAATATCTGACTATATATAGAAATAGTACGTGCGCATTTATCTTAGAGCATTTATAAATAGATTTTAATATTTTGTCTATGTGTAAGTAGGTAAGTATAACCTTCCACTACAAAAACGATTCACAATTGACAAATATATAAATGTCGGTTAAACAAAGAACTTAAAAAGGTATTAGCAATAACAATTCTAGTTGTGTAGTGAATAAGGCTTTGTGGGCACCGGTGATACGCGTTTAGCATGACAATGGCTCGAGTGTTAGCCGTCAACAGCAGAACGGCGTATTCTGCGAGAATTGGAGATTTACGCTGCTGCTTGGATAAATAAATGAGAATACTTTGGAATTGTGTTATTGAATTTATTTTATAGAGATGCATTTGTTTAGAGCAGACAACAAGCTTTATGGGTACTGGGTAAGTATTTTAATCGGGCTGTTAATCGGCATAAAACTTGAGCTGATTTTTGGGGTATTTTGGCCGGGTATTTTTTATATTGGTATATAAATACTTTGTAGACTGCATGGCTTCTACAGTATATTATTATTGCCTTAAATAGCAAAGTGAAAGACACGAAACAAAAACAAAAAATGTAGAATATGGGATGTCAATGTCCAGATTACTACCCTCCATAAGTTGCATACGGGTAGTGACAGTATCACTTTTCGTAACATTTACTGTCATTTAGAACCTAATTGACACAATTAATGGTATCACTAAGCTTAAAGTCCCAAACACAGAAGAATGGAAAAAGTCATGCAGTATTGCCAAACCCAGTAACCAAAAAACGGTTATTGAATTATTCCTTCCCATTTACCTGATGCCATCGCCGTTTGGCTGCCTTATCCATCATAACACTATCCCAAATATTATATAGGAAGTATCTATGAGTTATGTAACGTGTATACATCACATAACGTCATCAAATATTCAGGGCTCCTACTTACCCCACGATCGAGTGACTTCGGCGTCGCGTGCATTATTAATACGAGATATTTCAAAGAGATGTTCTCAGAGGGAAAGCCTGTAATTATATTTGCTGACGGACACTGAACAGTAATAATTGATATCGGAATATGAATGTAGAGTTTCATGCATTTGCTTCATGCGTCGGTTATGTTTGGGTGATTGGGGGTTTGGTTTTTATTGGACACGTTCTTTGTACAATCCTCAGCAAGTTGATGATGATAAATTATTATTTGCAAGATAATAGCAATTTTGAGCTTTTTACAATGTTAGTATTTATCTGACAGACATATTATTCTACTAATTTTATTTATGACTTTAACAAGTTAACGTTCCTTTTTATTTTGTTTCTAATGCTCCAATCTCTCAGATAACATAATAAAAAACTCTTCGTAGCCGTTCAATAAACTGAAGACGAAATTAGTCTGTGCCTCCGTCGTGTTTCTAAACCTTTGTTCGAGTTTTATATTGTTAAAAGTTTCCCCGAAGTTTTATATCTAACGACGTAAGTAGGACGGTGCCCATCGTTTCCAAGAAAACGATATTTCCAAGTTTTGCAGTAACAATACAAATCTAAAGAAAATCACTTCAAGTGTATTAAAACAAAAAAGGGATGTTTGACTCGTCGACTTAGAGAGAGGTATTTACAATATTTATAAAATAGATATGATAGAGTTTTAAATAATAATAATCCCTTGAATCTATTCAAATTAGAAAATTGTTATTTTACCAGAGAATACTCGGAGGTATGCAATGAGTAGACTACCTAGTGAAAATTCGTTTTTACTTATAGCTACGAAGATTTCTAATTAAAAAAGTCTTAGATACAATTAACAAATCCAAGTTTTCACGACGTTTCTTCGATTTTTTCCCTAAAATGGAATTAAAATATCTACATAATCAACTAAAACTGGTAAGATGTGAAACCAATCCCAAAACCCTTTACGGTGATTATATCGAGTGCTTCTTCAAATGCCTTTAAAAATACGACAAAACCAGAATGTCCCGATCATTTTGTACTCAATGCTTACTAGCTTATAGAGCCACCAGTGAACTATAATCTCTTAAAGCACTATTACTTAAAGGACTAATGCCACCGTTAAAACAGGATGGCGAAATACACTGCGCAAATCTTGCCTCCACAATATTAGCAGCTTTGCTTAAAGAGATCGTAATACAAGCTAAGGTATAGGTCACCATGACTTGCAAAGAATGGAAGGTTAAGCTTGCGATATTCTATTACACCAGTTTTCCTTTTACGGGGTAAAGCGTAAATCTACGGACACATGTGGCGGCGAACTTGTTTCTGTTAATTGGACATTATTCGAAACTGTGGCTTCTAATGAGGGTCTCCTAATTGGGTAATTTAATAACACTAGAACTACAGCTGAGGACAAACGTGGCTATTTACATTGAAGACATGCGTTTTATGTTTATTTTGCAAGAATAGATTTCTTTTTTTTTACGACTACCGCACTAAGGAATTTAATCTTTGTATCGCGGGGCTTGTAGACATTGAATTCACATGCACGGAGACACCCTGACTCATAACAAACATTTGTGGATCGCTCAAATTCCTGTCTTCCGCGAGGATCAAGCCCGGGACACGTCGCGTACAATGGTGGCTTGGTGGATGATGCCACTCGGCTATCCGTGCAGTCATGAAATGAAATCACTTCATGACTTCACTTCATTTCCTTAGTACCTTACCTTCCTAGTACCTTATGACATTTTAAGAAGTAGTGGCTTACTGATGACCCCCTGTTATACTGGCATGCGATTCATAATATATTTTGGGCTAACAGATGCGAAAATGTATTTTTGGTTCAAAATTTTCCGCTATTTAACTCTTGAGATCAATAAATGTAAATAAAAAACCATAAAACTATAACTGAACTACTCATAGAGCTAAAATAGTTTTGAAAAGTTTATACTCGCTCTATTACTGTTTTATAGCAAAAGTCATTACACAATATTGATTTCTGGTCTATTTTTCTCATGCTGGAAAAGTAATAGGGAAAAAATCGTTTGAAAATCTCTCCAGACTCTTTTCTTGGAAGTGCTACCAAGAATTTATATTTATTTATTTTTGAATAATTTTATAAACCGTCCATATTTTTCGCCAGAAATTCACCAAAGGAGATCCGATACTTTCTTAATTTTGTTATAATCAAAAGGTTTGGATTTTTACTCCGGAGGAAATTAAGTTGGTAATTCACAAAAATAAAATTGCGTTAAAAATAAACAATTCGATGCGGAAAAATGTGGTAGGATTTTTTGTAAATGAAATGTAAATTGATCATACGCAAAAAGAATATGAGAATATTTTAATGCCAATAATCATTAGCTGATCAAAACTTGTGTGGAAGAACTAAATCGTATTTTAAAATACTCTTTACTTCCTAGGAAATAGTTATTCGTTTTCATGTACATAAACAGCACTTTTACTTAACCGTGATCCATTTTAACACCTTTAATGTAGGTAATTTGTAAGTAATACAGGTTCTAATCAATCCCTCGCAACCAAGACATTCGTTAATTACAATATACCTTCTTGAAGTTCCAAGATTGTAGGCAAACATTTATAACTACCGAGCTCAGGCATCGAGGCTTCGGCAAAAGCCTCCATAAATTAATACGAGGGTTACTTTGTAACCGTGATGTTAGACCAAAGTTCTCGAGTTTTGTTTAAGCTCACACCGAAGTACTGAACCATTCCCTTTATAGTTCAATGACATCAATATTTGAATAGTTCGAGTTAAGGTTTATAAGGCAAATATTTTGTTGGATAAAATGTTGGATGCTTATCTTTGTGTAAGATTTCTGATAAGAATATGAGTCAGTCGTTGATGAAAAATTACTTCGGTAAAAATTATCATGGCTTCTTTGTTCGTATGATAATAATGTAGTAACAAAAACGATAATTTTTTAGCCAAGGTTATCAGGGCAAAGGCCTGGAGCATTAAGGTAACAATTCCCTTGTTACCTAAAATGCTCCAGGCCTTATTACAAATTTAAAAACTACACAACGTGACTTGAAGCATGTGTCTGCTCATTATTATTATGAGGAAAATCGATTTTGACCACAACAAAACTGCTTCAAACACACCAAAAACAAATGAAAAGCAATCATGTATACAAACGTTATATCTATACACTTAGAACGTTGTCACATTATCCGATCCGATATCGATTTTTGATTTTTGGGAAAGTATAATGTATGAAGCATGTAGTTCCGATATCGTATATCGGGTCGGACAACGTGAAAAACAGGCATATATTCATACATTTTACTTCCTTTGTTATCAGATCATCGTTCGATACCGATATCGTATCGTATTATGTAAAAAGGCACTTACCGACATGTGCATCCAATTTCAGGTAGCGTAGAGTTCTCGGCTGCATGTAACTCGTCACCTAGCTCTGCTCGTGGCATATCAACCGCTTCGGTTTACAACAGTGTAATCTGACAGTAACACGCGGATGACAGATTTGGTGATGTTTTGTTTATCTATAGCACTAGCTTTCCGCTCGCGGCTTCGCCTACGTGTAATTTGGGATTGTGGCGTTTTTTAATGATCTCGACAGGACTTTCTTTCATAGGCAAAAAAATTGTTAGAATTTGAATTATATTATACAGCTTGAGCTACTCAGGGATGATGTAGCTTTCTAATGGTGAAGATTTGAAAATGATAAGTAGCTTCGGAGTTTGTCGATTACGTTATGTAACAAAAAGTAAAGCGAGACAAAAACATCGTCTAGAAATTAAAAGTATCAGTTGATCTCCCCCCCCCCCCCGCCCGCTACCTAAAGGCTTGCTAGTCCAAAAATCCCTTCTTAGTGGTCAATTGTGTTACTAAAGGAAGCCGTGTTCAAAATATCAGACTTCAATACCGAGAGGTTTCGGCTGTGCGTTAATCAATCAGTCACCAAATCACACCCGCTAAATCACGGATGGAGGGTAGTTTGGAAAAACTTACATTACCAAACTTATTTACTTGCCTATGTACGTGTTCGTGCCAATAAAATCAAGTTTATAAACCTAAGGAATAACATTTTTCACAGAAACGTTTTAACCCTATTCGCCCCCTTGGGGGTACAATTTCCAAAAATCTTTTTTTAATGCTAACTCCCGTCCGTAAAGGAGGCTTTGTTCAAAATATTAGACTCCTACACCGTGCGGTTATGGCTGCGCGAAAGTCAATCAGTCACCCAATCGCAACCCCCTAAATTACTATTGGAGGGTAGTTTGGAAAAAAATATAATGCCAAACTTATTTACTTGACCATATACGTGTTTGCACTAAGTTTCAAGTTTATATACCCCAGGAATAAGATTTTTCATAGAAACGTTATGACCCCTTTTTACCCCCTTAGGGGTTGAATTTCCAAAAATCCTTTCTTAGTGCACCCCTACATATCTCAAGGAACCTACATGCCAAATTTCAGCTTTCTACGACCAGTAGTTTCGGCTGTGCGTTGTCTGTCAGTCAGTCAGTCAGTAACGGAAGAGTTTTATATACACCGTGATTTTTAGGTCGTTTTAAAAAGTCGTCCACACAATGTATCCGTCATAAAATACCTCTAGGCGCGAATATAATTTTTTTATCATTAATTAAAATAATATGCATGAAAAAAATAAATAATACATTGGAAATATGAAACATCCTGTTAAAAATGTTTACGTATCAAACTGTTGAAGATACATGCTACATACTTACTGCGAACATTATGATTGCAATAGTAAGACAGCTGTTTTACGCTAAGGTGAATGACCTGTGATAAGACGCCGCCGCGCCGCCGCGCGGCCCCTTTGGCACAAGGTTCGGACCGCGCTCACTACAGAGTGTTCGTAAAACTGCCTTGTGTCATAATAATGAATAATATTTTTATTCATTCAAATCTTAAAAAAAACATATTTTTTTATTATAAACGTTTACTAGTCATTGGATACATGAACTGGGCTGCTTTTTTAAAACGACCTAAAAGTCACGGTGTATACAGGGTGTAAGAAAACTACTATAACGATCCTGAACAGGCGTATACTACTATCAATCTAAATACCAGAAAACGTATTTTTGGAGGTCAATATCAAAAACTGTTAAAGTTATAAATTTTTGTTCCATCCATCTAACGCAAAATTCTCCCCAAAACTCGGCAAAATTTCATAACACTGACAATACTCCACACCACCGCGGCATCTATGTGATCTATTGTACTATTGCTTCAAAGGAGCCGACCAGTCCAAAATAAAATAAAATGTCAAAAAATAATGTTATTTATTTATGTCAAAGGAACCGCCAGCCCTTTCGGCGCGTGCACAACTACCGCGGATTCCTTTGATGATGCCGCCGACCGGCCGAGCGACACTGACGACACTCAGTCTCGTGTTGAAAGCGCTTCCGACAAGACGTACGATTGCTTGTTGTTTTCCAGCTAAACATCGTTATTTCTTTACCATCGATGACTATTGATCATGCTTATCCCGACATCAGTCTCGTGTATAAATTTGTGTCGATAAGATCTCCGAATAGTTATAAGTTTTTCGCGAGAAGTTATGGCGTACTCTAACGTAACTTATTTCAATATCAAGTGTCCGAAGGAAGTTTGACGCGCAATGTTGTTTGCGAGTGGTGTAAGATGCCGTCGGTACAAGTATTACTAGCATCATCTTCACATAACGAGCCAAATTGTGAGTGTTAAGGCGAGTCTTAATGCCAGTACAGGTGTGAAAGTATCAGTGTTACATTAAGAAATGTGATTAAACGGTTCAGAGGAATGTTAAAGTCAAGCACGATAAACAAAATTTACAATTAAAAGTGGTAGCTTTATTATGCACGTAAATTGCCGGAATACCAGGTTGCTGGCCACCTACATACACCTGTAAGTACCATTAACATTGTTATCATCGCACACACACAAATAAAATCAAAATAATTATTGCGACTTTAACGACTCGCTAAACATACCTAGACTAGTCAAGTGAATTTCATACCTACGTTCCTTTCTCATAGTTATTATTTTTGGTTAGAATTGTATTGCAAGGACCAGGTAAACAGAGGTCAAGTAGTAGTAGTAGAGTTTGTATGTCGAAACCGTTGACGAGATCTCCCAAGTAGTCATTGTTACGAATTCTCGATCGTCAGCTGACGGAGTAGCACGATCGACAATTCTTGATCGTTGATATTTCGAAAATAACTTATTAATCATCGTATCGTTTGTCGTACTACTACCTAGTGTAGTATTGATATTATTTTGTAGTAGATAAATACAAAATGACTGTTCAATTAATAATGTCAGCTCACGGCTCACAACGAAGATACCGCCGTAAACTTGTAGAAAATAGAAAATAAATTCAATAAATAGCATACAATTTTGGGATAATTTACGTAAAGTGTTTAACCTTGTGTCGTTACCAGTAAAGTTGAAATTGATTTGCAACGGTATTTTTGGCGATATGATCAAAGTATCAAACACTTGCGCTTGCGCTAGCGGCCATTCTTGAGTTCAGGTCATGACCCGAACTTTATCATATGTTCAGTGTGGCCACTAATAACGGTGGGGAAATTTAGCATTATGAATTAATTTGAACGGGGAAAAATCATAATCGCGTATCGAAGTAAAAGTCGCAGCAATGTGTTTGTAACACGAGACTACATATGCACCCTTCACGATCGTTATAGTCGTTTCATTACACCCTGTATAGATTAAGCAATCAAACCATACTGTTCTGTGGATCGAACTGTCGTTATGCAGTTACGTTGAAAACTTTTTACATATTGATTTTAATTTAAAAGCACATAACATTTTTAGAAAGAAACCAGATTCGTTAAATTATTTTATAAATGAAAATATTGTGCGTTCTGAATTAGGTAGGTAAGTAATGTATACTCGAGTCTAAGATTGTACAAAATAACTATGGAAACTTCTACAAGTAAAAAATTGTCGTTTAGTTAAACGCAAGCATTAAGCGGCATTAAAATTCAATGATTTTAAAAATGTTCGTTCAATGTCTGTTATAGCCAACATCTTCAGAATACATTATATAATTTTAGCAAAAGAATCGATGATTCATGACAGCAAGGAAGCGCTTATAGATACCAAACAATTCGCAGACAAAGAATAGATCACATGTCATATTAATAGGTACGTATAGATACGTATTTAGCATATTTTAAAAGAAACTCAACTAATGGACTCACTTGACGTAAACAATAACAATTATAATATCATATTATAATGTTAATTCACGCGTATTGTTATAAACCATTATTTTACGTGAATACGTTTGGTAGGCAGCTTGAAAAATTAGTCGAAATGTCTGAATGGTAATTATAAATAGTGGGAAAATGTGGAAAACCTCAAAGTTATTGGAGACAAGGAAGCGAACGGACCTAACTGATCGCTCGAGAAAATCTGAGAATATTTGAATCAACATGTATCTACCGGGGCTGCTTCTTGCGTTCTCATACTTGCAAGTAAGTCTTTTTAATCTACTTTTAAAAACCAGGCAAAATAATCTTTGCTTTGTGCTACTTACTAAAAAGTAGACCAAACTTTTTTTCCGATTTTTTTGTTTTACAATTATATGAACGTGTGCATAAAACTGGTAAAGTATCGGCCTTGCGTACTTAAATTACATATTTAATTTAGTTAATTGCAAGTGGTGATCAGTGCTCAATAATTTCTGTAGAAAATACCTATTATTATTATTACTGCATATCTGTTTGAATCTTTGAATCAAATTTACATTATAGTGATTAAGAAATTCTGATCAGTTTCATCTCACACTCTCACACTAGACTCGTAGTATCTTATAAATAAAATTCCCGTGTCACATTGTTAGTTACCGTACTCCTCCGAAAGGATACGACCGATTCTCATAAAATTTTGTAGGTCATGCATTCAGTAGGTCTAAGGATCGAATTTTTCATCCCTATTTTTTTTTTTTCGCGAACGATGTCACGGGCAACAGCTAGTAGTAGTAGCTAGCATTTTATTTTAAATATATGAAGGCAATATAACCTATACCTACCTAGTTGATACTGCACACATCGATGTGTTGGTATCAGACGTTTGATTTATAGTTGCCGCGATGCGAACCGGATCCTTCGCTTATGAACGCGACATTTGGCACAGGCGTCATCGTTCGTGTTTGATTGATACACAACTTGTAGTTATTAGCTTTTATCATTTATACCGACATCGTTTATATCGTGGTAAAATTATTTTTTGCACAATTTTTGTCTTCCTTTACTGTGTGCTTGTAATTTTTAATTTCGATCCTTCAAATTGCAAGCGGTTTTTAACAAAACTCAGTTTTTTAGCTTAATAATTTCGAATACATTATCACATAGTATGGCCCTTATTAACTGTAAGTAGAACCTGTAGATAATTATTGACTGCTCCATTGGCAACTAAATCAAAAGGTAAAATCTCCAAACGTTTTTATCCATTTCAGTCAGCTCAAGGGCCGAACGATGTGTATGTCCGCAAGGGCGCTCTCGAGAGCCTGGCTGCCGACCTTAAAGCTACCTCTCCGGATTTGAACCCTGAGGTCTTCAAAGAAACTGCTATCTACCGCGAAGGCAACATGGGCTACTACCTAACAGAAAACCTACGTGAATATTTGACTGGAGCATCAGAAAGTGACGTGAAATCCACTGACAGAGGAATGATCATCACCATCACCTTCGATCCCCCGAAGACGGCTGATGATGAGAAGAAATACGACGAGCAACTGGAGCACATAGTCTACCTCCTTCGTCAGGCTGGTGTGGAGCACAGCCTGGTTTCAGAAGACGAGTCATACATTAAACCTATGCTCGAATACTACAATACTATTACCAACGCTGTTTAAATGAGAAAAAATGTAAGTAAATAAGCTTGGCCACCGTTTTGTGTAATGTTTAGATTTGTTAACATATTCAGTACTGTTAGAATCAATTCAATACAATGTAACCTATTACACTGGCTAAGGTTGCACTCTTCTATTTTTGTTGTTATGTATTTGTTAATAAATAGATCCTGCTATTAAAGCTTGTGGTTTTATTTAAGGAGCATACCAACCCTTTAACTTATTTGCGATAACACTTGTGTGCATGGAAATGGAGAACTTTTTTTGGAAAACTAAACTGTTAATAATACAAATGACATTTCGTTCTATCCAAAAGGGTCATCATCATGACAGAATTTGTATGACAAAACCAATATTTTTTCGCAATATATGTTTCCTTGGAGAAAGTTGTTCATATTTGTGTCTAGAAGCAGTATTCAGGATATGACTAAGATCAGGTCAAACATACTGTATTTGTGAATGACTCTTAATTTCGGCGCGGATGAAGCGTGGCCCATTATTCGGTCATACACCAACATTTCGAGGTGCGGTTTATTGTAACAATACTCTATTAGTGCTGGTCGCCTGGTCGCTGGTCTGCCGCCGAATCTGCCTACTCACGCCCCGTGATATCACCCGCCATCTGCTTGGACACATTTTATAATCTGTTAATCTTAGGAATAGCAATATCTAACACAGAATTCTGTTCAAAGGAACTTAACAATTTTTGTGTATCGTAAAACATATTTTAATAATTCAACTAGTCTAGACTTCTCGTTGCTTATTGTTCACAGTTGCATTCTCTATACGAACTGTTGTTATCAGTTTCGCTTCTCTTTTATTTAATTTGTTACAAATACATACTCCTTTCACGTAAACATAAAATTAAATACATGTACGAAAGCGTTACGAATTTTGGTGTCAATGTTCATATTACTTGTCACACGTAAGCATCCAATTTTAAAACAAAAGAAGCAATTACAGAACACACAGTCATGTTAATGAGTAGCAAAATGTCGCTGAAATACATTGCTTTTAATTGAAATAGACGACCCTGAGTTAAGATGAGAGCATCCACAAAATACACATGTCTATTTAAATTAAATGAACGAATGCATTGTATAATTTGCGTGCGAAACAAGATATTAGGTAGATATGCGTCAATAACACGAGTTGTGTTGGAGACTTGTAATACTGAGGCCACAACAACACAGAATACACATGTCGGGTTGAAACTGAAATTGTGACGTAGAGAAATGTCACCTGCAGCTAATTTGTCACAAATAGCATCGCCCACACTAACCTCAGCGAGCGAGAATGGTCTTAATTGGCGCCCAGCGCTCGCAGCTAGCGCGGCCAATTAATTGTTCACGGATTCAATCGCTGAATGAAACAGATTTGTACTACAGGAATGTTCCTTTTACATCTCGCGCTAGGGTTTCGCCTGTTGGTACAGAAAATGAATATCACTTTATAGAAAATAGTTTCCACGGATTCGATTTATATTTTGTTTCTTGATTTCGTCTGTACTTTGAAATGTGTTGAGTTAGGTTGGGCGCCGTGTAGGCCCAGCTTAATATGGTACACGTACAATGTATTGTGGAACTGTGTATGGAACAAGCATCGCCTGCCCCACGTGACTGAAATATTTATCAAGCACACATTCATAAGTTTAGGAATTTGACTGCAATGTATCCGATGTTATGATTGAATCAACATAAGAATTGATATTACTGGTCACCTATTTAAACGTTTACACTCAAATATTATTAAAAAAAATATTTTTTTTTATGTATCTGCAACTTTCTTTAAACAGAAACAGATTTTGGAAGATTTTACTTTTTTCCATACCCTTCTTTTGACCTACTTAGTACACACGACGTGTTTTTGTGTGGTGTCTTGTGTAAATGTATACTACATTTCATAAGTATGAGTATAAGACAAGGCAGCAAACATACAAGTTTATCTTCAAAATAAATAACACATTTTGTTAAACACACAGTTGTTGTGCACTATCGGTTCAATTAGCAGTGCAAAAGTTCATGCACTTGACATTTATCGCAGAATTCTTATCAATATTTACTACAAATTTGCAATAAATGTTCCAGTGGAAGGAAACGACTCATCGATTATATTCAATCTAAATATAAGGAAAGTAAATTACATCTAACACAAAACAATCGGAAGTTTCACGTGCACATATACAGATATAACGGAGTTATACGCTAGGCGATAATAAAACAAAAACAGGCGCTCGCCCTTTGTTTACAAATGACGCATGAGGCATGAAGCACATGCAATCTATAAGTCGCGGAGTCGTTTACCTTCCGCGCGACGAGACGCCCGCCATGTGCGTAGATGCGTAAGCGCAGCGCGTCGTACGGCGTCCGGCAGAGAGGCGGAGCTCGCGGCGCTGCGCGGACGATGCCGCTCTGGCTGTGGGCGGCGACGCTGCTGGCGGCGGCCGGCGCCGGCGCCAGCACCACCCGCCGTCTGCAGCTGCTGGGCTGGCAGCTCGAGCTGCACGAGAACAGAGCTATACGCTCGCCTTACTACAATGAGTGTCAGTTTTACAAAGGGAGCGTCGTGGACGAGGAGGGCTCCTCAGCCACGGTCACGGACTGCGATGGCCAGTTATACGGGCTGCTGCAGGTCGGCGGCGAGGAGTTCGTGCTGCAGCCCACGAGGAGTGACAGGTCGCACGTGCTGCGGCGGCGGGACGTGGAGCTGTCGGAGAAGGCCACCGCGTACAACCTCACCGGCGACACGGTCACCGACCTTGAACTTGACTTCGGCGAGGAGGACGACCCGGTGCCGGTGCCGCATGTCCGGCCTCGACACAGCGGCCGCTACTCGGAGGTCGAGTACTTTCGTGGAGTGCAAACATTCAGTAGACCACTTTCAGGTGTGTTCAGTGAGGTTCGAAGAATCGGAAATTAGAAGAATTTGTATGGCGTGAATGTGTATTATTGTGGTTAATGTTTTAGGTGTCAAGGGATTGTGGCTTGAAATGGCCATCGTGGCCGACCATACGATGATAAAGTTCCACGGTAAAGAGAGAGTAACGCATTACATCCTTGCATTAATGAATATCGTGAGTATTCCGCGCTGTATCGCCTCTTGTGTTTATTTTCGTATGACGCTCCCGTTTGGAGTGCATGTTTTAACTCATTCAATATTTATGTAATACATTATAGGTCAGTGCCATCTTCAACGATCCCTCTCTGAACTCGAACATGACGCTCGTCATCAACAAATTGTTTCTCATTGAGGAGAAAGATTATGTAATAAAAAATGGGAACGTGAAGAAGTCTCTGGAGGCAGTGAATAAGTGGAACTACAAACATTTGAAGCAACTGTCGGAAGGTGCGGTATAAACTATAACATTATTTAATTTTTAATTCCGAGATCGTCAACTGTGGGCTATTTATTGTAATCTGCCACAAATCTTAAAGCCAGTAGACTGTGTCACAAGGTTTAGTTTATTCTAAGATTTATTATACGAGAAGCGTTATATCAACTTCCGTTATTCGCACTAAATCAAAAGCTTCTTACACCATTCACATGTGACACTATTTTCATGACATTTTTATTTTTCCTTGTCGATGTTATTGCCTGTGTGGCAATAATTTTTAACCAACGATATACTAAAACAAATAGTATGGAAAACCTTTCAACTTCTTTCCGAAACATTGATTGTCTATGAAGAGCTTTTCTTTTATTTCTAATACTTAATTTTATTTGCAACGTTAAATGCTTATTATACTAGTAAAACCAACAAAAATAAATAATTAAAAAAAACTAATAGGTACATGGGCCATTTTTAAAACACTCTGAAAATTATAACGTAGTTCATTCACAAAGTACTTTTGTTAACTTAGTTATTTTAATGTACTTAAAAACTAAAAAGTTCGGTGAGATATTTTTTCTTAAGAATTTTCTTACTTTTTTTTTTTTTTTTTATCCTTTATTTCAGGCAACTAGGGCCCATAGCAAATATAATACATAAATAATCAAACAATTCAATACCTATATACTAATACATACAATTTATAACATTTATTTAACTCCATATTTCCTCACAGGCAGCACTGGATGGGACGCAACAGTGTGGCTGACGCGGTCCCAGCTCGGCGGGCCCTCTGGCTTTGCCCCGGTGGGGGGCGTCTGCTCCAGGGCCAGGTCTGCAGCCATCGACCGGGACGAGGGCCTCACCAGCGCCTTCGTCATCGCACATGAACTGGCACATCTGTAAGTCTAGTTATTTTTCTTTTGCTCGCTTTTTTTTTAGGGTTCCGTATCCAAAGGGTAAAACGGAACCCTATTGTTGAGCCTCCGCTATCTGTCTGTTTGTCTCCAAGCGGTATCTCATAAACAGTGACAGCTAGAAGCCTAGAAAGCTGAAATTTGTACAAATGATAAAAATAAAAAAATATTAACCAACAAACGTAATTTTTAAGGCATTTTTTACTCGATCTTCATAATCAGGTAGATTAACAGACTAAAAATTTGTATACCTACAACAAACGTGATTTTCTATTACAGATAGTAGGTACGGAACCCTTCGTGCGCGAGCCCGACTCGCACCTGGCCGGTTTTTTTATTAAACATATTGAACCTTATTGCTTAAAATTGGACTCATGTTCCCAGTGTTCGATTTAGTAGAAATTGTGCATATTAATGTGTAATGTATGTCAATGCAATATGATGTAAGTCGGCGTAATAATGTGTCGGGAAGTGGCGATAGATAATAAAACAATGTAATGAAAGAATGCAATCGCATCGGTCAGTTAAATAGTTACGAATGGGACTTGTTACATTTTGTCTTTTTAAATATTTAGATTCTAGGCTCAACTTTTTAAGTACAAGTTCTTCTACAATTTATGTTATTAATTAAAACTGTCTGACAAATATGAAGTGTCAATATTAACGACGCACAAAAACCAACCTTATACATTAAACATAAACTACAAAATTCAATACCATCTAAACTGATACTATACTTCTAATTAATAGTGTGCTTTAATCACCCACTGATTGACATGAAACCTCAATACGCCTCTCAATTCAGTAAGCTAAATAATCTTGGTTCATACATTATGTAGACAAATCACTGTGTATTTATGCGGATAAAAAATTGCCTACCAAATGTTGCAATCAATCAGAATGCCAACTGTTCTTGTGTAGTTATTTGTTAGTCTATAATTGTGCTAGAAGTTTTTGCTATGGAGTATGA
Organism: Chrysodeixis includens; assembly: GCA_941860345.1. Lineage (NCBI taxonomy): Eukaryota > Metazoa > Arthropoda > Insecta > Lepidoptera > Noctuidae > Chrysodeixis > Chrysodeixis includens. The sequence continues at coordinate 4,522,486 of OW796094.1, forward strand.
TGTTTGTTCAAGAATATCGTTCATTATTTCTCACATATGTACTGTATTACGAATACATAATGATTAAACAAATGAAGATTAAGTAAACTATATCCACGCGAGCTTAAAACACAAAATGTATATTATAAAATGTCTTAAAACTCATTAAAACCCCAATAAAAACTGAAATTTATATAAAGTCATTAAATATAATACGATATCTATTGTATCATTAGAACATGAATAATAGAGAGCAATTTACAGCGGTTTTAAAGTATGATTGGTACGATGATAACGACCTTTGTTACTATTTAACTATTAAACTTACTCGTAGGTCAATGACCTGACATTGAACGAGTAGGTTTTCAGTTTATTGTATAGCAACACATAAAATGTTTTACAGGGGTTCTACCGCCATATCATAAAGACATACTGTTGTAATTGTAAAAGCGGGATGGCGCGCTACACGGTGTATTAGCGTCTCTTTTCTACACCAGCAACAGTCTTACTTTAGGTTACAATAGCTGTTGGTAGGCCTCCAGCTTTTCATGGCAACAGTTTTTACCATCGTTCAATGTTCGTTTAGGTATAATTGAGTTCTCTCTAATTCTTATATTGCGTGTAAAAACTCTGAACAATTCTTTCAACAGGAAACAATTTTGTATAATATAAGTATGTTGCTGCATTTATTGCGAATACTGCTTTTTATTTTGCGAACATTACTTTTTTTAATAGATAATGGTTAAAAGTACCTAAATGGTAATTTTCCTGTTATGTATAGTTGATTATCCTCTATAAAATACGAACGAGAATGCGTGTTCATTTGTTACGCTTTTAAAACAAAACCACAAATCCAATTATTAAAATTCTTTCCCCAATTTGTATTTTCAATAAATAACTAACTTACATTTTATCCTCCAAACAAGGTACAGTGGTTTGATATTAAAAGTGTAAAACTTAGTTTAAATAGTTGGATGGACGATTGTTACTCTATCTGACCAAAACGATTAAACGTATACGATAAATAGCAACGTATCAGAATCAGTAATTAACGTTTCGAAACTGGTTACATAGGTCTACTAAAAACAAAAACCCTTTGATTTTGATCATACTTTATGTCTTGGTCCAAAACATATGCAAATTTTTATTCGATAGAACACTGACACGATATGAGCTACGTGGCGAGTTAGTATCAATAATTTATGCTATTTATCTTCCTATAGTTGTTGATTCATAAAATTATTTTCATCTAATGGTATTTTAGGACAGGCTGGTCATCTCTGTAGGCAAAAGAATCTTTATTAGAGATGCTTTATGTTTATATCTTACATTTCCTTTGCGTATCAACAAAATCTACTAAAAAAAATAGTAATAAGATAACTTCCGATTGATTCGTAAATAAAAATAACGTCATGATTTTTATAAAGAAGTCGTGTTTTACCGTAAAAGGCGTTAGGATTTCGACACATATACCTTTTATAGAAGTCCCAGAAGATTTGCAGAGAAAGTAAAGTAAAGTCATTTCTTTAGCTGTATATTGGATTACTTAAAAATAGATTTAACTACGAAATTTCTAATTTTATTCATATCAGTTTAAATCTAAGCTAATATTATGAAATTTAGTAGAACACGATAATCTCAAAAACAACGCGTTCAGAATGAAAAATATTTGTTTTGAATACTCCGGCCTATAATATAACCGGCCATAACGTTACGGCTATCAGAAGCGGGAAGTAAGCAGGGCTTTCTCCGATCACAAATACATTTTAGAAATAATCTTTTCCCTAACTGAAGTCTGCAATTAATAAATTAATTTTCTGTTTTGCCAGCAGGATACTTATAATTAGGTAACAATAATTTCTAGAGCCGTAAACAACTAAACAGTAAAAGTTCCTTTGTAAGTTTAATTATACGAGGCATGCAGCAAACGGCAGTCCATTCGGTAAAACGCTGAGTGAGTCCACACGCGTTTGTGTAGTAGCCACACGAAAGACATAATTAACCAGTACTGTAGTTTTATTTATAGCGACCTCTCTCGAACGTGCTCAATTTAAGTAATAACTTACTGAATGAATGTGTGGGGCTTGGGAAAAAGGTTTTGCAACAAAAAGGTCTACTATCGTTCGAGTATATGTCGTCACTTCGATAACTGATACGATTTTTCTTTATGTCTAGTATTGTTAAAGGGAAACATCGATTAAAATAAAAGCGTTTAACGTAAAGTATTTTCCGAAATTGACATTAAGTTTTTAATAGATTAAAGCTCTAAATTAATTATTATGTCTGGAGCCCTATCACCATCTCTTGTCAGCTGTGGAACAGAGATGACGATATACGCCATGTAGCTCACTATCTCGCTTCTACAACTGCAACAATACTTTAAAAAGTGGTGGAAGACGCTCAGATCTTTGAATGAAACATTTATCTACATAGACGTCGAAAGTTATCATTATTTCTCTTTGTAGGTCGATACAATTTTCCGCATTTGTACAAACTTAGTTATTATATTTCTTTACTCATAATACGGAAGCTTATTGAAACAAAACCCTTTGTTACGGTTTGTACGTTTACACAGTCATGACGCATTCATGTTTACTAGAAATAATATAACGGTCATATATTAGAAGAGTCTGTCGCAAACTTAACTTTAACTATGCAGTTAATGGGAGCAAATGCATTTATCAGGACCAGACACAGAGTAAAGTTGTTTCCTCAACAATTACAAGCGTACTTACAATAAATTACATTATTATGAGCACTGTTCTAGCTGTAAACAGAAGCCTTTGTGCTAATCTAGGATGACAGCTAATTTTTCTAGCGTTTGAGCGTAAACCAGTAATTATAAGCATACACATAAAATCACAGACACTCGTTTTCATAATGTCAGTATAACTAACTAAAAAGACTAAGTGCAACGTTACCTGATACATTTAATTAAATCCATAAAAGTTATTACGGTACTATAAAAGTTTTACGAAGTTTTCGGAATAAATAAGGTTACCTTGTGTCGGGAACTCCTAAAACATTTAATGTACATTTAGCGCGTCATTCAGCCGTCGCGGTTCGCATCATAAAATGTACTTACTTTATACTAATGTAGCGGTCGGCGAATAACGATAAAGTAGTGAATCTGTGGGCCCCGGGCCCCGTGCCCCGCGGTTCAAAGTGTACTGAACCCAACAAAGAACCCTTAGTCCGCCTTTTAATTAGCACTCGATCTGTTCGTTTGCTCAACGATCTCTAACAAACAATTAATGAATGGTATTTTTATGGCCTTAACGCCGCGTTATGGTACTAAACATCGTTTTCCACGAATTGAATAATTGTTTTCGTCGAAAAGTTTAAATTTGTTTCACTTGTTTTGTGTGCAATCGTTTTATATCTTCCGAAATGCAACAAATTTATTTATGGAACCGGTAATGAAATCAATTCAGTGGTATTTTTATGTTTTGTTATTTACGAATCTGTATTTTGTTGTTATTATTGTTATAAATCTTTATTGCATTTTTAAACGCAGCATTTGTTAAAAGAGTTTCTGTTTTGTGACTAACAAATCAAATAACACACAGAAATCGTTTTTTGTTTACTTAACTAATTTCTTTAAAACATTTCGCATTACATTCATCAAATCCAGTTTTATTTATTACAAGAACTACCACTGTCAGTGCCAGATCTAAATATACGAACATATAACATTACATAGAAATAAATCGCTGTTCACTCGCAAGATGCGGAGTTGTGGAGCTTTCATCTATTTCTGGCTCGATTCATTCCATTTGATTGATATCGATGTGGAAGGTTAAACCGACTTAAGCCTATCACAGATTTACCATAATATGCAGATACATTTTGGGCCTAGAGACTACTTATATTATGTAATATCTATCTTTTTACTCGTGCGAAAGAAATAGTTCTTTTAGTGTCTTTCCACAATGTATGTATGTACCTACATAATTTAATATAATAATACATTTTCCTTGGAAGATGCCCCGTCACATTTTAGAGTCAAGTTCTTAACGAGGCCTCTGCATGTTGGACGAAGTTAGCCCGTGAATTGAATGAGATACAAATAATACCTTTTAATCTCTCTTTAGCGATAGATTGAGTGACAATAGGATTAAGGCGCATAGGATGCAGCGGAGTAGATTGAGATTTGACGAATCACTGTTGCGGAATGCGGAGTGGAGATTGATTGTGACACTTTACTGTCCGCTCCGCTCCTCTCTGATTCTTCGTCCGTGGTTATACACCCTTAGCCAATATGGTTATATAATTAATGTAGGTACTAGATATAACTATATTTTTCTCAATACCGTTCAATGGGTTCTCATCTAGCATTTTGGTAGAAGTCGTAACTCAGATGCCAGGTTGAAAATTTTTGTTACCATGATAATTCTTATAGTTTTTTAGAGTTTTTGATAAAATTGTGACTAAATTATTTTGACGCATAACTATAAGAAGCTCTTGAGAGGGATAAGTAGAAGAAGAGTAGGGAGGCCTTCGCCCAGCAGTGGGACATTTCAGGCTAGTAATAATATAATAATGTATCTCACTAAGTTACTTACGAATGATTATGGTCTAGTACTGTAGTTTCGAATTACATCCTAATTTATAGCCTAGTTTCCAGATCTTATAAATAATCGCTATAATTATTCGATTTCATTGAAATAGGTCATAAACTTGACGGTTATAGCCGCAGTGAAACGAAGTGCTGGTACTAACTGTTCCTATTTATGTTAGCACTAAGTGAGTATTTTAAGGTTAGTGGTATTAAGTAACAATATAAATCATATCTAATATAGACAAGCTTATTGTTTACAAGCGCTTTTTCTAATCGAATCGCTTCAATATATTTGTATTAAAATGACAAATCAATAAACGTGATTAGTCGAAAGGATTGTCATTACTATACATTTGAGTCATTTGATTGGGTCTAACAGTTCTAGACTTGTCTCTTTTGATTTATTTATTTATGAAAAGATGTCTACATACGATTTTTTAATCAGGTAAAACAGGTTTTGGTGATAGCAACGATGTCTAATAAATAGCGTAGTTTAATCTTGTCTACAAGCCCAGGTAAGAGTAACAACGATATTTGAACTTCTACCACAGTACAAAGATATTTACAGTATAACGTCTCCATATAAACGGGCGCAACGCGAGTTATGCCGACGGTTTCGGATCGTGGCATCCACTCAGCATCCTACAGTCACAAGCGTGTCTCAGGGACGGACAGACAATGTGTTGTTGATGTTATTTAAATGCTGTAGGTGGGATGTATCGCAGTTACATGCCGCACGGCTGTAGGTTTCTTTTTGTAGAAACAGTCCTATTACTGTTTTTCTTTAAGCTGTGCGTCTACTAAGGCAACAGATTCTAATTACTTAGTCCCGTCTACACTTTTGTCTGTCTTTGAATCCCGAACAACGTTAGACTTATTGTAATTGCGAAACTTCAGTCATATCCATATTTAAACATTGAAGTAGAGACTTTCGGTAACTAAATGTTTGTAATGTAAAGATTTATTGCAACATAAGGAAAACTGCGAGAACTGAGTCATTTGTTTATTTTTAAATAGTTATATGAGACTATTTTATCGAACTACCTAATTACCAATTTTTTTACAATGTTTTTGTCAGGAAATCATTATTGGCCATTTAACTAACCGCGAGTCTAAATATAAAAGATATATATGTATAATAAATAGGTAACAATCACGTAAACGAGAGGTCTACCTAAGAGACTTTAACAAGAGAGTAGAGTCGCGCAGAGCATGCGCGAGCGATCCCGCGACTCTGGCTTTGGTAATAGAAGGGGCCCGGGGTGTTTTTGGTCGGTAAGAGTCCGAAATATCCCCACGCCGTGCCCTCGACGTGGGTTGAAGTCATTAGAGTTTCATTACGGAAAAAAAGAGACTTAAAGCTGAGCTGGGCTGATGCCGCACAACACGGCGTAAAGCGCTGTCTCTCTCCATTCTCTGTATCTGATATAAATTAGTGAAAGGTCTTTAGCGGGATCAATTTGATTTAGAAGCAACTTAACATTATATAGCTCTCAGTCTTGTTAACACTAAATAACACCAGCCAAGGACCTCACCATCCGTTCGCATAAAAATTAATGACTTATGTAATCTGAAATTTAAATGTACGTCTCAACGTGATTGCAATGTGTAACACATTAGCTTAAAACACTGATGTCATTTCTAAGTAAGACGTGTGATATGCATATGTATCGGGTGTATGCAGACCGAACTGTTCCCTAGTATGGATAAACTGTCATTTGCCAAAGTAAAATCAACCTTACTGCTATCAAAATAAGAGCGTCATTAATGTAGTCTTAACGTGTAGTCGAATATAGGTGAATGGTTTCGTTACTCTAGGTAGATGTCTAGATGTTTAGTATAAAGGCAACTTCTGGACTTCGAAGCTTGTTCCTTGATAGGTAAATGGACTATGTAGACGTTGCAAAACAAATTACAAGTTTCATGGATTGTTCAGGTAAACTAGAACTTATAGGAACTATGCCTCGTAAGTCTTGACTGAGCTGTTGTCTGTTGGCTAATTGTTTTTACATCATAGATGGTATATATTTGACCACACGGATAGCCGAGTAGTATGATCACCACATCCAATTACCAGTTCGCGCGATGTGTCGCACTTTCAATCCCCGTGTAGGACAAGAATTTGTGCGTTCCACAAATGTTTGTATTGAGTCCGGGTGTCTCTTTCATGTGAATTGAATGCCTGTGAAACCCCCCGTGATACAAGGATTAAACTCGTTAGTGCGGAAGACTGTCGCCGCGGCTCACGCAAGTTATAAAAAAAACTCAATTCAGTGTATAGATTCAGTGGCACGTTTCACATAGTATTTACATAAACACACATACATAATGCATTTTCAACACAAAACACACTTCCCGTCACTCGTTTACATTTCACAAAAGTTGGTAAAGTTTTAACGTATGGGACTTCCTGAAGTTCCTTTAAAACGTGAGCTTACAATATGAATAAAAGCAGCTGCGGCATTTTAGCGTCGCATTACTTTTGTTCAACTAAGTGCCTGGTAATAGTTAAGGACTATATAAATCAACGATGTGAGTGGGCACTTAAAATGATGCTTATCTCGAAATATATACGTGTTTAAACAGAAGCCGGTCATAATAATATTTCATTGCTTTTAAGCAATAGTGAAGTTGAAATAGCATTTGTAGTTTTAGATTGAGCACAGACAATGCGGTATAGATTATAATTATTCTAGTTTCATTACAATAATTAGGTTTCAACTTTATGAGCTTTTTGACAATTGTATGAACTAAAATTCTCTGAATCTGAATTTATTGAGGAAGAAAGTCAATTAATTTGAATAGAATGGTACAAACCAATTACACTACTCACTAGTACACATAAAAGGATATCCGACTAAACTCTATCGTAAGCCACATCGATTCGTTTCCATACATTTGCAGGCTTTAAACCGCCAAGTGCCATAAACGCGGAGTGGTGTAATAACGGAGAACTCGTGATATTCGAGACTCCCCACTTTCCTTGGGTTTCACGCTACTTAAACATTCACAACGGTTTGAAAGAAGGAAACGGTGAATTGTTTTTATGAAAACACTCTTCCTTGTATGACTTTTCTAGTTTAACAAGCAAATTTTCCACATAATTTATTTAATTTAATTTTGACTTATGGACTTGTTTATGAAGTAAAACATAGATAATTTTCTGTTATTTATGAAGAAATATGATTTGGTAAAGTTGTCCCAAATAAAGAATTTTCCTGCATTATTGTGGAACTGTCATATCATTGCTCCCAATGACAAATTATTATGGACTCACTAGAGTGATTGAGGTCTAAGAAATATAGAAGGAAAAATATTATACTGACGACCCGTCCCAACTTCGCTCGGTATAACATTCTACTTTTAAAAAAACGCATCAAAATCCATTGCGTAGTTTTACGAGATGAACAGACGCGGGAAGCGACTTTGTTTTATACTGTGTTTTGATGCAAAACAGTAGCAAATACTTGTGCATGTAGGTATACGTGCTAGCCCACGTGATAATTCCCACTAAGCCAGCCTATTATTTTGGTGTCAGGTGATTTATGTTTTATCTATAAATCAATCAATTTAACAAATACTTGATTTAATTGCCTATTGATGTATAATCAAGAATATTTGTTGCGTGGGCGTGTAAATAGCGACTATTAACGCCTACTGCAATCAATGTAATTATTATTCGTCTATTGTATTTACATTCATGTACAGTCCTAAAAACAAGTAATTGAAGTTGATATTAGTACACCGACTCAACATTAATAAAAAAATATCTTCATAATCAGCCCTTATCAGTCTCTTTTTAAACATAGACCGGCGATGCAATCAAAGACGGCAAGTCAGGACAACTGTAAAAATCTGATCCAAAATTGTTAAAAAAAAATCTTGGCATGCTACTGAGCTTGAAATTTTGCCGCTCATTTTCTTTAAAATGGCTTAAAAACACATTTCAAATTTGTTTGTGAAGTATCATGTTCTGTCTTTTCCTTCTTCTGGTTACACTCACATGCCAGCAAAAACCTTGACTACTAATACTACTATATCAATGTCCACCATCTCAGCAGAAGCTTCGGAACTGTTCCTTTAATTAGCCCGTAAATAGCTCGAGGAAGACGCGACGTCACTTGTCCGATTCCTATGTAAATAGAAACTAGGTGAGACTAATTCCTTGATTTACTCCGTCTGTACTTTGGTTTCTAGTTTAATTCGGATTAGAGAACGAATTTGAGTTAAGCTCCGCTGTGTTTATTAGTCTTTGCTGTTTTGTGAGTAATCGAAATTAAGTTGAGTGGTGCGTGTTGTAAATGTTACATTTTTCCGATAGTTTCTTTATAACGATTTACAAGGGTTTTATAATTTGGGTACCAGAAAAAAGAAGGTCAAAATTAATTTGGACAAATCTACTCGAAGAAGTTTCTACAACTACTTTTGACATCATAATTAAGCATTGTTTTTTAAGTTGTGTTTATTTACTAGGCTTATTTAGTAACTGGAGTTAGCAAGGCCTTATGTCCTTTTAACATTTGCACATAAGCGCAAAAAGTAGAGTTCAAAGTGAGTTATCTCCGCACTACATTTAAAGTAATTACTGTTAAAACTAAGGTTTATTATTATCTCGCCTTTTATGTCCAGTGTAACGAGTCGGTCGCCTATAAAAGTATTTTATTTGGGCTTCAAATGAGTGGTTTTATTTAGCATACCACATTAAGCAAACCTTTAAGGTTTATTAGATTGACGAGATTTATTTCAAAATGCTTTTAGTGAACAACTTTAAAAACAGGTTTATATACTTTTTTATAACTATACGTCCCATGTGACTTCGTCGACTTAAGTGGCGTTGATTTTTCATTTTGGCTTCTTACAGTAATTTATCACAAATAAAACCAGCCACAATCATTAGATATTTGAAAATATTAATCTCATTGAAATCAGATCAGACGTTGGGGAGATTGACCCGTTTAAATAAACAAAACAAACTCTATCACTCTATACCTAATATTTATACACACTAAAAAGAATAAAAGAGCTATATTTATTAGTAAATCGAGAGTTTTTTCCGTATCCCGCCAGACACGTCGCCGTCTATACACACAGGTTTCATCTCAAACACGTAGTTTATTCGTTAGTACACTAAACAGACACAAACTTCGGAAAGTCTAGTCTAGACTGAGCTATAGAATATAATATCAATATTCACTTAAACTATCAGAAACTAGTTCATCTTTAAAGAAGTCGTTGACCCCACACGTTCTTAATAACTTTCTTTTCATTCAATATATCTTAAAGATCTAAGAGCCTAGATAATTTTACATCGCTTGTAAACGAAACACGTACTGAAAACTTATAAGATTTTTGAATGTCTTCTTCAATTAATGACGTGAGTTTGACTTGTCAGTTCAATAAATTTGGGCAATTCATTAGGGTTAGCGGAAAAATATATCTTATCTACTGGCCCAGATAGGCAGTCTTTCTTTTAAAAACGCTAAGCAGCTGACTCCAAAACGAATAGCAGCTATCTCAGCATAGCTCGAGAAATCTAGACAAACAAAGAATACAATTTATCCTACTAGAGATTTTGAGTCACAGAATCATGTGACATTTTTTCAAGTTCTGACGTCATTCTCCAACTTGCTATATTGTGTGACATCATCATATTACGTTGACACATGGCGATGGCTAATTGATACGTAATACTACTCTTAATCAGATCAATAACAGTACTTATATGACACAAGTTTATGTATCAGCGGTGTTATTATGAATAAACATTGTAGATTTCAATGGGCCAATACTCGCTCTATTTGTATTGACCGCTGTGTCGCATCTTGTCTCTATCACGATTTTAGTATTTGTTTGTTTGAGTTTTTAAATTGCTTATATTCGACAAAAGGGCACCGTCACTTGTTTTCGTTTGTGCCTTAATATAGATATACCTAGTGTAGGTAAGTAAGTAGGTATACAATATGTAGCCGCATAAAGTGTTCAGTAGATCATAGCATCTGCCTTAACTAGGATGATAGCGAGGTTGACCAGATTGCGCCAGATGCAATGGTTGGAAAGAGTAAGCCAAGTCTAAATGAATAAAGTAAATAAATTGGTTTTTATTAAATGATGACCTAATAAACAAATATAGCTTATTAAAATAAGCGGAGCCAGTGTTTTGCGGTTTTAATATACAGCGTCTGTTTCCAACGAAAATATTATCAAATTTAGATTAAATTCGGCTTATCTCCACTGTGTACTGTTTGTATTAGGCCTAGGAGATAACCTCAGGTCGCTAGATGACTCACAAAGGATTTGACTTGCTTCCAAATGACGTAATGAGATCCCGAAATAAAGTGTCGACATGAATGAGACTGATACATTCGTTGTTAGGCTAGTCTACGAGGCGTCTTGCGTTAAGGTGCGCTTACATGAGTTATTATAATCAAATCGACTATTTCGAAGAAACAAATGAACTGGAACGCTATGTCTTATTGTCTACGTCAGGGTTTTAACAGGGGATTCCGAGCAAAGGGCTCTAATTAACGCCAAAACAAATGAAGTTTTGTTTCAGAGTCGTTCATCAAATAATTCATTGATACGAGTAGCTTGTTCATTCATGTTGCCGATAATTGTCCAAAAAAAGTGTTCATGTAAGCGCTCCATTATGCATCGGTTTGCGTATTTCTGTCTTACAGCTCGCTGCTAAATATACCAAGTGTTTCCACACATGCCCTGACCTTTTGATGTGCGCCGTATGTTCAACAAATGTATTTCCGTTGCGGTCATCTGTCACAGTTTTAAACAAGGGTTCCCGACGCGGTAACTAAGCCGTATGAAATTTGTACAAACACGTTTATATTTAGATTCCAGCAGAGACTCGCGGTCAGATAATTTTATTTGCGCCATAAATTTTTAATAGACTAATCTTGAACTATAACTTTGTCAGGAATAGCAAATCATGTAACCACATTTGAAACAAAGACTTACTTAATTTATTAGTTTCTGGGTTGAGCTATTTGTAAACTCATTTTCTACTTTAATTGTGACGTATTCGGTATTCGTACATTATATTAAGCTAACCAAACACAATGCAATGAACTAAATAATTTCACATTTACTGCATATAAATATGAAAACAATGTTTGTTTTGAAATGAATTAATCATAACAACACATATTCAGGAACGCAGGAAACAGCATTGAACCAAAAATAATTTAGGTTTGTACTTAATAAAGCCCTTGGCCCAGAACGGAATTATCCAGAATTACATTTTAGTACAGAATATAAATAAAACGTACCATCATCATTTAAAGTAGTGCTGTTGCAGTTGTGGAAGCGAGACAGCGCTCTACACAACGTATAGCGGCATCTCTTTTCCGCAAGTTTAATAATATTACTTTAAGTGTTGTTGGTAGGCCTTCTGCTCTAAATGCAGGCATGTAGACGTACCAAGATAACTCTGTATACGGTGTTGTTTGCTATACTACGTACAGATAGCAAGGATAGAGGGCACGAACGGAATGATTTATAACTTATATGGAAACCTTATCGTGCCAACCTGATTGTTTTGGCTGCTCGAGAATAAATATAAACACGGTCAAGGTGTAGTGATATGTGAGAGTTATCACTTTATAAGTTTACTAGCTGTTGCCCGCGACTTCGCTCCCGTAATAGCTGCAAGATTCTCGTTTGGGCGTAAAAAGTAACAAGCATCCATCCATCCATCCATACAAATCAAACTTTCGCTTGCTTTTTATCATGAACTACACCTACCTACCTAGTACTTAAGGATACGTAGTATGGGATATTTTTTACTTTTGTTTGTTTTTCATACCCATTAAATCTCGAATTCACACTATTCCTCTTGGTTTTAGCTTATTTGTTATCGGTTTCAGCATAGTTCCTTTGTAACCCTAACGTAGATCGTTTTTTTTTTAATTCTAATACACATTTTAGTTGCAAAATAGGGATTCAGAGAAATACATAATTTTTAAACTAGACAAAAAATGTTGCTGAGTGTTAATAAAAACGCGGAGAGCTTTGTAACGTGACACGGTCCACGCTTGACCGATGTATCCGAACATCTGCCTTATAAAAACACAAGTGACATTGATAGATATCTTCTAACATTAGAGTCATAATTATCTGATAATTTTTATATCTGTTTGTACCGTTGTTTTAATATAAGAAGGGTGGTGATAACTGATATGTCTTGTGTAATAAGTTATAACGTAATTTTTATTTATTTACTGGTCACACAATGTTATAGGTACAATTATACCTAGACAGAAAAAAGACACTCAAGAGTACCCACAACATTTTGTTAACAAATATTTGCTTTAATGCAATAATTAGGTAAACATTCCCATTTAAATTTAAAAGTAAAAAAAAAAGTTTTTACTTATAAAAAAATATTTCAATCTCTAACGCTCGCTACCAACTACAAACTCCTTCAAACACCAGATAATTTATGTAAAACGAGCTCACGCAACTAAGCGACTAACATCGCATCACTTAGATTGTAATTTTACATAAATTCAGGTAAACGGTGAACAATTTCCCAAATCGTAGTCTTGATTACGTCACGTCGTGGCATCGTGCCGGTGCCGTCGGAACACGCGGCAAGCACGCGCAATTAGCTTCGTTCTACAGGATTAATTAATTTGCCCGAAGGGAGGTCTTGGGTAAACATGCAGGGAAATTAATCATTATTTACTTGCGATTTCGTTAGTATATCTTCGAGAACTGAAATTGTGTGTTTTGTTAGGATTAAGATATACGTGATGTAAACCAAGCACCGGTTTCGGTAATTACTAGATTAAACACGTTTACCTGCTCATAGGTCGACCAAAGGCGATGAGGGACCTTTTTCCAAAACATAAACAATTACTGGCCAACATTACACTCGTTCATTTTTTTTTATAGGAATGTACGTTAAATATAATAAATAGACTTCTCCAAAAAGTATATATATTTTTTTTATAAAATAACATACTGGCCACCTATAAGCGCACAACAAAAACTATAATACACTTAAATACTATAATAAAACTATAATACACTAATACACTTAAATAAATCTCATAATTTTTAGCAGTGCAGATTTATAACAGTGCTTTTGTAATAAAATTGTAGCTTAAATTGATTTTTAAAATTGAATTCATACAAATAGTAATTGAGTGAGTGATTGATTTATTACTTTCGAACAAAGAGCAAAGTAAGGATTTCCTTTACGTTTTTTACTGAATGGAGAGTTCCACACGATTGACGGGTCACACAATTAACAGTTTTTCTTAACAATTTCGTCTCACGCTTCCAAATACGACAGCTGGTTTGCTGGTTGCCTTTTTGGGTGTTCAATGGTACTTTAGTGATGACGACGCTTGAAACGGTTAATTGCCATCACACGCTTTATAAAAGGCGGCTTCAAACAACCGGGCCATTTAAACTAAGAGCGAGTGAACCGAGCCAAATTGTTAAAAACCTACCAACTTCATTCACGTATAATTGACAGGTATTCAAACTGAATTGAATGTATCTGTTTGTTTTTTGCCGAGTACGTGAATAAAAAATTGCACATAAAAGCTTTGTATTTACAGTATGATAGTGTATAAAAATAATATTTGTTTATGAGTATTTTATACCAACAATTTAATACTCTACAATTACGTATTTATTTAAAAGAATGTCATTGAAGTTGAAACAGTAATCGTTTCGTAGAATTAAATTGAAATAATTGTGTAGAAAATATAAAATGCTTTACGTTATATTTTAAATCAATTTACATATTTTTATTTGTGTCGTTATAAGAGATTACGGAAACAATGTTTTCTTTAGATTAGTCAGTGAAATAATACACTCATATATTCCAATATAAATAAAAATTCTATAACTACCTACACACCATTTGGCACAATGCAACCACACAACAGACTTTTCATCTCCGTGTCAACATTCTAATTGTGTCATGATTTGACGAAGCTTATAACAACACAAATCATTCATATACTTACTCACAAAAGAAATTTGTAAAACAAAGAAAGCCGGTAAACTCGTCAACACAGCACTACGCACGTTTGACTCCGAAACAAAAGCAGTATAATGTGCGATGTAGAATTTATGGCCACGTCCCATCTTTTGTTTCACGAAATTTTATTGAAATAAAGATGCCTTTATAGGTTTTAACAGCTATTTTATTGTTTGGTAATAATAATGCATGTGTGAAAGCAGATTTGATATGATGGTTATTGTTTTCTTAATATTCCTTATTGATTTTAATTTCCTTGTGAGTTGATGTGCATTAATTTATTGCACAATATTATACCGCTTATTGAAGGCTTTGCCATCGATTTTTTGTAGTAGGATAATATGACAATTTAAGTTATAATATTCAGTTCACCAGTATTTAACTTAACAACACGTATAAATTCAGAGTGATTAACAAACCATTACCATAACAATACGTATTGTTAGATTATTTGTACGAATAAAAACTCTATGGTATTATAAATAAGGCTGCTGTTTTATAATAAACACTAGCGCAGTTGTATTACTTGACTTATTAATACCTATGTTAATCAGTATAAACCTTTCTTTTGTTTCACAGATTAGGTCTAACTCATGACGGAGACAATCAGTGCCAGAGCGAAGCAGTTAAAGGGTCAGTGATGGCCCCGACAGTCCTGGCTACACTACACAACTATGCCTGGTCATCATGCTCTAAGGAACAGTTCCATGAGAAATCCAAGTACGTACTAAACTTATAGACAGTTACATAATATGCTTTCTTTGGCATTTGCTCATAAATGAGGGTTAGTAAGAAGTTTGACACCCAAAAGTAATCGCAGGCGCGTAAAATTTATTCAGTTGGAAAATCCATGTAAAGAATCTTTATAGATCCTAGATTTTTAAGTTGGTTGGTCTAAAGTACGTAAAGTACGTACAGTCACGAGTAAAAACATGTTTACACCATTAAACAATTAGTTTAAGCCCTAGTCAAATGTTTTATAAAATCGTGCAATTTTCTTTCAAGTTGAACATTTTACGTTTAGCTTACAGTATAAGGAATATTCCATAACAGCTTTAGAAAGCTTTCGTATAAGAAATCTACTGTAACTGTTTGGTCAAGTATACATATTTTTGCTCGTGAATGTACTTCGGAGTGTAATTACCAATCACAGATACGAGTAAGTATGAAGGAAGTTCAAGAAGCAAAAAGCACGCATGCGAATGCGCATGTGATTTATTCACAGTAAAAGAAACTCCTTACTAAAACGCTTTAAAGACTTGTATTTCGAATAATAAATGGACTAGGTAGGTATTGTTGAGGTTATCAATTTAACATCATTGTATGAAAATTTAATCTTCATACACCTACCTACTTACAAGAAAACCAATAAATAAAAAGTGACGATGAATAATTTTCTTTTCAACAATCGAGACTCAAACATCCCTCGCGCCTTCATTATAATTTGAAATCAATCAATTAATTGTTTGCCTTAATATTCTTATTCTTTTTTCGCCGTTGTTACGTTTTTCTCATAATAATAATCTACCTTTGAACCGTGTCGTATTTTTTGTTTGTTATTTCTCGAACCCTCATTCTTTGTTCATATACAACAAATTTTATTTCAGCTTTCGGCCAGTTTTAGTAGGTAAACATACTTTCTTATGCCCTTTTTTACTTTCTTACGTAGAAAAATATTTCGTTTAATATTTCAATTATGGTAACAGATATTTTCTTTTGCTCCTTTAATGACCTGAATCTAAAACTTCAATCAGTTTTATGTCACCGTTATTAATCAAGCTATATTTAAGCTATGTTAACTAACTACAAAGAAATATTTAATTTAAATAAACATAATTCGGTGGTACGACATACGAACTTAAAAGTTTCGATATCAACAAGTGAATTATTCAAAGAGATTATATTTGTATACCAAGTTTATATAGATACGGCAAAGAAGATAAATCCAAACTCAAATCATGCAGACTTAGATTTCAATCGAAATAATGTTTACTTAGAAATACGGTTGGAAAGATAAGTAATTATTTGCAGAACTGAACTGAACTGAACATTTATCAAAGAACATTATTTGAAAATGGAAAAAGTTACTTGAATCTAATATTTTACGATTTGCTTGACAAGAACTCTTTCGTATATTGCATGCAGTGTAGTTGCAACATTGCTAGTTACAATCAGACGGCTGAACTTCAAACTTTACCATCAATCGCTAGGCTTATTAACTTAATAAGGAATGCAAAATACAGAAGAAATATCTGGCGTGACGCAGTGCAGTCTCATGCATCTGAATAGTAGATAGAATATGATAAAAAGGGACGTTCACAATCGGACGTGAATCGCTCGGAAATCGGACGTCCGTACAGAATCTGGCCAGCTGGATATTGTCACATCCTACACAATGAGAACAAGGACGTGTCCGAGGACGATCGCTCACGGTCTTTTGAAGCCGCGGCTTATGGACGCGGCTGACAGTCTATTTGCAGCTTTATACTATGATTTAATATCAAAAATCATATTGAAATTGTCCCTTATATCTATTTTTAAATATTTAACGCTTGAACTTGTACATCCACATGTCCAAACTACGAGTAGGTATATTATAAAAAAGCTAAATTACAGTATATTTTAAATCTAGCTACATCCAATATCATTCAACTATAGTAATTTTGTGCCACATGTGACGTCATTACCTTCAGCTTCACCGGCCTCAAATTCCACGACTGACCTCCAATCAATATAATTAAATTGTATTTGCATTCTCATTAGTGATTATCCGCCTAATAGTCGAGGTAAATCAGGTGATTATCGTGATAGTTTAGAGGATTAAGTCATGTGTTATGTGATTAGTACCTACATAGTCCAGAGAAACCACCATCACCTCTTAAAGTATGCTTTTTGCAGTTTTGAAATCTACATCGTGTTCTGTGCCTTCCCGCACCCACAAATGCAATAGTATTATTCTGAAGTAGTGGTAGTTAATGGGGGTAGATTACCCCCATTTACTTTCATTTTTCTATTGATTACTTACTGCATTGTTAGTTCTACCCGATATCTTAATATTAGTATTGTCTAACCAAAGGTGTAGCATACCATTTCGTATACCTTTCAACCGTGCCTCTTCTTGACCACTCCCAAAAAGCGTAAAAACCATTTGTTCGAAGGTAACTTTTCAGGGCACATTTTCTAAAAACAAAGCTTTTGTACAGGCGCTGGTGGTGTTTGCACGAGCGGAGTAAAGACGATGGTGTGGAGCTGGGTGGAGCTAAGGAACTATCCAATTACGTGTTCACCATGGACGAACAATGCCGGACGGAATTCGGGGAAGGGTAAGTTTATTTGACTATGATAATTATGACTACGTGTTTGGTTAATATTTAGAAACTTGTCGGTTTCTTCATAGAAGTTTTTTCAGCAAAATCGCTTTTTGATTTTTAATCTAATCGCGCGTTCGCAAAAATACACGCGGATGAACCGAAAACTTAACGATAATTAGACAAAACTTTATCCCAAATTCATAAGATTATCCATATGCAATAATTAGACAAAAGAGCTTTAAGATACTAATATTAGTAAAACAAAGAAGGACTTACTACAATTGCCGTTACTGTCACAAATAAAACATGAACTCAGAGCAGACTCTTTACTTTAAGATTAACTCCTGCCATGCTATTCAAATAACTTCCAAGTTTCTTATCTACAAGACTGCAGTGTACAAACAAATTCTACTGAATTTTCACTGATTTTTTAGAATACGTTACAAGTCTCTGCACATCAAATGACCACATTTATTTGCAAAAATCCATTCAGTCAATAATTTATTTATAATATTTATCATGACCCTACGCAAAACAGACGGTCACAAGACGAGTAGGTACAATTAAATTAAATACCTAATGAAAATTCTCACAAACTCTTAGGTTAAATTAAAAATCGATTCTTCTTATTTATGTCTGGCCTTGGTAGTTCATTACTCCATTCTATTTTGTTTTACAGAACAATAGCTATTTAACTTTTTCCTCTACATCTGACTCAATAAAAACCACAAAGAGTACGATACATAATTTATGGTGAATCTATATTCCCTGTGTGGGAGTAATGAGGCTGTAAAATAAAGAGGGCAATTGTCAGTTGGTGACGTGACGTGTCTATTTAAAACCTACGTAGATACAAATACTTTGTACTTAGTAAAGACAAAACTTATTGGACTGCTTAGTAAATTTTAGTACGGGCAAACATGTTTTAAGATAAACGTGGTAAAGCTTTGTAAACAGACCCTCAGAGATTTCTAGGACACTGTATAATAAACATTACTTCATTATTTTAAAGTCGAGACAAAGTAAGGTACGAGATAAAGCGCAACGTCATATAGAAATGTGAAATGTAGAACAACACATTTATTACCCAATTAATAACGCAATACAAGCGTACAAGAATAAAAGTATTTTCTGTTGTAGGAGAATAAAGAAAATAAGCTTCATCGTTAAAA
Organism: Chrysodeixis includens; assembly: GCA_941860345.1. NCBI lineage: Eukaryota > Metazoa > Arthropoda > Insecta > Lepidoptera > Noctuidae > Chrysodeixis > Chrysodeixis includens. The sequence goes on from OW796094.1 coordinate 4,541,518, forward strand.
TCCGAAATCAAGTAAATAAATATGGAAGTAAAGTAGAAATAATAATAGAAGAACAAGTAAATGTTCATCATAGAGTCTAAAACTTAAATATTACTTATTCTGCATATAATTTATTAGAGATTAGCGGCTTAGGTTGCGATGTTTGCATAAAACCTCGCGGTGTTTAGACACTCGGTATGTTCTAGCTTTAAGCTTCAACGGAGATTTACTTCGACTAAATCGCAAACTTCAGATTGCACACATAACGTCTTTATGTGCACGTATGAGAGAGTAACAACAAGACCGTACCGAGAAACAACGTTTAAGACAACTCCAAGTAAATACTCCATACTAAATACTAGTCAAAATCTGACTCATTTCATACGCGATAATCAAGTTTTACCATTTATTTATTTAATATAATCACCATAAAGCTTGTTTGCTAACAAATATTGCCAACGGATATTCCCCGTACTAATTTGAATAGATTTCAAAAATAGTGTTTGATTGATGATAGCTACTGTTTCATCAGGCCGCGTGATTGATGCAAACCGAATGCGGTTTTACCGGAATTTTGTATTTTTTCAGGCAATATTCTCGTGAACACACCGACATGTTCAGAGCAAATATTAATTTTCTAAACAAATAACCATGAATATTTTTGGGCGAATTCGGTTGCAGTTCTGCGTATTCGAGATAAATTAATAGTACCTACGATAAAAACAGTAATTTGTGTTAGATTTAGTGTAATTTACATACATTTATTGAACAAAGTAACTTTCTTTTCAATTACTTTTACCACGAATCAAACATAGCAACAGTTGTTTCTTTATTATTGAGTAACGACAACATCGTAACACTGAACAAATATTTTATTGATCTACCGTTATATTGTCAATTGAGTTATATGACATTTAGTAATTGTGGTTGATTCTCAATGCGGGTTCAATTATAAAATGAAAACCAACAATGTATATTGGCATCGTAAATAACTTAAACTAATTTACTTGTTGCTCCGACACACATCAATTGGTTTACGATTTGCCGAATGGAATATTTTGTTAGACAACATTATCGGCAGATGTACAAAAAAAATACCTAGTAATAGGCTTTAACTCTAGTATATAAACAGAATCAGTTCATAATTCTCTTGTATGTAAAATCTTTTCTAGCATTAGGGTTTCAAAAATTGCTAATAGGTACTTTAATTACGACTAAATCCGAACTCAAATACCAGAACCATTAAAATTTATATCTGAAATCTTTTAAATATAATTTTTATCGTGTCGAAAATCACATCAAAGGAAATAACAGGCACGAGCGCAAAAATATAACCGCATTATTGATCGGGAATGATGTAAACTTTGTGGAAATACACGTATGCTGGCGGCTGCGGCGCGGCGGCAACCCTATTTGGGACACTACAGTTGAGGTTTTTCCGATAATCTGTTTACGTGTAGTCGAATCTATGCACGGAATATATTTGCGGCGTCGAACATGTTTTAAACAAACACGAATATTTCGAAACAATTCTGTAGCAAAAATACGACGTAAATTAGGGAGTTTCACGATGTATTTACTAGATAAGTCAAGTAACTGGAACTCTTTATCAGGGCTCAGAAGACAGAAAAAAAGAAGAAGAAAAGAATCTTATTTGATTTCTGATAATCGATTATCTATATCCGACAAAAGAGGAGGAAATGGTCCGATTTATTCCACAGTGCTATGATTGAAAGCAATTTCTTCCAGATGCGACATTATAATCTGGACTACCTACCTTTTCGCATTAACGGCCGCTGCCTGTATGCAGTATGTGTTGCATATCAAGGACTCGCTTTCATCCCTCAGCGCATTGACTGCAAAGTTAAGATCTGTTTATTGCATGACTGTTTCCCGCACTTGCACGGTTTCCTAACTCCAATCAATTTAAGTAAACTTAATAGGAAAGATTAGCTTTATTACTTTAATAAATAGTTTATTCCTGCTGGCATAATAATGCCTACTAGGCCCACTTGTCCACTTGCATGGTTAATTAAAATTAATTAGTTAAGTGCTGAGCTACATAACAAATGGATTTAATCACATTCCTTTCCGTCAGTAAACGTGTTCATTAACATTTGAGCTGAGGTTAAAAGAAATGTATTTTTGGAATGATGTATTATTGTTTATCTTCACATTAACACGTGGTAACTACTATGTAAATTTCTTCATCTTTCAAAATAGGTCATTTAAACGTGTCGGCTTTCATGAACATTTTCCATATACTAACACTAATATTATTAAACTGTAAACCGGAAAACAAAACAATAACACGAACCAAACTTCGCATTTTAATCATTCGTAAACTTTGCACGTTATTTGCATTGAAAATTCTAGTTTCATGACACACAACTATAATACTTATTTAAATTTAAAAACGAGTAAGTACCTTATACAGTAAAGACTAATGATTATCTACTACTGAAAACATTTAATTTTCTTTCAGTGTCGGATTTTAGACTTTAGTTTATCAAACTCTCATAGTTGCCCGTCAAAGGCTGTTTGTGTAACACACCACAAAGAGTATTAAAAATATCTACTAGTTTGATATACAGTTTTTAATCATATGAAAACAATCCTTAAAAACAAAGGGTAGCCTGGCTTTGTGAGGGAGCGGTCGCCCGAGGCGAGGATCGACATCGCTAGCTCAAAGAACGTAGCGACATGATTCTTTAAACGTAACCAACTCGAACAATGAACTTACAGTTTGCTTCATTCTGTTATGAACATTATGTATTACATAACTATCTATATAACATATATCAGCTGCGTCTTACACGTGGAGTTGAAAGCTCTTCGGCTAATAAACTTAGACAAAGTAAGTATTAATTCGGAAACTCCTAGTGACTTCATCTTGTAGTATGTTTACGGTGAAAGTTTGCTGAAACGAAGATTAACTTTACCTACTAAAAATACAACAATGTTTATGATAGTAAGTCAAATTAGATAGATTGTTCCTCAAAATAATAACTGTATTGTAGCTCTCTGTAAATATTCTTAAATAAATAGTTTACGCAATTAAGCATCAACATATTATTGTAAATGTAATTGTAAATATTTCGTTATTTTAGAGAAATATGATTACTTTTGTACACAAAGGCTGCTCTTTTGTTTCGGCCCTCAAAACTGAAATAACTGACATTTAATACTCATATTCAATTTTACTTAATGATCAGTTCACTTTGATTGGTTCGTAACGATACGTTTCATTGGAATTTAGGTCGGGTTTCGTTTGAACTCATGACGTCGTCTAATTATTGAGAACAAAGGACGATAGTTATTGTCTCATAAAACAGTGCTTCGGAAATCATCCTAACTCGGCTGTTTATCGCCAATTACCAGCACTGGGATTTTATATGCTTTAATGAACCATAAAATTGCTTTATTTATACAATGTAAATCTGCTTACGTTCATTGTTTCAAACTGTTTATCAAAGCTGAGAGTTTTACACAATAGAGAACTACCTATTCTCAAACGTAAATTGTTTTCCAATTTTTCTTGTGTGAACAGTATGAAAACATCAGCTTACGCTAAACTAAATTCGTATTGGGTAACTTAAGAAAATATTCTATCACAACATTCATTATACAATTTTCCCCGTAATTATACAATTTTATACTAGCATCTCCATAATTTAATTAAGTTAGTCTAATGTTTTATCGTCCTTGGGTCCTAGCCGAATAAATATTCATTGCTTTGAAATTAGCTCGCCTCTTCAATTTCTAGGGCTCTCCAATCCGAAACCAGGCAGACACGGTATAAGTACGATAAATATATTATTATTTAACATTTTCAATGCATAATGATGAGTGTATCAACCGCCTATCATCTCGTTCAATAAAATCGTTTCACATTATTATGTGCGAAATATGAGGTCTTTCGTAAATCTCTGTAAAGCACGTTTTGCGTAAATATGTAAAATGAATATCGTTAAACTGCCTTATAAATCTTGACTATTATAATTAAAAATATGCGCATTTCTATAGTGGTTACTACGTTTTTAGTCCCATGCAAAAATTTTATCTATTTTTTTTTTATTTCGAATAAGACTTTTCAGGCGCTTCGAAAAGTTATGAACTATTGTCTCTAGTTGCCTAATGTTTCTCTAAAAATATTATTTCGTGTACCTACTGTGTTAATTAGGACGAACAAAACATTAACCTCTCATCAGATAGATATTATAATAACATTAAATGCTTTTAAGCTTATACCTATGTATGTTCATATCGTAGCGTCATTTTGCATTCGTCGAAACATTTATGGGAGATCGACATTCCCAATATATGTATATCAGCATTAACTCATCATCATTGACGTGTGTGGCCAGTGTTTAATCATTGATAAATCAGAAACTGTCAGTCCTAATAGGTCTCTGGTTTACGGTGTACCGCGCTTGATTAATGCTGCGATCCACAGACTCCACGGCTCAGATAGATCAACCAAACTCGCGGTTTTTGCATTACGTCACTGATGTGTACCGAGAATATACACTCAACCACATATGACTAGAAACTCTTGCATACAAATAGCACTCTTATTTAAAAGGAATAGAGTTGGATTTCGTAGTTCTTAATATGCTACAGTTTGTGGTGGACTGTACCTTGTTCAAATGCTATCCGTTAATTTAACCATTCGGTATCGAGATCGCTCGAATATTTGGCCGTGTTCGGTATTCAGCTTATTAAGCAAACGTTTCATCAAATCGTACTTGATCAAATATTTGGTGAATGAGAATTTTATTATTGTCGACGTTGTCCTGATATTTTCATTCAAGTTTATTGAAATATTATTAAACAGACACATAATTAGAAACAAGCAGAGCTTTTTTTAAATAAGGCTTTCTTTTCCTCATAGAAAGCTACTTAATTCTATTTTACTATATGTTTAAACAAGTATTTGTACTTAAAATAACAATTTATTTACCATAAACGTTCGTTTATTGAGTTCAAGCATCAATTGCTCCAATATTCTTTAGTTATAGACCTCATATTTTCCTCAATAGTTCAAAAATCAGGATAGTGTGATATTTATATAATTTTTTTTGTTCAGTTTCTCAGTATGCAAGTCAGTCAAGGTGAGAGCCGCTTGCTCCCGGCTGTGGTGCGCGCACCGCGCCATGCCTCACGTCTGCCGCTCTAAACGGGCACCACCTTTGGAAGGCACGCCCTGTGGACACAACAAGGTACATTTAACATACTATACATTAAAATCTTCAAGGTAAAATCGTATGATATAAATATTTGTAATTGAACTACATTTTAAGTAACGTTTAACGGAAAGCAGCGTGATAGAGCATGGTATTCGTGCTCGCGTGACGCTATCGCATACCTTACTAGGGATTCCATCGCCGCTCGCAAACGGAGGGCACGTGTGCGCGCATAAATTCAATGAAATCCTTTGTGAATATGTTTTTCAAGCTATGCAAATGACGAGTGCTGGCACCGCCAGATAAATACCGACGCCGACGAACCTACTATTGTACAAAGCGATGGAATAACACAGCAATCCTAGAGCGCTTTCATGCCAATTCGAAATTCAATGACAATTTAAAACCAATTTCAATCCGAGGACACTTGAACGAAGACGCACCCATTTCGTTTGAAATCGGCCTGTTTTATCGCCGATACGAAGATCTGTCATTGAACTCTTGAAAACTAATTAGCTTTATTAAGAAACGCGTCGAGAGGTTTGTCTCGGAATTTAGTCGTATTAAACTAAGCGTGTGATTACGAGTCAACTTACCATAAAAGTAATTATGTCTAGCAAGTAAGCTTATACAATGAGACTACGATTTTATAAAACCTGAAAATCCAGAGTAGATAGAAAATGTGAGATGTTAAATTGCCCTTCAGAAGCCCTCGGACGTTCTAATCTCCTTATAATAAAGCCGCTTTCAGACTTCATAAAAACAGCACGATAGCAATTTATTTGTGTTTCGCTATTGTTTTAAAGAAAACAAATAACTTGCCTAGCTTATTCATGAGTACTTACATTTTAATGATTATGTTATTATTTTCCTCTGTATTCTTTTCCAATGTCTGAGTGGTTAATTTACCTAATGAACAATTGCTGAATAATATTTGAACTGTGATATAAATACGTACAATTTAATTACATTTATACAATTTTGGCGTTATTGTAGATAGACGTTATTTTTCCATTTTGCAGTTATCTTTATAAGTAAGTCTTACATTGATGTTGAAATGTGGTTCCCCAACAAAGCCAAGCCACTCTACTTTGACTAATCTTATAAATATTTGATAGTAAGGTTTTTGGCTTTTATCTCTCGGTACGTGCGAGATTAAAGCTTAGATCTTAATAAATAATAACTTACGTTATATTACTCAAGGAACTCGCGGCATAAATAAATTATTTATTACAATTTTGGAGTATTAACTTCACCGTGTTTATTACATGATACGGGTTTCATCTCAAACGTTATCATGTTCATGAGTGAGGTTGGTTTTTAAAGAATATCCACTTCTGCTTAACCTTTTCCCTACCACGTTGAGATCGGCTTCTAGTCTAACCTTCAAAATTGTTGTTACAGTGGTGTGTAGATCGCATCTGTGAGCCGATGCCAGGGCATGTGATCAAGACAGAAGCTGATAGGAGGAATACAGAAGTGGACAACACACTGGACAGAGAGGAGAGGCCGGAGTGGAGCGAATGGGGCGCGTGGAGCGAGTGCAGCGCGGAATGCGGGTACGGACTGCGCACGAGGGTCCGCCGGTGCCGGTACAAAGGGTAAGTGGACTAAAAGCAAATACCATGATATATGAAAAAACTGAATAAAATTTTATGCATTTTTTTTACAATACCTACCTGTAATAGTGATTTTTGAAAAGTGATTTTGATTCACATATCCTAAAGAAAAAATAAGGAAGGAAATTTCAAGCAGTTAGATAATTTCATTACAAATTGTGAGACAGACAACAAAGCTATCGGTTTTTTTTCTGTAGTCCTATATGTATAAGTTTAAAATTTGCTGCGAAGACCGCTTATCTATTAAACAAATTAATGCTGTGGAGAAAGTATTAAAAATACTCGTAGGTCTGCGTGATTGGAAAAAAAGCAACGACAATTTCATTTAAAGCAATCGCAGATCTTTCGTTTCCCTTGTCTTCCTCAGTGTCAATAGGTAGACAACCTTTGCAGCATCTTCCTTACTATCATGTTATTTCCCTATGTCAGCATGACATCAGAGAGCGCGTGCGAGGGCGCGGGCTCGCAGGTGCGCACGTGCTGGGCGGGCGCCGCGTGCGCCGCCACCCGCGACCCGCGCGCCGACCTCTGCACGCGGCAGCACAACCGGTTCATACCCTACGTGCATCCCAACCGTGAGTACTTCTTTCTACATCTGTTACAGGTTCCACCAACACCTTCTAAAACAGTTAAAACAGAAAAGTTGAAGGAAAAAACAACAAAACAGTTAGAGGAGAATGATGATGATCTAATAATAATTGGGACAAGGGGGCAGGGCCCTTATCCCAATTATTATTTTGGGTCGTCGCAGCATGTCTACTTCCACACGTTCCTATCTGACGTCATCTTGCAAGTCACACTCTTTGCAGCCATATCATCTTTCACACCCCATCCATCGTTTCTTCCCCTATATCCATCCTTTCATGTCCAGTACCTTCCTTGCCACGTGATCCTCTTTTCTCTGCATGTCATGTCCATACCATGACATATTTATGTATTTCTGTGTACAATAAAGAAAAAAACATGCTTTTATGTACAGTAAATCGTGTTTTTTAACAGATCATTTCAGCCAAGAATTATTTAGGAAGATAAGAATCAAGACAGACGTTTTGCTAGATTATATCAGTATTGACGCAAGTGAAATTTAATTTTGGCCGTTTTTATTTATTTAAAGAACAATTAAGTGCTTGTTTTGTTTTTGAAACCAGCTCCCAAAACTATGTTGTCGTCATATGCAATTCTAGCATCATTTTGGACATTACAATTTAATATAGCCCTCGACTCCACACAATGACTCTCTGAGCCATGGTACCCAGTCTCTTTAGAAAAGGGCACATGGTAAAATTTGAGAGACATCCTTTTATAAAATTTATAATTTCTTTTTAAAGTACTGAAACATAATAATAGACTATATTGAAAGTAAATTCCTGCAAATTTTCACGACAAAATGTAAAGATGTAATCTTCACAAACTCTCCAAACGAAAAAGTTGTACAAAATTATTATCGCAAACAAAGTATTCATTTTTCCTGAGGAGATCATTAGTGAACATCGTTTCCACTTTCATGTTGGATAGAAAATAAGGAATAAACAAGACTACTGAAGCGTCGGAATATAAGACATGATGATATTCTCACAGACGTAACAAAAGCTTTGCAAGGCTAGGATTATAAATGCCTCGCGTTTCATGCTTTTATTGCAATGTTTTCAATTATCTTTAATTGATATATTTTTAAAAAGAATGTTCTCTTTTTAGTGTTTTATCGCTAATTGAATAATTCTTGTTTACAGTAACAAGAAAAGTAGATTTTTTAAACACATTTTCACGCTCCATATTATTTAGCAATGTACTTTATTGTCCATATTATTATGTTTGCGCCTAGTTATTTATCGAGTGGAATATGCTATCCCACCTGTGTATCCTACATAGTTAGATAAATAACTATCCTATACAGTTACATAGACAGTGCTTCTAAAGTAAGAATTTTTTCAGAAACCCAAGAGTGTGAAATCTGGTGCGTTGACTACGGTGGAGGTGGCCCCTCCAATTTCGGATCATTACCTGACGGAACATCTTGTAGTTACAATAGACCTTACGATGTCTGTTTCCAGGTATAGTACCATTACTTGAACAATATTATTTTACTTGATGGCTTGTAACGATACACTAAACGGTTATGAAGAAAGTTATCCTCCTTTAAAGCCATTTTTAGAAGAGCATAGTTATGATCATGATTTTACCTTGAAATACAACTTTTGCTTTTACTTACTAAGGTTTCTTGTCAGATTTTCTGACATACCTATTCATAGATTTTTACTCACAAATAGAAATATGAATTAGGTTACCTCTCGATTTCGAATTAACTTTTTATCTACATCTACAAATTTTCTTATTCCCGAATTATTGTAAGCGTTATACAACATTTGATATCTTCAGGGCACCTGTGTGAAGGGTCAGTGCAACTCATCAGACACCATTTGTAACTGGTGTCCGGACGGCTACTGCAACAACAACACTCACATCTACACGCGATCACTCGGAACAGGTAAAGGTAAAAATTACTCGATGTTGGAGTGCTACTAATGAAAAACACTATTTTAATTTAAAGAAAAGCTTGAACAAAAATTCAGTAAAAAGCATCAGTATTTCTATGCTAACGTTTGAGTTTATTTCACAACTTCCCTTTAGCACATTTGTTTTTTAATCTGTTGCTATGCTATCCTAATAATAGTTCGAAAGAATTTCTTCAATCTTTGCTTTGAAAAAATCTTTGCTTCAATTAAAAGGATCATCATGTATTTGTTTTATCAAAATCAGTTTGTTTGTAACTCATTTTAAGTATAAATTAAAGTAAATTGTCACTTAGCCAAAGACGTAAACGAGATGCAGTCTGCTTGAGTGGACTATTCAGATTTAATCGACGCGGTAATTAAAAACTTCCACTGCCATTGTTCGGTGTGCATTAACTTAAACGAAGAAGTTTAAGCTCAATTTTATAAGGAGACGCTTGAATTTAGAGTGAGCGAACGTTTTCAGCCGAACGAGTTAGGATTTACTTAGACTTCATTTAAAGTATCCGGTCTTTAAAAGAAGACTAAACTAACACTAACGATGTTGCATTAAACTGATATTAAGTATTTGAAAAGACAAATATAGTAGAATTTATCCAAGTAGTTTTAATTATGATTTTTGTTGCGTTTAACGCCATTGCATGTCTAAAAAATGTATTGTTAGAGGAAAACGGTGACGTAATAACAGCTTATTATAGTTTAGGTAAATGGCTTTGTCTATTCCGATTTAATCGGTTGTAAAAATCCATTGAAAATGGGATTGTGTCATAAATTACGTGGATACGTAATAAAAAGACCTCTTCCAGCCATCCTTAAAATAATGTCTTAGGAAAGCAATACCATTAACTCGTTGCTCTATCTCCAGGTTGGAGTCGTCTGACAGTGATCCCTCACGACGCTCACCAGCTGTCCGTCCACATCGCCACCCCCGTACCACTAAACATCGCCTTACGGGAGCGACGCAGGGACAAACTAGTACTCGAACTGAGAAAACACTCCAAACCTTACGACATCAAACAAGACAAGTACTTGAAGTACGATCCCAACGTACCGCAGAACTTACAGATCATAGAAGTGGATAGCAACGTCATAGATATCAAGGAAGGCTCCGGCTCTGAAGGGTCCGTGGTCGCTGCGGGGACCTTGCTACGCTGGACACAGACAGACACAGATGTCTTCATTTCATCCGAATCAAGACTGCAGACCGACTTAATGATATCGGTGAGTCTTTCAATAGCTCTTGTCTTCAAACTTTGCAGCAAAAAGTTCTCGTTGCAAACTTTGGCGTTGAAATCACAATCCCTTTTTACCAGCTTCTAGTTTGTTTTTTTTGTCAAGAATGAAAATCGAACTTCAAAAAGCAAACAACGAAAACACAGAATTTATTTTATTTCGCAGTGCATTTTCTTTCATTGAGAAGTTTTTTATGTAAAGAAAATATACTTAATGAGCTTTTAATTACACTTGAATGTAACACGTGGAGTTAATTAAGATCCAAGTGTAGTGGAAGTAGATAACCTTGCTCGTTTGCCGCGCAACTTTGTTGGACCTCCAGCTTATTATTAATCGGGTACTTTGAAAAGCGGTCGCTTCTGATTCCCCAGGAATAAAGTACGCTCGTGTAGTTTGCCTGGATTATCACGGATTTATCCCTCACGCTAGCCTCACTGAATACGTCCTCTTGCAATAAAGAGGAAAAGTGTTTTGCTCGGAGTTGATTTTGCTATTGAAATAGCTCTGTATGGACTAATAAAACAAAATCAGGCCAAGGAAATGCATATCGGATTTTATGTTGTGTATTTCTGTTTTGAGGATATAAAATGTTGTGTTTAGAAATGTAATGCATATTATAATTTTGGGATCGATGTTTGTTTCTAGCTTAAAATACGACAGTAATACAATTGTGTTGTAGTAGGTTTGAGGGAGTCAAACCTAGCGGGCCCCCCACTCATGTTGAAAGCGTAGATACAAATAATAAATTACATCATTAACACCAGTATTTTACCCCATTTACTCCGCAACCACTCATAATTTATTCATAGGAACAAGTAAAATCCTACCACTTATGTATTCGAAACTAGCGTGGCTCATAATTTCAAAATCATGTTCAAAGTATGGCTAATCTAGCGAACGTGTAACTGAAGCACACGTAATACAAAAGGGAATAAACTATGAAAAGTGTAACGAAGCGAAACAAACATTGAATGATAAGGGTCGGCCAACATCCGTGGCCGGTTAATTATTCAACGACGCTTTCAACTGCGCCGCCAAAGTTAATTGGGAACTCACTCCACTTTATATCTCATTTTTCTTTATTATGTTTTATTTAAAGAGTTTTTCAGAACGTAACAATTCTCGTAAACGAGTGCGGGTTAGGGCAAACGTTTCCTAACACAAAGGTTGAATAGGTTAACGAAATTAAGAGCTCGCCTTTCTGCTAATAATTGGGCAAAATACGTCCTCCTGCCTAAGTGGCCCTTTTCTTTTGTATTGTTTTACAAGCAAGGAAAATGAGATTCCTGATGATTATATCCGTTCAAATTCAAGTAAGTTCTTAAATCATTTATTAGGTAATAGGTATTTCTCTAATATATTTTTAAATTAGATATATAAATCCTTTAAGAGACTTTGATTTAAGCAACGTTGTTATTTCAATCCATTTCGAGCCAAAAGTTCTAATTATAGACAGATATTTCAGATTCAGGCTTTAAACACAATTATAATTTATTTACATTTTATACTTACTGACAAAAATTATTAACTGCAGCCTCTTCTTTGCAATTATCAAATCGATTGTTTACATTTAAGTGCCTATACGTAGACCGTTATTTACTTTATAACAACTAAACCAGTTTGAATATCATTTAATTGTATTTGATGCAGGCGATAGCTGAGCACCCAGCGATGTCTGGCAAATTGGTATCAGTGGAAGTATCAGTGAACTACAGCACGCCAGCCAGCCGCACCAAGCCTATGGAAATCAGGTAAAAAATCCACCATACTCTCCCAAAGAAATAACACTAACTAAGGAAGCTATCTGGTCAAAAAATTGGGAATAAATAAATAAAAATATTTCACGACTTTCACACAACGCCATCTAGTCTCAAACTAAGCAGAGCTTGTATTATGAGTACTAAACAACTGATAAACATACTTACTACCAACAGGCTAGTCACAGTCAGAATTTGCTAAAGTTATACTGAACACACACAATATACTAGTTGAGATTCCTAATAACATTTAAGAACTGCTAAATAGGACTTCTCTAAGCTTCCTAAGATACGCGAAGCAGACACATGTTGAAACGTATAAGTTGAACAAATCCCTCTCGTATCGCGGAGGAACAAGCTACGTTAATGTATTTTATAAACTTCCAGCCTTCTGAATCCGCTCGCGTTTCTCCGATACTTCAGTAGCACGCTAAGTAAAACAAAAGTTACCTTTGTCTGTCCGTAGCGGCGTCTCGGGAAATTCTTTTTCCAATATGTCTCCATTCCTGATTTGTATAAGACTTTGTGACTTTCAGAAATACAGTTAAGGTTCAGTAAATGTTTCCGATTCGACGGTGACTACATATTTTTATTAAGCTGTATACACATATTTCTTTGAAGTCAATTATTATATATTGCTAAAATAATTTGTTGGAAAGTAATATGTCTACTTCTGTAATTGCTATAAAAGTTTACTATGTTGTCTTCACGTTGCTATATGAGTACACAATTAAAACGAAAACAGTTCTTCAGCAATTACCAGAAACTTGGCCATTAAAAGTTCCTCTAATTACTAAACTTAATGCTCATTAGTCGCGCACATCAACACACGCGCTCTCTCTAGACATGTCCCGTGCATGTGTTTTGTTCTTTTCCCTGTGTCTTATGAATGTGTTTTGTTTTGACTTGAGTACGCAGCAGACGAAAGACTTTTTAAAGTTTATATCATCAATTATCAAGGAGCTTGTTGTCTTTTCGTTCTTAATAAACTCGAATCTTGCGACTCCTTTTGAACTTCGACGATGCCAAAATGCCGTTACATAATGCTCTATAGCAAATACTTTCATTCAGCCCTTGTGCACTGTTCTGGAAAATATTTATAGTGAATGTTCGTCGTAAAAAAGGGGCACGATTGTCGACCGTCTGCATGCTACTCAATTCTTAAGAAATCTGCTCGCGTGGAAACGAAGAAGTTTCTCGACTCGTAGTTTCGCTGAGTCGCATCCACTAAGGCACCGGAATCGCATTGCTATATTACTCGAGCGAAGAAGTTCTTAAAAAACTTTTATAATTCCTTCAAAGCTTTTTAAAAATATGGAAAACTTCATGTTATGATGGAGCACACACTATTATCTTTTATAGTCCATGAAGCAAAGGTATAAGGTAGCAATGCTAATCGAATCTAAAAAAAAAATATCTATAGATTAATCTGAAGCCGTAAATGTTTATTTTGAAATAATACAAAATACATGCATCTGAAAATAGTCACGTAACATCTGAGAACACACAACTTTCAAACCCCTCAGTGATTTACACAGATATAAATCACGTGTTATGATGTGGTGTAGAGTATCGCTGCTCTAACAATAGATATTGTCTCCTAACTTCGGATTGAGCCTTTCTACAAATGTTTGAATTGTAACAAGTTTCATGTACACTTGAAAAGTTCCACTACAAGTTCCCTTTATCTGGCAATAACTTATTCTTTACTTTAACTTCGCTGTTGTTATTCGGAATTTGAAGATTCATACCCTTTGTATGAAGTTGTTTTGGAAGAAGTACTATTTATAATGAGAAAATAAGACAGTTCATGCAACTTTTAGTGAACCATTAACAAACGTCTGAAAAGTTCATTTTTCAATTTTATCTTTGCTACTTTTACTTTAAGTGTAAGTTATATGAAACTAAGTCATTAAAGCCTACAACTATCATTATCGATTCCAAAATCAAAAAGTGTCAATTAAGTAGGGACAATAGGCTTCATAATTTATGAGTTAAACCTTACATAAGTGTAAACAACATACTGGCATACAGCTACATGCATAGCACACACACAGAGGAGGCACTAACAACTTCGATCAAACACTTTCACCCTTTAAAGGTCACGCTTTGCCTTTGTTGGGCTATAAATTATGTATAAATCTGTTTTACACAACACTGACTACATGTCTTGTACGTAAAGTTGATGCGCAACACACTGTTACACCTGTTATCACTGTTATTTGCGATGTTCGTTTATTTGGCTACGCTGTGATAACAAGACGCTTAAAGGTGATTCTAAAAATATGTTATCTGTAGAATAAGATAAAACTAGTCCTATAACTTTTACCGTATTGTACTTGAATTTAATACTTTCGTCAAGTTTTACTTGTATGAGTGTATGTTAAGAACTGCACTTACACACAATTTGCCGGGAGCAAAAACACTCTCCTTCGAGTTACTAGTTAGCTAATACAACAGACGGCAACCACCTCCTCTGAAAGTAAGACTTTTGCAGTTGTGGAACCGAAACACCAAACTCCGCCTAGTACTGCGCTGTTACGCTTTCACAACTCCAACTCCTAGCGAACCAACCGCAACCTTGTTATTCTAGTCCTTACACCACATTAATAAACTAACTACATACATACATAATAAAAAGGATAAAACCTTGCTAAAGCTCGAACCACTTCAGTATAACAATTCATTTCTCATACTCTTTTAAACGACTCCCGCGCTGAAGCATTTAATCCTTGTATCGCGAGGGGTTTCTCACACATTCCATTCACATGCACAAAGACCCCCAGACTCAGAACAAGCATTTCTTGTCCTACACGAGGATCAAACCCGCGACACGTCACACACAGTGGCAGTTGGTGTGGTGACCTTTACCACTCGGCTATCCGTGCAGTCATAAATAATTCCATGTCATCATCAGATGGTCGACGGAGCGCGGGCCGTGCTCGTCGTCGTGCGGCGGCGGGTTCCGCGTCGTGCGCCCGCGCTGTCTGCGCGACCACAAGTGCGCGCCCGTCATGTTCGAGGCCTGCAATATACACAGGTATAGTACAACTCTCTGTAAGAGACTAGGCTCCAAGGAATCCTAGTGTAGGGCTCTGACTGGAAAAGTGTAATTTCTTATATTTTTTTTTATTTCAGGGTTTATTTAGGTATTAATACAAGTAACATAACATTTTTTAGAAGTGGTAATACTTCTTAGATTTGGGATGTCATATTTTATAACAAAATATTTTATATTGTATAACAAATCAAATAGGAACCGGTATTCTACATAATATGCTGAAACTTTACTCCTATTTTCTGATAATTGAGTCATCTTTCAAGTAATTTTCTATTCCAAACAACATTAAGTCTCCCCAACAACGAGTTATCTTATAAAAAATTCAGACTACTAACAGTATTTACTGTGTAGTAAGCTATCATGCAATCGATGCAAGGCCTTGCTTATTCATACGATGCACAAGGCATTAGGGCCGGCAACACGCCACAAAGTCGTTAGGCCACTGCGGTAATGGTGAGATTAATATCATCATACACACCGACTGCTGCATTGTGAAATACATACGATACTACTGCTTTCGGAAATCGACAATCAATACATGAACGATTAATGTTCGAATTGTTAATTGGCTCATTGTTTATAAATAATAAATACTTCTGCAAACAGTAGGTATTACATAATTATGTAATACCTACTGTTTGCAGAAGTATTTTTGCAAACAGTAGGTATTACTTCTGCAAACAGTAGGTATTACATAATTATGTAATACCTACTGTTTGCAGAAGTATTTTTGAATATTAGTTTGTGTCTTTGCTATACAATGCTTTTGCTTTGCAAAAACTTGGACGTTTTATAAGTTTTAGAATAAGCTTTAATATAATAAAACGGTCAGTATTTACAGCCGAATAGTTACGATGAACATTCAAATCTATTTGTGGTTTACAACAACATTTATTTTTATCTAAAACGAAAGTATTTTTCTTGAGCTAAGTAAGCATGGAAGAACTCAAGAATCGCCGATTAGCCGACCTACCTACTTTATATTAATGGAAGGCAAGGACCCTTAACAATATTGATTCCATCTAAATTCCTCGGCGTCCTTTTCGAAAGCCAGAGCTTTGATTGAAATATCATCCGCCCCGCTACCCCGAAATCTTCTTCACCGCGTACATTCTCGGCGGGGTAATACGTACTTACAAGTTAACTGTACGTACTAAGTTCTGTTCACCACAACCTTGTGTCGTAGCGAATTTCGGCCTGAAGTGGAAATACCGAACTACACAGGTATCTGTCTGACCCAGTTCTCGAGAATGTCCGTGTCACATTACGACTGTAGCTGGCAAATAATTAGTGCCGCACTTGGACCAGATGTCTAGATGTACTTTATGTTCCTGTGTGTCTGTGTCGCTAACAAGGACGACGTAAATAGAACAACTTAATTTCATGAAACAAAAGAACCATTCTCTTGGAAATTTATTTTTGCTCGACGTCTTTTATTTAAAAGAAATCATCAGTTCTAGGGCTTTATAAGCTGAAGCTTAATGTTAAAAATTGTGAGTGTCAAAATGAAGGGACCAAGTTTCCAATGTTTGTCATACACATATAAAAAAATAGTACCATTAATCTACTATTTGCTACCTTTGCTATAATTTTAGCTACCTCATCATATACATAATATTTTAACAAAATGCTTGGTCCCTCCATCATGATATCAAGATGGAGGGACCAAACTGATAGACTACTCCCTGGAATTTTCTACCTACTAAGTGTTATAATACCTTAATTCTACCTTAATATTATTGATTTTGGCTGCCTGAAACATATATAGTTTTAAAGATATTGATTATATAAGTTGGTCCCTCCAAATTGACGATTCAATTATTTAGTGCAACAGGTAAATGGGCGGTTTATTTTCGATCTTCGAAGGATAAATATTTAATACCTATTTACTACCTTCCAATCATGACAAATATCTTACGTTAAAGTTTATTTTTACGAGCCAAAAAATTTAAGAAATAAGTTGGTACAACGTACAAACTTTAGAATATGTATATAACTCAATATCGCAAAAAATATCGCTTAGATCAAGTAGCCTTTCAACGGTCGGAAAGAATTTTTGAAATCAGCCCAGCAGTTTTGGAATTAAATCGTAACAAACAAAAACAAAAATCTTTTCTCTTTATACATTCTTTATAATATTAGTTTCGATGTAGATTAAGTAAATGTGTAATTTTGTTTATTATAATAAATATAACTGGAATATGTAATAATACAAATATATTTTATTACGACCATTCACTGGGTCCCCATTTATATTACTGTGAGAATTTTTGCATGATTTGAAGGTAGTAAATAGGTATTAAATATTTATCCTTCGAAGATCGAAAATAAACCGCCCATTTACCTGTTGCACTAAATAATTGAATCGTCAATTTGGAGGGACCAACTTATATAATCAATATCTTTAAAACTATATATGTTTCAGGCAGCCAAAATCAATAATATTAAGGTAGAATTAAGGTATTATAACACTTAGTAGGTAGAAAATTCCAGGGAGTAGTCTATCAGTTTGGTCCCTCCATCTTGATATCATGATGGAGGGACCAAGCATTTTGTTAAAATATTATGTATATGATGAGGTAGCTAAAATTATAGCAAAGGTAGCAAATAGTAGATTAATGGTACTATTTTTTTATATGTGTATGACAGACATTGGAGACTTGGTCCCTTCATTTTGACGCTCACTAAAAATTGATAATGTATTTTGAAAGCTTCTGACAGGCGTTTCAAAGAACAAATTTTATGTTTCTACGAACTTATTTTTGTTGGTTATTAAATGTGATAATTGGTGAATGTAAAGTTATTAATACGTGTCGTTGTTCAGCTGCGAGTTCTCGTGGGCGGGCGGCGAGTGGGAGGAGTGCAGCGCGACGTGCGGCGCCGACGGCCTGCAACAAAGGCAGCTCTACTGCGTGCCTGTTAACGCTACGTATGGAACACATTTTAACTTACATTTTACACGTGCTATGAATACATTGTCCACATGACATGACAGTCTTCTCCCTAACTACATCGCGTTTGGATTCAGCCACAAAATAAAGCTGAATACATTTATACATAACACTGATGGTACACAGTAATCCTCTGTAAGGCTGGTGTCAAAAAAATAAGATTTGTTTGGTATTTGGATTTGTTTGATGCATAACTGGTTCAGATTTTGAAACAACCGCATTAAGCGTGGCTCAACCTTTACGATCGATGGATTCGTAGCATTTTCGTTTACGCGAGCCTCAGATCTGTATTTTGAGTACACCAACCTCCACACTCAACAGTTTCTTAACTAATTTCAAATTAATCAGTTTTTTTATTATAAAAACAAAAAAACAAATTTCATTGAGAACTTGTTGTTTTTTGTAGCACTTCATCAAGAAGAGAACTTATAAAGAACAGCGTGTCCCCATCGCTGTGTCCCTCGCAGAAGCCTGCCACGCAGCAGGCTTGCAACCGACTGCCCTGCCCCGTGTACTGGCGAGAGATGCCCTGGACCGAGGTGAGATACATAAAAAATACATCAAACAGATGAAGTACCTACTTCACGAGAGTAATTTTCATAAAAAAAATAAGTGCCTATTAATTTCCTTAAAATGGGAAAATCTGGTTTATGGGTCTTCTTATACATAAACGATTCTTCCCCTAAACGAATCTTCATAATTTAAAGTATAAGAATTATGAATTGAAGACACGTATTTTTCTTGTACGTTCAAGTATCGAAATGTAGTCTCCAGGGCCCTTCATATTTGTATGCGCAAATATACCGTACGTTAGCAACGCGTCTCTAGGGCCTCCTGTGAAACAAATTCCGGATTTTTTCTCAGTAAATATGTACATAAATGCTGCTTACGATAAGGCCCAACGTAACCAAGCGTTAACATGTAGAGGCCGTATATAAATGTAAATGAAAGTTTCATGAAAAAGTCATGAAGCTATGAGTAGCCTAGTTTATACAGATGGAGTAGAAATATTTTACTTTGAACACAAAGTAGCTTTTAAGGAAACTTTCGTCGAATAGATATTGTATACGTGACCGCAACGTTACACACCTACCTTATGTCGTTAAATAGAATAATGTATAAAGGAAATTGAGTGAAAAGTGATATTCTGTTATCTGGATTCACCATAACAGGCACAATAAAGGCTTACTCAGAAATGTACTTAGTTTGCATTTTGCCTGCCTTCTCATATAACTGGAATAAATAGAATCATTGCAACAGATAAATTTATGGGTCAGAATATCATTGCATATTATCTAAGAAAAAGTTATTAATTTCATGTTAGGGCCAATAGATTATACTATTAATAGCAAGATTTTTAGGCATTAGTAGATTGCACAAAGTCTTGTCATCCGCGAGGATCAAACCCACGACATGTAGCGCACAATGGTCATTGGCGTGACCACCACCGTCATGACAGTCATTATACCACTAGGCTATCCGATTTCTATGGTGCACAAGAGAAGTCGCCACTATCCGCACTTGTGCACTACTCCGAGCAGTCCAATAATCTAACTTACACTAATATTCGCCATTTACCCATACAGTGTTCAACAACATGCGGTCGCGGTGTATCTCGCCGGCCGTTAGTATGTCCCTCCCCGGACGCGCACCTCTGCGGTCCGAAGCCGCGCGAGCGTCACCGGCGCTGCCGCGTGCGCGCGTGTCCCCGCCGCGCGCCCCCCTCCCCCGCCGCGCCCGCCGCCTGCCCACCGCGCCATACCGCGCAGTACTGCGAGCTGTTCGATACTGAGCAACTGCGCAGGCACTGCCAGCTCACACCCTTCAGGAACTACTGCTGTACCGCATGCAGGGATATCGACAGATACTACAGGGGACGCGGATAGACTTCAACTATTGAACTTTAGATACTTTAGGTATGTGAGCGGAAGAAGATGAGCAAAACTGCAGTTCTGTGAGCTGTTTATTGCAAAGCAGCTGCGCTGCCACCACCAGCGCACACCCTTAAGGAACAGGACGTAGTCGGGAAAGTGGGGGGGAGAGAATGCACAATGCTGTGCTGTAGCAGCTGTTCGACACGGAGCAACCACACAGGCACAGCCAGCTGAACATCTTCCAAAACTACTGCTATATCGCCAGCGGGACCTCGAACGATACTACAGTTGCAACGGATAGACTTTAATCATAGACCGTGCGGTATTGAAACTTAGGTACCTAAATGGGGGTTATGCTAGCCATACCCGTTACAGTGCAGCTCGTCGACTTCCCTAAATAGCCCAAAACAAACCAAGTCCAGCTATACCAGATCGACCTTCAGTCTGACTTTAACCTTTTGAACGCCACGCTAATAACGAGGAACCGTGCTCCCGACGCCAATCAATAAATAGATAGAATTGTATGCTTATTTCAGACACTAATTGTTACGTTACAACATATTTTTTTTAACACAAAATGTATTCTTAAAGTTATGTCCATCTTCTAAGAACATTTTGAAAGTCCATTAACCATATCCATTAGTAAAAATAGTGTTTTAAAAATACGAAATTGAGACAACTTTAGTTGTCGTGGCGTCTCAGGCACGAGATCGTTGAGCAACTATAGTTGTCATTGGCGTGCAAAAGGTTAAAAGATTCATAGTATGCCCCCTGTATAATTCTATCATCGCTTTTTAAACTTTCACAAATCATCTCTTCTAAATTGCTCGATGCTCCATGCGGTCCTCCAACTGTGGCCAAAAAATTTTGTCGTATTGCGCTACGTGTATGGCAAGCTTAAAGTACATTAAGTCATTCTTCAAATACAAATCTGTCGGTACCTTAAGGAAACAGTATGAGACTTGCCGACGTCTTACCCTGGCTTAGTCTTACTTAGTTCACGCGTTGCCGCTGTAGTATATCTCAAGGTTCCTACAGCACCGAATACAATATTCGCCGTTCGTTGTAAGTACGTTCCAATGGAGATTCCGTGTCAGTATAACCAGTATTTTATACGTTGTTTTTCATATTTATAATAATTTAGCTGTAATTAATTTTAAGGGATAATAATAATGCGCAACGAAGTGCCATAATGTATTGTACACTACTCAACGTAATAAATGTGCTATTCTTTTAATGATACGCGTTTTATTATTGTCAAGACCTAATAAAAGTGCTCGTAAGATTATTTTAGTTGTTTTCCCTGGAATTGGATGCTGTCTTCGGCGAAATATTGGAAACATTCAGCTGAAGACAGGATAAGTCCTCTAGTCCGAAATATAATGTAAAATGTTCCGAGAAATGCTACAATGTTGTTGCAGGTAACAAGTAAACTAAAAAAAAATATATTTATTTTAGTATATAGAATAGTTAAATATGCCGAATATGTGTAGGTTAAAGAATTTATTTTATGTACCAACTACAAAGAAAACGAAATACGCTACGAATAGAGTCCCAAACTTCACTCAAGAGCCATTCCTTAAAATACGACGTATTCGCTCGGTTTACGGCGCTCGCTCGCTCCGTCCAAATATTCAAAGTTAAAACGATTCTATAAGTACGGATACACGTCCCAGTCTGTTTCACTTCTGTCGGTAGTCGCAGATTTTATGTCGACTTTAAAACTTGATAATGGACTCCGATATAAATCTGATTGTCCAATTTTATGGTAGGACATAAAGTTTTAGATACAAACAGACGAAATTTGTATAAAATTATGTCACCCAACAATATGTATTCTTAGTATGAAGGTGAGATGTTTACAAATTAAAATATACCTTACCGTATGTACCATGTATAGTGCTTAAGTCTTTAAACATTCAATATTATCATTCCGTTACGATTTTTTTTACAACTAACCTTCTACATTTCAATTAGGACGAAATAAATACGAGTATATTAACAAAGTTCAATTCTCCGAACGATTACATACATTTAAATTAACATGTTAAGTAATCACGATTGCTGGTAGCAATACCTAGAAAACCTAAAATACATTAAACGGGTTTCTAACTACAAATACGTTACAAGAACTTCGTAAGAAATGTTTGATAATGTAATTAATTAATCAAACTGGACAAATGTACTGTATTTCGATATAAGGTGAGTCTTTATTCCCAGATGATAGTCTTTTTTCAGAGCCAGAAAGTCGTCCGTAATTCAAAAAAATCTATTTATAAACGCAATGAATAGAAAGCCGTGGTCAAAGTTAATCTTCTTACCGAGGCAGCTAATCAATGTAGTCACATAAATAAAGGAACCACTTAACTTAAGATTACTTGAGTTTCTGAAAAGCTACAGATTTGGCCTTTGTTTGTCGCCCAGAAGTATACACGTATAACGTGTTTACGTCAGCACCGGTGAGATACTAGCCAAGTTTCTTATTACTTTCCTGTTTGTAAGATTAAGTTCAGAAACGCGAACAAATAGTGTTTAGAACTTAGCAAAGGATTCATAAATTAACTTCTTCCTAAGAGTTTCCTGAAATAAAATGTAGGAACGAATTTGCTTGGTTTGATTTAGTTTGCGATTTGATTTACTTATTGATGTCAATAAAACGCCGATAAATCAAAGCCTGTTCTACTATTAGGTTACATTAAGTTGCCTTTTTCATTGTGAATCTATAGTAACTAAAGTTTGTTTTCAAGCTTGGTTTTTAGGACAATATATTTCAGTAGCTATTAGTGTGTTAATACGTGCTAACTATACTTACCCATGTTACAGGTTGAGTATTTTAAACAGGTATATATTTCTGCCTACATTATTAAAACATCTTTCGACGTACAATTATGAAACAAAGCATATCCCTCTCTCAAATTAGGTCGAGCAAGGCCCGTTATCTTCGAAACAGTTTTTACAGCTTGACAGTCATTGTAATTGGAGATTTACTAATCCCCGTTTCGCAGATGACATTGTTATTTGTATATCCACGTTAAATAAACTTAGACGCAACGTCACTTGCAGCGGACAAAGATTTAAACAAAAAAGTAACAGATAGGTAGGAACTGTATACCTTCATTTACTGTCGTATAAAAACCCTTACCTGTCTATTAATATGACACAGACAACATCATACGTATGACTAATAACAAAAAGAAATGATCGCTTAACAAAATACATAAGTACCTGCAATAACCTGCAAATATTCCAGATAAATTTAATGCAATTTTCCGCGCTCGGGACGTCACAAAGCGTAAAAAGTTAGCTCTTCAGGTTGTTAGCAATGGAACGCTCGGTCGTTATTAACTCGATATATTTCAGAGCAGCTGAATCAGGCCTGCAGCCAACTGATAGCACCTAGTCTGACATCTGTTGCATGGAGTTGATTCAGGCTAAATGCTGAGCTTTTGTTATTTAGCTTTAAGCCGAATGTCACGATCGTTTTGTATTTCAATTTGATTAATACATTGTTATTACTGCTATACAACAATGGGACAACTCTCCGATATGTATTTTTATGTTGTTGTAACTAATTAAATATATTTTTTGTATTATAAAGGCCTACGTCGGTTGATTAGTGTTTTTTTCTTTTGTAATTTTCAACCGACTTCAAAAAGGATGAGGTTCTCAATTCGTCGTCATCTTTTATGATTTCTTTTTTTATGTTTGTTTACCGATTACTCAAAGACGCCTGGATCGGACTTTTTTGTTTGATAGAGTAATGTAATTACTGGCTATATTATTACCTACGTACACAATACAATTCATACGCTATATTTACAGAGGCTACGCGAAATAGCGCACCATATCCAACTACAATTCGCTGCACATGTACCAAACAATACACAATCACAACAATAGATTCGACAATATCGCACTGCAAAAAGCTCAAATTGAATGGAGCGGCTGTGTGAAACCTATTTTATTTAAACGGTTCAGTCAAATAGTTCCAATAACTCAATACCTATCTAGCTAGTTCTACATTGATACATTTATATCGGTGTATCACAAAATAAAACTATAGTTTCATATCACTCTGTTTCATTAAAGTTAATGGAAGCTATAAAGCGCAGTACTCGAACATTGCTGAGGGGAAAATGAAAGCTTTAGCTGACGAACACTCGACGAAATTGTAGCTTTAAATCAGTGGACATGTTACACAGTGATAAAACCTGTAAAAGCGCATTTTGTTCGCATCATGTTGTACTTAAGTATTCAATATTTAAATTGTGTTATTCTGTTTATAACTATAAATGCACTATACTTACATAAATGCAACATAGTTGAGTTAATTACTTTAATTTTTGGCGAATATTTTTCTAACAGATCACATTTTATTTTTCGGATTGCCAGCTAAATAACAAGGTATCCATTAGCATACCAATCAAACGCTTATAATTTATGTAAATAAATAAGCAAACTTTTTAACTTAATGGAATTAATAAAGCTCGTTCATTAGAAATTTTAATAAAACTGGTTCGTTATATTTCCATTTCTTGAAAGACTTGTTGAGTTAACAAAAATCGAACAAATCACTCGGAAATCGGTGACAAAATAAATCACAGACATCAAGTAAGGAAGTTATACCGATCACATTATATAAAGCATACTTATATTTATGTACTATCAGCAACAGAATTCAGAACACAATCACATTTCATCACATCTGTACCCAATTAAAATACATTTTATGCTAGTGGTTAACAAAACAGGCTTGTCAACAACAGTTGAAATATACCCACTAAACACCAACTCTAAAAAAACTGGCACTTTTTAAATAGAGTTGTGTTTAATCGATGTCGCTTGCTGACTGTACATATACATATACATATATGTATGCTCTCATTGTTGGTAGGTAAGGTCGTAATATAGAAATATTATGGATGGAGTGGACATTCATGGCAATCGATCCCGGATAACCTTTGTGCCGCGTCGGCGTCGTGCGCCCGCTATTTCGGGACGCCACGCTAAACTACTCTAAAGGGATATTGTAAAGGTTGTTTGTTATTATTATTAAATAACATGATTATATTTATTTACATAATTAAAATTTGTGATTTTCAAACGCAGAAAGATTTCATCAATTCAAAACTTTCACTGTACAAAATAATAAAGTAAGTTATTTTTCATAAAATCATTACATTATCATTATTCAACCAATAACTGCTGAAATCTAAAACTCTATAAAACTCTCCCGTTACTGACTGACTGACAGACAACTCACAGCCAAAACTACGGGTCGTAGAAAGCTGAAATTTGGCATGTAGGTTCCTTGACATATGTAGGAGAGCACTAAGAAAGGATTTTTGGAAATTCAAGCCGTACATAGGCAAGTAAATAAGTTTGGTATTCACACTTCAATAGCGCATTCTAAAGCAACCGTAATACTTCGAATCCATGGGAAATCAGATACAGATGAAGTCTGACTAGAAGTTTTAATTATCTGAAGATAATAAGAACCTCTGATGAGATATCGAGTTTCTCTCTCTTGTGAGACGCTCTTCTAGTGATTGCAACTGTAAAAAAATAACTTTTCTGAACACAATTATTTGTGTGGAGTTTAAGAGAGGGAATCTGAAATGTAAATAATGAATGTACAGAAGCGACACGTCTAGTTAAGTCAAGCCTTATGGTATGTAACTGAGCAAATTAACAGTAATGTACATATTACAGTCAGTTCAGAAACTTAACTTTGGTATTTAATTCAATAACCGTTTACTGTAGAACACTAAAGCTTTAGAACAATTTATTCAAGCGATAAAAGTATTAAATAGTCTGTAGCAACCCAGTTTCACCCTTTATCCAAACAAACATAAGCACCTAATGTCGGAACTAACTCAGACCGAACAACACGGTATTCTCTCGAGCGGAGGCACTAACTTTTTATTTTATTATCACTTAAACATTCTCTGTAGCTTGATTTATAAAATGAAATGTCCTTTTCACACCCACTCGTCGAGGGACTGCGACTAAACCTATTGGACAATAAAACAACCTTTGTTCAGCATTCAACATTTGAGAATTTCGCATTTGTATTTTCAGGCACACGTTTACGCTTTGATATTTTTACGAGCATTTGTTGGGTAAAGCAGTTAAGTCTGCATTTTGTTATCTTTATGTAACAAATGAACCGGATTACGTCTTTCTATACTGTATTTGTCTTAATTAAAAAACTTATGAAAGGATTTCGAAACACTGTCTTGATTATTAAGCATGACAATTTGATTGCGAAATAATTAAAATCTGGTTTTCAAGATTCGTTCAAATTTTAGTATTCTCAAATAAACAGCCTAAAAAATCTGTCTCACAATGCCTTGCCACCAAAACAGAAAAGCCATTTTTATTTCCAGCCCACAACCAAGGGATGATAAATATACCAACTCACGAAGAGTATTGACAGCCGCGACACAGGGGACATGTATCTCAACATTCTGTATACCAACCGAAATGACTCTGCGGAAATGTCACATGCCAATTTGAGATTTATTACATCCACATTCAACCCTAACTAGGTTATTAAGATAGGTCATTTCCTGCGGCCCGTTCGTATGTAATAATAGATATTATGTTCGGTTTTATTTAGTACCGTTTTGGTGAATGCTCCAATTAGTGATTGATATGATAAGGTAAGTTGTGATTGGTATGATGATAGCAAGCTGTTTATGTCAAGGCAAATGTAGAACAACGTATAAATAGACGGAGCCATAGAATTTATCGGACATTATAACCTAAGTAGATAGTTACCTAAGAAACTACAGTACCTAAGAACAGTTTTTATCGATTTTCAGGAACAAAAAAGCAGCTGCTGTAATGAACTCCAGTTCTTAGCAAACATTCCTAAGCTTTCTACTTTTTGCATTTTCATCGTCTTATAGAATAAAACGACGTAACACTTTCGTGTCTACTAATAAATGGTGAAGGAAATAATCAAAATTACTACGTCATCATGTAGAATATTTTCAGGTAAATCGTCTATAAATACAGTATCGAAAGCGCCGAGGGTTACAACTACGCCGGTAAGCAATTAAACTGATTTTCAGCTATTCCGTTACTCGATAAATTTGAAGTTAACGAAGCGAAATGGAACTTCAAATATGAAATCAGTTTCTGTAGGTCAGCTGTTTTAACTGTCCGGTGCTTAGAGGCATGGTAATAATGAGTGGGGGTCGATTTTGTGACGATTCGATGCTTTTATAATAAATTGTGGTTTTTGAGTTTGAAATCACTAAGTTCGTTAAGTTCAATATTTTTACTCCAACAGACTTGCTGATGCATTTCAAGACAAAAAATCGTTGGCTTTGATTCACATGGTTTGTGAATGGGAAAATATTCAATTTGTTAGATTCTTTTTGACGACCAAATACTCTTCGAAACAGTTCAAACTTCGGAGCCATGACATAACTATATACGTCCAATAGTTCGATAGAAAACAATATAGTTGTATTTTAAGAATGACAGAGTGAGAAGTCACCCATGTCGTGCCTTGTTACTGTCAAGTAGATATAAAACGTCACTTAGCATTAGCAACATATTGGCCGATAATCTTGTCCATAAATACGAAATTCCAGCAAACAACATCGGAGATTAAAATTGAAACAACAACTGATATAAACTGGCATTTCATAGAATCGATCCATGAATGTGTCGGACAGTATCAATTCGTTCGTCTGCTATATTTGGCAATGAGATCACGCGAGCATTGTTCATTGTATGCACATGACTCTATTAATATGATTTATGACTGCGACCTCTGGTTATTGCGATTTGACACGACAAGCCGCACAATATAATATGCAAATTGACGATGCTGTACTTACGTAGGGAACGTTAGATAGACATATATGGTCTTATGTTTGTATGTAGGTAGGGATATGTTCGTTTTGAGATGGGTTGATCATCAATTACATAGTACAGTAGGTTCGTTCAGATTATTCCGTGACGAGATCAAAGCTTATTTCGTATAACTTGACGTAGGTAAAGTACGGTAGCGAATAAAATAAAATACCAATTTATTTGTACCTACTAATGTTGTTTTTTGTTATTAATTAGCCCAAAACATTAAATTTTTAGCTAAGTGTTTTTTTCACATATTTTATCGAAATGAACCTTGTACTAATTTGTCAAAATGTGTGTGTGTTAATCCGTGTGGTGTCCGGATATAAAGAATAGCACCACCCCATATCCTCCACTGGGTGTCGTAAAAGGCGACTAATGGACCTTAAGACTCAGTGCACTGTACCAAGCCCCTTGGGTCACCCGAATGGTGGCGGGTAAGCCATCAACAAACGCATTCCCAAAGAGGGTTAGTGTCAGGCAGGCGGCCGACTATAAAACCATAGCCAAATCTTTAAGCAACATGTCTAGAAGACGTGTTGCGCCGACCCCAAGTGAAATGGGATAAGGGCAGGAAGATGATGATGACTAATTTGTCAAAATGAAAATATAAAATTCTGACTCTAATTCATTGAATAATATCTCTGTCTACCCAGAAATGTAGCCGCAAACAAAATACTGTATTACACTCTATTGTATAGAACGTTAATTAATACAACATTCAACAGTATCGTAGCATTCAGGTGCATGTTACTGAAATTCAGAGCTGATATTGTTCGTACATTTCAGCGTGATTTGTGCTGAGTCGGCTGTCAGTAGCCGGAACGGCGCGGACCGGATCGATACGGCACGGATACACCGTCAGCTCGCACGTCCGATATCATTGATACAATTACTTTGTGTGTAATTAGGACTGAAATTAACCTGCAATAATGTTGATGGTTTTGTGTTTCCCTTGAAACGATCATGTTTGTTTTTATAATCCATGTTTAATATGATCTGAGATGATTTTTGAAAATAATTTTCAGACAGCGGAGAGGAGTGGACCGAGATTAGGCTCAGCAAAAGTCACATTTGATGTTATGTTTGGTGGTCATCAAATTCAACTAGGTACTGTAAGGCTCTAATCACATACTTCACTTGTTTTTTATTCATGTTTCTAAGCAAGAAACAACCTTCACTTATTACCTGTACAAAATAGTAGCTTCTAAGATGACTGATCCCTAAATGGAAACAACAATATAAAATAAAGCTCACAGACGATGACAGGGCGATACTACAAATATTAAAAAGTCATATTCTTTAACCTAAAACGTTACAACCTTTAGAAAAAAAAAACCTTTTTAAGGCGGAGATATTTCTAGGTTCTAATATTTAGCGCTAGATAATATCGTTATCCTACCTAACCATTATCTATTCATAAGATTCCGCCAAAAGTTTTAGATAAAGGGGGCTATAACTAGTCTCCGTTAACAAGAGTTTAAGCGCTTTTGTAAATAGCATTAAGTTAAGTTTCGGGCAAGGACCGCCTGCGTCCCGAATCTTCGACACTTCGGTATTTGGTAACCGAATCATAATTTGCATTGACTTGGGAAAGCGGTGTTTATTCTAAGGGTTAATGTTGTTAACAGCGTTTAACATAGCTGTGTGAGTTGTTAGTGTCGCGTTTCTGCTAACTTAAAAAGTTGTTGGTTGAAACTATGGTAGTACTATTAAAAATTAACATACACACAACAAACGTAACAATTTAATAAAATTAGGTTAATCTCTCAACATTCATTTTTAACGCTTAGAGAATTTACAATAATTTTCAGAAAGTTTTACTTAGAGAAAGTATCGTTCCATTATTCAGTATTATAATGTGATTATAACGTATTCTAAAACAAACATGTTAACAGTTTCAACATGTGCGAAATACTCACTTTAAAAGGATTTCATAAATACTAAATTGATTTCCTTTCTACCACAATGACAAATAGCCTGAAGTTGCAAAGCAGCAAACGTTTAGCTGTCGTCTGGCGCTCAAAGCAAATTAATATGCCATTAGCGTGGATCCCCGGCGCGGCATACAAGCCAGTCCCTGCCAGACGCCGCCAGCCTGTACCCAGCCTATTCATACCCCTAATATCTGCCAGACGTCTGGCAACAAATCCGAATGACTCTGAATTTCGGTTTAATTTCCGTTGCGACACATTTTTCTTGCTTTCGCCACGGCAAAAGGACATCGAGCGGCGCGTTCGTGTAGCTGACAAAAATCATAGTGAAATACAAGCATTGCAAGTCACATGTATGCCTTGTGGCAGTTACTCAAATAATTTGAAATACATCTATCAAAGTAACAGGTTTAGAGGGGAATTAGAATACTGGGACCCATACACTTTTCAAAACGATACTCCATATTAGTCTTTTCTTTTTCCAAAAAATAGCAAGTGCCCGAAACACTCGTATCGTTACATTCGCCAAATGAATGGAAGCAGTCGGTAAACCCCGTGTAAAACCAGTACGTCTGTGTTCAACGTTTGTTAATCTATTTGTGATAGATTGGAAGTATTCGGAGTGCTTTGAGTAAATTGGTTTGGTTTTTCATGATGTTTTGCGTTCGTTGGATAAATGTGTTTTTGCTGTACAGTTACGTTTTCACTTTATCAAACGCAGAAAATATATTGACAAAAAGACGTTGTAACAATATAAAATTTTCAATTTCATTTTATCATTATACAGTACAATTTGTGACAGAATCTACACTAAACAAAACGTATCTACATTTAAATCGGAAATTACTTGAAATATCAAATTTACTAAGTGTCAAAACATATATTATGTCATCTCAGTCAATATTATTCCATAATTACGAAAATGCAATTGAATGCCATAATCGTCACTTGTTTTTCTAGAGATAGAACTACGAGGAACAGTAAAACTTTCCCCCTGTAGGTAGTACTTGTAAACATCGTAGAAACAAGGAGCTTTATGTTATACTTTTGTAACTTCATGGCATTACAACATTTTCAAAAAATCCATTTACGTAGAGGTAAACGGATCACAAGCACTTTCATGGCAAAGCGCTCACTAAAAACATTAGCCATTTTGCTCCCTAACGAAACTAGACGGAGAAGTTTATCAAAAGAGATAGTTAGATTAGGTTAGGTTCAGTTTTTAGTTAGGTTAGGTTAGGTTCGGTATTTAGTTAGTTTAGGTTAAGTTCGGTTTTTAGTTAGGTTAGGTTAGGTTTTTAGTTAGGTTAGGTTCGGTTTTTAGTTAGGTTAGGTTAGGTTCGGTTTTTAGTTAGGTTAGGTTCGGTTTTTAGTTAGGTTAGGTTAGGTTCGGTTTTTAGTTAGGTTAGGTTAGTTTCGGTTTTTAGTTAGGTTAGGTTAAGTTCGGTTTTAGATAGGTTAGGTTAGGTTCGGTTTTTAGTTAGGTTAGGTTCGGTTTTTAGTTAGGTTAGGTCAGGTTCGGTTTTTAGTTAGGTTAGGTTAGGTTCGGTTTTTAGTTAGGTTAGGTTAGGTTCGGTTTTTAGTTAGGTTAGGTTAGGTTCGGGTTTTAGTTAGGTTAGGTTAGGTTCGGTTTTTAGTTAGGTTAGGTTAGGTTCGGTTTCAGTTAGGTTATGTTCTTCCATCCATCCATCCTAAAAACCGAACCTAACCTAACCTAACTAAAAACCGAACCTAACCTAACTTAACTAAAAACCGAACCTAACCTAACCTAACTAAAAACCGAACCTAACCTAACCTAACTAAAAACCGAACCTAACCTAACCTAACTAAAAACCGAACCTAACCTAACCTAACTAAAAACCGAACCTAACCTAACTAAAAACCGAACCTAACCTAAGTAAAACCCGAACCTAACCTAACCTAACTAAAACCCGAACTTAACCTAACCTAACTAAAAACCGAACCTAACCTAACCTAACTAAAAACCGAACCTAACCTAACCTAACTAAAAACCGAACCTAACTAAAACCGAACCTAACCTAACTAAAAACCGAACCTAACCTAAGTGAAACCCGAACCTAACCTAACCTAACTAAAAACCGAACCTAACCTAACCTAACTAAAAACCGAACCTAACCTAACTAAAAACCGAACCTAACCTAAGTAAAACCCGAACCTAACCTAACCTAACTAAAACCCGAACTTAACCTAACCTTACTAAAAACCGAACCTAACCTAACATAACTAAAAACCGAACCTAACCTAACCTAACTAAAAACCGAACCTAACCTAAGTGAAACCCGAACCTAACCTAACCTAACTAAAAACCGAACCTAACCTAACCTAACTAAAAACCGAACCTAACCTAACCTAACTAAAAACCGAACCTAACCTAACCTAACTAAAAACCGAACCTAACCTAATATAACTAAATACTGAACCTAACCTAACTAAAAACCGAAACTAACCTAACCTAACTAAAAACCGAACCTAACCTAACCTAACTAAAAACCGAACCTAACCTAACCTAACTAAAAACCGAACCTAACCTAACCTAACTAAAAACCGAACCTAACCTAACTAAAAACCGAACCTAACCTAACCTAACCTAACCAAAAACCGAACCTAACCTAACCTAACTAAAAACCGAACCTAACCTAACCTGACTAAAAACCGAACCTTACCTAACCTAACTAAAAACCGAACCTAACCTAACTAAAAACCGAACCTAACCTAACCTAACTAAAAACCGAACCTAACCTAACCTAACTAAAAACCGAACCTAACCTAACTAAAAACCGAACCTAACCTAACTAAAAACCGAACCTAACCTAACCTAACCAAAAACCGAACCTAACCTAACTAAAAAACCGAACCTAACCTAACCTGACTAAAAACCGAACCTAACCTAACCTAACTAAAAACCGAACCTAACCTAACCTAACTAAAAACCGAACCTAACCTAACCTAACTAAAAACCGAACCTAACCTAACTAAAAACCGAACCTAACCTAACTAAAAACCGAACCTAACCTAACCTAACTAAAAACCGAACCTAACCTAAGTAAAACCCGAACCTAACCTAACCTAACTAAAACCTGAACCTAACCTAAACTAACTTAAAACCGAACCTAACCTAACCTAACTAATTTTCGTTTAACCTAACCTAAAAAATTCGTGAAGCTGACAAAAATTGTAGTGAAATACAAGCATTGCAAGTCACATTTATGCCTTATGCGAGTTACTTTATTAATTTGAAATACATCTATCAAAGTAACGGGTTTAGAGGGAAATTAATCTATAGGACACTTCTGTAGTTTCCCAATTGAATGCTGACACCCACTCACTTCAAAACGATGCACCATATTAGTCATTTCTTTTTCCAAAAAATAGCAAGTTCCCGAAACACTCGTATCGTTACATTCGCCAAATAAATGGAAGCAGTCGGTAAACCCCGTGTAAAACCAGTACGTTTGTGTTCAGCGTTTGTTAATCTATTTGTGATAGATTGGAAGTATTCGGAGTGCTTTGAGTAAATTGGTTTGGTTTTTCATGATGTTTTGCGTTCGTTGGATAAATGTGTTTTTGCTGTACAGTTACGTTTTCACTTTATCAAACGCAGAAAATATATGTTCCATAAGACGATTTTACTACATAAAATTTTCTTTTTATAGTACAGTGCAATGGGTGACAGCAACTAAACTAAACCAAAAATATCTATATATAAAACGAAAATTACATAATGAAATAAGAAATTTACACAGCATCAAACAATATGTTGTTATCTCCGTCAATATTATTACATCTTGTACGAAAATGCAATTGAATGCCATAATCGTCACTTGTTTTTCTAGAGATAGAACTACGAGGAACAGTAAAACTTTCCCCCTGTAGGTAGTACTTGTAAACATCGTAGAAATAAGGAGCTTTGTGTTATACTTTTGTAACTTCATTGTCTATACTCGAGCTCGCAGTATCGATTGGTCGGCCAACTGAAACAAAAGAGACGTTTTCAAGAATGTATGTACTCATTACTTAAAGGCGTTACACGCGAGGTTGTAGCGAATTGTCGTATTGTAAATTTTATATCCTTCTAATGTAATAGAGGAAAGTTTGTAAATACATATGGATGGATGGATACTTGTTACCCTTTCAAACTCAAACGGCACGGGTCAATTTTGGTATGACAGTTGACACCTTGGATTAACACGTAGGCGTAGGTAGCTAACTGCGTCAGTTAGGCATAATGTTTTTGCAGCTATAACCGACATTTTCGCGGGCATAGTCACGGGCTAGCTATCATTGTATAAAGAACACCTTGTTAAACAAAATAACAAATTTTCATACTATTTTAGCAAAAAAGATAGGTATCATAATTGTTTATGTTTCTACATTCAAAACACAAAAAGTATTTATTCGTTTGATTTAAATGTAGCACGTGCCTGATAAATTTCATATTATAACACAATTATACCATAAATATTTACCCGAAACCCTCCGGCTATTTACAATCAAAGCTAATAATATTATACTGTTGTAGACCTACATTTCATTAATATTTACACAAGATCCGTTTCAAATGGAAACCTATCTACCGAAAACAATTCAGGAACAGACCGACTAATTTATTTATGACTAACTTTCGCTTGCGGTTCAACCTATGTCCTTTTCTTAGCATTTGTCCTTAACTTTGGCATTCATTACCTGCTTATTCACTCACACATATTATCACTTTGCTTGTTCATTATTTAATTCAAACATTATCGGCGAGTTAATCGGTGAATATTGGACAGAATAAAAATAAAAGAACTGCTATAGTTATAAGTACTGCTACTGTTTATTTGTAAATATGGCTGTTTAGTTGAAAATATGGCATTACCACATTTTCTAAAAATCTATTTACGTTGAGGTAAACGGATCACAAGCACTTTCATGGCAAAGCGCTCACTAAAAACGTTAGCCATTTTGCTCCGTAACGAAACTAGACGGAGAAGTTTATCAAAAGAGATAGGGCACAAAGTGACCTCAGGTCTCTAAAGCCAGAGTACGTAGCCAAGACTTAGGTACAGTCACGAGCAAGAACATGTACTTATACACGATTTAACATAAGTTCTAGTCAAATAATTTATGACATAGTAAAACTTTCTTTCAAATTAAATACTTCACGTTTTATTCGTGCACAACTTTAGAAATTTCGTACGAGAAACTGTTTGGTCGAGGATACATGTTTTTGTTCATGACTGTACACTGAAGACTTCAGGCGCAGACGTCTAAGCCACCAGACTAGCCGCAAAGCATGCAACTAATTGCTCTTTGTAACTCGAACTGGTACCGTACGAAATAACTCCAATCAAAACTCGCTGCGAAGCCAACTTATGTTTAGTTTGAAGATTTCCATAATCAATTAAACTCTGGATACAGAACTTTGGTGTTATTTTGAAACAACATTCATTAATACTTAATCAGGTGGGTGTGAAGTACGAATAGATAGGGGCAGGCTGATTCATAATACACTTTTGAAATTTTCTTTATTCAATTTTGAGTAGGTTTGCTACGTAAGTAGATATTCATGATTTAGGTACTTATCGAAATGCAGCCTGTAAATGTAGCTAATTCTATACAAAATTCTTTAATGAAGAAATTATTCGCACCGAACAAAAACGCAACGCTTTCATAAAAACACTACACGAGCTTCAAGCAGCGTTAACTTCTCCCCTAAGTTCGAGCTGTCATGAACATGAGTAAAAACTGTGAACTACACTATAACTTGTTCAGAAGTTGAAACAAATATAAAAGCACCATACTCAAGATGATTCAAGACGAAAATCAGTAAGAATCACTACTCATATTTCGTTTTCATTAACTTGAGACAAAGACGTGTATTTGTTATTTCAAATAACTCGCCAAGCTTTGGTACTAGAAAAATGCTAACTTTCAATTTCAATCAAGAAGATTTCTTAAAGCGATATTAAAATATCCGTACAAACCCCAACAGCAAACTAAATCGCTAATAAAACTGTATGTGACATAACTATTCATTTACACATACACATAAGTTGTCCTTAGCTTTCCATATAATTGACCATTAGTTGACCCACGTTTAGACCACATGGTCGCTTCCTTGGGAGCTCTTAAGGTACCAACAGTGACAAGGGTATGTAACGACATTACCCCATCAATGGTCGGCTTCACTCAATAAAATAACGTGTTTGACTTTACGACCCTCTTTACTCGAATGTCTTTTTCGCTAAGCCATGCACTCAATTGTGTTAGGTTTCACAATCCACAGTG
This sequence comes from Chrysodeixis includens, assembly GCA_941860345.1. NCBI lineage: Eukaryota > Metazoa > Arthropoda > Insecta > Lepidoptera > Noctuidae > Chrysodeixis > Chrysodeixis includens. The sequence goes on from OW796094.1 coordinate 4,577,785, forward strand.
ATTTTCGATAAAATCTAGGACAAATTCTAATGTTAAGTACCACGTTTTTATAATATGAGCCCGGGACCGATTATATGCTGGTCTTACTACGTTTGATACATAATTATTATGAGAACATTTTTTTCATTTCAAATTTACTAGTTAATATGATAAAGTTATTGTACATGTATATAGAAATAAACTGTTGCCCGCGACTGCGTACGCAACTGCGTACGCGACAATAAATATAAATTAGGCTCGAAAAATAGATGTTGGCCGATTTTCAGACCTACTGAATGCATAATTTTACAAAATTTCAAGAGAATCGGTCAAGCCGTTTCGGGGGACATAGCATATATCTAATAACAGAAGCTTTCATTTCGAAAGGAACCTTGTAAATAAAATTAAACCTACTTAGTTGTACATATAATATTTTATTATTTAGGTAATTTTCAGCTAAAATATACACATGAACGATATTAAAACGCACGTTTCATGATAATCTGTGAACATTTTCAATAGGTTTCCGCGCTGATGTTTCCAGTTCATTTAATTTGTTAGCTTCTGCATGACCGCTGTGTTTGCAGATATCATTATATTCTGTAATATTGATGGCTGGCTGAATTTGTACAATAATTCCATTCCATTCAATAAGTGAAATTAATCTAATGCAGTTTAAAAAGTCATATCTAAAACAGAAAGTTCAAAAATACCAAGATAAACTTGTGAATTGAAAATTCTTACTTGTAGTACAAATTAAGCTTAAATTATATTTATCATAATTACGAGACTTTGTAACGAGAAATTAGTTAAGAAAACAATAAATCTGGTAGAAACAACTTCTGTAAAGTTCTCAAATACTTAATTACGAGACGCCTAAAGCTCTGAGGGTTACATTTGATTGTCGACTGTAAATTAATAAACCATCGCCCTTTACAAAGCAACATACAGACTCAGAGGGCATTGTACAAACGTTCTTAATTAAAAGAGAGTAAATAATCTTCAATTATTATCTTCGCAGAAAAGGCAATTAGTGTAATTTTAGAAAGTTGTATTAGATGGAGAGCATTAGTTACAAAATATAACTGTTAATTTGTATTCTATAGATAGAGCGGGACTTATACAGGTAATTATGACATAAACACATTTTGTTTTATCTAGGTACTGCATCGTTTTCTCTTAGGTACCTTAAAAAGCTTAGACACATCTTGTGATCAGAATGGAAAATGGAAAAAATGTGGATAATAGACCTGAAGACACTGTAGTTTTCCTTATACATAGTTAGTCGAACTTAAAACGTAGTTACAAATTAAATACTCCAATAACCATTAAACAGCTGTCTCATAAAAAGAATCATCTCACAATATAGGAACAGCAAAAATACAAATAACGCGAAGCTATCTACAATTTCCTTTTTCCAATAAAAATATATTCATCCTCATTTGGCTCATAATTTGAAATATAATACAGCCTTAAACCGCTGCGGCTAAGAGGCGGGGCACGTGAACCTTACGGCGGCACGTGTACGATGTGAAAACACATTTCGTGATTATCTGATAGTAACTTGAATTCTGTGTGTTTTGTCGTTGCCATTTTTGTTTGCGTTTGTCAGTTGACAAAAATTATAAGTTGGAAACGACTGTAATCAAAAGTAGGTCTTAATTCATTTATATTTTTTTGAACAGCTCCCGTACTAAGGAATTTAATTCTTGTTTTAGGGGATTTTTTATAGATATTCAATTCACATGCACATATACACCCAGACTCCGAAAAAGCATTTGCGGATGCCACGAATTCTTGTCTGACACGGGATGGAGCCATATAAGTATACCTACTGTCTTGAGAATCCTCCTTCTTTTTTAAGTCAGCTATGAACTAATATACAGGGTGACTTTGAAGTCGTGGGCAATATTTTAAACTAAGACACTATTAATGATACTAATAGCGTTAGGGCTACTTTTACGCAAAAAAAAAAATAAAAAAAAATGGTGGAGTGTGGGGCTTAGGCCGTGAGGCGGCCCCGTACCCACTAAAACCCCCGGGTTTTCGGCGTGCGCCACCATGGAGGGGTCACGGGAAACCAAGACGATTACTTCCGCGACCCCTCCGGCGCCTGGCCGGGCGTCGGATGCCCGGCCCCGCCGGGGGGGAACTAGGTAACTACCTGCATTATTATTATTTTTTTTAAGTAAAAATAGCCCTAACGCAATTAGTATCATTAATAGTGTCTTAGTTTAAAATATTGCCCACGACTTCAAAGTCACCCTGTATATAGCAAATACCATTGATTTATCTTTGTTTAGGCTTTTTTTACCAACTTTAAAAGCCAATCTTAAAATATCAGCAATATTTCCAAGTAAATCATTCTACTCTGTTTTACTCTATTCATTAACCGCAGTTAGTACTAAGAAGCCTGTATAAGGTTATCCTAACGTGATTAAATCTTTAGCACAAGTATCCTTTTACCCTCTTGTGTTTAAAATACTCGGAATGGCGGACAGGTCCAACTATCGTTATTTTCAGAGAGCGCTTATTTCCACGACATAAACTTTTACGTTTTCTGACGTTGGATTTCAGCTAGTTGGGCACAATTGGGACATTGTATTTCGGGACATATTTATTGCTATTGCAATACCTAAGGATCTAACATTTATTACCGGTCTTATAGCAATAAGTGTACCTAAATACGTACCAATCCGATCCACTTATCGATATATTAAAGGTAATAGCTATCTTTAATTTGGCTATAACATAGTATGAAATATTAAAAGAAATGTTTTGGAACATACCACCCTTTTCGTCAAATAAGCAACGTAGCTAAATGTCCATCACCACTTAAGCAATGCCTTAACCATACATACCTACATACATACATAAACGTCACGCCTCTTTCCCTTGGGAGTAGGCAGACATCACATCTTTCCATTTCCTTAACCAAACTCAATTATATAACCACAATTATTTCAACAAACTTAACTTACTTAACAAACTTAACTAACTTACTTAGAGGTACTGAAATCATTTTCTTATCAATTTCCAATAATACTCCACATACCGCAAACCAAAATCAATTGATATTTGAAGTCTAAAATCCTACAGATTTTCCATTGGTAAAAACTTTCACGTAGCACGTTATGACCGCGTCTCGGAATAGCTCTAAGGTGTGTGATTTTAACTCCAGAGAGCTGCAAAGTGGCTGCCTCTGGCACCCATCGAACTCAAATCAATATTGAAGGATGCAACCTGCTCGGGCTGCAAAGCGATTCGCATTTGGAATAAGCGATTTCCTTTATTTTCTGTGGTTCGTTTGGTATTACCTTCTCGTACCAGTGTGGACATTAGTTGAATGGAAAGTTCTAATATTCTTATTGGTTAACCTGAAAAGTTATACGAGTTGAATGCGGAATTCTGTTGTTGAGAATGAAGTAAATGTATTTAATACCAGCCTGTTAATGTCCCACAGGTGGACAAAGACCCTTTTTTCTTACAGAAAACTAAGATCCAAAAAGTACGAAGTTTTTACCATAAAAAAACGTGCAAAAAATGTGCTCAAAGCAACGCAAAAACAACATTCGGTTCCTTCTCTCTAAAAACTTTTATTTCAGTGGCTTCACGTCCCAACCCACCCGTGTTTGTACACACCCTGTATTTTTCGTCATTTGTTTTTCTCATGACTTTTATTCCACTACTACGTATATGTATAAACATAAATTGTCTTGGTCTTAATCAATGTTTGCTGGCTGTAATAAGATTTTGTGGTAATCCCACTAATCTTGAACAAAATATATTTCGGTCGTAGTCAATGCGCAGAACGGTGACCTTTGCCATTAAACCCTATTCCCAAAATGTAAACACATTGTGTACGGTAATCAAATTTAATATGGTTGTCGCATACGCGAAGCCCGCGTAATCTCGCCCAACAAAGGCGATGGACACGGAAATTAAAAAGTTATATAAAACGTGTAACATTTGCACGAATCGTTAAACTCAGTTAAGAAAACTTTAGGATTTTCCAACCCTTTTTATGATTTTATACTAACATTTTTACGACCGTCGACTGTTAAAATATTACTAGGGAGCAATTGTTTTAGTAAGTTACGTTAGTGCTATAAATATTTAATGATAAAATAAATTATTTAATTTACTTAATACACGAAACTATATGACAATCGAAAAAAAAATACATTTACCAGGCATATTCAACAGGCAAGTTTACCACAAGTGTTGGTCTTAATAATTTTAATATACACTATACATTTCCGCATATTTCACCTGTATCTTAGCAACCCTTATAATCAGGGGAGTAATCTGCTCCGGTGTATAACGCCACAAGTTTTAATGGTGGAGCCTGCGACCCATTGTCCGAGGTCTAAGGGATTAATCCAGATTGTGTGGACACCGCTTATACGTAACTTTATGTCAGTTAATGTGATAGTTTATAAGTCAACATAAGCTTAGTTTGTAAACAATATGTTTGTTTCAATTTGTGTGTTATATGGAGTACTTACTAGTCACTTCCGTACATAATTCCTATTTGTAATTGACTACAAAAACAGTAGGTTTCCCAATTCGTTTAGTATGTTTTTATAGAGCTACAAGAATTTTGTGGCACGTAAATGTCATTAACATGAAGGCGCTTATGCATATTAGCAAAAATACAAGAACCAACTTAACTGTCTGTCAAAAATAACGCTTTTTAGTATGCATAAGTTCCGATTTCGGCCAAGTGCCAGAAGATCCTTGTAGCACAATATAAGCGATAAAGATAACAATGAAAACGACATTTGTCTTCGATAAAATCGCGTGACTTACGGCCATATTCAAGAACGGCATTGAGCAAAAAGTGTCATGCTCTCGCTGTCAGTGAAGTGGAATGTTGAAGACAAAAACATCACGTCACTAAACCAAATGTCGATTTTGATTGAACCATTACACTTGTGACTTCCATACATCCTTGGTACTTGGTGGTGGGATCCATTTACGCACGTAGGCTCCTGTGGCCTGTTGTGCGTGTAGTGGTGTTGGGGGCGGTCAATCCAGACAGCCCAATACACTTCCATACATTCGAGAATTAGTTCAATTGACTTAATATTTTTTTAGATATAGCTACTTATAAAAAAAACTGTAAGTAACAGAGCTAGCTTTTATTCCAAAGATCTAAATACTTCTCTTTTATATTATCAGCAGGTGTCGCAATGCCCTGCAGTTTTAAAGAGCAGCGTGAAAGAAAAATGTTAAACTGTCTGTAGTCGTTACAAAGCGTTCTTTTGTCACTTCATTTTTAACAAGCGCTCGTGAATAAAGGAGAGCTGGCAGCTCCTTGTTTATCTTAAAAAGGCTAGGAACTGATTTTTAATGAACTTTTAATCGGTAACGGAAAAACTCTGAAGTACAGCGAATATAAATATAAATTATTTAGAAGTACAGAAACTGTATTTGTTTTTCATTGGACATTATTGGTTCATAGATCTGACGATAATTTCAATTTTCATAAAATTATAATTCCCTATTACCACTGTCACTCGTTTAATGATAATTAATCTTGACCTATGACACCCACATTCACACTATACTAAGACAAGCTGACTGCCGAATGGAAGTAATCCCATAACTTCGGCCAAACTCTGGAAATTTCCAAACAGTTCAACAGTTAGCCAAGAATCCGACGCACGAACTACGAAGAAGAACTGAATCCGACGAAGTACGAAGAAGTACTTATATCTATAATAAATAATAACATAAATATAATAGCTTATTTAAAGACCCGCGGAATTGCTATAGATGCAACACAAGCGAGGAAAACTTATTATATGAAAGTTCCAGTGGAGCGCACAAATGTATCGACATATCGATGGAAAGTATTAGCAATAAGAATTTCTGAGAACCCGAGCATTCCTTCCGAGGACTGCGAAATATGTTGCCGGGATTCCAAATACTTTGTCGTAATGTTTACAGTAAAATAGGTTTAATGTTTCCGTTCCCTTCTAACTTATTAAATTAATCATGACGTTCTTTTTCTAGGTGACAGTGGTACTAAATAGTACCTACTAAGAAATTGTGTGCAACATTGAATAATGTAATATGGAGCAAAATTGTATGAAACAACATTTCTGTGGCATATTTCTACAAATAAAGATTATTCTATTCTAGATCTTGTATAATAATATGTTAAGCAAGATACCTAAGGAATTTTATTATACCTAGTGAAAACAAAAGAAACACTTGCAAATAGAGTCAGCGTCGTGTTAAAAGTGCCTGAAAAGGCCTACTCGAAATTAAAACCTTTTGATTTTGATTTTTCACACGAAACTACACAAAATATTCAATCGCAAGCTCTTCTTACGTTACGTTTTACGGCACACGGACCCACAGCTGACAAGACAACTATTTTATTTTCTCACTCAAACTAAATCAGTTTTCAGACTTTCAAACTCGATCGGCCTCCCCAACGAGTATTCCTACTTACTTCCCAAGCAAAGCCGACGACAACCTGAAGCACACTACACTGTTCTTGGAAAGTTACTACAGACTACAGACTTCACAGTTATAGACGCTCCCTCGTCTAATTCCCACAATGCTCTCAGCCTGAATACTGGGAATAGTTCATTGACGCGTCATTCACGACATGTCGCTGTTTAATAACGTTGTTCACGTCCTGGTAGCTAGTTTTATAATATGATATTATGAGAAATGTACAGGGTCGTATTTAACTTGTGAATTTATTTTTATGGTCTCACCAAAAAGTCTGTAGAATTTACGACTATTGTCATAACTCTCTTTACATTATTAATTTAGGTATTACTTTAAATATCGTCGTCAAACGGTGAAGGAATATCTATAATAATCTGAAAGTAATCGCGAACTCGTATTAAGCAAGCTTGTTAAGCGTAAAAAACGTGCAAGATTTTTAATTTTCGCTGGTCGTGTGTTTGTACATCATACTATTAAAGTATAAAACCTTATTTGTCGACGTTTCAGCCAATGCAAAGGCCGCAGTCACGGATTTACTGCTATTACATTCTCTTATTAATAAACTACGAGCAATGTATTAATAAATAATGGGGCACCGCAGGTACAAAGCAGTATTTTATTTAATATCCTGTCCCTTTACATCCACCGTGACATTAGTGCCGCCCACGACGCCTGCAATATATCCGCATTAAATGGGAGTTACTTCGCTACACCTGCATTTTTCACGCGTACCAGCTTAGGAGAATGACTCGCATATCTTTTTAATAAAACCTCTGTAGCCACAAAGTAAAGTCTACTACGAGTTTTACACAGTTTCGTTAAATAAAACGCCGAGATAAATCACACGAAACTCGAAAAGAACCAAAAATATTTACACTTAAGGTAACTAGGTATCTATACCTACACTAATAATAAATTATAATTACTTTTCACCGAAAACATGTAATTTGTAAGTACTTGTGTTTGTTTTAAAAAATAATATTTTGCATAGAGACCAATATTCCACTTTATGCATGTATGCAAAAACTCACACTGGTTGGAAAACTTTTTACGCAATGCTCAATTCGTGCCTGTGTAATTACACACACATACGACATATATATGTACATTTGTTGTATGTGTATTAATCTAGCAGGAATGAACAGTCTGCCTATAAACTTAGCAGTCTAACATTAATTATGTCTCCCACAGAACAATTTAGTAAGTAATATACATGTCAGACATGTCATCGCCCCACACTGAAATATAGCTGCTAGAAATGTATGGAGCACTAATTGCATAAGTGAATAACTAAATTGGATAATTCTTTGTCAAAGAATAGAAATTGGGAACAATAGACGGAGAAGAAGGAATCCTTGCCCAGTTGTGGGATCTTCTAGAGTAATAAAAAATAATTAGATATATCTTACTATCTGTCCAACTATCACGTCCTCTCTCTTGGATTTCTGCATCGCTAGAAATAACCGTTTTATCATTTACATGACCAATAACTTAACATTATTTTATGTAAATAAAAACACAAACATTCATTAATAATCCATAAACATAAACTAAACAGTAGTCACGGTTCACGTGAGTAAATGAAGAGCTCCTTCAAACAACCTTTGGACCAGCTCCAAACAATGACTTTGAGTACTACGCCACAATTTGTATAGAAACACCTAGAAACAATTAGAGCTAACATCGAGCCGTTAAATAATTAATGTACCGCTATAGTGTGGATTTAGTACTTGTAGGCTGAATACTAAATGAGTTCTACGAATCGATTCAGTTTAAATATTCAAATCATTTTCTAGGCCATTTCACACGTATGAGGTCAACGCGAAAGCTGGTGCTCATTATTCACCAAAATATTGACGAGGTCGCGGTGGTCAGCGTTTCAATGCACGTAGGTATAGATTTGAAGCCAGAGAGCGTACCATTACCTCTAAAATTAATATTATTGCAGTTGTGGAACAGAACCGAACAGAACTCTATGGCGTGTAGTGCGCAGTCACGTTTTCACAACTGCAATTTTTTCATTAGGGCGTGACTCCAGGCGTTACTACTAGGCATATCGTTAGGATACTAGCGTGGTGCTAGTATACCCTGTAGAGCTTTCCAGTCACATTGATACTGGTTAAAACGAGACCACTCATTCCCAAGCTCATAGCAACGCAACACATTATTTTAAATTACGAAAGTTTGATTTCTAAAATTGAAGGGAGAGTAACTGAAAAATCTTAAAAGCAACTTCTTACAAACCTAGGACCGATCGATGATTTGCGTAACCAGATACTCTATGAATCGACACGTCAGATTGAACTCAGTCGTCAAGATGCTGTTGATTAGTGTCGTAATAGTTTACCTTAAATACTTTTTAATTAAATTCTCTTTTGCCGTAGTTTTACTGCAAGCTGTTATAGTTTATTCTAAAAACTTTCTAAGTATAGGTCTTGAATAAGTACTAGAAAACATAAATTAATTAAATACTATATTACGCTATTCAAAGGAGCAGAAAAAGAAAAGAAGGGTTCGATTTTATGACTCCTTTATTTACCTGTGCCTTATAACTTTGAGAGTTAAATACTAATAAGGAAGGAGTACGGATTCCCTTTTTCTTTTTTTATGAGATGGGAAAAGTTCAACGATCAATTTAATTTACATAATTAGGGTCAACTTAGCATAATGAAGTACACTCAGAACGACTTTCTTCTGTTTGTCTTTGTTCCAAATTACTTCAATTGTTTTCAATGGATGGTTTTACGTTCTTAAAAGTGTTATAAATAAAATAGATCATGGTTTTGAGATATTTGTGGCTTTAACGGAAGAACACCATGAGTTGCTACCGCTACTTTTGAATTTGCTTACTCTATTCGTTAATGCTTCTCTAGGCTCTATTGATTTAATACACTTACATAATATTTACTTTGCTATACATTTTGTTTGTATTTATTTAGGTTAATTGAAATTGACACACGATAGATTAATTTTATCAAAAATAAAAAACCGACTTCAAAAACAGCAGCACGAAAAACTTGTATATAATCTTAATGAGACAGTGAAAATAATTAAAAAAAAGTATAAAAGATTAAGAAAATCAGAAGCCTCCTTCTTTTTAAAGTTTGTTGAAAGTCGGCTTTACATTTTAATTGATTTATCAAGATTTATCTCTTAAACTCTAATTAATACATCATTAGAAATCTCTATTTATCTAACTTAAAAAACATAATATGATATAGTATGACAATAAAAACAAATATCTACAGCAAAAGTAAAATAAAACACCCCTCACCCTCCCTACATGTTCATTATAAACAGTTGAGTTCACGTAGTCGTAGGAGTTATAAATTAATAGGGAATTGCGGTCGCATTAGACTTGATTACCTATGCGAGCAACAAGTCGGCAAAGTTCCGCTCAGTACAGCCGGCAGGGGTACGAATCCCCCCGGTATATAGCAACGTAAGTTTTGATATTTGCTCTAAGACGTTTAATCATGTCTTTGAAAGATTTTCGAAGGATTTTCTGTTTCGTAAACTTTGAAATACTCAAAGAGTGAAGTACAGAGATCATATTTTGTTGCGCCGTTTCTTATCCCGTAGCAATAGCACAGGAAGCGGTGAAGGATGGGCGATGGAGTGCTGTCTATAATTTGAATAAATGCTTTTGATTTTAACATAGAAATTATGTTATAGGAATCAAAGATTTGTGAGAGTAATAATATTTGTCATCGTATCTTTCATTGAACCCAATGTGGGCCTAAAAGAAAGAAAAAAAAAGCTCATTATGATTTTTCTAAAAATGTATTAAAAAACGACAATCATTAAAGCATAGAATCCAATCAAATATTATTGTATTAACCTTGTCGAATTAATTTTACAATTACGTATGCGTATCATCGCCGGTCGCCCTTTACAACATAAGTCGTAATAACATACCTATAACTAACCTCCTTAATAATGATTTCAATTTAGTTACTGGAACGCGACAATTACTTTACTGCTTTACCCCAGTAGGTATTAATAATGTAATTTACACATATGTACATATTACTAAGTAATACACGGTCGCGTATGTATTCAGCTATGATATAACGATTTAATCAACTCAGTTTACAATGGCCTTCGTAGTTACATATCTGTAATATAGTGACAAAGCGACAGCGATTGACAAATTGGAAATTGTAATGTGGTTTAATCTGTCCAGGTTTAACTTTCCTCAATGCCATAAGAAATAATGATAACCATTTTGACAGTTAGGCTCTTTCCATATCAAATGACTTTATTTCAAATTGTATTGGGCTTCCATTTTTCAAATTTTAAGTTTTGTCTTTAATAATGAATACCAATTATTATTTTAACAGTTATAATTTTCCACAAGTAGCTATCGCTTAATTTGTGTTGGATAGACTGTACTGACACCGTAATACCATATTTCAGCCATTACTAAAACATTCAATACATCTAAAAACTCTCAAAGGAAAAAAACAATAACACTCCATTGGAATACGATTATCGCGTACCCGAAGCTCAAGAGAATCGATACTCACTTTCCTATTCCTACCGACGATAAAGGACAATCGAATGCTACTCGATTCACACGACAATCGATCATCGAGAGAATTTACTCGATATTCCAAATCGAATTGAGATTTAAATGTCTCTTTGTTTACCTGTCACGATAATATCAACAGGTTTACGTTATCAAAGCTTTATCTTTATTTATGAGGCCTGATTTCATGTAAATACGATTACAATAACCATTTAGAAAGCGAATTGAATGTTTGTTAACTTTTTAGAAGCAATTTTCAATCATTGTTATGTGTTTATGTGCTCAATTTGATTTGGTAAGAGAAATTTATGTAGAATGTAATTTTTATTTGTTGGAAATAAGCTGCTACTATGTTTTTCAATTGTATACAACGTTGATAAAAGCGAGAGGCATTAAATGAACCCACATATTCTGTATATCATTATAAGGCTACACAACAAAAATCAAATCAATGTAAGCAATATTTTTATAATAACTTTCGTGAGGATGATTCATACTTAAAACGTTATAACGGTTTACTCACGCGTATTTATCGGGATAGCCCGACTAGTTTCGGACCCAACCGGAGCCATCTAGATAACTATGCCTATAAAACTTAGTCACCTAATCAGGAAGATACAGCATGTTCAAACTAAAAAAAAACTAAAAAAATATCCTGTGACTAAACTATTGCTTACATTGATTTGATTTTTGTTGTGTAGCCTTATAATGATATACAGAATATGTGGGTTCATTTAATGCCTCTCGCTTTTATCAACGTTGTATATTCATTATACAGTATAAATAATTAAAATTGGTAATTAGATATTTATATTGTTGCTACACACGCTGCCACATTTTCATAGCCAAGAGAACTCGCGATATGAAAACTTTTATAGCTATACCTCACAGTTTACTGCATGCAGTTTACTCAATTATATTTGAGTCATAATAGTTAGTATTCTGGTATTTACATTCATTGAATATTGTTTTATTAAACTGAATAGACATACTATTTTATCAAAAATATAAATACAAACATACTGCTGAATAAGTGATGCTAAATAAATATTGTCGTGTAGAGTTTTTGTTACAAACCAAGCCGGTTTTATATCAGATAAAAACTGTATTTTGTTAAACCTTGAGACACTATAAAAATACAAGAAAGAAACTAAATAGCTTCTGCCCCTGTTTTTTAAGTTATTACATCATGAATTTATATAATTCAAAGAAAGGTTACCCAAATAAAGTTTCACGTGAAAACCCTTAGAAAAAAACATTTATATTCTTATTACTTAGTCCTAAAGACCTATTCTTAGATACACAAACCTAGGAAATAGGAATCTAAGCTTATAGAGCTTAGATTCCTATTTCCTAATAAAAATAATAGTCATATTATACCCAAAAATAGAAGTCTTTTGTTTTTCATTACTTTAAAATAAAGAGCTACAAGGATCTTATGGTACTTGGGTGACATTAACATGAGGGCGTTGGCGTGTAGGTATATTCGCAATAATATATGTAGTAGGTATATAAAGATCTTTTCTCACGAGGCCGAAATCGGAACTAAATAAATAAATAAATGTTGTAATAAATAAATAAAACCGACATACACATATACGAAAAACCATCACTTTTGACAGTTGATTATTGTTGCGCATATCACACCAACAACCCAAGGCCCTCATGTCAATGTCATCCACATGCCAAAAGTTCCTTATATCTCTATATCTATCACATAGTTACTAAACACGTAAACATTGTTAGAACAATAATTCTATGGCATAAACTGTAGTAAAATTATAGTGCGCAAAGCGATTTGTAGCAAAAGAAAATAAACACTTAAATAAGTGACTCATTTCTTTCAACATTCATATTATGAACCATTAGCTTACTTAATAGGATAATAACTGGCCGGAGTTTCTTTTGCACATTCATTATTAGTAATCATAGTTGCGCCATTAAAACACGGTTCTTTTTCAATATTTCTACATTGCACGCCAAGTCACAACGTTAAATGAAACATCCAGCTCTTGACCGCAACTAAATAGGGTATGCACGGATTAAGAACCCTTCGGTTCAAAACTAACCGGGAAACAACTCACAAGTTACCCTTTAATTCTAATTACCAAGAAGACTAGCTTAAAAGTCATGATCTTAAAATAAACATAATCCGACCTACTTTTTGTTTTAATCTAGCATCAATTGATTGGACGTCTCCAAACAATCAGAAGATCAAATTACTCGTCTCGTTTGACGTCAATCATATCAATTAGAATACTTAAACGCCATGCGAACAGCTGCGGAAACTAATAACTATATTATAGGTAAGTGCAGTCCGCACGCTATCATGAAAGTAAACGTGTTTATTCAGTAAAATGTTGGCTCGACACAAGACGTCTGCCAGCGCTCCGTGACTACAGGCCCTCGCAAGCAACAGGTCCCGATGTGTTTGCCCCGACACACCGCTCCCACCCTAATGCCGTGACGGGAATAATCAAAAGCGTACACTTAAAAATAGCCGTCTTAGTGACGTCGAAGTAAATGTAAACTTACTTTGCTTGTTACTTTTTTATCTGAAAGATAAACGAACGCCTGACCTATTTTGTGTCGGCGTTCCTTCTTATACTTAATAAAGCCCTGTAGGGTTGTTTATGTCTTGTGGGAAGCTCAGTTGTTTTAGTATTAACTGCTGTTTTACTGTACAAGTTGTACGTATATCGACACGAAACATTCGTGTAAAGGGGCAGAGGCGTTTCTGTAAAAGCTTGAGCATAAATAATACATATTTCGAAGAACATGCATTGTATGGCTGAAATATTCTTGACTTTCACTGTACCAAGTAACCTGCCTTATTCCTTCATAATATGTGCTAGTCCGCATTAGGTCTCTCGCATACCAACATTGACTTATACGTACCACTACGTACTAAGTATAAATGGTTGTATAGTGTTAGACCCTAAAGCGGTCACAAATCAGATTGTGACAAAAAAATCGTGACATGGTAGACTTAAAAAAATACACAAATTTCACTAAACACCATTTTATAAAATAACGTTTTACATGGAATATGTTACGAACAATGACGAGTCTAAAATGTAATAAACACAAATATTTATTGTTATACCAATTGAAAAGTACAACCTTTTATGAAGGTCCGAAGATAAAACGAAGAAAATATCGGAGACGTTTTATTAAATTATCCGCAAGTAACGCGCACTTATGGAATTCCTATAGAATAAACCGTACGTCCACACAATGGAATAAAACAGCACTAGAACGTCGACAATAAGAAATATATGAGGATATTGCGATAAAAGTCAGGCTGGGGGCCATTTCTCGTCCATAAATTTCAGTGGGTACAGAGCCTGCGTATAATGACGATACATTTTCAGATCACGTGCTTATGGAAGCTATAAGCGGTGCTTTAATCGACGATACGATATGAATTCTCAGAGTCTTGTGACCTAAAAAGTGAGAGGACAGCATCCCCGATCCCCGTTATCTTGCAGTCGCCGTCACTTCGAGCGCCCGGAATGCTCTTGTTCTCTTGAAGATGTCGGCTCGAGTTAAAGTTACTGTGTACTCCACTGATATGTATGAGGTAAGTTTTTAATGACACTTTTGAATTTTATGTTTTGCGCTATTCGATTGAATGATATTTCTCTGTTATTTGTGCTAAGTATTCTGAAATCAAAGAGTTTTAAAAAATCACATAGAATGCAAAAACTGAATATAGTCATTTTTAAAAGCTTTTATTTAACTTGCAATGTATGGATATTTGTGTGTTCGGGTGAAATCTTTGAACTCAATTTTGAAGTAGATATATTCAACCGTTTGTGCTGAAATTTCGTGGACGCATTTTGTTTGGATGACAATATATGATAAGATATGTGACGTTATTCTAAATTCAATATGGCGGATCATACAAGATGTCAGAACAGTTATATTTAATCCACTTATACAATATGGGTATCAAATGAAAGGGCTTGTTAAGAGTGACTAGAAAAAGAATATGACGTCATTCTGAATCCAATATGGCGGACCATGCAGGATGGCGGAATAGTTACCTTTAGTCTACTTCTACAATATGGGTATCAAATGAAAGGGCTTGTTAAGAGTGACTAGAAAAAGAATATGACGTCATTCTGAATCCAATATGGCGGAACTAAAAAGTAAAAAAAAATTAAGTAAAAAAACTTTTTAAGAAAAAGCTTTTATTTAAACGCTCTAAAAAGAAGAAAATAAAATATTCCTTTTGGATTATACTAACAACTCCTCATTATACACAATTTATATATAATAATAAAAGCTTGTCGCTCGATTTACCACAAATTATTATGATATAAAGGAATGTTGATAGGTATGTAAACCTCGCGACAAGCTTTTATTAAAAGCTTTTATTTAACTTGCAATGTATGAATATTTGTGTGTTCGGGTGAAATCTTTGAACTCAATTTTGAAGTAGATATATTCAACCGTTTGTGCTGAAATTTTGTGGACGCATTTTGTTTGGATGACAATATATGATAAGATAAGTGACGTCATTCTAAATTTAATATGGCGGATCATACAAGATGTCAGAACGGTTATATTTAATCCACTTATACAATATGGGTATCAAATGAAAGGGCTTGTTAAGAGTGACTAGAAAAAGAATATGACGTCATTCTGAATCCAATATGGCGGACCATGCAGGATGGCGGAATAGTTACCTTTAGTCTACTTCTACAATATGGGTATCAAATGAAAGGGCTTGTTAAGAGTGACTAGAAAAAGAATATGACGTCATTCTGAATCCAATATGGCGGACCATGCAGGATGGCGGAATAGTTACCTTTAGTCTACTTCTACAATATGGGTATCAAATGAAAGGGCTTGTTAAGAGTGACTAGAAAAAGAATATGACGTCATTCTGAATCCAATACGGCGGACCATGCAGGATGGCGGATAGTTACCTTTAGTCTACTTCTACAATATGGGTATCAAATGAGAGGGCATTTTGAGAGTAATAATAACTTGAAATAACTAAAAAGTAAAAAATAAAAAAAAATAAGTAAAAAAACTTTTTAAGAAAAAGCTTTTATTTAAACGCTCTAAAAAGAAGAAAATAAAATATTTCTTTTGGATTATACTAACAACTCCTCATTATACACAATTTATTGTATAATAATAAAAGCTTGTCGCTCGATTTACCACAAATTATTATGATATAAAGGAATGTTGATAGGTATGTAAACCTCGCGACAAGCTTTTATAATTATATATAAATTGTGTATAATGAGGAGTTGTTAGTATAATCCAAAAGAAATATTTTATTTTCTTCTTTTTAGAGCGTTTAAATAAAAGCTTTTTCTTAAAAAGTTTTTTTACTTATTTTTTTATTATATATAAATTGTGTATAATGAGGAGTTGTTAGTATAATCCAAAAGGAATATTTTATTTTCTTCTTTTTAGAGCGTTTAAATAAAAGCTTTTTCTTAAAAAGTTTTTTTACTTATTTTTTTTTATTTATTTTAGATTAATTGTTTTAGTTGTAACAGTGTTTTTTAATTTACGTAACAAGTGCGGACACAATCAATTAAAGTAC
Source organism: Chrysodeixis includens (assembly GCA_941860345.1). Lineage (NCBI taxonomy): Eukaryota > Metazoa > Arthropoda > Insecta > Lepidoptera > Noctuidae > Chrysodeixis > Chrysodeixis includens. The sequence goes on from OW796094.1 coordinate 4,594,335, forward strand.
TAGAACTTAGACCGAGGAAATGTAACAAAAGAAGTAAATCCATAATTAATTTTATCCCCAGTCATTATCTAAAAAGAATTATCTATTTTTAAATTGTGTTTCTTTACTAAACTATATTTGCTTGCACTACTTAGCTTGTAAGACGCAAAAAGCCCATAAAATTAGTCCTTATTAAAAAGCAACTAAGTGCGTATCAAAGTAGAAAAAGCAAATAAAATTCCTCAACCCTTTTCGGCCGACTTGCTTCGGGCTTCAAAGTAATGCCTTCGTATGAAGCAGATTACGGGCTTCATAAAAACCCTTGGGAGCGAACGGGTAAATTCACACGATAGGTCTTATAACGTAGGAAAAGCCTGCTATATCGATATACATACAAATTCATACAACCTAATTAAAAAGTAATTTACCTTCAATAATTTAAATGATTGACGACTGGGGCTTTATGAAGTTGAACTCATTGTCTCATAAATAAGGCTGATAATAAATTGGACGACTAATTGGATCGTCATTTGTTTTTCAATTTGCTCCATTCCCGACGAAGAGTAAATTGTCTGTAAAGATACACGCATTACGCTTATTGAACGTTGATATTGTCTATGTTTATAATAATAATAATAAATCTTTATTTTCAGTCTATGGTCCATAGACAAAATGCACATACAGTAAAAACATAAAGAAAAAAACACTATTTATACAAAACAAAAAAGAAACAAAAAGATACATATTATACTTTATAATGATAAATAAATATAATAAGTATCTGCTTATGAAGTTTCTAGTTTCATTTGAGTTTACACAGGTGTTCGTTATACCCGGGTCTTGGCTCACACTATTCATACCGGGTCATAATTGGGTAGCAGTACGGTCTACATCCATTGTACCTTAATATAGGGACCGACCTATATATCAGATTATTAACTATTTTACAACATATATTTTGAAGTGAAAGGAGTACTCTTTATGTAGGTATCTATCGAAATATAGTAACTACAAGTAGTTTATCGAAATTCTATAATAATAATTATTAAATTGGACGTACGAAACGGATTTTCAAAGTCAATCTCATTTCATGTTTTAGAACTTGGAACTTAAAGGTTTGAAACATTTTAAATTTTATATTCGATTTGTGTTATAAGAATACCGCGTGTAAAAATACTAGACTAGTGATAACAAAATAAAAACCATTTTAAGTTGCCATATTGAGGCTGTTTCAAACGTGATAATGATTCATAATTCTAGTTTATATCTTGATAACACAGATACAGAATAGCAAATAGTTTAATATTACTCCGTGTCTCTCCAACTCAGAAGAGAGGCAAAGCTCATAAGTAATTAGTCGTTATTTGTCGCCTGTTTAACTAGCTTAACATACAAGTTTCTAGACTGAAGCGGTTTCAAAACAAATATATTTCACTCTTCCCGTACAAAACAATAAACCTAGATTTAACTGTAACCAACGTACTAATTGACCTCCGACAAACGAGTCATATTCACCAAATTATATTCAGTCATTTTTCGTCCTCCAAGCTTTTTGCGTTATTCAAATTCTCGTCGAGTTCCAAAAACAGGGCTGTGCAAATAAGCACATTCAGACCACTTATTTAAATAAAGCCTTAAATAAATTTACTGTCCCAAAGTACGGACCACCGGGAACAAAGACTCCATTCCTCTCAAAGGCTAAGTTAGGAGAAAGGACATACCTACTTGTAGTGGGCTAGTACATGTAGTTGCAACCTCGGTGTCCACAGTGCACAAGATCTGTCAAAGGCTTTAGTACAAAGCTCGCTCCAGCGGGCCAGGATAATACAGACTTTGCCGGAAATTGGAACGCCGTATAGCTCTAATCCCTACCCTGCCTTCTTAGGTAAAAATATCATGACCTATACGCCAAAAACTCTCAAACATCTTGCTATATGAAAATCCATCAGCTGTTAAAACATTCAGTAAGCCCCAATTCCGTTTCGGTGAATATGTTTCCATTAGACTGACTCAATGCTCTAATTGGGAGCTGCTTATCTATTTTTAATCTTATATTTTAGTAACCGCATTAATCTATGTTACTAAATTGAGGCGTAAATATTATTTTTACAATGTTCATAATTTAAAACGGTCGATTTAAAGTGGTACGTTTGTAAAATCGGTTAGAAGATGCAACGAAAGTTTGAGCTGTAGAGATTTACATTGGGCGGGCGTCGGGTCCGGGAGAGGCTGCGGCGCGCGTCCCGCCCAGTGGCTGCTCGACCGCCGCACCGAGCGCACGCCGCGTCGCGCACGCACACCACACGACCCGCCGGTACGCGACACAAACACACGCATGCATTACCCAACTCTACCCCCCCCCCCCGCTCGCGCTGTTACCACCCCCCTCGCGCCACTGGAGCCCCCCCCCCCCCCCGCCCCTCGCATCCTTTCCCCCGCGTCCAGGTGGATACGTATTTCACGCACACGTTCATCAACAATTAGCATCGCACTTTTGATACTGTCATTAACAATGAAACGTTTAATCAATACGTATTCACCGTGGGTGCAACATAAATCTCTTTTGTCTGCATGTCTGTGTTGATACAGTATTTTATCCTTGATTGTTTCCCAAAATGTTTGTAGTCATCTTCTACTATCATTCCTCCTTTTCTTTTAACTATGTTTTACTTGAATAATTGTCGGATGTGTAAATCACGGGGCTCGTAAACACCAGTTAACGGCACACTAAATCGTATTCTTAAATCGGATCTCATCAAAGTTTTAAACAAAACGATAATAGGAGTGATAACTAAAAGGATTAAATATTTCCGTCAAAAGATTTCAAATATTTTTTTAATGAAATTGTTAATTAACCTTATTTAAAGATATCTATCTGGATTTTCCGAAACTCGGTTTCATACCAAACCCTTCAAGGTTGAATTGTTCGCTTAAATATTTATGAACACTTTGTTTTCATAACTCTAAATTAAATATCAAGCCGCTCAAGTCAGCAATTAGAAGTATTTTATCTCGCCAAACAACCCTCCGATATCGGGATTAATCCGCAAAAGGAAATCTTTTCAAAACAGCCCTTACTTCATTTTAATTTCGCTTGGTAAATTTAAAAACCTTTTGATGGTGAAACCACAGATTATGATGAAAAGATAGGATCCCGAACAAATAGTATTTACTTTTTAAATAAGGAGTTAAATAAATTGCGGCTACATTTTATTTTCAAAATGTTGATTTTAGTTTAAAATGTTACTGTCACATAAGCAATAAAAAATAAGTAACATAAAACAAGTTTTGATAAATTCACTTAAAAATCAACTTCTTGTACCGCTATTTAAGTAATTGTACCAAAATTACAAAGAAAATCTACTGCTCTTAATATATTCGACCATGAACGCTAACAAATTCATGTCTTTGTAAAACATAGTTAGTCAGCATATCTCTGAGCGAGTGGGGACGAGGTGAACACGACTAGGTCAAGGTGTTTCCTAGCACCCTCCCTAGCCGCGCACATACCATAATCGAACCTAAAACGGTTAAAATTGTCACAAAAAACTACATAGTGATCAATGATTAAATCTTCCCTGTAAAAGAAGAGGGTGGTGCCCAGCAGTGAGACTTTAAGCTGGTGTAATTTTATAATCATTTTTGATAATATAAATAAGACTCAAACAATTCAAATCTTTTTCTTTTTTATTATATTTGACCTAAATAATAATAATATATTCTGTATTGATCTACAATACAGAATATATTATTATCAAGTTATAAATTCACGCAATTCATAATGGCGACTATAAATGGGTTTTAATAATTCATGCCGCGCGAATTATTAATGTTCACTTTGTAACTGAACTACAACGCACTAATAATTCAGATTTTAACTATCGATTTTGTATGTATATGAGAATTAATATTTATTTTGTAGCTTAATGGAATGGCTTATTGAAAATGATGATATCTTTAATGAATTTGAATTTGCAGAGTTAAAACCTTTTGTATAGAAGCTATATTTTATGCCTTAGTAGATTTGTCGTGTTTTCTGTAAAGCTGAGTAACTAAAAACCGAAAGTAATTGCTATTTCAAACAAACTAATAAATGATAAATTACTACAAATTTTACAAATTTTACAAATAACAAATTTTACAAATAACTTTCAACTTTCCATATTTATAAAAAACAGCACCTAGTGAACAATATAAGTAATTTTATAGAGGCACATAACCACGCTAATCATTTATAACGAACAATGAACCAATCTTAGTTTTTAAACTGTTTAAATAGTGAAACAAAAGAAACAAATGAACAATGCCTACTTCTCTGAATTCAATCACATTTCAGCAGGCATGTCGGCAACGTTCGTTAATGACTACGTTGAAATACCGCTTTTATAATTAAAACGAGTACCGAGTTCTGGTATATTGTAATTCAATTTAAAATTCTTCCCCAAAACCATTCAATACTTGAAAAATTTAAATTTATCTCGACCCGCAGTTCATTTTTAAATAATCTCTGACAGGTTTAAAATAAAATCGGAGTATAATTTTAACGTTAGTCTGTTTTTCTATCGGCTGCTATCTGCAGTGAGGCTCACGGTTCTCATTAATCTCAGTTTTAATATTCATGGGGTCGACGTTCTGATGAGTTTCTGTTCTTGTTATTGTTTATCTATTCACGCCACGTAGTTTGTTATAATTATCATTTTTACTAGATAACCCTCTTTCCTTACTTTGTTTGATTTTTTGACGCTATCTTTTTTTGATGACGTTTATCCTTCGCCTTCAACCAAACACACGTTGCGGAGTTCTTTTAAATCGCTAGTTCTAATTCGGTTTTTATATTGTTATTAATTAAGGTAAATGTGTGGTGCCTGAGCGGAATACTGTATAGGCGTTACAGTAATAGTGTTTACGTCATAAATACCTGTTAATTTGGGATCGGCGTGGGGCATGCCCTAGCCCGACTCTGACTGGATTTCGATCGGCAGCTGGAGATCCGTCAGGTTTGTGCTTTTTAGCATTTTTAGCCTTTAATTATTTTTCTAATTTATTTTAAGTGACCTGTTGACTTGATTAAACATTCAACGTGTTTTCACAGGCTTAGGCACACTAGAAATCGTATTTAAAATTCTGCTCCGTGCGTAGAAATTAAAAACTTTCTTTAAGAAAACCTGTCAATTCTGAAAAAATCCTGATCTTTCAATGCAAAATAGTCATCAGTTGATCAATATCATTATGAAAGGGCAATGCTTCTTACCAGAATTCGTACAAAAGGTATTTCTATGCACAGGAGCGATATTCAGATTCTTACCTCAGCCTTCATCTTACTAGCAATTACTGACAAATGACTTGCCAATTATTATTTTTTTCTACCGAACTTTCCAAGTTAACCAATATTTGCTAAGATTTTTACAATTTGGATTTGAACTTTTCTCTAACATGTGTTACACGAAAGGGTCGTGTAACCCATGTAAGGTAAAAGTTGTAATTTGTGAAAATACATTACTTGTTACGTGATTACTATAGAGAGACAGAGTACAAGATCTTTTCTGGTATATTAATGACTACATTTCAAGGTTAAATGATTATTTACCAGAACATTTGCTAACATGAGAATTCTATTTTCCACTCTAAGGGGAATTTCAGAACTCTTATTTTTCTATTTCCATTTCTCACCCTAAGACAAAATTTTAAGGGAGGATTTGTGGACAAACTCAATTTTAAAATTCCTCTCTTTCCCCTTCAAGGGAAATTCCCAAGAGGGATTTTAGGACTGTTATTTTTGGATCCACTTTTCCCCCTCTAAAGAGTAGTTTAAGGGTGGATTTGTCTCACAACAAACATCGTTATTTACTAAATAAATCTATAATATTTTCATAAATACCGTAAAGATGACCTTCACTCTAAAGATCGTTACTTAATTTCTCCTCGATCGTAAGAGTAACCTTTTCTAAAATAACCTTTTGCCACGATGTTCTAAAGCGATTTCCCACTTTATTTACATAAAGAGCACTCGGACACGGTTCTACGTCAATTTTAGGGCTGCACCGTAGTCTCGAACGCCCGAATAAATTATGTTTGTACTGGGAATTGGTTTAAAGTACGGTGGATCATTCGATCATTCTTCTTCAGTGTAGCCCAAGTAGATCAATAAATCGTTTGATTGTGGTGCGGTTACATAACTTTATATAGAGGAACAGATTGTTATCGTCAAAGTGTTATTGAAAAGTAATGACTAGTGGTTGGAATTAGGATTGCATCGTATTTAAGTCAAAAGCCTACTTGAAATAAATTAATTAGTAAGGCCTTTTTAAGCACTTTCAAAACGTTAACGTACTGATTTTAGTTGCGTAGTTGCGAATTATCATTCTTATGGAAAAGCACCGACAAAAGACTCCATAAGTTATTTTCTTAAAACATTAAAGTTACAATTTTGTGAATTACAAGTGTACAACAACAATGTAAATTAGCAATTCATAATTTGTCAAATAGATACACAGCAAATAACAATTATAGAAAAAAGTGCAAAATACATATTTTATTACGATTAACGTACTAGCAATTGTTTCAAATCTGATTGAAATTTCATCTGGATCAATTTATTGATTTTAAATTATGGTACTGTGACATAAATAGAGTGGCAGTTTGATGTCACATAGTGTTTTCAGTGTAATTGAAAAAAAGCAATTACATATAGTAGAGTATATTTATGGCAATATCATAAAATTGTTTATGTTTACTTCACAGAGTACATCATACTGTACTGAAAGTTTACTTTAATGTGGTTTTAATATCTATGGCAGTAAATGGTTCGTACCTAGGAATAATGTTACTACTAAGGATAAAACTAATTACTCCCGTTCTTTAATAAACTATAATTGTAAAAATAACTTTTTGGTAATCTCTTATTTGAATAGAACGGTACGGATTCTCAAAGACTAGTCTCAGTATTTACGTTAGCAAAAAACTCACTATGCAACAGAAAAAAACTAATAACATATAATAAGAAAATAAAAAAGATTTTCCAATCGGTTCAGTATACATCACGCCTAACCAAAGCGAATCCCGCTTCCTTTCATCGCGCGCCACGTATCGTAATTTGTGAGATAATACCTCTTATACCTCGCTACATTCGGAGTGCCGCCTCACTAATGCACCTGCTTTCAGGCCCACATCTACATAAACTCTAATAATAGACCCACTAAACCTGTTACCTCTACCACGAGACCTTAGAACAAGACTGTCGTTATTCTGCCCTGGTAATTGATATAGCAGTAAGTCAGAAAAGGTGGTTTCGAGAAAACGGCGCGCAAAGTTTTTATCTACAATTTGAGCGTTTGTGATAAAACTATACACTCGATTTTTATGTTCTATATATCAAAAGAAAGGGAAAAATGTGTTTGTTACTGTAAAGTTACCTGCTTTTAATATTTTTATAAGGGTTATCGTAAAACATAAGAAATCGTGTCTTTATTAGCATATTCTTAACTAATTCTAAATAATATTTAGGTAAGAGGGGCAGTAACTGCCATAGATACTGCACTCTTGCTTAGTAATATTTCAAACTGCTATATTGCTCACAGAATTCAAATAATAAATTCAAAATTACTACTTAAAACAGCAGTAAACAAGCATTATACTGCCCTTTACCTTAGATTTAGAAAATATTTTTGACTATTTCACTATAGAGTAAAGGACGTTACTGCTCTTTAAAGAAGTATTTTATGTAAGGTGTTATCAGAATTTCTTGAGCAGTAAGTCTATAAATAATAGGGAAAATAACAAAAAAATCGTTTAAAACTAATATCTAAGCTCGTTTTATTCATTAAATGTAACCAAAGAGAACCCACAATATTAGTATTGTTATTTGGCATAACGCTATTCTTATTAAAAACAGAAATCTTCTTTAAAAATATAATTATTTATCAAAGCTTAAGGCAGTCCTGGGTATTTTTATGTTATAAGTATTTACTCTTTGATTTTGAGAACACTTGTGAAATTTTAAAACGGGGGTTTCTGATTGATTCATGTTTATGGTAGATTCTTCTCAATTGATGGTCACATTTATAATTTTGTCTATTCGCTTCATTTTGTAGTTATTAAATCTAAAACAAAAAAGGAGTAAAGTGTATTAGGTATAGGCTTATACTGTATTTAATGTGTATAAGTGATAGAAGATTTACCCTATTAAATACAATTAAAAGCATAACGCAAATATAATTTAATTGCTCAAATTTAGTGTCAGCATTAGAAGATGTATCAGAGCACAGTACATAGTAAAACTGAGCCAAAAACACGCGGGCGGGCATGCACGACTTCAGAGCACCAAGAATGTGACAAACAAACAGGAGGACAAACTCTGATATCAATTATTATTTTAAACGAACACGTAATTAGCTTTATTTTAGATTTAGGTAATTAATTTATTTCACACAACAAATCATCACTACTATAGTATAAAGCAAAGTCGCTTCCCGCGTCTCTCTGTATGTATGTTTGCTTCGATCTTTAAAACTACACAACGGATTTGGATGCGGTTTTTTCTTATACATAGAGTGATTCAAGAGGAAAGTTTATACGTATAATAACATGATTAATAAATTAGAGAACCATTGATAATTTCAAGAATTCTAATGCAAAGTCGTAAATAAACACATTTTTTCGCGCTTACTTTGCAAACGCAGGCTGAACCCTAAGAGATTCATCATGTACTAATTTTTTTGTACACATTGCAAAGGTCTACAGAAAACTCCGTGATGGTGATGATGGCTATCTCTTATGGAAATCCCACAATATAATTTTTGTCATTTACTTTTTACGACAAATAATGACTAATTTTCGAAGCGATTTAAACCAATACAGCATTAATCCTTATTCAATTAAATACCTTAAATACATTGTTCAATTAATATAGATTTATATAACAATTTACAGTATATGATTTAAATGAATATTTTCGAAGATATTACAGATTAAAAAATTGCGGGACGTAGTATTTGCGGTCAAGCTGGAGCGGGCCGCTATGTTTTTATATACAACGTTCGCAGTATTTCTAAAGTATATTTACTGTTTAGTATCAGCATAGCACCCGTGCAGAGCCGGGGCGGGTAGCTAGGATTAAATATAAGGACTCCTTACAATATTTATAATTACTCATCTTACACCTACTTGGCGCCAAAATTACTCGACACAAAATGGCGCGAACTAGATGAAAACAATCAGACGACCATCACTCAGCCGCTCGAAACGATATGTCAAATATTTTTTTGATCATTAATATGTACCTAGTAGCGCAAAAACCACTTACTGCTCTACTGGTTTACAAAACTATTAAATTATAATTTTATCTTTTGCCATGTTATAAAAGCAGTAAAGGAAGATACTGTGTTCATATTTGTGTATTTATGAGACATTCATTATAATTACTATCTTAAAAGAGCAGTACAGCTCCATACTGTAGAAGTAACTAGTAAAATTAATTTGGAACATTAGTTCATACTAGCGTAAAAAGCAGTATGTCAGAAATTTTACTGCTCTTTTGTTAAGAAATATGTAAATACAAATAAAAAGGGCAGTATGTCCATGAAATTCAATGAATTACTGCTCTTTTACGTAGTTAACTAAATTAACTTACCGTTCTTACTGCTCTTTATCAAAAAACAAAATGCATTTCTAATATACGTAGAAGTCTGAAACCCAGATAGGAAGAAAGATCGTTTGACGTACATTCCAAATCAGCAATAAAAAAAAATCGCCACCTTCGACTTACTGCCCTTTCGATTACCACGGCAGTATTGTAGAGCCGAGATAACGCTCTACTTCGCTACCATCACCTCGCTTTGAATACGACAGCAGTCTTGAATTTAGAGATCGTGGTACAGGCAAAGAAGTATTATAAACAAGTATTAAGATTTATGATACATTTTTACCTTTTCGTTATTCGAGGGATACATCTGTCAATCATCTTGATTTGTTTATATCAATCCGCGCCTCGGTAATGTAGAGCGACTTACTCAACTCGTGTTTTTCCTTCTAGCTTTACAACTAAAGCGTAAAATTAGTTCTATCGGCTATTTGCGTGCTCCTCCCACATTACTTTCTACGTTTTTCTTACTCGACAGATGATCGATACGAATCGTAGTATTTGTTGCTCGTTTTATTACTGGAAGTGTTTCGGATGTCGTTGTTTATGCACTTCAGAACGTGTTTTAGTGTTGCATTTGTTTTGGTATAAAATATTTGTAACTGTTTACATATTTGCATTATTTGTTACGGTTCTATTGTAAAATGTATTTTAATTCGGGAACTAGTTGACAACGATAAATCTCTTTGAAACATTGATAACAAATGAGATAATTTAGTTACTTTCTGCGACATATTAATCTGTTAACTAATTAGAGAAAATATCTGTTGTTCTAAATGCTTACTATTTTCTTTTATTATTTATAAAATAATCAGATACTATTTTGCGACAAAGTTAGCCAAACATAGAAATAGTATAATATATGTACAATCTCCAACATTCGAACTCTCCAACAAACAAAACAGCATTATTTCCTTATTTTCCTAATACCATCGACTTTTATCTAGCACAATACCCACTCGCTTTTATGTTGTTACTCACACGAATTGGGGCACAAATTCACTGGTGTTTGGAAATAAACCCTGTTTTAGCGGAGCCAACTCACCGCGCCATATTGGCTAGAGTTCGCATTCAAGAGTACACTTAACACCAGAGAGCCTGAACAATGTTACATCACCATAGAACAGAAAACTTCAAATGTACATTCAAATGTAAATGGATGACATTTCGATTGGACTAGTGACTTTTTTGACTTGTCAGTTCAATACATATGTTAGCGTTTGGAGGAATGTAACTTGTACATTAGGCAATATTTCAGCGGGAGTCAACTCACCAGAAAACATTGGGTAGAGTTCATTTTCAAGTATACTCTTTACACCAGTTTCCATTATGCCCACTTATTCCAAACTACAACAGAAAGCAATCTTACTAAAAGCCGCGAAACAATTGGTTAGTTTCACGTTTTGTATCATTCCCGCCTTATACAGGGTGCACTGATTAATACACGCTTCATTTACATAAGCTGATTGAATTGCCAAGTTCCCGGGCTCACAATTGACCGAAATTTCCCAGTAACCGTCAAGTTACAACGTTTCTGATTTTTTGAATGTAACTTGGAATAAATTTTTTTTTAATGCTATAAGGATAACTTGAAATACCCAGAAATAGCCTTTAATCATTGTACCTATTGTTCTAACAGGCATTTTTCCTTAATCTGTCAAACCACAAAGCTTTTACTGTATCTATAAAAGTGAAACTGCCAAAAGATTGTCTTCAAAGGATGTTCACGATTGTAACAACATGACGCAAGGTCAGGTCAACAAATCAAACCGATCAAACTGGGAAAAGGTTGTATTATAGAGATAGTAGTGTCCCAAAACTTTGAAAACTCTTGAAAGATAATATCAAACAAGGGACGTTCAAACTGAGCAAATAGTGTTCGATGATCGGAAATGACGATCAAGACATATGTTTATAAACCTTGACCATTGCCTGACAACAATAATTTCTAATGTCAAAATTAAGTGAAAGTAAGTGCAAAAGACTAATGTGAAGTAAAAAATAAGTAACAAAACTCTTCCGTTTACAATGAGACAATAACAATAACTCTACACAAATCTATCGTATCACATTATATTTAAACCTAACCCGTACTCTACATAAAACCTATCGTATAACATAGACCTAGGTAGAAACACCAATCATTTCTTTAAAGCGGAGTGCAGTGTAGCTCAAAGCAAGCGCGCCCGTCCCACTGGAGAAGCAAATCCTGCAATATTGTTTGCATAGACATACGAAGCTCTAGGCACACAACCGAAGAATAAAAATGACTACCACAGCACATATTGGCTTTCCATTCAGTTCATGAAATATTTTCATACTGCTAATATTCAGTAGTCAACTCTTTATTTCTAATAATTGTGTATTTCTAACGGAAAAACTTTTCCTACCGAAATGTTTCGGAAACCATGAACAAAATATTTGTGATATCGTACACTGTTATTATAAAACTTTGTTTGTTTCATAATTTAACCAAACAATCCGTGCCGTATTTGTTTTTGTAGCTTTATTAACTTAATAAATTATTTAATCTCCGTCGGTCATCGGTGGCTGATAAAAGTTTCTGGTTTGTTTATTATCTTTGGCGAAAGCAGTATTGCCGAAAGCCAAGGCCACGCGGGCTACGTTATTTAACGTATACATATAAAACTGTATTAACTGGATCAGACCCGCTTTACGGCTACTAACGGCTCTTTAATTCGAGACGGTCCTAAAAACAAATACCGGACAGTTTATTTTACGACTGTGACCGCAGCACTCAAAAACATTTATACTTTACACAAAATTACAAAATTTTCTTTGCATTTCAATGTCAAAATAAAGCTCACTTCTAGTTAATTTTATCAAAAGAAGCTTGGAATATTATTCATGTTCGCAATAGACGTTTTATTATTTATTTCTTTATTACCACGACGACAAATCCATAGCTTTTCTCGTTTTCCTTGAGGAAAATAAGCGGAGATTTTCCTGCCATTTCTTCAACTATTTACTGTTTGCTTAATTACTTTTTACGAATCAACGATCCTGACACGAGTCCAAAGGAGTTAATAATCTTTCCTTAAGTATTTATTTACGTTAAGTCGTTTTCCATTCTTTTGCGTAATCTTTATTACGAATTAGTTATAAAGTTTCAACTTGTTGATACACTGTTTCTGTGACTATATATACCTTATTTAAACTGAACTCACTTTACAAGAAAAGTGAACAGGTAGTATATTTAGACGTTCATTAATATCAATAATGTGGTTAATTCATAAAAATCCAAATAACCATAACATACAAATGACAACGCCGTCGATATAGAATAAAGACATTACTTTATACAAAGACAAACTTATAACTGTGTCTACATGAGCAAAGCAAGTTCAAACAATCAACATTACCAGGCGGTGCATCAGCCAGCGAATTGGAAGGCAAACAACAATTTCATTAAACGCTTGAACCAATGTTGGTTTATTGGTTTCAAAGTAGCCCCTTACCTAGAAATAACACTGTCACGGATCAATACGTTCTTGAACATGCTTAATTGAAAATTTTGAAGAGTTGCGGCTTTGTTCCCAGGAGATTGGATGTTAAGTAAAAGTTTGGAACAAATGTTGGTGATGTGTAATGAGTTTCGTAGATCTTCGTGTACTTTTATCCTTTGACACGTTTCATCTTACCTACGGATATAATATCTAGATATTAATGATGTATGCTATACAGTCAACCACTCGCGAAACGTATATTAATAGGTATAAGATAACTGAAATCGCAATCATAAAACATTAGGTATCGAATCAACTAAAAGTAAATTTTTCCTTCCTTATTTAGGGACTTATGTAAATTTCCTACAATGTCTTCCAATCATTTTATTTTCCACGGATCAATGATATATCTTTAAATGAAGTTAATATTATTTCCTTTTACACCGTTTCATTTCTTAGGATAGCAATGCAAGTTTTTTTACAGAATTTTCCAATCACACACTGCTAACATGCCAAATTTTTCAAAATTCTAGCCACCAACAACATCCAACGAATCCACAACACAACCAACCATTCAAACGAGCAAATTGCTTGCAATCAACGCGGGTAACATAACAAGGTTTTTGTGTGACGTATCCGTGCGACACTGGGCCCATTAATTAATAAGCCCAACCGTTCCAACGCCGCACACTTTGATGCTAAGTTAACTTTGACGTATATAATTTAATTGATGCTTTTTATGTAGATGTTATGCGCAATTGATCTTTCTTTTAGGAGATAATGACGTAACATCTTAAATTGATTGCTGGATTTTTTGTTTTTAATTTATAGTAGTTTTCGCCATTCTGGCCAAAATTAATTAAGGGGAAACGAAACATTTAGGCAAAATCTCGGTTTATTAGTTCAGGTAAATAGCTAAATAAATGGTCAAACAAGGACATGGAAAAGACATGACAAAAAATCACCACTTTACTACTTTCAGCCAAAAATCACATTGCTGTTAGTCAATCAGTTCAATTAAAGAAATATTAGACAACGGTTTTCTCAGACAAGTTAGGCTACCTTACCTCTACAATCTAGTCAAGTTGATCTAAGAAGCTACCTAAAGCGCATAGCAAACCTCAACAAACCGGCAACAAATTAAACGTTTTCCAACCGGGAACCTCGCTAAACTCTATCGATCGCCACAAGAATAAATTCTACAATTTTATCTCATGCTTGATTCTATTAAAAGCTTGCCCTTATGTTAGCTCATAATAACGGCAACTGGGGCACGATATCGTTAAGTGAAGCAAGGTGTTGACCTTAACACCTAAGAAGTAATGGGGCTTTCGAGGCCGGGGATACGTATTACTGGGGAACATGCACAATATCCGAGGAATGTCAGGCCTATACACATAGTATTACCACAGTATAATACTATGTACAGTATGACGTCTTCATTATAAACAGGCGCAACGTGAGTTATGCCTACATTTTCGGATCGTGGTGCCCGCTCAGCATCGTACAGTAGCTAGCGTGTCGCAGTGACGAACGAAAGCGCGGACGGTGTGTTATTGATGTAATTAAAATAACGATGTAAAAATGTGGTGGTCAACTCTGTCGCAGTTACGAGTACATGCCTCGCGGCTGTAATTATGGTTTAAAAACAGCCGAGTCTTACTTCTGAATTTATTAATACTGTGGTGTTACTATGCAGTATATATGCTTAAAGCTCGTAGTTTTATGGCACTGTTGCCGATACTTTATTATACGTATTTCAAGGGTTAGTGCGTTCGCATCGAATGGAGATCACGTGACATAGGTATAGGTGTGATATTTGCTTTGTGTGAAGGGATTCTTACACAAGGTTTCCTTAGTTGGAAAAGTTCATGATTACTGTCTGTTATAATACAATGTAGGCTTGCACTTTAATATCATCTATTGAATGTTGTTTATTAAACTTAATAAACTTATTAACTTTCCCCTTTACTAACAGTATCTAAACTTAATTATGTTATAAATTGACTAAAAAACATTGTCGATTCATAAATATCTGAACTTTATGTGAAACATTTTAGTCATGGAAAGTAGGATATGATAGGTATACCTTTATAAATACAAAGCGTTTTGTATTTAAACATGTCAGGCCTGTTTATTTACATTTTCTTTATAGTCTTGAAATCATGTGATGCTCCTCGATGGTATAAACATTTTGTGTCAATATTGCTTAACAGTTTGAAAACCAACTAATCTTATACATCACATTCTCGTGTCGCAATGTTAGTAACCGTCCTCCGTCCTCCGAAACGGCTTAACCGATTTGTATGAAACTTTGTATCCATATAAGTAGACGTATGATCGGCTAATATTCATTTTTCCTACCCTTTTTTTAGTTTTCCGAGAAAACGTGTACAAAGTCGCTGGTAACAACTAGTATTCCATAAATATTTTCAACTCAATTAGCACTCTACATCTCAAAACATTTCACTCGCAAACAGAACAAAACATTACTAAACCATTTCTGATATAACATCTAAACACAAAGCAAGTCCCGGAAATCCAGCGTTAGATCCAGTATACACATTGAAGACGCTGTGATTTACCGAGCGCACTGAATTTCCTGAGTTAGCTTCCTTACCGGTGTGGTATTCCATGCTATTGTCTGCCTATTACTGTTATATTACTATCTTGTAGGTATAAGGAAATTATATAAGCTAGTTAAAACAGATTCCAATTTTGGACTCAACTAGAGGATTGCCATTCGACGTAGCAATACCGTCAGCCTTTTGGGTACATTCTTCCCATAAAGGGAAGATTTGAGCATTGATCACCTCGCTAGCTTACTGAGAATTGGCGATTAAATATTCCAATGTTTGGAATTCAGGTTTCCTCACGATGTTTTCCTTCACCTTTTGTGTCTTCGAATAATTAAGAAAGTACATATTATATAACTTTGAAAAAGTCACATTAGTACTTACCTGCGCTGGGTATCGAACATGCACCTCGTGCATACAAATCCATACATAGAACCGCAAGCCACTAAAACAACAACCAACTTTCAGTTTTAATTAAAAAACTAAACCGCCTCATATACATTAACTACATTGAATAAAATTAATATCTAGCTGAGAGATACGGCCTACGTGCGACGGAAGCACACGGCATTAAGCTCTCTGTAACTTTGCTAACACGCCGGTAATACATGACACCCTTTGCCTGTACGTAAAGCAAAAGAGAATATTGTAAATTGTGGCTTACTTTCAATGTCATATTATAATTGTGATAGGTTGTGAGGTTGGATATCTGTTTGTTGCTCTTTCACGCTTAAACGGCTAAACAATATTTGGTTTGGAGGTAGCTGACATCCTAGATTCAGCCATAGGCTACGACTTTTACTGGTCTGAGAAAAAGAAGGTTAACGTTTTGCATATATAGCCGGCATCCACACGGGCGA